>OX637574.1:23449566-24649566 GCA_951800085.1 Comarum palustre | reverse complement strand
TGCTCTAGTAGAATTGCAATATCCTTGAGTACAATTGTTGAATGCTTCTTTACTTTTGAACTATCTGTATTACAGAATTCAATCTTTCTTGTTTAGTGTAGGACTTTATGTACATAATTCTCCAATCAGTACCAGGCTATCATATATGTCTCTGTTGACCCTTTGCACTTGATCTTTCATGAGTTGGATAATGAGATATTTGTTCTTAAGTATTGGTAGTGAGAAAAAAAACGAGTCATAAATGTGTCATCTTGTTCTACATCAAACTTCATATATTAGCTCATATCTTCATATAGAAATCAGAAAAATGTAGTGTCACAGAGCATCAATGACATATATTAAACCAAATCAGAACATTAAAATGTCATCTAATACCACCACATAAAATGATAAGATATGTAGGCTGATATTAGCACAGTCAGCATATAAATGTAAAGTCACATACAATCAGATGACAAATTTTTGTTATTCTTATTTCAGTCGACACATAAATGTGGACTGTTGACAATGGCAAGACAAAAGTTTTGACAAAACCTCTACTATTCTTATTTCAGACGACAATTATATGTGGTCTGAAGACAAGTCAAACCATAAGTAATTGTGGTTGGACTCTAGATGATATATAGTTTCACAATGTAATCAGTCAACATTTATCAGTTGTATGTAATCATCAAACCTTTCAGACTCATCTCATATCATACGACATATTAATCAGACGGTACCGAGACAGACGACATATAAAAAATGGTCAGACGACAGACTTGAACTATTGTCTGATGATGTAAATGGCATGTGACCCCTCTTTGCAGTCTTGGAAACAGATGCATATCCTTTTGAATCTTCACACTAGTCTATCCATTTGTCATAATCTCTACAATGGATCCAAGATTGCTTCTCAAGAGCTATTGTATGTATACAACCAACTTGTTGTATTGCTTTTATGTAATGACCTTCAATAATCTTTTTTACTGCTCTCTTACCCCTTGTGATGGTCTGCATGGGAGCATCTATGTTATAGGTGCCTTTTATATGCTTATGTATCTCCTTCCTAGACCAGTCCTCATCCACCAACAATCTAGGGCTGGGCATGGGATGAGATTCGCCGAATCCCGTCCTAAAAATATATTATCAAGACGGGACGATAATGCATTTTTAGAAATGTTTCCCGTACGGGACGATCCCGTTTAGTACCGGGACGTGATCAGGACGGGACCGGGATCTCGCAAAGATAGAAAAAAAAATTTAAAAAAAAAACATAGAAGAGATAAATTGATCCTAAATTGTTAAAGAAATTTTATAACTATTTTTATAAAGTCAATAAGATCTCATCCAATATTGATGAATGTTTTATTATGTATTAATTTCTCATATATATATATATATATATATATATATATTCTATGGTGTTACTTTTTTCATGGTATAATTGTCTTAGTTCTAAACTCCTAACTCTATATAAGTACGAGACGAACACAAATTGTAAAAATAAAAAGGGAATCAATAACCAATTAATTAAATGGTTGTAATTTGTATCTAACTAATTAAGTAAGATCTCGAAAAAACTTTCAAGTTTAAAAAATCAAAGGAACTCTGTTGTGGCGGCCAATATCTTTCATATAATCATCATCATCAAATGTGAATGAATTATCTAACTCTTGTTGTATGGAACTAGTACTATGAATTTATATTTAGGTTTTGAACATCTCATCGAGTGTTTTTGAGTTCATTGTAAGATATTATACACCTAAAAATCAGACGATTATGATCGGATACAAATACATTTATACTTTCGGGATGGTCCCGCCCCTCCCCATCCAGTTTCCAAACTATCGGGACGTGACGGTACCGCCATTTTAAAATTTTACCCGTCCTGTCCTGCTAATTTTCAATACGGTACCGGGACGGGATCGGGATTGCGGTACAAAGTGCCCAACTCTATAACAATCTGTCCTTTACCTTTGAACTACCTTTGTATAAGTCAAGAAATGATTGGTTTCCATAAGAGATCAAGCAAATGTGTTGGGGTATTAATGTCTTAACAACCATGTTTTATGGACCAAGTTTTATGACATTGTTTGCATACATGTAAAAAGGGCAGCCCCATTGACATCTCACCTACATCTTCTTCCTGGTATTTTTCTCAAACCACAAGCCTATATGTTTCCTAATTCCACACTCCCTCATAGTTTCTCTTAGTTACTCAATATTATAAAATAAAAGCCCTAACCTAAATCTTAAATTTCTAATTTCAACAGATCTAATATAAGGTTAGAGTTTCAACTTACCTAACCATATAGGCATCTTGATTGGGTTCCCTTCCACATCTTCTTTAGTCTCACTGCCCCTAAGCTCTCCAACTCATCTGAACAATAACCAGAAAATCTCATATCTGCAAATCCCATGACATGCAACATTTTCTTCAAACTCTGCATCATCGAACTCAACATGCTCCAAATCATAGTCTGAATATGTATAGTACTCACTCATCTCTGAATCATCATCTTCTTGCTCTATAGACTGAAAGTGTTTTCCTCTTATTTCTTATGTTGTACCTTGCATCACCATGTTTCCTCATAATGCCACACTTCTTTGATTTTTTTTCTTTCAACAGGTTGATTCTTCCTATTTTTCTCCTTCAACCTCTCATCCAACTCATCAGCCAACTGCTACCTCACTTTGAATGCCTCTTTCATTTTGAATACCTCTCATTCAACCTCTTTTTGAGCAGCTTCTCTCTCTCTCTTTTCTCTTTTCTTCTTCTTTTATGCTTCTCTTGCCCTTGTCCCAATTTCTTCTAAGCTAAGTCCGGCTGAAACTTGGTTTTCTCTCAAATCATTCTCTACTCTCGTTAAGTTCTCTAGATCTTCTTTTTCTCTCCTATCAGCTTCATCTTTCTCTTGAGCTCTTATCTCTTCAAGTTTCCTTGCCAGGTCATCTTTAAAACAAGGAGGCCAATGTCTTCTGACACAATGGTTCACTCTTCTTTCTCTTTTCTCAACTACTTTCTCGCTATCTTGCATTTCTCTGTTCTCATTGTCTTGCTTTCCACTTGTTTCTTCAACCATATGCAAATCACTCACAATATCAGACAAACTTGCAAAGGTTCCTTGACTAAAACCAGACCCATTTACATCCTCACCAACCCTATTACATCCTCCATATGCTCATTTAATTGCTCCCCAGCCCTAACCACATTTACATCCCCACCATCCCCATCTATGTCTGCAACATCAACAACATTCTCCACTCTAATTGTTAGCCCTGCAACTTCCTTTAGTGGCACAACATCCTCTACCACTTCAACATTTTGAAATTTTGGAGCCATTCCCTCCTCACTGTTATATAACTAATTTGCCATCAAATTTGATTCAAACACAGCTCTATCCCTCTCTCTCGCCAATAGTTTGGTTATTCAGAAAATTTTCCTAATCCGGGTCCACAGGTTTATCAAAATCAACAAGAGCTTCGTGATACTTCCTTCTCTCTCCACCTATGATGTACACAGTAATTTGCATTTTTTCTTTGGTATCATATTCACCATCTCTATAGCATCACCATTGCTTTTTATCTGAATAAACCTCATATTTGTAGGGGTTTTAGAACTTTGAATTGATAACTGATAGGTTGCTCCCAGTACCCTAATGCATAGGCGATGTTCATCTCCACCCATGAAATCTTTTCTGGATCCAACCCATCCAAATATATCTTCCCCCCGTCTTCTTAAACCTTGGCACCGTATACTTTTTCGTGTCATCCAATTGCTTGTCAAAATAATCACCATGTCAAATCTCCATGGTATACGAGTGTCAAGTAAATGGGTCAAGTAATAAGCATTGACTTTTTCAATTGGTTCCCCAGAACAAAAAAAACGTAATTCAAAGTCTGACATCTTCAACAACAGTCCAAAAACAAAACAATTAAAAAACTCATAATACAAAGATCGATTACCTTCAATACATTCTTTATTAACCACTAACCCGAAAAACCCTAAATTAGATAAATCTCTAATTCGAAGTCAAACATCGATTAACAGTCTAACAACAACGCCATTAAAAAACCCAGAAACACACAAATCGATTAACATCAGATTTATTGTTTAAAACCCATAATAAGAAACCAATTTTTAGCTTCAAATTTGATGAACCTTTTGACTATGCCAAGAGGAACAAGACACGACAAAGAGTAAAATAATAATCAGAAGAATACAAAAACAGAGATTCGAAAAGAGATAAGAAACTTACTTTCATTTATTAGGGGCCCTGATTCCCTAAAAATCTCAGACACCTTTCTGTTTTGGCCTCACTTCCAACTAGAGGAAAGATAGTACAAATTTAGAAATTAAAGTGCAAAAAGTAAATTACACTAAATTAAAAGAAATTTTGGGGCATGTCATTGCACAGATGTGGAAAAAATGGATGCGCACCACTTGGCTTCGCGTTAAACGAGTATAGGTTACTGGCGTCACCTCAGAAGGAAAATTTACGAATAGTCATCTACTTGTTATCGATACTCGTGTTAGACGAGCAGAGCTTTCACTAAGAAGGGGAGCAGAATGTTGTTTTGAACTTAGAGCCATGTACCGAGGTTGGTTTAAGGGAACCAATTTGATCTTGCTAAGGCCTAAGGCTTTAGAATCAGATTTGTATCGACGAAGTCGAGTTGTTTGTATTTGTGTTTGTAGTTGAATGATTGTGTGTGAGTTGTGTTTAGAGTGATCCTCAAACCTTTCTTTTATAGTGGTTCGCATAATTGTTGATACGGATATGTCTTCACTGCTAGCTGGTTAACTTGCACAAGATTTCATCTTACTTGGTAACTACGTAATTGAGTGACGCAGTTCCAATCACGTATGAAGACTTATTTTAGGGCCACATAGATTGACCCCAATTTAGTCAAAAACTTGTAGAGGTCTTTAACGATGAGAAATCGTAGACAGTAGCTCGTTGCCTCATGATATAATAATGCTAAGACATAGCAACCGTATCTCGTATAGTTTTCTACTAGGAAATAATTAACCACGTAGCGGAGTTGGATTAGAATACTTCATCGTAGACGTGTGCATGATGTATGATCTTTACAACATAATCATTTAGTTGTAGACTTATAATTATAGTTGTTGACAAACTAGCACAAGTCTTGTGTCCAGTACTTCTCTCTTATGCGAAATCCTCTACTTGGTCTCATGCGAAAGGTTTTTCCTTCTGAGAAAAGTCCTATGCAAACTTTACCACTTCTATGGGAACTCATGTGAATTCTTTCACTTCGCCTGCACAGACTTCGCAAGCAATTAAAGAGTAACCCAAGTCAACCTAAATATCACGTCGCCTAGTTCTTCTATGTGAAGTCTTCTCTTCGCATGCGAACTGTACCACCTAGCTCGCGTGGCTTTTTAGGCAAGTTCAATTCTTGTCAACCCAATATTATTTGGGCTCGTTGGTGTGACGTGGACCACGAATTAATTAATATTCACTTAAACAATAATGTTTAGTAAATTATTAATGTTCGGGTGTAAACACTTTCTACTCTCCATCATTATCCTCAGTCAAATGTCATCAAAAGTAGCAAATCTCTGGTATCCTACTTTTAATCGAATAATTCAGAGAAAAAAAGTGAGGAAAACGTGCGATCTCGAGAGCTTTGCGTATAATTTAGATTAAGGTTTGAGTGTGATGGGAGTTCGAGAGAGAGGGAGTCGAGCTTTGACTCAATTTTGATTCTATTTTAGTAAAATGTTGTTTTTGCCCTTTTTGATAGGACCTATATTGACCATGTCAGCAAACAGACGACGCCGTGACAGAAATTAACCTCGGACCTTTCCTTATTATCGAAATCGAAGTTTAGGTATGACATTGATAGTTTTTAAAGTATGGGTACCACTTTAACCGTGATACAGGAGTGGGATATCGGTGCTGCCAAAAAATCTTCTTTTTTTTTGAAGAAATCGGGCTAACCCCGTTAGGTTGGAGTGATGGTTCTCCAACCTAAAAGAGAGTACGAGGGGGACATAGCCTGTACCTTCATATATTACAACCATCCTCAAATAAGACATCATGTATTATGCTAGGCGTGTCCTTCATCCAAAACTCATCTAACATAGATGTACTAGCATGGTAAGCGAGTCGGTACACTGCACCATTTGCTTCCCTATAAACATGTTTGAGGCTAACAAAATTGAAAGTTTGCAAGTAACGTTTACAATCATTCAACACAATACTATCCTTAGACAAGTCTGTTATTGTCATATTTTTACTAATGTAAATCATAATTTCAACCGTTTAAAAGTTGAACTAACTCATAAAGATTATCTCTACAAAAATCAATGTAAACAAAATTCATTTGTTCAGCTGATTGTAGTAAACAAATCGACAGTTCTAGTGAGAGTTAACAGTCTCATGATTGGTCGTCTATTTGCTTGGTACATTTAGTTGAGCAAATGATATTGTTTGACATTGTGTGTGTTTTTAACAAATGTGATGAAGTTTATTATAATTTATATTGTCAAAAATAAATACGAGAGAGTGTGTACGCACACATACTTGCTAATCTGAACTAAAGGTAACAAATGGGTCGATAAACACAAACACGACACGAGCCCGACATGTTTAGATATGAAGCCTAGTCGTCGGGTAGTGGGTCAAACAAACATTAACTGTTGAGATCTGAAGCCTTGTGCCCTTTGTGGAGCTGTGGTTAGGTTACTTAAGCTTTTAAAAGGCTTCAAGGTTGGACTTGTAAGTCGTTGAATACATAAATTAAAAGGGGGTCCTTGTTTTCTTTTCGAGGGCCACAGGTTCTGAATTCTGATAAATAGAAAAGGCTGCAGAAGGAAGAACAAGGCCCCAAGCAAACACATGACTTTAGGACACTGTACATAACCGGAAGCAGGTGCTTGTTTTTCCAGAGGGCCAGGGTTCTTCCAAAGCTAGCAAAAGGAAGAACAAGACCCCAAGCAAACTGTGGCTTTAGTAAATATCTCAATCAACCAAGAGCGTAGCTAGAACGAGGGTAAGAGGTTAATTGTCTTTTTTTTTAATTTAAAAAAAATTATTTTTTTATCAGATATTAAAAAAATAAAACATAAATGGACAATTCTTTTTAAAATTTTTTTGATCAGTCTTTAATATTTTTTAATAATAATGAAATGAAATAAAAATTTATACAATTTTAAATACTTAATCCAATTAATATAAACTGTGTCAAGGGTTTCTTACCTTATTGATCCCTATTTAATGCTTTAAATTCTATTTATGATTTTTTTTTAAATTTTTTATAAACAAGCTAAATAGAAACACCACATTGATGTTTACCATACATTGACATACATTATGTCTCAAAAATGACATATTGAAATTCTGAAAATCTGAAGTTTATTAGAGATGAATTAATGGTTTGTTCGAGAGCGTTTTTCATTTTAAATTGGTATAAAGAACATTGTTGAAAATCATGTTGTTGCTAAACAGTAACCAAAGATCATTTAATTTTTTCGTTAATCAAATTTGATCCTTCTAAATAAGATATCTGGCTACGCCAACCCCCAACATTTACTAATGATTACAAGTTTCTGATGATACTGATGAGCCCCCGTTGGATTAATCAAGTTTTAGCTGCAGGCGTATTCATTAACTTCATGGAGACTTAGAGTGCAAGTCTCCATCGGCAAAAGCCAATGCATTTGGTGGCTATTATCATTACATCCTTCATTTCTTTGTCCCAGGGCCCGGAGTTGTCACTCTTACCTATAATGTGAAGCAAGATAAACCCTGTTTTAATCATTTCGGAACTGTTCTTATAGATATATAGTTTGACATGTTATTTGGTCAAGATAAACCTTGTTTTAATTGTTTCATAACTATTTTTGTAGATATATAGTTTGACATGTTATGCTGTTAGATTATCAATTAATCACGTAGACAAATAAAACTTAACAAAATGAAAGTTGATAGAAAAGAGTTTTATATTGATAATTATATATAAGCCATGATACAACTTATATACTGATACAACCCTAGATTATTAGGGTTTTTCTACAGAATCAAGAAGAAAATATATCCCCAGTAATTAGGAATTACTCAAGATTCCTATACAAGTCAGGAAAGAAATCTCACCAGCTACATATCTAATTCTCACCAGATACATAACAGCTACATATCAGATACTCACTAGCTACATAACAACTACATATTTTGATCCTTATCTTGAATATTTGAAACTGTTTCCTTTGGTGCTCATTTTGTTTCCTGTTCATCAATAAATCAGATCCCCTCTTCTTTTACTTGAATATTATCTTCAATACTCTCCCTCAAGTTTGAATGTATGTTGATCACATTCAACTTGTCAAGTAATATTTGAAATTGTGTTGAACCTACTGGTTTGGTAAAGAAATCCGCCGGTTGTTCCTTCGTTCTTATGTGAGCAGTTTGAATGATTCTTTGCTACATCTTTTCTCGTATTACATGACAATCTATCTCTATATGTTTCGTACGCTCATGAAAGACTGGATTAGACGCAATATGAAGAGCTGCTTGGTTGTCACAAAACAACTTTGTTGGCCGAAACTGCTTCTCATTCAAGTCTCGCAAAATATTTCGCAACCATGTAATTTCACAAACTGTGGTAGCCATTGATCTGCATTCTGCTTCTTCACTAGATCGTGAAACTATAGTTTGTTTCTTTGCTCTCTAGAAAACTGGTGCATTTCCAAGCATTACACAATAACATGTAATTGATGTTCTTGTGTCTTTACATTTAGCTCAGTCAGCATCACAAAAACCTGTTAGTTCGAGCTTTCCAAATGAAGGCAACAAGAATCCCTGACCTGGTGTTCCTTTGACATACCGAAGAACTTGATGTGCAACATCCAAGTGTGGTTGTCGAGGCTTGTTCATGAACTGACTCAAAATATGAACTGCATATGCCAAGTCCGATCTTGTGATTGTTAAGTAGATCATACGTCTAACAAGTTTCCTGCACTGTGAAGGGTCTGTCAATAAAGTGAATAAACTTCCTCCTGATTGTGTCAGAATAAGATTATGATCAACTGGAAAACGAGAAGATCTAGATGCTAAGAAACATGTGTCTTCAAGTATCTCATGTGCATACTTCCTCTGGCACAAAGCTATGCCATGCCGAGACCTAGCCACTTCAATTCCTAGGAAGTATTTGAGTTTTCCTAGATCTTTCAACTTGAACTTGCTTGAGAGAAACTTCTTTGTACTTGTGATGTCTTCTAGACTGTTTCCTGCAAGAATAACATCGTCCACATATACTAGTAACATTGTGAACTTGTTATCTTGATTTCAGACGAATAATGAGTAATCACTCCATGATTGATGAAAACCTGTAGATTTGAGAGACAGTGATAGTTTAATAAACCATTGTCGAGATGCCTGTTTCATTCCATACAAGTTTTTATGCAACTTACATACAACATTCTCCCCCTTTCGGCCAAATCCAGGTGGCAATTGCATATATACATCTTCAGTGAGATCTCCATGAAGAAAAGCGTTGTTGAAATCCAATTGGTGGAGATGCCAACCATGAAGAGTAGCTAGTCCAAGTAGGACTTGAACGGTAGTAAGCTTGGAAACCGGTCCAAATGCTTCTCGGTAATCAACCCCTTCAACTTGACTATAGCCTTTGGGCAAGCCATGCTTTGTACCTCTCAACTGTTCTATCAAGATTAAGCTTTATCTTGAACACCCATTTGAAGCCTATTGGACGCTTGGTGGGAGGCAAAGGAACGAGACTCCACGTCTTATTTTCCTGTAAGGCCTTAAGTTCCTGTAACATGGTGTCACACCATACTTTGTGTTTAGCTGCTTCGAAAAAGTTATTTGGTTCTTTAAGAAGTAACAAATGTGCACTAAAGACTCAATGAGAAGGAGATAAATGATCATAAGACAAAAAAGTAGATAGGAATGAGGAATACCTGTGCTAGTTGAGCCTGATTGGAGAGAGTGAGAAGGCGGAGTTGCATCAACATGGAAGTCATGCAAGTAACCAGGAGTACGAATTGGACGAGTAGAGCGACGGGTTTCTATAGCGGAAGTATGTTGTGATGGGTGAGTAGAAATATTCAAAGAAGGCAGTGTAGATGATGAAAGAGGAGAAGTAGGGTTTGGAGCCAGATTAGACACTTCAGATGAGAGAATAGGGTGTGAAAGAGTGGAAGGTATGCTAGGATCTTCATAATTGGTAAGGTTAGATAGAGTAGTACCTGGACAAGAAGCCCTAGGTTCCAAAACCCTAGTGTCATGAGTACTACCCGAAGTCCCAGTCTTTGTATCTTCATCGAAAACCCTAGTTTTCAAAAGAGAAGGGTTTGTTGGAGTCTGAGGCAGTCTAGAAGAGAGATATGGGAAGGTATCTTCATAAAATATCACGTCTCTAGAAATAAAGATTTGCTCATTTTCGACATCAAAAGCCTTATAACCCTTTTGGCCATTTCGATACCCAAGAAACATACATTTGGCAGCCCGAGGATCAAATTTAGTAGGTTTGCGTGGATGTGTTGATGCGAAACAAAGACAACCAAAAACCTTAAGATGATCAAATGTTGGTGGCCTTTTGAAAGACCTTTCAAAGGGAGTTTTTCCTTTAAGAAGAGGAGTGAGAGTTCGGTTAATAAAATAGGTGGAAGTGAGAATGGCTTCCTCCAAACTGACTTCGGTAATTGCGCTTGAAATAAAAGAGCTCTAGCCCTTTTGGCCATTTCGATACCCAAGAAACATACATTTGGCAGCCCGAGGATCAAATTTAGTAGGTTTGCGTGGATGTGTTGATGCGAAATAAAGACAACCAAAAACCTTAAGATGATCAAATGTTGGTGGCCTTTTGAAAGACCTTTCAAAGGGAGTTTTTCCTTTAAGAAGAGGAGTGAGAGTTCGGTTAATAAAATAGGTGGAAGTGAGAATGGCTTCCTCTAAACTGACTTCGGTAATTGCGCTTGAAATAAAAGAGCTCTAGCCATGTTGAGCAGATGACGATGTTTACGTTCAACAACACCATTTTGTTGTGGTGTGTTGACGCAACTCGTTTGATGCAAAATACCTTTGGATGAGTAAAAATCAGACATTTTAAACTCGGGACCATTATCACTACGAATTGTTTTGACTCTTGTATCAAACTGAGTTGCAACCATATGGTATAAAATCGATTAGAAACTTTCTGGCTTCAGATTTCTGTACCATCAAATAGACCCACGTGCAACGAGTAAAATCATCAACTATTGTAAGAAAATATTTAGCACATGATGTGGAAGGTTCATGGTAACCTCCCCAAATGTCAACATGAATTAAAGTAAACGAAGTAGTTGAAATTGAACTCAAAGAAAATAGAGTACGAGTTTGTTTGGCTAACGTACAAATGGAACATTAGTTTGAATCACAAGACTTATTAGAAGGAAAGGGAAACAAGGGATAAACCTTAGAGGATGGGTGACCAAGGCGTTGATGCCATAGCTTTTGAGAGCTACTGTCAATGGTATTGCATGTGACTTGCTGAACTTTGTTAAGGCAATAGAGTTCTTCCTTCTCAGATCCCGTCCTAATCATCCTCCCTGAGCGTAGGTCTTGTATGTAACAAACATGCTTAAGAAATATGGTGATACAAAAGGTGTCTCTACACAACTTACTAACAAAAATCAAGTTGAGGTGGAATAATATATGGGACACATAAGACATTATGAAATGTGAACTGAGAAGAGAAGGTAACTAAACCAATATAACTGACTTGTGTCCTAAAACCATTTGGGATTTGGACAAAACGATTACAAGCAACGGATGACTTGGTGAGTAGACTACTATCACAAATAATGTGGTCACTTGCACCATTATTTAGGATCCAAATACTGGTTTGGTTACTACAAGCAATTTGAAAAGCTTTACCTGAAATCTCATCAAGAGATGGAGGAATGTTACCGACTTGGTTAGCAATAGAGATTTTGTTCTTGTTCAAGAGTTCCAAGATTTGCCTGCAATCCTTGTTGGAGAAAGAAAAATTCAGGTTTTCCTTGGAATCTGGCACGGTAAGTACGTGGTTACTTCGGCTACAACTTCCAGCAGCCTCCTCATCAACTTTTCTTTTACGACAATGTTCAGAATTATGTCCCTTCCAATTGCAGTATTCACACGTCAAATGTTCACGGTATAATTTTATGAAATGGTTGTCTTTACTGCAAATGTCGCACCATCTTATGGCATTGACATGTTTCTTGTTGCGGGTAAGGGCTCGCTCAAGGGCCCTTGCAGAAGACCTCACAGTGTCACGGCTTGACTTATGAATCAAGAAAGCCGCTACATCCGAGGTCTTGTTATGGCTTGAGGCTTGCACTTGTTTCTCTTGGAACACTGCCATTGCATATGCCTTATTGACACTAGGAAGAGGATCGATAGAGATAATATTACTCCGCAAGGCATCATAATTGTCATTAAGTCCCATGAGGAATTTCATGGTTTGTTGGTTCTTGACATACCAAATTTCACTCCATCTTCACAGTTACATACTGTAAGGCCACACACCACGTCCCTTTCGTCCCACAAACTCTTGAGCTTTGTGTAGAATATTGTCAACGAGTCTGAACCTTGTAGACACGCATAGATAGTGTTCTCCAGATTGAATAATTGCACCATGTTTGTCTGACTAAATCTCTCTTTAAGTTCAGTCCAGATTGCCCGAGCTGTCTTGCAATGCTTAACACTTTTTTAGATTTCTTTCGACATGGAACCGGTTAGCCAAGTCTTGACTAACGTATCACAACGATCCTATTATTGTTGCTCATCATCTTGAGCAATTGGTCGAGTGCTAGAGCCATTGACAAAGCCGATCTTATTCTTGATCGTCAAAGCCATACTCATGGATCCAAGCATTCATCATAATTGTCCTCCATCAACGCTTGAGGGACTAGTATAGCCCCTGGTTGGTCGGAATGATGGAGATAGAGAGGGTGATTAGAATAATTTCATGGTTAAGATGTGCGTGCATAAGGCCCTGAAGGAGAGGCTGCTGCTTCTTTTAAAATTTTATCCTTTAATAACGCTAGAGCTTTCTGTTCGTCACTGTCCATGACTGAATTGGTTTTGCCGAGAGTAGAGATGAGATTTTGGTCGAGGTATTTAGGGTGTTATCGAGAGAGAAGAGGCTTAATCGAGGTTTGTAGGATTTGCCGAGAAATAAGTTGTGTTTAGGTCGAGGTTTTAGGCTGAGGAACAACGCTCTGGTACCAAAAAGAAATTGGAAGTTGATAGAAAAGAGTTTATATTGATAATTATACAGAAACCATGATAAAACTTATATACTGATACAACCCTAAATTATTAGGGTTTTCTACATGGTCAAGAAGAAATTCTATCCCTAGTAATTAGAGATTATTCAAGATTCCTATACAATTTAGGAATGAAATCTCACCAGCTACATAACAACTACATATCTCAATCCTTATCTTAAATATTTAGAACTGTTTCCTTTGATGCTCATTCTGTTTCATGTTCATCAATAGATCAGATTCTCTCTTCTTTTACTTGAATATTATCTTCATTTTTCTGTTTCCTTTGCTCATTCTTTTTCCGTTGGATTTCATTTTTCTGTTCATCAATATATTATGTTGCAAATTGATGGTTGTTAATGTGTGTCTCTTCCTAAAGATTTCAAACGCAAAGTTTCAAGATTTGCTGTAGGAGGACGAGAATGAGAACACTGCTAAATCCAACGCCAACCGAATTATTTCATTCACCATGGTCCTTTATTCATTATAATTAGTAGCTTTGGTTTTTGTTCTATCTTGTGTAGTTGGCACCTAATCTTTGCGAGTTTTCCCCCGTAACTAAAGGCTTTTCCTTTAGACACAGAACTATTCTACTAATTTTGACCAAATCAAAGAGCTAGCAGCCCCTTTCAGATCCCCCCAATCGAATCCAAAGCCAGAATTAGCAAATACTTTCTGCTAAAGTCTGTGACTGTGTTAAATGTTGATGTATAGTTTTGAAGCTGCAATTATTGGAGGCTTGCATGTAAACCAATGAGCAGTTCCAGCTATAATTTTTAGGCAAAAGAGCATGACGTCTAAAACTAGTCCTACTCTGCTATGAAAATGAAGGTTTAAACTTTGAAACATTACGTGCTAACTGAAGCTTTCAACACCGTTTAGCTATTCTTCACCAAAATTCAGCAACCCTGCTTTCACGAGTCAACTAGACATTAGTTAAGCTACCTATATATGCTTCAGCTAGTTTATATTATTAGTCTATATCATCAACCAAACCAGGCCAAAAGCCAAAGACAAATGAAAAATCACTATAATCAAATGCAAAGTACCCAAAACCTAAGATGAAGTAATAAAAAATTACTGTTCTTTTGGTATCTGGGTTTTTAGGTTTCTCTTCTATCTGCACCTACATGCAAAGCGTAGAAACAGAGGAAAATGAAGGAAACAAAAAATGAAATCTAAACCAAGAACATTTAAGTACAGAAATTTTGCAGAATCAAATTTGACACATATTAGAGAAATTTAAAACACAAACCAACCATCATCCCTGGCTTATAAATTACAGAAGCACCATAAAAGAAAGAAAGAAATCTAGTTTAAGACTTACTCTTGATCATGATTCACAACATCTACACTAGCAGAACAAGATAAAAGCCTCTGAAAGATTCTAAACAGAGCAGCAGTTGAATACTCCTTCACTTTCCTCAGAACCAAACACTTACTCTTCTTACCCTTCTTCTTCCTCTTCTTCCTCTCATCTTTGTTATCGGTTACCATTGGACTTACCATTCTCTCCTTGACTCTTCCAAAGCACTTCTGGGTTTTCTCCGGCACGGTCTCTTTCCTCGTGAACGTGTAGCTCCTCAGGTACATTTGCCTGCATGATATGCTGTCCACCACTCTAGGATGTTGGTGGTGCCAATGCGGCACCCCGGCTGCATTGGACCGCCGCCCCTTGGAGCTCACCGAACGCACGAACTCCGCGTCTGACTCAGGCCACTTGTAAAGATTGACATAAGTGGCCCGAATCGGCACGCGGGGATCGCGGGTGTCGTTGACACAGTTTGATATACAAACTGAGGTCATTTTCTGTGTTCTTGCAGTAAAGGCCGAGAGAGACAGAGTTGTAGTGTGAGGGGGGTTTTAGGGTGGTGTTATAAATTGTGGGGATGATGAGTTGGACCAACAGAAGAGGAAAATAAAGCACAATAAGACTTGGATTGCAAGAGAAGATAGAAGATAGGCAAAAGAGGAAGAGGAGCAGGACAGAATTGACAGATGGGCGTGTGTGTGATTTTGAGGTTTGGAGGAATTGTTCTTATTTGTTGTGGGGAATTAGGCATGTTATTATGAGTGGTGTATAGAATGATTTGGCATAATTGGTAATGACTGATTCTTTTGGATCGGTGGCTTTGGTGTCAATGGTGTGTGGTGCTGGGCATGAGAGCTAGATGGCCGAAAGAAAACTCTACCTGCTTGACATTGGTGGACTAATTATGGGCTTAGATGTTTATCTAGAAAACCCTAATCTTTGTCAGCCACCAACTTCTTTCTCGTACATTCTAATGATATTCTATCAAATGGAAAATGAAAAGAACTCTTTATAGCAAGAACAAGCCGGCGTTTGGCAAGAACATGGATTATGTTTAATCAGCTTCGGTTGTCCCCAAATCGTGCTCGACACCTCTTTATGGAGCGGCCCAAATTTGAGGGGTTTATGGAAGACGGTTGTTTTTCTTCTACTCGTGAATCTCTCATCAATCAGTCTTCAATTTCTTCCCGGCGTTGATAGCTACTCATTTTTTGGACAGCGGTCTCGATGACAATCATGTGAAACAAACATACCCTAAGTGTTTTCTTTATTAGATTTCTTGAAGACTCGACTTCTGGGATCCATCTATCTAACCATCACTACTGAGTAGTAACCATTCCTTTTTTGGGTGTGAATCCTAGTAAGTAGTAACCTAGTTCCCAACTTCCTATTGTTTCCTAGTGTGACCAGAGCAGGCTAATCGAGCAAAAGCCCAATTTTCTTTTATTGGGCTAAGGAGACAAAAGCCCAATAGTTCTAACGTAATCAGTTACTTTTGTTATTGGACTATGCGCTGCACTGTTTGGCCCAGATTTCTTACCCAGTTTGTACACCTGAATCACTCACCTCTCCAGTAATCGGAAAGCCTGCAAAATTGACACTTACAAATGAATAGTCTTCTCATCTTCTAAAATCTTTGTATGCATCTGAAGCAGAAGCATACGTACCACTTTTTAGAGAGCAAGAGATGGCAAGTCAATTCCGAATCCATGATCTATTACCTGACTCAGCTCGACGCCATTGTAGAAGACATGAATATATGCAGGGAAGGACAAAAGGGTTCCCAGGGTGTCCACTATATGGAATAGTCCAAGGTGAGCTTTAAATCCTTGGCTCTCGGCCTCACCCTCACTATTATGTCCCACAGTGCTAGTCTCTCGTTCACTTGTTTGACTAACCCTTAAGCCTTAACCATCAAAAGGGGACTAGCGGCCCTCCACTTCTGAGGTCCATTGATGGTGCTCCCTCCCCCAGCTAGCACTAATCAACCAAACCAGATTCCATTTAACACAGTAAGCACATACAATGTGTTTCATGTTTTGTCTTGATTATATGCCCTTTTGTGGGATAAATTTCACCCACTCCTTTATGAGCTTTCAATACCATTATCACCTATCTTTGATTGATCCAACAGTACAACTTGTTTAGTGAAATAGTTAAAAGTTTATATGAATACATGAACTATTCTAATTGTTGGTAAAAAAACTAGACAAGCATTTTCACATTCGCAAACTTGCTCAAGAATAGGCGAAACCAATCAACCAATTCAACGAGGTAGTTTACATTTGACTATAACTAATATACTTAACGTATCGATACCTAATGTACTATAAATGAAACCAATCGCGATCTGGTTGATAATGTCCCGCAACTTTCGAAGTTTGTTGTCAATGATGTGTGTATGCATAAATAAGTGCATGCTTACAATTTGGCGGTCAGAAACCTGATTCTCAATATGATAAATACTTATCTACAAAATATATACCCATGAAATATGATGTATGTGTTATCACCATTCAAGAGGTGACTACCAACCTTTCAAGGGTAAGAAGCAAGCACCAACCTCCTATGACAACATCTAGATGGGGCTCCATTTCTTTGCCAAACTAGAAAAGAAAAAGAGATTGGTCTTTAACGGTGGCCTTGATTCAGTTTCAAGTCACCACCAAACAACTCCACATCCAACAACCCTCTTAGCCGAGTTAGCTCTTTTTATTTTTCTGGTATTATTTTTTATTATTATTATTTTCATTTTCATTTCGTTTGGCTCTGTCGCTGATCTAAGCTCGCTGTCCTTTTTCAAGACTTGTAAGAGTTGAAAACTTCGCAAAAAAAAGCGGTCAACGGTCTGATCCATATAGAACACGGTCCGTGCAAGATGCTCCCCCCTCAGTTCCAACTAGAGGTGGACTTTTAGGCACAGAAAAAACTGAATTCGGTCAAAACTGCACTAACTGAGACCGTGTAACCGAAACTGAAAGAAACCTAGGCAATCGGTTCTGGAAACCACACAAACGGTAGTGCGATTTCGGTTTCTGGTTCTTTACTTCTTAAAAACCGATTAAACAGAACCAACATATATTCATTTAAGTATTAATACATAATTTTACATTATGTGTCATGTTCGTATTGGTTATGAGTTACAAATAATAGGTTTCCACACATGATTATAATTTTAAGTGTTTAAATCTAAGCTAATTTTCTCTCATTTTGTGTTCCCTTTTGCTATATATGAATATTGGAGACTTCAAATCATCAAATGAATGATGTATAAGCTAAATCTTTTGTTTCCTTTCAATTACTTTACAACTTTGATATTTTTATTTTTTTTCTTATGTTTAATGGTTAAGTGCGAAAAATATAACAAATAGTCGGTTTTGTAACCGAAACCGCACTAATATCGAATCGATATTAGGTCAACTGACGAGAGCAGTTTCTATATATTCTAATGGTTTTGGTTCTAAAAAATAAAAACGGTATCTTCGATTTGGTATCGGTTAGCATACCTAAAAACCGAACTGTATAGACCTAGTCAAACTCTAGGTCGAACCGTTTCCTAAATTCAACTTGCTTATTATAAGTCATTCCAATTGACTCTCCCCTCATTCGTCTATATAAAACAGAAACCCTAATTAATGTGTCATATGTTCCACCCAACACCGATTTCTTGGGTCTCATCCTAAACCCTTTTTAAAGCATATGCTTGGAACTCTGGAGTATATCTCCCTCTCCAGAACAACAACCGACAGCGACACCAGCATCCCTATATTAATCTATCTTATTTCGTTTAGCTGTGTTCCTACTCATCCCAAATTAACCAGTATATAATTTGCTTCCTGGTTACTTCCAGCACTCCATCACAGTTCAAGTTTCTACTTGTAAACATTAAACAAAGAAAGGGAGAGCAGTACAGGAAGGTACCTCCTCATATCGAGCTCTGAGAACACTGATCTGGGTTCATTTATTATATTAGGGTTTGCATGGTTCCAATCAGAACGAGTAGAAATTTGAGGTAGAGAATCACGTTTTGAATAGTAAAGAACGAACATGTGAAGAAGGGCGTGGAGTACATTTCCTGTCAAATCTGTATTGTATATAATTGTAGCTGGACGTTTCTGGGTTGGATCTTGTTTTCTCAATCGATCTCATCATCGAAACCAAGAGAGACATGAACAGCTGTGAGGACTGGGGAGCCAGCTTGTTGGAGATTTACGAGTGCTTGGTCCTGGTAAGAAATATGTACAAATTTTATTCTACTCTACGTCTATCTAGTTTGCGATTTAAAATTAAGATGCTTAGATTTGTCATTTCCTAAGTATTGTGATAGTTAAGCACTGTCTTTATAACCATTTAAAAGTTTATCCTGTACAGAGAATGAGCTAAAAATATAAATCAAACTAACATTCTGTTTTACGCATAAATTCAATTTAAAAAAATGATACGTTGGCAAATATAATGGACAAAACTGAAAATGTGATCAGCAAAGTTCGTAATCTTCTATATATTGTTTTGAAATCCATAATTAGCAGAGCATCGTTAACATTTCGTCGACCCTTTAGAGTTTAGACTTGTTTCGTCTTGTTTTGTTGACCCTAAAAACATGTCATCTCCAACTCCGCCTTTCTCAGTGTATCACCCTCGCGTTCCAACTACCTCATAATCAAGGACTAAAATTTCACTAATTATGAAAATATCGACCTTCTGAAAAATAGATATTTTGACGAAAATTTCGATTGCAGTAAAAAAATTAAGAAAATTAACGGAAATTTAAAGAAAACACGGAAAATTTAAATGAAATTTTAAGAGATGTTTGTGTACTATATTATGTACTATATTTGAAAATAAAACCTTGAATAAATATTGATCTATAGGGACTTGTAGTAATTTAAAGTGAAAAAGTAAGTGTTGAACCGTTAATAATGCTTAAAAGTTTACTTTAAACATTTTTTGTGGCAGAAAACCCAAAGGAAGGCTAGGTCATCACGTCTTATATACATATAATACATTTTACATGAAATTAAATAACTACTTTAAACCACGTAGAAGACCTATGATGTACAAAGTTTTTTTCTATAGCAACGATGCCGACTTCTACTCTCCTACTTCCATGATCTTCATCTTGTGTTGCATGTGTGAAGTGTAGTTCACTAATGAATGGACTCATATGATCAACTTGATTTCCACTATAACCATGAACTCCATCATCACCTCCACCACCGCCGTGACTTCCACTATCATCACCTCTGATACTTGATGAGCCTCCTGATCTGGTAGTTATAAACATTTGACTTATGGATAAACATTAAAATGTAGGTAAAATAGTTGTAATATGAATTAAGAAGTGTAGATAAAAATAGTTCTAAATTGACCTATGAATTAGAAATTTTTGGAAAAAAAAATAAAAATTGGAAATTTTCAGAAATTTTCAGAAACTTTCAGAAAATATCGGAAACTTTCAGAAAATTTCGAGAAATTTCAAAAATTTCAGACGAGAAAATTTGGAATGTGAAAGATATTTCCATGGTCCAAAAAATGAAAATTTCAGCAAAATTTCGCCGAAACTTTCGATTTTTCAGACCTTGCTCATGATTATGCATCAGCAACAATCGATTTCTCTTATCGTCGACGATTTCACCCGGAAGAGTTGGGAAGAGAATTATATTGAAGCCGAAAACCCTTAGATTTTCAAGTCTTTGATTTTCTCACATGGAAGCTTCCTTGCCTTGAAGAAATTGATACCATAGCCATGAAGAGGACATCAAAGCTATCCAAACCGATCAACACATCGAATTTGCCGGAATCCTCCAGCCATCGTCACTTGTTTTCTAGCAAAGAGATAACCAAGCCCATCGTGCTATTGAGACACGCCAACGCACTAGGGCCATCATCACTCTTGAAGGTTGTCAGGTTCAGAGAATTCATCGGGTCACCGTCGAGATATCTTGATTGAAGAACACGATCAACGGGGTCTTGATACATTGCCTCTCAAACTGATGAATAGTACCAACCACTGTTTAAAAAACGGACGTCTAAGCCGATAGGCGGCGCCTAGGCGGAAAAACCAAGCTAAAAACTTAATTTTAGTGCTGAACGGACACATTGGGTGATGCCGATTAATCGGTAATTAAACGTGACGCCTAGCGATTAGGCTGTAATTAAACGGGATTAGGCGCTACAATTTTTTTTAATTTAAACCCTAATCAGGCTAATGTTATTAATCCTATATTTCTATTATGCTAAACACTCTCTCGACTGGTCCTATATTCCGATTATGTTTATCTATATTCCTATTATGCTAAAAAACCTAAGATGATATATACCGAAGATGAAAGAAATGATGACATGTTTAAGTTCGGTAATTTGGAGTCACTACCACGATCAGTACTTTGGCCGACGAAAAATTTTTGACGGCCTGTTAACTGTATTCGTTGGCTAAGAGTGGTTGTTGTCGGCTAAGATATCGTCAGCAAAGGCTTGCCGGCTATAACTTTAGCCGACGACATAAAAGTAGTCGTCGGCTATAGTCTCACACTTTAGCTGATGCTTTTTTTTTATATTTTTTGTTTTCTAAAGTTTAAGACTAAAGTCGACGAAACCATATTTTCGTCGCCTATAGTCTGAAACTTTGAACGACAAAACTTTTAATATATTCGTCGGCTAAAGTATTTAATTAAAAAATTTAAAAATAACTATAGTCGACGACTTATAGCAAATTTCGTCGGCTAAACCTTAGGAAAAAAACTATAGCCGACGAATTATGGAAAATTTTGTCGGCTATAAGTCCATTCCAAGCAACCTGCAAATTACATCAAAACATCTCAAATTATAACCAACAACACCATCAATTGTGAAAACATGATTTTCATTAAAATATTTATATAAATTGTTCATGAACACATAAAACTATAAAAATTAATTAACTAAACAAAATCTATAAATTCTAAATTTATATCTACGTTAGGAGGAGGTTGTTGCTGAGGAGGTTGCAGCGGCTGAGGGAGCGATAAAGGCGTAGGCATGGGCGGGGCCGGATGTCCTTGAAGCTGGGCAACTGATAATTAAGTCATGCAAGTACTGGAACATCTGCTGTTGCGCCGCCTGTTGGGTGACATATACCGTGGCATTATATTCCTGTAAGACGCTAGTATATGCTGCCTGGGCGGTGATATAGGCGGAATGAGAGACAACCTGAGCCACTTGCTCCTCCCGTAGTCTCTGAACTTCCGACTCTAGCTGAGTCGTCCTACTGCTGGTCGAGGCTGCTTTTCTTTGAAATTCTGGAGTGGTCTTCAGGACTCCCTCACCCGCCTTTCCTAAACCCCTACAGTAGAAGTTGTTTCCTCACGGTGGGAAGACTGTGTAACATCCCGTACCTAAAAGTTACATTTTCACAGTGATTTACAAGTTACAGAGAGCTGTTAAATGTGACCGGTGAATTATAAAGTTATTGCTCGAGTTTATTTTTGAGTTTTTCTAAACTCTTAAAATTCCCCATTTTATGACTAGAGTTCGTAGTACGTGTTGACAGGAGTCTCTCGGTATTTGCAGAATATTTTTCGGAGCTTCCGTCTATTTTCTACGAATTTTTAAAGTTTATGGTAATTTTAATAGTCATTCCGATAAATAAGTTTTACCATTTAACTATTTACTTTTTACCTTCTTTAAATCTGAACCATTATTTCAAAGCCCATTTAATCAAGGTCGTTCATTTCCCTTTAAATAGAGGTGAGAGGTTTGACCTCGGTCAGACTCTCACCCCCGACTTCTTCTTCCCATGTCGCCCTCTCTCGCCTTCACTGGCAGCGCACAGCGGTGACTCGCTGTCCAGCTACCACCCACTAGCGCACCACCACCAAAATGACCCCTTCTGTCTCTTCTACCTAACCCAGTCCACAAAACTCTCCATCATCAACCCAAGAGAGAGATCGACGCCGAGGAGGAGCGGTTGTGTTCTTTAGTTTCAGGCGAGTTCGAGCCGCGACTTCGACTTCAGTGAGTAGGGTTTCGCTCCTCTTCTTTTCTTCTCCAATTTCATGTTTTTGTTTCTTTAAATCGAACCCGAATCTTGAAATCCCTCTTCCCCTGTTTTCTGGTTTTTTGGGTTTTCATGGCGAGACCCATACCCGAGGAGGAGAAGATCTAGGAGGTATTGGAGGAGACTGTTGAGGTTTTGGGTCAAAGCAGAGGCTCTGCCGGTCTAGCAGGAGGATCCCTTGACTCGAATCGAGCTCTGGCGAGCTTGGTTTCATTTTGGGAGGTTCAGTTGTGCTCCATCGGAGTTGTGGGGGCTGTAGAGTAATGTTCTGGATCGGCAGAAGCATAGGGAGGCTTTCGTCTTCTGGGTTCATGTTTTGGAGTAATAGAAGGTAATCTCGACCCTCCTTAGTGAATTGTTTGCTACTGTGTATATAATTGTGACTGAAAAAGAATGTTTGGTTGTTGTTGTCGGGAACTCGGGAATTGGAGCAAGCAGGGAGACTATGACCGTTTTTTCGGAAAGTCTCCGAAATCCGGTGAAGAAGATGAAATTTGCGGCAGAGAGCCGAAGAGGTAGAAATCGATCCCCCGCTAAGCTTTGAGTCGTAAAGTGTCTGTTGAATCGTAATTGGGTTAGTTACGAAAAATTAGACATAATTAGGAAGTATCTCTTTTGGAAAACTTCTCATATTAAGAAACTTTCTATTTTATGGAAAGTGATTATTTTGGAAGCGAATTTAATGAATAAAGATGAAATTCAAAGGGAAAGGATTTGGGTAAGTATGGGTGGCATGGAATAAAAGATTGTGTGACTACCTAGATCGTTATGAATGAGTTGGATAAATTTAATAATAGATTTATCGACTCACAATTAGTAAATTGGTTAAAACCTATGCGATGACCTAACGTCAAATGAAATAATAAGGAAAGTTGATACATTAAGATTGTGTACGGAAACTAAATTTCGAGTCGATAATAGGGAATAAGCGTAATGGTTGAAAAGTTGTTAAAGAATGAAGAAATTTGGTCAACTCTTGGTCAAATAGGATTTCCTAATCCAACTTAGAAAATATCAAGTCAACGGTAGTAAAACTAATATGTTGGATTAATTTTTACAGTTTATGGTTGAACGTGAGATGGATTCGACCATGTGGATATTTCGAGGTTGCGCTCGAGAGGCATTCCGAACAGTGAGGAAGTCACATTAAGTACTGTGAGTGAACTTTTATTTTTAAATTAAATGAATTCAATGAGTTTTGATTGTTTTTCTCTAATTTGGATTTATAAATTATCTGATTATATTGGTTATGCCTCTTTTATTTTTAAGTAACCGAAAACAAGGTTTTCGATTGAGTTGTTTATATTTGTATATACGAGAAGAATATGTATAAAATGCTAGCTAGCCATACGTGTCTTTCCGCCTTAATGGTGTAGCCTAGATCCGCCACCATTATGGTGTGACGTGAGCATAAGACGCGAGCGTAGTAGCCCTGTATGAGTATATATATAATAATTTACGTTTATTAATATATATATATATATACAGATAAATATATTCCTACAGGGGTAAGGGGGCACGTATATATACACACTGTCTTTCCGCCATGATGTCGAGTCTGATTCGTCTGCATCATGGTGTGATGTGAGCGTTAAACGCAAGCGTAGTAGCCCTAGGTGGATTTTCTTAAAAATTCATGCTGGGAGTAAGGGAGCGTGTGTGAATTCATACAACGTTATTGTTATCGTTATTCTTATACATAGCCTAAGAGGCAGATTATATATATATTCTATATTTTGTCTAGCGAGGCTAGAGTCAAGGTTTGTTTATTTTCACCTTGAAGCATGCATTTTGTTTTCCTTGTAAATAAATTGGGAAAACCTGAACTCTTGATTAATTAATCACTTTATTATTTTTGTCCACTCACTCTAACATGTTTTCTCTTGGGCCATTCGTTTTCAAATGTCAAGTGTTGCAGGGTTGTTGAGAGAAAGTCATGCGTACTAAAGACGAGGCACAGTCAAACCATTCTGCTGTCGTTATTTAGTCTCTTTAGGTATTGTTTTCACGTAGAATGCTCTGATTACCCTAGTATAGTTTAGTTGAATTCGATTGGTGAAGTGTAGTTGCAATTTGGGGAAACATGATGGCTCTAAGTGTTGAGGCTGGATTTCTTATTGTGAGAGTGTTTAGTTGGATTACAGGTAGGGTTTTCCATTTCAAGGGGGTTTTCCGGTAAAAATTTCCCTTGAGGTGGACCCCACAAGATTTACTTTGGGTTAAAGGGATTAACCCGGGATGGGTCATGACAGGCTGTGCCCATAATCTTCGCCCCAACCGTCGGATCCGAAGTGTCGATCCGGGACATGGCTTCAGACATGCCTTCCTCCTGCGTGTCCACCCATGTTTCTCTCACTATAGCAGTCATCACATCGTCACTAGCCTGCCTCACCTTCGTCTAATTGGATAGGAAAAATAATAATTAATTAATTGGAACGTCAAACCACACCTGCATTTAATCGTTTATTTTTTTCATAAACCAACAATATAATACATAATATTAATTAAGAATTTTATAAACTCACCGACATCGCGTTATGGACCATATCCTTAACTAACGAAAAAAACTATTTTCTTCCTTATCGACTTGGTTCTTATCTGTACTTTAGCCGAAGAAAAAAAATTGTGTCGGCCTGTTTTTTTTTATTTCATCGGCTATGATATTTATGCTGGTAGTAAATGATCATTTCACCTGAATAAAAATTATTTTTTATGTGATTTTATTAATTTGGATTTGTATTTTAGAGCTATTGTTTGATGACATTATTTTAAGACAATGTGTTTTGAATATATTGCTGACATTTCTTTATAATTTATATTATAATTTACCATATAAATATATATAAAAAATAATCCACCTAATTACCGTCTAATCACCTATTAAACTCCATCTAAACTGTTAGACGCTAGACAGTAGTTGCACCGCATAATCCCGTCTAGCGCCTTTTTGAATCTTGGTACCAACCCACACAAACATGCAATTAAACTGATAAAAGTATTAATACCCATACGTATGTTAATCACACCCCTGATTTAACCATGGTCCATACTACATGTAGGAAGTATTTAAGACTAATAGATCTCGCATCATGTGACAACTAAAATATAACATATATATAAGTGGATGGTTCATTCATAATTGTATAGAGGCTTTTTGTGATTAAAAACCCAACATCTAATGAGTGGGACATGCTTGTCACTGTTTAACATAGTATCAGAGCGAGTCATTCTCCAATTACGTCTCTAATTCTCCTGAGTTCTATCTCTCGCCTACTTCTCATAGGCCTGATTTGGGTTCCTTATCTTTGCCTGGTCCTGGTTTATCTCATTATCGGAAAGGTCTGATTAAATTGTCACCAAGTGTCCCTTAGTTTGTTCTGTCCTAATTCATTCCACGTGCAGACCTTGTGTCAGGTTACACGTGAGAGTGCGTGTTAGAAGTATTGGAGAGTAATAGATCTCACATCAGAAAAGTGACAAATAAAAAATAACATATAAGTGGATGAATCATTCCTAATTGTACTGGGACCTTTTGTGATTAAAAACTCAACACCTTATGGGTGATTATGTTAGGACAGTATCGGTACATGGATGATCCATAAGCCACGTTTGTCGCTGTTTAACACTACGATCTAAAGTAGAATAGTGAGAATGAGGTAGCAGGTCACTTCGATCAGTTGTGTTAGCAAGTTAGTTATACACTCATGCACTTGGTTAGTATTGAGGCTGAAGTTAGACTAATCTCTCGCCGCAGGCGAACGAATCTAAAACCCTTCAAACTTAGTGGCCACAAATTAGTGGGACTCGAAGTGAAGACATGAGGGTCTGTAACTCCATATCCTAGACATCTCGACAAACTTATTAGATCATGGTTAAATCTATAAAAATGTTAAAGATGCATGTTTATCAACGAAATGGTTTTCTTTCTTTTTATGCTAGGTCAAGAATAGATCAAGAATTACAATAATGTAGTGTGAGTCATTCATAACAAAAAAAGAAAAAATTAAAGCTGTATGTATCATCCAGGGCCGGCCCTATACACGGGCGGGCTTGGCGACGGCCCATGTTTAAAAAAAATAAAGGGCACCAAAAATTTTCGTTTCGTTCCATCTTCAGATCTTTTCGTTCCATCTTCTTCCTAAATTTTCGTTCCATCTGCGTCTTCTGCGTCTTTTCGTTCCATCTTCTTTTCGTTCCATCTTCTTCCTAAATTTTCGTTCCGATTCAGGGGCAGTGGGGCACCAAAATGGGCATAAAAAACCTTCTGTTTCGTTCCATTTTCGTTCCTAAACCTTCTGCGATTCCTCCTTTTCTTCTTCTTCTTCTTCTTCTTCTTCTTCTTCTTTTCTCTTCCGATTTACACACCAAGCACGAATTGTTGTTTTCTCCCATCCAATTCGTTCCCAATTTCTCTGGCAGATCTTTTCCAAGCGCGGAAGCCTGGAGTCAGTGGAGTGGATGATCACTTCTATGGTGATCTGAAGAGATTTTTCGACAATCAAGTTTCACAAATCGCAATAGGTAATGGGTATCTCAATTTTGATATTGTTATTGAGTATCTCAGATTCTCAGAAGTTGCATCACCTAGCTAGCTTCGCTTCTTTCATAAGTTTCATTTGATTATCATGATGCGTTTGTTATCTCAGAAGTCAGAATTGGATGCGTTTGTAACTGTTGGATTCAATTTGGATGCGTTTGTAATGGTTTTTCCCTGTAACTGTTGGATCACTTGGATGCGTTTGTTATTTCAATTTGGATGCGTTTGTAACTGTTGGATGCGTTTGTTATTTCAATTTGGATGCGTTTGTAACTGTTGGATGCGTTTGTAACTGTAGAATTCAATTTGGATGCATTTGTTATTTCACTGTCCAAAAACCCAGGACCGGCCCTGCTGTTATGTTAGCCTGTTATGCGTTTGTAACTGTAGAATTCAAGTTAGATTGTTATGTTAGTTAGGACTGAAATCACTGAATTCAGTTTTCCCAAGGATGACCCTCCAAGCTGACTTCTTTCTTTGTTTATTACAAGGCTAGGATGACTCGTATCATAGGGGATGTCGAGAAGCATGTATCAAAGTAAGCCACTGGTTAATAATATTTCTCATTGTTAATGTTTTATGCATGAGTTATCTCATGTGCATTTTTAATGAACTTGATATAAATGCATGGCTTTAGATTTACTTGTAAAAGGAAAGGTAATGTCCGACATTCATATATATGTAGTTGTAGTTCATGTTGAATTCAGTTGTAGTTAGGACTGAATTCAGTTGTAGTTCTGTTCAATTTTGATGTTTGGTGAGGAAATTTGATATCGAAATTCTGACTTGTTTTCTTTATCAGGTGCTCTGCTCTGCTTTATCGAAATTGAATCCCAAATTCTTGATCAGAATAGAAGAAAAGAAAAGAAAAAGCTGATTTCCAGGTGTTGTTGTTCTATACTTCTTAACATTGTTACTTTCTGTCTTCTGAGTGTTTTTTTGCTGTGTTGTGGTTTTCTTGTTGTTGTGTTGTGTTTGTTTGCTGTGTTGTGGTTTTCTTATGATTGTTTGAGTTTTGTAGTTGTAGTAAACTAGTAATGTTTCCTCGGAAACAAGCCTCTGGTTGTCAAAAAAGAAAAAAAAAGAAAAGAGAAGACGACATAAAACAATCCCAAGAGGGATCTATTGATAAATTTGTTATTAAGAAAAGAAAGGTTTCTGTTGAAAATGAACATGAACAGCAAAATCATGAACAACATGTAGAAAATCATGAACATCATGTAGAACAGCACGTACATGAACAACATGTACATGAACAGCAAAATCATGAACAACATGTACATGAACAGCATGTAGAACAGCATGTACATGAACAACATGTACATGAACAGCATGTTCACGATTTGTTTGAAAATGAACAACCAAAACATTCTGATGAGCATGTAGAAAATCATGTTCATGATTTGTTTGAAAATGAACAACCAAAACATTCTGATGAGCATGTAGAAAATCTTGTTAACGATTTGGTTGAAAATGAACAACAAAATTATTCTGATGAGCATGTAGTAAATCAAGAGGAGGTAAGTGAAGAACTTGTTGATGCCAGTGGAAATGAAAGTGATAAAACAAATGATAATGAGCTTGAATGCTTGAAACCATCGACTCATTTGAATATTTTTGATCCTAGAGTTTGGGATAGTTTGGATTCAAAAATGAGAGACTTGCTAGTAGAAAAAGGACCTACTAGAGAAACAAATACCAACTTTCCTAAAGATGCTTTAAGTCGGCACTTTTCCTCTGATTTTTATTTTCGAAAACTACCAAACGGTGAATATTTTGATAGGAAATGGTTGGTTTACTCAAAAGAGCTAGATAAAGTTTTTTGTTTTTGTTGCAAGTTATTTAGAACTGCTCATTCAAGAAGTCAATTGGCTAGTGAAGGGGTAAGAGATTGGAAACATCTTAGTGTAACATTGAAAATACATGAAAATAGTTCTGATCATTTCATTAATTTGAAAGCTTGGGCTGAGTTGCGGGTTAGATTAAACAAGAATCAAACAATTGACAAAGAGTTGCAGCAATTGATTAAGAAAGATACTGATCATTGGAAAGAAGTTATGCTAAGAATAATTGCTGTTGTGAAATGTCTTGCGGTTCATAATTTGGCCTTTCGGGGATCAAAAGAAAAAACATATGAAGATTGTAATGGAAACTTTTTAGGCCTACTTGAAATGATTGCTGAGTTTGATCCCATAATGAAACAACATTTTCGACTCATCAAAGAAAAAGAGATTCATTATCATTATCTGAGCCATAAAATTCAAAATGAACTGATTGGTGTGTTGGCATCGAATGTTAAGAGTGCAATCATCAAAAAAATAAAGGAGGCAAAATATTTCTCAGTAATTCTTGATTGCACTCCCGACGCAAGCCATAAAGAACAAATGACTTTAATTGTGAGGTGTGTAGATGTGTCTAGTGATCCAATAAAAATAGAAGAGTTCTTTTTAGAGTTTCTAAATGTGGAGGATACATCTGGTTTAGGGCTTTTCAATGAATTACAAGTAGCTTTAAAGTCTCTTGATTTAGATATTGATTGTGTGCGAGGGCAGGGCTATGATAATGGGTCGAATATGAAAGGAAAACACCAAGGTGTTCAAAAGAGATTACTAAATATTAATCCTAGAGCTTTTTATATGCCTTGTGGTTGTCATTCTCTTAATTTAGTATTGTGTGACATGGCCAACTCTTGTTATAAAGCAAAATCTTTTTTTGGAACATGTCAAACAATTTATACTGTTTTTTCTAGTTCTACACATCGATGGAGTGTTTTACTTGATTACATAGATGACTTAACTTTGAAGTCTTTGTCAACTACACGATGGGAAAGCCATATTGAAAGTGTTAAAGCTATAAAAACTCAAGTTTTCCAAATAAAAGAAGCTTTAACAAAATTAGCAGAAGTAACTGATGATGGAAAAGTGTGTAGGGATGCTGAATCTTTGGTCAAAGGTGAACTTTCAAGTTTTGAGTTTATTTTAAGTTTGGTGATTTGGTATGAAATTTTATATAAGATTAACTTGGTTAGTAAAAAGTTACAGTCCAAAGATATGGTTATTGATGTTGCTGTGAAGCAATTAGAAGGATTGATTTCATATTTTGAAAAATATAGGGAAAATGGGTTTAATTCTGCCATGATTGAAGCTAAAGAGATTGCACATGACATAAGTGTTGAGCCTTCATTCCTTATAAAGCGTATTGCTTGTAGGAAAAAACAGTTTGATGAAATTCCAAATACTGAAAGGGAACAACAATCTGCCCAAGAGTCATTTAGAATTGATTATTTTCTTATTTTAGTGGATATGGCTCTTTCTCAATTGAAAAGTAGGTTTGAACAAATGAAAACCTTTGAATCTATTTTTGGCTTCTTGTTTGATGCATCAAAGTTGGTTTCTTTGGATGATGATGAACTGAGAAGTTGTTGTTTGAATCTTGAAAATGCTTTGAAAAATGGGGAAGTTTCTGATATTAATGCTAAATATTTGCATATGGAGTTACAGATTTTACAAGGATCATTGCCAAGTGAGGCTTATGAAACGGAGAAGCCGTGGACATCCATTAAAATTTTGGAGTTTGCAAAAGAAATGGACATTTTTCCTAGTGTTATGACTGCCTATAGGATCTTATTGACGGTGCCGGTGACCGTAGCATCCGCTGAAAGAAGTTTCTCAAAGTTGAAAATATTGAAGTCTTATTTGCGGACTACCATGACTCAAAATCGGCTTAATGGACTAGCAATTTTGGCTATTGAAAGAAAAATGTTGGAAAATGTGGATTATGAAAAAATAATTGATGATTTTGCTTCAAGAAATGCACGAAGACATCATTTTAGATGATTTTGTAATGCGGAGTTTTGGTTTCATATCCCCTCCGTTGTATTATATATATTTTTTATAAAAGTTCGGCGTGGGGATGAGCCGCCCAGCTTGACTGGGTTCCAAACCCTAAAAAAAGTTGTCTATTATATTTTTATTTCAAAGATAGGGGCACAAAAAAAATTTTCGCCCAGGGCATCCAAAAACCGAGGACCGGCCCTGGTATCATCCTTAATGTTGGAATATATATGAACTTGGCCGCCTAGCTAATTAGCTATATATGCTTATGCCCTTTGGCCCATGCTATAAAACAAGGAGGCGTTTTGGTCCCATCCCTTCAATCCACGATTCGTGATGCAGTGGTGAACACACTTTCATCATCCTTCAACTAATCGGATATTCATTTTCAACCTAACACATAGTATTTGAAACTTTTCTTCTTTCTATTTCACTTTGGTGATCTTCCTGGAAGTTTCCAGAGATTAAGTTTTCCAATTCGATACATTACTTTATGCCTTGAAAGGAAGATCTGCTGCCATTGTGATCAAGGGGTCAAGGTCTCGAGTCCTAAAGATAGTCATGGTCACGATCAATGACTAGGAAAACAAGCTAGATTGCGTGAACGATTCCTTCCTCCACTAACAACATTATTGAAAATTCTGAGATTGAGGATGAGTCGTTTACTTGCTGCAAAAGTTTGTGGTCAACTATAGAATTATAAGCTTTTAAGTGTTGAGGAAATGATTATAGACGCATACTAAATTGTGGAGCGAAATGTTTTTAGATATATTTATATAAACATATAACCCTTTTTTTTTGTAAAAAAAGATCAAATGATTTCACTCTTATTCTTAAGGTGACTCGAACCCATAACTTCGTTAATAAGTAATGAATGCGCTTACCACTACGATATAACCAGTTTGAAATGTTACATATTCATATAGGGCGGGCATATTTTTGTCAACCCCATTAATCGACAACCTACCCACATATGCATGGTTTGCTAGTGATTAAATGTATTTGAAGTTTGTTGATTTTGAATGATAGGTAAGTGAAAGTGTATTTAAAATTTACATGTTTCAACATGATTCTCGTGACAACGCTAAGATAAGGGAAAAGAAACAAGTATAAAATGAGACTAATTATTCATGGTTTTGGTCCTTTAAGAACATCGTGTGACAATGTAAAATGATTGAACATGCTCACCTAGTTATTAATTGATAAAGACTATTCATGCTCAACTAATGAGTATTTAAGATAATTTTTTAGTAAAACTCAGTAACAAACTAGCAAATAAATCATCCTTAAATGTACATCTAATGAATAAAATTCATTTTTATCAATGAATTTACATCAAATGTGTGGTTGATCATCAATTTTTTGATCAAATAATTATAAGAATTATAAAACAAAGTAGAAAAGTAGAAATCATATTTTCTTCCATTTTTCTATAAAAGCTAAAGTAAATTGGTTAATCAGAGAAAGATCCACGCCCGTGATGAGCCGTACACAAAACGACAACTGAGAATAATCCAGAGGATCCAAAGTACCACAAAAATAGAAATTAATAAAATACTCAAACCCCGCCTGGGGGAATAGGATACCCAGCCAATAGGAACCAACCAGAACGTAAACATCTCCAATAGAACCCCGCCACGTCACCCTCCGTTGTCATATCCCACCTGGTCAAACCTTAATCCTCATCATTTAAACGTAACATCCTCGAAATTTCGCTAATCACCCCTTAATCACCCTTAATCTCTCTATTAATAGTCGCAGTGAGAGAATAAGAGAGAGAAAGAGTGGAAGCTGTGATAGTGTAGGAGAGGCCACAATAGTCGATGCGTGCTTGAAGGAGAAGAAACAGCCATTGAAAATTTTAAAGCTTTCGTTTTCTGGTTTCATCTCTCAAAAATTCAACTAACTATTTCCCGAGAGGAATTATAAATTTTTGACCAGAAGGTACTCGATTATTTCGTACATTCAAAACCCAAGGGGTTTTAAATTCTTGGAATTTTTACCTAATTGTTCTCTACTGTTTGATTCTCGGCGATTTCCAGGGTTTCAGATTGCTTCGGAATCCGGTTTCTTCTTTTATAGAGGTTTGAAGTTTCGTATTTTGTTTTTTTTTCTACTAGATCTGAATGGGGAAAGGAGGCGAGGATTTCGGTAAGCGGGAGACGACGGCGGCGGGTCCGGCGACGACGTGCGATCGCGATGTGTTTCCGGCGTGGAGCAAGGAGATTCACGAGTGCGAGAAGCACTTCGGTGTGAACAGGAAGGTAGGCTTGAACTCCGATGACGTGGCGAAGCGGCGGGAGGAGTATGGATGGAACGAGCTGGAGAAGCATGAAGGGCAATCGATTTGGAAACTGGTGATGGAGCAGTTTAATGATACTCTGGTGAGGATCCTGCTGGCCGCGGCGGTGATATCGTTTGTGCTGGCGTGGCTGGATGGGGATGAAGGCGGCGAGATGGAGATCACGGCGTTTGTGGAGCCTTTGGTGATCTTTTTGATCTTGATTGTGAACGCGATTGTCGGAGTCTGGCAGGAGAGTAATGCCGAGAAGGCACTGGAGGCGTTAAAGGAGATTCAGTCGGAGCAGGCGACTGTGATTCGGAATGGGAGTAAGATTCTGAATTTTCCTGCAAGGGAGCTTGTTCCGGGGGATATTGTGGAGCTCAAGGTTGGGGATAAGGTCCCTGCCGATATGCGTGTGGTGGAGTTGATCAGCTCGACTTTGAGGGTTGAGCAGGGCTCCTTGACTGGGGAGAGTGAGGCTGTGAATAAGAGTAACAAGCCGGTATCGGAGAATGCTGATATTCAGGGGAAGTGGTCTGTGGTGTTTGCGGGGACGACTGTTGTGAATGGGAATTGCATTTGCTTGGTTGCGCAGACTGGGATGGCCACAGAGATTGGAAAGGTGCATATGCAAATTCATGAGGCGTCGCAGAGTGAGGAGGACACTCCGTTGAAGAAGAAGCTTAATGAGTTTGGGGAGATGCTCACAATGATAATTGGAGTGATTTGTGCATTGGTGTGGCTCATCAATGTCAAGTACTTCCTCACTTGGGATGTTGTTGACGGGATGCCGAGAAACTTCAAGTTTTCATTTGAGAAGTGCACTTATTACTTCGAGATTGCAGTGGCATTGGCTGTGGCTGCTATTCCTGAAGGTCTGCCTGCAGTCATCACTACCTGCTTGGCTCTTGGTACCCGCAAAATGGCTCAGAAGAATGCCTTGGTTCGAAAGCTTCCCAGTGTTGAAACTCTGGGTTGTACCACAGTTATTTGTTCGGACAAAACAGGGACTTTGACTACAAACCAAATGGCAGTTTCCAGGCTTGTTGCTTTGGGTCCTAGTCCTACTATACTAAGGAAGTTTAAGGTGGATGGGACTACATACAATCCAGCAGATGGCAAAATTCATGACTGGCCAACTGGACGTATGGATACTAATATTCAGACCATTGCAAAGGTAGCTGCTGTCTGTAATGATGCTGGTATTACCCAATCAGAACATAAGTATGTTGCCCATGGAATGCCTACCGAGGCAGCTCTTAAGGTTAGTTTATATCCATATGCTATAAGTTTATGCTGATGTCCAAATGTGTGTGGTTTCCCTGAATGAATAATTTATGTTGGAAACCTAGCAAACAAGGTTTTTGGTGAATGAAGTGTAGGAGGTCTTTCGAGTATTTTTATCCCCTGTGAAAGCAAGTCATTTTGTTAACTCTGGCCCCACTATCATTTCAGGTTTTAGTTGAGAAGATAGGGCTTCCTGGAGTATATCGAGGTGTGGGATCAAGTAAAACCGACTTATTAGGTACGGCCAATCTGTGGACTTGAAATGGTTCGTTTTGTTTATGGGGTTACAACTTTTGAACATCAGTATTGACTGCCTCTTCTTTGGTTACTTCGGCTCTGAAGGTTGTTGCCAGAAGTGGAATGAATCCGAGCGCCGAATTGCAACACTTGAGTTTGATCGTGATAGGAAATCTATGGGTGTCATTGCCACCTCCCCTTCAGGGAAAAATTCTTTGCTAGTAAAGGTATTTACTTGTATAAAAGTTGATTTGACCACTTTATGAATTTCTGTTTGTAAGTGTATGGATCAACTTATGCATTTGTTGATGTTTGAATTTCAAAACTGGTGTCTTTTTTGTGAAGTGATAAAAATTGAGTGATATATGTTAATTTATTTGTCAAAGAAATAGATTTTACCTTGTTTATTATTTTTTAATATTTCCTCTCAATATGTGCTTGTTTGGTGACAATGAAAAGATGCATTGGTATGAGCATTCATATTTTCTTGCACTCTCCGGTTTTCTTTTGCAATTTCCCTGATTTCATTTCTAAAATGAGGTGCTACATTATGGCAGGGTGCTGTAGAAAATGTGTTAGAGAGAAGCACTCGGGTTCAGTTGTTTGATGGTACTGTTGTACCACTAGATGATAACGTGAGGAACTACATCTTACAAGCTCTTAATGAGATGTCATCTGAGGCACTACGTTGTCTGGGCTTTGCATACAAAGATGACTTGGCCGAGTTTGAATCCTATGATGGTGATGATCACCCAGCTCACAATCTTTTACTTGATCCATCCAATTATTCATCAATAGAGAGCGAACTTGTTTTTGTTGGCTTGGTTGGACTGAGGGTGAGTTGTGACGGCTGATCTTTGTATCTTTTGGTTTTTCAATCATCATATAATTTTTACTCATTAAATGACTTGATTTTGTTTTAAAGGACCCGCCAAGAGAGGAGGTTTTTGATGCCATTGAAGATTGCCGTGAAGCTGGAATTCGTGTTATGGTAATTACTGGAGATAACAAGAACACAGCTGAAGCAATATGTCGTGAAATAGGTGTTTTTGGTACTCATGAAGAGATAAAGGCAAGAAGCATAACAGGAAGAGAATTTATGGAGCTTTCTGATAAGAAAGCCTTTCTGAGACAAGGTGGTGGGCTGCTTTTTTCAAGGGCTGAACCAAGACACAAACAAGAGATTGTGAGGTTGCTGAAAGAGGACGGTGAGGTGGTTGCCATGACAGGTGATGGAGTGAATGATGCACCTGCCTTGAAACTTGCTGATATTGGAATTGCAATGGGCATTGCTGGAACTGAGGTAATTATTCTATACTTTGCTTGTTCAGGAACTTTCTGATGTCTGCTCTTGAGGGCAACTGTCGTGTATCGTTGTGTTGGCACTCTGGAAATAACGTTTTCGTGCCGTATTTAGTGTCATATCCGATAAATTAAAGAGGTTTTACAGGGATTAGCTTGGTAATAGCGTGAATTGAAATCTTCAATATTACAGTGAGGATGGCAAGTTGGTATATATTACTACAATATGCAACTACAATATACAATGCACATAGTTTGCACTTTATACTCTGAGGGGTTTTTTGTATTTATTTTTGTGGTATCCTGTGTTTTACCAGTCAATGAATATTAAGTATGAGGTACCATAAATCATCATATTATCAATGTCTTGTAAACAAAAAACGGTCTCTAATCTTTAGCATTTGTATATATATATATATATATATATATATTACAAAAATGTTCTTATAGAATATCAATTCCTTGTTTATGTTATTGACAACTCTGTTTTCCAGTCCTGATTATCAATTCTATTATTTAAAACCTCCCAATTCTTATTTTTGGCAGGTTGCAAAGGAAGCTTCCGACATGGTTTTGGCGGATGATAACTTCAGCACAATTGTTGCTGCTGTTGGGGAGGGAAGATCAATCTACAACAACATGAAGGCCTTTATCAGGTTTGTATTGGATCAACATTTTTCATGTTTTGAAGAGTAGTGTCCCTAATTCCAATTAATACAATCAATTTTGAGCTATATAAAGAAGATGATTATTAGTGATGTTGCTGCCATATTATGAATCTCGTCATACACACTTCTAGGAAAGATTTTATAAGTTGGTGTTTGCTTATCTTAATTGCTCTGGAGTATGGAAGCAGCTACATTGTTAATTCACCTAGTAATATTTTTGTCTTCTGTTGACTAAATCATGTTTCAGGTATATGATCTCTTCCAATATTGGTGAGGTTGCATCAATATTCCTAACAGCAGCATTGGGCATTCCTGAAGGGCTCATCCCTGTCCAGCTTTTGTGGGTCAATCTTGTCACTGATGGGCCACCTGCAACAGCATTAGGATTTAATCCTCCAGACAAGGACATAATGAAGAAACCCCCACGCAGAAGTGATGATTCACTTATCAGTGCTTGGATATTGTTCCGATATTTGGTAAGTCACTTTCCATCTCTCTCTCTATTGTTTCATCCTACTTTATATTGATCATTGCCACTGATATTCACTTGATTATGCTAAACAGGTCATTGGGTTGTATGTTGGACTAGCAACAGTTGGTGTATTCATCATTTGGTATACTCATGGTTCCTTCTTGGGTATTGACCTCAGTGGGGATGGCCACTCCCTTGTTACTTACTCCCAGCTTTCCAACTGGGGACAGTGCTCAACATGGCAGAACTTTACTGCTTCACCCTTTACAGCCGGAAGCCAGGTTATCTCCTTTGACAACAACCCATGTGATTATTTCCATGGCGGCAAAGTTAAGGCTATGACCCTCTCCCTCTCTGTGCTGGTTGCAATCGAGATGTTCAACTCGCTAAACGCCCTTTCTGAGGATGGAAGCCTATTGTCAATGCCCCCATGGGTCAACCCATGGCTCCTTGTGGCCATGTCTGTTTCATTCGGCCTTCATTTCTTGATCTTATATGTGCCTTTCCTGGCTCAAATATTCGGCATTGTGCCCCTGAGCCTAAACGAATGGCTGTTGGTTTTGGCCGTTGCATTGCCGGTGATTCTGATCGATGAGGTCCTCAAGTTAGTTGGCAGATGGATAAACAAGTCTGAAATAACCAGGAGAAAACCCTCAAAGCCCAAGGCAGAGTGAGATGGGGATTTATTGTTACACATTTACTCGAACAGGGCTAGTTCTTTACCATTGGTCTCAACCTGACCCTCCCGATTTATTGAGGGATAAACAGTGCTCTTTCTTTGCCTGCTGTCATTTAAATATCTTATTTTTTAGGTTTTTTTGTAAAGACTTGATTAACTCTTCTCATAATTAGGAAATATGCAGCAAAAGAAGTATGCAAGTTATATTCTGTTGCCTTATTGTGATATTATATTTACGACCAAAAAGATGCAGCACCAAAAGTATAATGTTGCTACGTGTTCACCGTTAACCATTACGTCTGGTCAGTAAAAGCATAATGAAGCATCATTCAGCATGAAAGAACCAACACAGAAGATTGAAATAACCAACAAAGATTTACATGGTTTGTCTTTACCTAAATCCCCGGCAGCCCTTCTAAACACCAAAACTCTAAGGCTACTGCAATAGCCATCAAATCTCAAATATCTCAATTTCCAATCAATCAAGTGATTGCATTCTTCGAATCCTGGCATCCTCCGTCATGCCGTTCTACATAGATGACACGGTATCAAGTTTGCAACTTCCCAAGTTGCGAGCATCTTGTGTGAGCAGATATTGAAGAAGCTTTGCAATAAGAACTGGGTGCCAGGAATCCATATCAAAGAATGGTCGAAGACAGAGCCAAAGCCGAAGCCAAACAAGGAAAAGAAGCGTTGCTTTCTGAAGGTGCCCAAACCTCATAGCCTAATCTCATTGGCAATGATGCGTTTTGTAATACCTCGTAAGTTTTTACGTGGTTTTTCGTCGAGTTATCGAGGGTTTTAACCGTGCTTGATAACATAACAAGTGAACGTACCATTAATTTTTGAGTTTTCTCAACTCTTCAAATTCGTCTTCCTATGACCTGAGGTCATAGTACATGTCGACACGAGTCTCCTAGTATCCTCGAAATATTTTTCAAAGTTTCCGTCTATTTTTTATGATTTTCTGAAATTCCTGGTAATTTTTAATTACCATTTAATAAATTATTTCTGCCTTCCCAGTAACTATTTTCTACCTCTCAATCTGAACCGTTAGATCATATCTCAATTTAAAATCTCAACCGTCCGTTTCAGTATTTAAAGGAAGGATTGGATTGACTCAGATCAGACCCCTCTTCCCCGAGCTCCCTCTCTTGTTAGGATCATTCCCTAACCTACTTGGCTCAATCACCATGCTCTAAACACAGCTAGTACAAGCCAGCTCCACCTTCTGCAATTCCTTGAACTCAATTACTTCCAGCTTGCTACCTTGTCTCTTTAGGCAAGGCTCCAATCTTGTTTGTATTCAGTTAGTGGTGGTCCTGAGCCACAACTGCCTATCTAGAATTGTAACCATACTCTTATATGTTTGTTGTTTTCCTTTGAGAAGGACTATGAATGAATTCCAAAACAATTTTGTCACGTCCCGGTTCCGACGTCGGTGAGATTTTCATCGCCGGCCACCAATTCTGAGATGTGACTAAGTGTTACAAAGTGGAATGTAAATAAAAGTAAAACTTCTAGGTTCTTCACTCTAGGCTCGTCCCACGTTTCTCGTTTCTGGCTTGGTCAAATCTAAATATTTCTCTACAAAAAAATATTAGAAATGAGTGGATGAACAAAACCAGTGAGTGAATCAATGTAATATGTCCACAAAGCCATGTCGTTTTACACATACTATAAATTAATATATATCGTATACACATCGAGTCAATCAATTCATCATATTACATCCTCATTCTTATTGGTTATCCTTCAATTTAGTCCACCACGTGAACCTAATGACTATCATGCATACAACCGTGTGCCACATCCTTACTTCGGAATAACCAATTAAGAAGTTCACATGTTTCATGACTAATCACACAATAGATCCAACATATAATAATAATAATATAAATACCACACATTTTACAAATATCGACATGTTTTTTTATTCATGGGTTCGAGTCACCATAGGGGTAGGAGTGAAATCTTTGATCATCTTTTATACATGCTTCACTATAAAATAAAAGATATTTCTAAAAATATTAAAAACATGTTTTTCGATTAATTTAAAACATATAAGAATATTTTAAATATATTACAAGAATCCACTCATCTCGATAGCATTGAAACTCCAACGAAGATACTGATCGTAAACCGAGCCTCTAAAGTGGACCATCTAAAAATATTACAACTATTTTCCAAACCTTAATGGTTGGAAAGAGGACATCGATATGAACTTGTAACCCTTCGCGAAATAAAAGTTGGACTTACGGATCAAAAGTTATATTCTGCCGAAGTTTAGTCGTAACTTTAGAGAAAGAAACAACTGTACTTAGAGAGAGAAAATTAAGGAGATAGAAGTTTTTTTCCAAAACTGTGGAAAATTGACAGAAGAGCAGCCTATTTATAGGCTTGGGTTACCGACAATGAGACTCTGTTCTAGATTTCGGTCGAACACTAAACTAACAAGTGTCAAAGCTAAAGAGGTTGCTTGTTCACCAAATCCACGTGGTAAAAGAAAATTCATCATAGTCATCATATGGACCACACGTCGCCATCAACTAGCTACCAACTTGCAACCACATGGGTCTGCATTTGTGGGGACCAAGTCAGAAATGGTCCAATCAAGTCGCGCCACGTAACCAAAATGAGTAAAATAAAAGAATTTTGACAATACCTTTAAAAATAATTAAAAATAGCTCGAGACTTTGAAAAATTAACTGAAAAATGTCACGAACTCGTGACGACATCTACTTTCTATTTCTAAAAAGAAAAATAAATTTTGAAAAATTTAAAAATTCAGGATGTTACAAATTTAGTTTATTTCTCTATTTTCTGCACTTAGTTCATATTATCTAGTATCAGAGGCAACCCCGATGCCTGTCAACCAAGTCCGGCAACCGTCGCCGGCAGCCACAGGTGGTGTTGTGCCTCCTTTGCCCCTCACCCCAAACACTAACCACCTACACCCCAATAGCTCAACCACCACATACACCATCACTACATATCACCTCGTAACCTTTCAAGTAGCCATCGATGGTCTCCAATCCAAGAAATGTGATGCTCCACAACACCATCGATGTTGTCACGCTCCAGCCCAAGTTTACCTTCTTAAACCCGGGTTAGGACGTGCGGGACTCATCCCAAGAAAGATTTACTCGAAATCTCCCTTGGGAAGAGATAACCCTTTTTCCCAAACCATTTTCAACAATCCAAACGATACAGGAATAGACCTCACAGCCGGAGGTTATCCCGATTTCTTCATTTGGATCTTAAACCAATTACTTAAGAGGACCTAAGGTTTTAATATTATTTGTAACTGCATCTGAATCCCGGTCAGGCTGCATACGTACCCTGTACTCAAGGATCAAGCCACACGTAGCTCTTATTTTAATTAACGTCCTAACCGGAAAAAATCCAACTTTACTACTTATTGGTCGATTTAACAATGGATTGAAAACGCCCAAAGCATACCCGGAGTTTAACCCCTCCGCTGAGGTAATCACCGACCCACTATCTATCGGGATTATCCTGAACATTCCACCACAATTATATACGGCAACCATAAGTGTACAAACAGAGTATAAGACAACCACGTAATATAAACAATAACCACACAAAAATATATGATATAGTGGCATCCATGTAAATAACACAACCACTAAGGGCATCAAGGTAAAATCAGCATATAATGACACCCTAGTAATTATCCAAAACTGACAAGGGCAACATGGTCATTCCAACATTAATGGCATGTCACACCCCGAATCTTTTGAAGTTAATAAAAGTTACCTTTCACAGAGATTCACGAGTTACCGAGGACTTTTAATTGTGATCGGTAATTCGATAAGTTGTCGCTCGAGTTAATTTTCGAGTTTTTCTAAGTACTCCAAATACCTGATTCGATGACTCGATGTTATAGTACGTGTCAACACGAGTCTCCCGGTATTTTCAGAATATTTTTCGGAGCTTCCGGCTATTTTCTGTGAATTTCAGAAGTTTATGGTAACTTTTAATTATCCATCCGGTAAAAAGGAGAATTACCATTTAACCTTTTCACTTTTTACCTTCTTTAAATCGGAACCGTTAGATCGATTAGGGTTTTGATCTCAACCGTTGACTCGAGTATAAAAGGATTTAAGGGGAGTTGACTTCGGTCAGAAACCGAAGTGAGGGGTTGACCGGCTGTTCTTCCTCTCGACTCCGTCTCTGTGCTCCGATCGCACCTCCGTCAAATGTTCTTCTCTCGGCGGCGCACCGGTGACCTGAGCTTCGCCTCGCCGTCCCCAACACGTCTGTGGTTGTGGGTTTCCCTACAAAGCTGCAGAGAGAGAGAATCGGAGGAGAGAAGGCGACTGCCTTCGATTGGGTTTTCCGGCTTTAGCCGCGACGGCGAGTCTGGATGGGTCCAGGAGCTTCGCCTCGTCGTCCTTGTTCTATCTGTGTCCTCAGTTTTCAAAGAAGAGGCCTGAGGAAGAAGTTTGAACGGAAGAAGACTTGAGTTTTCTCGGCCATGGATCGGTGTCCTCCGGTCACAGACGAAGGTAATTGAGGTATGAAAAACTATCTACTCATGAAGCTCTATGTATCTGTATAATTGGATTGGAATTTGGTTAAGTTTTGGAGGAAGTTGGGTTTTAGGTATTGTTACTGTGTTCGGCAAGGAAAACAGTGACGATAGTTATGGTTATGGTTTCAGAGTTTGGGTTGTAGGTTGAGCTTGTATGCATGAGTTGGAGTCTTATTTATCTGGAATCTATAGTAGTTTGGTGATGTGAAGTTGAGGCTGTGTTATTGAAAAGAGAAGGAACATTTGAATTCTGAGCAGTGTGTGTGTGTTCTTTGGCAGTAGTGTTGATGATTTAAATGGTTTTAGAATTGATGAAATTGTAGAGTGGGCAAAGGAAGTTTGAATGCTGCATTTTACTGTTTGGTGTTATTTGAATTATTGTTGGGTTGCTGATTTAGTGTTGTTTACGTGGTTTCATGTCGAGAACTTGGTGATCGAGAAACGGGGAAACTCTGGCGAAATTCCAGCAAGTCACCGGAATCCGGCGAAGATTCCGGTGATACGGTAAAACCGGCTGAATGCCGAAGAGGTAGGAATCGAATTCCTGTTAAGCTTTTAGTCGGGAAGTACTGATAATTCCTAAGTTGAGTAATTATGAAAAGTTTGGACGTAAGTAGGAAGTTTCCATTTTGGGAAACCTTCTATGTTTGGAAACCTGCCAAATTGGGAAACTTTCTATTAAGGGAAAGTTTCCACTTTGGGAAAGTTGCATTTTCAGAAAAATGGTTTAAGAACTGAAGCTCAATGAATGTGACAATTTTTGGTTAAATGGGTAAAGTGTTAAATTGTTATCGGGAATTGATAACTGGAATTTATGAGAAAAGGTTTAATCGGTAAATCGACTCAAGGTTAAATATATTGATTAATACGTGACACCCTAACGTCAAGTTAAAGTAATAAAGGAAAGTTCGGAAGCTGAGTCGGACTTCCGGTAAATTGAGTTAAGAGTCGATAACCGGGAAAGAAAGTCAAAAAGGTTAAAGTGCCATAAATAGGAACTCGGTCAATTTGTGGTCAAATAGGAGTTCCTGGTCAAACTAGGAAAAGACCAAGTCAACTGTGAACGACTAATATGATGATTTGTTGGTACAGTCTCTGGTCGGACGTGAGACGGTCTCGACTACGCGGTTAGTTCGAGAGTTTCGCTCAAGGAGCTTTCCGAGCGGGAAGAAGGTCGCAATAGTACTGTGAGTGGACATATCATTTTTAAATGAATGCATGCCTTAATTATTGATTTTATTGCAGGGTTTTTATGATTGTTTCGAGAATTAAATTTTCCTCGGGTTCTTGAATGTTTTATTTGGATTTATGCATATATATCGAGGAATGGTTTTACTTATTTGTTTTGGGAAGAGTATTTGAGTAAAGTATTGTTATGAATTTTTATTAAGGGTTGTCCAATGAATATGCTAGCTAGAGTAGCGTGAGGGCGCTACTAGAGCTCTTAGCTCCGACCCTAGCCTGAGAGGTCAGGCAAACTACGTAGTGCACTATGAGGGTTGTCCACTATCATTTTACCTAGAGCTCTTAGCTCCGACCCTGGTCTGAGAGGACAGACAAGCCTGAGAGGTCAGGTTAATATTATAAGGGTTGTCCACTATCATTTTACCTAGAGCTCTTAGCTCCGACCTTGGTCTGAGAGGACAGACAAGCCTGAGAGGTCAGGTTAATATTATAAGGGTTGTCCGTTATTATTTTATATAGCTAGCATAGCGTGAGGGCGCAACTAGAGCTCTTAGCTCCGACCCTAGTCTGAGAGGTCAGACTTATTGTGTTTGTGAACATTTCTCTTCCCATAAACCTTACTTGTTTATCTTATCATGCATTTGTGGAAATTTAGTATTTGTGGGCATGCATAAATTTATTTAAATCAATAAATCTTTGGGAGAACATGAAGCATTGGTTTTTTTTATTGTGGAGAATTTATAGTGTTTCATGGCTCATTTTTGTCCACTCACTCTAACAGTTTTTCAATGTTTCTCCCCTGGGCCCTTCGTTTTCAAATGCCCAGTGGTGCAGGGTTCTAGAGCGGAGGTCGTGCGCGTACAAGAGTCGAGGCATAGTCGATCAATCTGTTGCTGCCGTAATTTCTTAGGGTAATCATCTTTGTAGACCGCTCTGACTAACCCAGTTTAGCTAGTTTTGTAGGAAGGGTTGGCAATTTCAAGGGGGTTTCGGTAAGAAGTTCCCTTGAGGGGTTTCGGTAAGGGTTGGCCAGTTTAGCTACCCGCAGGATTTACTTCGGGTTAAAGAGGTTTAACCCGGGGTGGGTCCTGACATGGCAGCTCGTAAATAAGTAGAACTGCCATGGGTATTTTAGAAATTTCAGCCTTGATGACAGTTTTGTAATTAAACATAACAGTCAGGGGTATTTATGGAATTTCAACCTTAATGGCAGCCTTGTAAATAAACAAAACTGTCAGGGGTATTGTCGAGATTTCAACACTGGTGGCACCCATTAAATTTCCTTAAACTGTCAGGGGCAGTTCTGACATTTTACATCCATGGTAATTCGGTAAAAATCTGGATCTACCGCGGTAAAACCTAGGGATTTACCCAATTTTACCCTAGCCTACTCCGGTCAACTGGTTTGGCTGGAAATCCGAGATTTCCCGGCCAACCTCTGCTCCTCCACCTGTAAACTCTAAGATATACCCCCAACAACACCCTAGAGTCTGAAAACAGAAGAATAAAGGGGATACAATTTTTACCCATACAAGCCCAAAGCTCGACGGTGACACGCTCGGCGTTCCTCCAGCTTCTCCTCCATCTCCTCGATGTTTCCTCTCCCCCAAGCGCTACTGCTACCTCCTTGGAGCTGATGCAGTTGGTGAGCGCCAGACAAGCTCAGTAAAGGTCCGACAGGTTCGCTAGGTTGGTTGGCTGGGCGAGGCGGAGCTAAGGGAAGCTAGCTGGTGGTGGCGGCTCGACTGGGGTGGTACCTCCAAGCTACTGTGCTGCCCAGTCGATCAGTAGAGAGAACAGAGAGAGATTTCAAGTGGGAAGGAGAGAGAAAGTGAGAGAGCGTCCCCCTAGGTCAACTCCCCCTCCCATATATATATATAACACCAATGGTCCAGATCAATCTCCGATTGATCTGACGGCCCAGATTTAATTACAAAAGTTACCATGAGCGGTAAATGGTTATTTGTTATATACTTTTACTACGCGGTAACTATACAATATCCCGAATAACTTTCGCATACGAACTCCGATTAAAGCGTAGGACATACCCACGAGTTCATATTAACGTCCTCTACAACTTTCCCGAAGGAAGTTTCCTCAGATTTTTAGTACGGGGTGTTACAAATGTCATCCACCGCAGTCAAACCCAAATGAGCCACTAGTTCGTTGCTTTCCAGAATCACATTTTCAACACCTGGGGTGCTCAACCTCCTGCACAACCACACAACAACACTACATGGCCTTCCACTCCCACTCCCACCCATTATCCACACCCCTTGGGCTATCAATTCTCAACTTTCGTTTCCCCCACTCCTGATTCCCATGGCCCTCTCACACTGTATGACTACCAATACACTTCAGCACCCTCTCCAATCTCGTTTGGATCCTTCCCTCCACTACATACCATACTCCTACCACGCCCACAACCCTCCCCCACCATACAATCCAACTCTTCACCACCTCTCGCCACCCAAAGAGGTCAGCCTCTTCCCCAACCATTGTAGCCACAAAACCACCAATACTACTATCCCCCACCACCTGATCTGGCACATTACAGACCCCATAAGCTCGAATTATCTCGATTTAATGACGACGATGTCATGGGTTGGCTTGCTATGACAGAGCGATATCTACATGCTAACCATGTCCTTTTTTCCTGACAAAGTTAAGACTACAGCCTCCCACTTCAGGCCAGACGCATCAGTCTGGATGAATGCTTTCAATATTCGCCAACCCAACCCTACTTGGGATGAATTTGTCACCGCCATCTTGACACGTTTCGGAGCTGGTAGCAACTTCGACTTCAAGGGCATGCTCGCCCATCTTCAACAAACTTCATCCTTCGAAGAGTTAATCTTAGCTTTCACCAAGCTTTCTTTTCGAGCACCGGACTTTCCTGAGAGTGAACAAATGCACATCTTTGTCGAGGGCCTCCGGCCGGAGCTTCTACAAGATGTCCCCACCATGCGTGTCACCACACTAGTCGAGGATCAACGACTGGCCTGGTGTGACGACACTTGCAACGACGCACTCCAGCCTCCCACCACTTTTCGTCCTCAAGCACCCCACCATTTCTCTCCCATACTCCCTTTACCTCATAACTCTTCCACCACCACTTTCTCTGCTCGACCTACACCACAAAACATTGCACACTCCCACCCTCTTTCACCTCTTCCTTCAGCCATTCACCACCACGTTACAATCCCTTCCGGCTCATATCGACGCCGAAGCAGCGTGAGTGATGTGCCAAAGGCCTTTGTTTCAACTGTGACGATAAATTGGATGAACACTATGTCTGTCGTCGGCCTTTCATAACCATCCTTGATTGTCAATTCCCCATTGTTGACACCCAATCGGAGCCTCCCAACTCTGACACATTCTATGATACCATTGAGGAGCCGCTAGAAGAACACGTCCATACTTATCCACTTTACACTATCACCAATACCAAACTGCGGGAGATGATGCGTTTCTAGGGCCCAATTGGGGTTGTGTCCATCGACATTTTCGTCGATTGATGGGCGATGATGAACTTTCTCCATCTAGGGATTGCCACAAAATTGGGGACCCTAGTGTCACCGACGGGACGTTTGCACTTCACAGTAGTCTTCAGTCACCTTCTCACTCCATCCGACATCGCCAAGAACATAACTGTCACTGTCCAAGAGTACAACTTCACTATCTCCTTCCTGTTGCGGGCTGTGACCTTGTCTTGGGAGCCTAGTGGCTCGAATCCCTGGGATTCATAGGTTGGCACTTTCAGGACAAAATCATGATGTTTATGGTGGATGGACAACATGTGTTATTTGGCATTATCGCCGATCCCAACTCAGAGATTGATACCTCGGTCATATTAGACCTCATCCCCAAAGGCCACTTTGATCCTCCCACTCCACTTATGGCCATTATTGACTCTCACCCGACACCTATACACTGGCCCAAAATTGAGCAACTCTTACATCGATTTGGGCCTTTATTTGACACCCTCGTGGCCCTCCTTCTCATAGGCCCATTAACCATCGAATCCCACTCCTTCCCAATTGCGAACTGGTCATTGTTCATCCCTACACATATGCCCACTCCCAAAAGTGAAATCGAAACTCAAATCTCTACTGTCCTTGTCCAAGGCAATATTTGACCGAGTTATATCCTGTTCTCTTCCCCAGTGCTCCTTGTTCGCAAAAAGGACAACACTTGGCATTTCGTGTTGATTATCGCGAGCTCAACAAGGTCACGATCAAGGACCGTTTTCCAATCCCTATGGCCGATGAGCTATTTGCGGAGTTGCATGGCTCCTCTATCTTTTCCAAGATTGACCTCCGGTCCGGCTACCATCATATCTGGATGCATGAGGCCGACATCTACAAACCATATTCCGCACTTACGATGACCACTACGAGTTTGTTGTTGTCCCTTATGGTATTTCCAATGCACCGGCCACCTTTCAAGCCTTAATGAATGAAGTACTTCGTCGACTCCTCTGCAAAGGTGTGCTCGTTTTCTTTGACGACATCTTAATTTATAGCAAGGATTTGGAATCATATTTGCTACTTTTGAAAGTGGTTTTACCAATTTAACAATCCCACCAATTGTTTGTCAAGTTGTCTAAGTGTGATTTTGCCTAATCCAGTGTGCAATCCTTGGGCCACATAGATACAGTTGACGGAGTGTCCATGGATCCTGCCAAAGTCAGTTGTATTACTCAATGGCCCAAGCCCAAATCCGTCAAAGCACTGCGGGGATTTTTAGTTTGGCCGACTACTACCGCGGTTTTGTCTGGCACTTCAGTCTCATCTCCAAACCCCTCTTTGATATGCTCAAGACCGAAAATTTCTCCGGGACACCGGCATCAGAGCGCGCCTTCTCTGATCTCAAGGTTGCGATCACTTTGGCCCCAGTATTAGCCCTCCTTAAATTCAACGAGGAGTTCTATGTCGAAACCGATGTCAGTGGCTTGGGGATCAGCGCTGTTCTTTCCCAAACCAAACATCCAATCAAATTTCTCAATAAGGCTCTCTCGCCCCTTAACCAAATCTTGTCCACTTATGAGAAGGAGATGCTCACTGTCCTGCATGTAGCATTCAAGTGGCGCCAGTATCTTTTGGGCCACCATTTCACCTTTGTTACGACCACCAGCCTCTGCTCCACATGTTTCAACAACGGGTTAGCACACCAGCTCAATTGAAATGGGTCTCCAAACTTTTGGGGTTCCACTTTTCTGTTCAATATCAGGCAGGAAAATTGAACACCATCGCAGACACGCTATCTCGCCACCATGAGTTCATGAGCATTCAAGGTATTTCGGCCCCAGTGTTTGATTGTCTTTGAGTTCCATTCCACACTTCTAGCTGGCCATTCAGGTTTTCTCTGGACCTTCAAGCATCTAACACGAAACTTTGCTTGGCCTAGTGTCCGCAATGATGCTAAAAGGTACGTTGCTAGCTGTGATACTTGTCATTGGGGATATTGCTAGCTGTGTGAATTATGCCACTCAATCCCGTTCGGGCCTTCTACAGCCCCTTCCCATTCCTACAATAATATGGTCTAATATTGCTATGGATTTTGTTGATTGCTTGCCTCCCTCCGAGGGCAAGACATCTATTTTGGTTGTGGTTGATAGATTGTCCAAGTATGGTTACTTTGTCCCAATTACTCACCCGTACACAACGACACAAATAGCTGAAGTGTTCACCAAGGAAATCTTTCGGCTACATGACATGCCACAAACTATTGTAAGCGATAAGGACCGGGTTTACATCTTGAATTTTTTGGAAAGTTTCTTTAAGCTTCAGTGCACCAAGCTAGAAAATCAGATTCTTGGATACATTTGACTAGAAAATCACATTGTGATTGTACTTGGTACAAAAATTGAGGATTGGAGTTAGTTTTCAATTCTTGTGATTTGATACATAAGACTTAAATTTTCTTTTCTTTAATGACATTTTCTTTAATGACCGTGTCATTATTAATTACGCGTTAGTTGCATGTATAAAAAAACACCAAATTGCTGCGGAGACATCTAGTGTACTTACCAAGACTATCTAGTTGATATTATGAATGAGGTATGTATAATCATCTGGAGCTATTTTCCTCGTGGTGGGAGGGTTATTAGAGCCAGAAATAGCCGTCCCGTTGGGCCATCACTTCACTTGCTAAAAATGTGACCTTGGGCTAGAATAAGTTGAAGCCCATTTAAAGAGTACCTAATCTGCGTCGGATTAAACGAATCCTGGCCGCTCAACCTGTCGGCTCGCCCTATAAAAAAAGAGAGACGCACCAAATCTTCTATTGTGTTCTGAAAGAATTCTAGGGCTAAATCGAATTGGGTATTTTTTCTATTTCACCTTATCCAAGGTACGAACTCTAACCCAATACCCCGTCTATTACTCCTCCGCATCAATAACCCGTTACGAATTTTGATTCTTTTTTACCTACTGTTTGATTTAAACCTGTTTCAATTTTCATTGATGTATCTTCGAAAGAGGTTCAAAGATCTTTGATTCATTAATTGTTGATTCTAGAATGTAATTAGTGGTTCTGGGTATGATTCTTGAAAGAACAGTGATTTTTGTGTGCCCAATTTTTAATTGAGCTGATTTTCGTTTCCAGCTTTGAATTGGGCCTGAAATTTTTGTAGTTGTTAAGTTGTTATGATCTGACTACTGGATTTTAAGCTGTTATGATTTGATTACTGGGTTTAAAGCTGAAATTGTTAACTGTAAGGTTTGAGTATCATGTGTTTATGTATGCTAATTGCTTTGCTGCAGACTGAAGATGCCTCGCTACGATGATCGATATGGGAATTCGCGTCTGTATGTTGGTCGCTTGGCTTCACGCACCCGGACGCGTGATCTCGACCGGATTTTCAGCAGATATGGGAGGTAAGTCTATACTTTTTCATTGTTTTTGAGCATTATCATCTGTGCGTCAAATTGGGTGGAATATGAATAATCCTATGAATGTGTGTTGTTAACTTAGATGTTAAAGAATGGTAGATTAACTTGGATGTAAAAGAATGAAAGATTAATTAGTTAATGAGGGCTGTTAGAAATTTCCACCAAAAATGTTGGGAACGGTTTAGTTCCTTACCAAGCTTGATAATGTGCGTCAAATTGGGTGGAATATGAATAATCCTATGAATGTGTGTTGTTAACTTAGATGTTAAAGAATGGTAGATTAACTTGGATGTAAAAGAATGAAAGATTAATTAGTTAATGAGGGCTGTTAGAAATTTCCACCAAAAATGTTGGGAACGGTTTAGTTCCTTACCAAGCTTGATAATGTGCTTGGATTAATATGAGTTTTCATCATCTTGTGTGTGGGAGCACTTTGCCCCTAGGTCTGGTGTTATCTTAACTTGAATGATCTTGTTGAAGGTTTCCTGGGGTTTGGCCTTACTTGGAGGTCTATGACTCTGGTGAGAGGGTGATGGCCTTGGTGGAATTGGTGGAAATTCTTGCCGAGTGTATAGGAGACTTTGGCGATTCTTTCTGTAGTCTTATTGCGTGTTTTTATGCAAATGGCAACAAACTCAATCTGGTGTTTTGTTCGTCTGTGATGGGCGAAGTACCATACACTTGAAGTTCTTAAGTAATGATAGCCTTACTGTTTCTGGTTTCTGGCAACCGTTTACGCAGAGTACGAGATGTGGACATGAAGCGCGAGTTTGCATTTGTGGTAAGTTTCTCTTTCCTCAAATTTTCAATTTTTCCTGTATAAACTATTTTGAGGAATTGTACCTTTTTGGTTATGGATTCACATCCATATTAACTATATTTCATGGATACTATGTTGGTTTGCGCTCTCACCTCTTTTTAACAGGAATTTTATGATCCGCGAGATGCTGATGATGCAAGATATAGCTTAGATGGTAGGGAGGTTGATGGTAGCCGCCTGATTGTGGAGTTTGCTAAGGGGGTAAGTTTTCAGTTTTCTTAGCTTGTGTAGAAGTTTATGTTACATTCGTGAAACTGATATTGTCCTGCTTCTTGTACTTTGAATAGGCTCCACGTGGGTCCCGGGAATACATGGGCAGAGGTCCACCACCTGGATCTGGGCGCTGCTTTAATTGTGGTATTGATGGCCACTGGGCTCGTGATTGTAAGGCTGGCGATTGGAAGAATACATGTTATCGCTGTGGAGAAAGAGGCCATATTGAGAGGCAGTGCAAAAATAGCCCAAAAGAATTAAGGTGGTTACATACTTCCAAGACATTTTTTGTTGGTTATTTTTCGTTGCCTCTTCTGCATGAATTACTTTCATAATTTCATCTAAAATTGTTTAATTATATAATTGCAGGCGTGAGCAAAGTCGTTCACGTTCTCCTCGCCGCGGTAGAAGTCGCAGCCCAAGTTACAGCCGAAGCTACAGGTTTGTACAAGCATCCTGGTCCCTCTAATGTTGAGGTTCATATATTTTCAGATTTAGATGTTTGATGTTTTTTGTATGTATATACTAATCAACGGGGTCACTTTGTGTTTGTAGCCGATCAAGGTCCCCGCCAAGAAGAGAACGAAGCTTGGAAAGGGATGATAGATCGCGGAGTCCTTATAGAAACCGTGATCTGAGCATGAGTCCAGTGCCCTCAAAGGGGAGGAAGCGCAGCCTTACACCTGATGATTATAGCCCTCGTGGAAGGGGTAGCCTATCTCCTAGAAATGGCAGCCTGGGCCCCAGAGATGGTAGCAAAAGCCCTACCCCTAAGAGCAGAAGTCCTACCCCTGACCGCCCTGCTCGCCCTTCTACAAACAGTCGTAGCCTCAGCCCTGTTGATGAGGATGACAATGACAACCGCCGCTCCCCTTGATGTTGATGGTTTCAAGTTATGCAAAGAATATTGGTCTGTTTTGAGTCTGCAAGACATTGTAGTGATTGTACTATGTTGTGCTTTGTTCTGAGCAGATTTGACATGCTTGTTCCGTGACGAATGTTAGAACTTATAAAGTTTACTATTGTTATCTGTTATTATATTATCTTATGGCACCAGTTTTTGCCCAAACCATTGGTAGTTATGAATAAATGATTCTTTAAAATTGAGATTGTTGATCATATATTGAAATTGGATAATTGGATACCATGATCATATATATTGGGAATTGATGATTCATAATCTTTGTTTGGTCACTGAAGCTCTACAATGGCCAGTTAAATCTCAATCTCATATTTACAGTTAAAGGGAGTTAAAAGTTGGATCAAATTGTAAAAAATGAACATTCATACGAGAAATTTTTATTTGTCAATACACGATAATAGTGATTCATAACAATTCGTATATTTAATTACTCATATATTAATATTATACTATTTAATATTAAATTGTTATATTTAATTACCCATTATTCAAGGATATTTGATATATATGTGTGTCTTGGTCCATACCTATGTAGTAAACCATGTTGTAATAGGGTTTTACGCATATCCATATAATAGCCCAAGAGGCCTATGTATTTTCCTATATAAAGGAGAATTCATTCTCTCAATATGATTGTACAACACGTTATCATGCACTTAGCTCTAAACCCTAAAAAGAGCATGGCCACCGAAAAAAAGGGAAAATTCTGTCGCGCGCACGCCTGTGCACTGCCGCGTGCACCGCTGGGCACCACCGCTCACGCCTGTGCACCGCCGCGCACCACTGCTGCGCACCTTCTTGGCACCGCTGCGCACCTCTTAGGCACTGCTGCGCACCCCTGTGCACCCCGCCTGGGCACCGCCGCGCACACCACCTGGGCACCCCTCAGGACACCGCCGCGCACCCCTTGTGCACCTACGCACCAAGAAACCCTAAAATCTGCCTCAGGTTTCAAACGCCAATATCGACAGAATAAATTCTGAATTGGGTTTTCGTCACCAACAGAGACGTTGAAGATATTGCTCATACGCTTCCAACACCGCCGGCCTTACCCCAAGAACCGGCTGGAAAGGCACCGAACAGGCCGCCGGAATCCCTAAACCGGCCCAAATGTTCAAGCAACCAGGTCGGGCACTTTCTATACTCTCATTTCCGTAAAATTTGGAGATGTTATGCACAAGGATCTCAGGATCCTTCGGTCAAAAGGGCACCCCCAGAACTGGAGAAAAAGTGAGTGAATCGGTCCTCCCAATGGCTGCAACGCGCATAAGAATCACTTTTCCTTGAGAAAAACGGGTTGTATTCCTAATTTCTCTTTGAATCCTTCATATGGTTGATGTTTTTCAATGATTTGCTACTGTTTTATGGCAAGATTAACTAACCATATGATTTTCATGTGTTTCATGGCCTCCACATGCGACAATTCACGGTGGAATTGCGCGAACGATCGCCGAAAGCTCATAAACTTGAGCATAGAAGCATGGAGCAGCTTATATAAATGCAGTCTATATGACAGACTAGCAAGTAAGCTTTACTTTTTGAGTAATTTCAAAGTTCAATAATCTCGGGGAGGATAAAATATATTTCTCCCTTCTCCATCCCCATTTTATGCTTAGGACGTTTGTCTTTGCAGGTTATTATGAAAATCCTAAAACATGTGCATTTGGCTACCGGCACCACTAGCCCATCTGCTGCTCGTTGTGCGCTGCTGCCGAGCAATGTGCTCTGGCGCGTGCACAGCTGCCAAGCGCTGTGTCCTGACACACGTGCGCTGCTGCCGAGTGATGTGCTCTGGCGCACGCACCTACTGATCGTTGTGCTGCCGCGTGCACCTACTGACTGTTGTGCTGCCGCGTGCACCTACTGAGCACTGTTGCAAGGGCCTGCTCCTGTGCGCGTTCATGCTGCTGCCAGGGCTTGCCCCTGTGCACGCGTGCGCTGCTGTCGGGCACCGTATGTGCACCTGCGCCTGTGCGCGTGCACGCTGCTGCTAAGGCTTACCCCTGTGCACATGTGCACTGCTGCCAGGCACTGTATGTGCACCTACCAAGGCGCTGCCTCGCGCTACTGCCGGGCACCGCATGTGCACACGTGCGCTGCTGCCGGGCACTATATGTGCACATGGCTACCAGCTGCCGAAGCCTTGCACACTAATTGCTATGGACTGTCGAGCGCTGACTGCCGATTGCTACCGAGCACTGCCTAGGGCAGCTGCCTAGCACTGTCGAGTACTAGCTGCTGAGTGACAAGCACTAGTTGCCGTGCACCATGCACCGAAGATGTTTTTAGGTCCACGTTGTGAGGTATCCAACGTTGGTTTGTGTTATGCTATTAAAGAGAGTTCGGAATTAGAGAATCATCTCATTCATTGAACCCGCGTTGTGTTTGATCAACGTTAGCATATTTCTCCGGGTAGAAGTCCCGTTGAGAATATGGTAGGAGAATCAGCTACTTGTGTAGGATGTCCAGCGTCTAGCTGCAGAGCACCACCGCCACGCTGCAGAGCACAAGCTGCCCAGCTGCTAGCTGTAGTGCGCCTAGTGCCTAGCTACTAAGGACCAGTACTACATAGCTGCCGAGTGCTAGTTTCCAACCACTGAGCACCCAACTGCCGAGCATGACATAGATTTTGCTCGAGATTTAGCCACTGCTTCCTATGCTGCACCTCCAACCTATAAAACGAGATGACCACTCTCGAGTCTTAATAGTTTGGTATTGTATGCATGAGCGAGGAAATTTTCCGCTTACTTACATATTTACCCTTGAATGCCGCTCTAAGTCTCAAACGGAGATTAGAAGCTGAGCAACACTGTTTTATGCTAAAGACATGCAGCTATTGAGCGTTGTCTAGGAGCTACTGAGCGCTACGAGCCCATGTGCACCTGGCTGCCAGTTGTCGATAGTCACGCGCCTGTTATCGCCCAACGTGCCTGTTGCTAACTCTGTATGCTACCTACTGCCCCTTGATTTTTTTTGCTCCAATTATATGTCAGTTGCTTCATGTTGTGTGAGGAATGCCACCATCTTTTTGTCAGATGTCGATAGTTATGTGTTTGTTGCTTTGTGCTCTACACATGAACTATCGTGCACTGTGCATTAGGTGTTGCGTACTAAGCACCAGATGTTAGCACTGAACACAAGGAACCGTGCACTGATCACCAATTGATGTGCACTTATATCAAGGACAAGCACTAAGTGAGCTACATAGCACAGAACACTCGAGGACGTGCACAGGACACCGACTACCGAGCAATGGGCACCAGGGCCGAACTCTGTGCAGCAGTTGCCAAAGCTCTGTGCACCTCATGCCGTGCAGTTGAGATAAGCTGGCGAGCTCCCCCCACTGCCCCATACTGTGCGCCATGGGCGCCAGCGGTTGTGCAACCACCGAATGTTACCAAGTGCTCGGTGCACCGGCATATGTGTGGCTCCTCATGCACTACCAAATGTTGCCAAGTGCTTAGTGAAATGAAATATATGTAGATGCAATGCGCTGCCGAATGTTGCCAAGTGCCTAGTGCATTGGCATACGAGCAAGCTGTAAATGCGGGCAACCAAAAACAAAAACAGTGAATCTGCCACTTTCTGAACAGAAACTTCCGAAGAGCTTTGTGAACAGCTTCGGATGAACTAGAATGCAAACCATATATCAATGGAAAGCTAAGTCTGTCTAGTTTCCAACGGTTTTCGCGGTTCATTCATATCTATTCTAACGAAGGAGTTATGATTGTTTGAGTGAGCGAAGATCATGCTGCCAGGAATTCTGCAATGCACACGGTTGTCTTCGATTGTTGCCTTCGGTGTTTATATCTCTTTCTCACGTATCTACCTTGTTCGATAGGTATGTTATGTGAAGAAATTGAGTGTCTTGCAGATGGTGGGACTACCCACACACTCCTGAGCAAAAGAATGAATGCATACAAGAAAAGTACAAAAGGGTGTACGGAACATCAAATGGATGCCTCTGACATTTGATGTCATGAAGAGCTCTTTGATTTTCTTCAAACTAATTGAGACCATAATGAAATCGTTGGTTCGATAAGTGTATTTACACTATGACATGATCATGCACAACCTTATGAAGGTGTGTCGATGTTCGTGGTTTAGTCTTCACCTAACAGCAGATTTTTCATCATCGGATGACGTGGTTAACCTCGACAAACGTTACCTACTCCCTTGATTTTGGATCCCCCATGTTGCTGTTACCAAATGTCGTCCTTCATGGACGTTGAATAGTTGTAATGCCATATGTACGCTTTACTTTTGGGTCGAGGATAACTCTTACGATGCCACTTTAAAGTTGAAAGCTTCATCATGTCAAAATCTGCGACCACAGTAAGTTGAAGCTACTGTATCGTAACTTCATCAGAGTTTTCTGAATGGCTCCAGATGAAATAGAAGCCAAATTTTATATCATTGGAAATCTACGTGAGTCTAGTTTCCAGTGGTTTAAGCGGCTCGTTCATACCTATACCGACGAAAGAGTTATGATGGTTTAAGTGCATATAGGTCATGCTACCAAATAACAGACTGTATCCTACTGTCCCTTAACTTCGTTAGAGCCCCCAGACCAACTCTGGATGAAATGGAACGCACACTTTATATCATTGGAAAGCTATGTGAATCTAGTTTCTAATGGTTTAAGAGGTTCATTCATATCCATCCATACGAGAGAGTTATGGTCATTTTAGTGAGTATAGGTCATACTGCACGAAAACTGCATACTCTTTGCAGATTGTGAATCCTTTTTGTGACTAAGTTTGATTGGATCTTCACCATCATTTATGACATGGTTGAATCAATTCTTGATGCCTTTGGCTCAATGATCCAAGTCACAAATGCTCTCCTTATTGTGAGAGAGGCAATCGAATATTGAAGTGTGTTATGAACATACACACCAACGATTACCGTGATGAGAATATTGAGACTTTTGTGTACAATTATCATGAGTACCGATTGAGAGCATCATGGAGAAGAGCATGAGTCTTAAGGTATCGCCAATCAGTATTTTTGGGACAATTGACTCAGACAAGCTATGACATTTTGGTCATACCGGGTGAGATATGCGAGCCAGAATTGTTTTATATTCTTGGGTGTCCATTCCTTTGATAACAATGAAATACGCCATGATTGTATGTTGTGTTTGTGCGCCGACATGATATCCTCGGCAGCCGCACAGTACTCATGTTTTCGTTATGTAACGCTTGTTCTTTAGCTAAGTAAGGTGAAAGATCCTCTTATGCTATGCCACAAAAGATGTCATTCTTATTGAAAATCCAAAGAGGGATTATGTAGACCGATGTAACCAACATATGGATACCATATACGCTTTTATGGTGTTGGTTGAAAGGCTAACACACTGGTCATGTGTTGCATCATCGTCTACCACATGCTGCTTATGTATCTATGGGCTCACTACCTATCCCTGAAGAGGGACATGCAGGCATATATTGATTCATCCATGACTTACCATCATTGCATTGATGCACGATAGCTCGTAACTGTGTGCTACATTGCGGATTGTCACTTTGAGACTGTATTCCCGTCGTTAGGGGGAGATACGAACACCAAGGTTCAAGTGGGAATGACGTGAATGTCGTGGTTGGTCACCACTAAATCTCAACATGATCCCGATAGAACTATAGTGACGAGATCAATGCTGCATATGTATATAAGGAATGATGTCCTACCAAGAGGACATGGCTCGACCAAATTGAGGTGGTCTTGATGCCATGGCTCGGCCATATTGAGATGGTCTTGACGCCGTCACCTTGTTTGGTGATGTGAGGGCGCCATAATGTGGCAACATGGTGTCTTAGGCCTTGTGGCTCCTTGAAGGTTAGGTTGAGGCCCTTGGCTTCGATATACACTCGCACTAAGAGAGAAAGCGAGTTTGGCAGTACTGGTCCATTGATCAGTGATACTCACTTCGTCTCATGTTAGTCTGAATTGTGATTATCGTTAGGGGACGCCTCAACGTCAAAATCCAATTTATAGAAAAAAATCTCTACAATGACTACACTAGTGTACATGAGGACGTGGGATGATGAGTTTATCGAACCACACGTTTGTTGATATGTCGACAAAGTGTATTGACCTAAAATGGGAAGATGCGACCCGGACAAAGGGATAGGTCCTTGGGCAGGTGTTGTCGACACCGTAAGCGTAAACTCTATCAAGTAAACCTTTGTGCGTTAGCGTAGTGAGAACAAGAGTCTCAAACTCCCTTATAGCACAAAGTTTCTCATAAACACGTACTGGGATCGACTACGATGAGAAGTACTCTCTTAATGGATGTTATTGCACTCCACTACCTTGTCAGTTTGGTAGTTCCCCAATAACTGTACATGCAGCCCTATGAATATAATCATAGTGACGTCTCTATGAGATTAGAGATATGCATGAAGGTCTTAAATAGACTTCATAAGCCAAATCAAGTGGAGCTTGCGTTGGCCAAGTGTTTTGGACGCATAGTACATGACTCCTTATTTTCAGATGGGATATGATGAATAATGTCATTGCGTTGATCGATTGTGTATTGATGATGTATTTCCATCAATCGGCTTAGGTCCTCTGAAGAAGAGTGGAACCTTCATATGCTTCCATGATTAGTCAAGGTCTTTACTCTAAGAGAGAGTGATCCGTTTAATCAAAAAAAAGACTTGACTTCACCTCCATTCTTTATAAAGCTAAATAGCTTTGCGCCCGTGCAATGCCAATGATATGGCAAAGGACATCACTTAAATACTCTAAGAGTATCTGACATATTCAATCCCTATGGCATGAGAGAAAGGTTGTTGCCTATGTCATCGCTAGCCATGCATAAATCGAGATGCATCGGAAGCGGAATCATGATCTAGGCACCGGTTGGTTTAGTGGCCGAGTTGTCGGACATATAGCACGCTACCTGTGCGCTGCCGGGGCGCTGCCTGTGCACACGTGCACTGCTGCCAGACACCATACGTGCACATGTGCACCAGCTGCCAGACACCATACGTGCACATGTGCACCAGCTGCCGAGCACTGTGCACCAGCTACTGAGCACTGTGCACTCCAGCTGCCGAGCGCTGTGCATACAACTGCTAGGCACCGTACACATAGCTGCTAGCACTGAGTAACGCCACATTTGAGACATGTTAAAAGAGTATACATATGTCAGGTTGTCAAAACAGCTCCGTGGTCACTAGGGATCCAGAAGCGCCTTATGATTGATCTTAAGATCAAGGGGAGATGCAGATTTGAAAGAAAGTCTAGCATATACATGTCACGATCAAATGTGAAGGGTGTGGTTATTTGTGTTAACCATGTTGCACTCTTTTCCCCTTATTCTATGCTTTTTGTCCCACTGGGTTTTTGCTTGACAAAGTTTTTAACGAGGTAACATTGCATGCACCGCTAAGACCATTGATCCCCATTTATGGTTGATCATGGCAGACTTGTTTAAGTCTTGGCTCACATCTACTCTTGAGAAGCATGTTGGAATGCACCATTCATCAGGAAAATCCGATTGAAGTACACATCAGGGGGAGCATCACATGGTGAGTTCTCAATGGAGTAGTTGGTGCGTTGTACTCTTTTTCCTTCGACCAAGGTTTAGTTTTCCCACAGGGTTTTTGTTACTTGGCAAGGTTTTGATGAGACAACACCGTAAGCACCATATCGGCATGAAGACACGCGACATAAGGGGGAGTATTCTAGGATATTTGATATATATATGTGTGTCTTGATCCATCCTTGTATACGAGCTTTATGTAGTAAACCATGTTGTAATAGGGTTTTACACATATCTATGTAATTGGCTCATTGGCCCATGTAATAACCCAAGAGACCTATGTATAAAGGAGAATTCATTCCCTCAATATAATTCTACAACACCCATATATTAATATTATATTATTTAATGTTAACCCTTCGTATAATACGTGAACAATAGTCTGTATAGACAGAAACAGCATAATTGACGTGTTACTTGCACGTAAACGAACCTGTGAGCAAAGCAACGCAAAACTATTACCGTAGTTGTACTCTTATCCACAAATGTCAAACGCAGTGACTCTGCCTTGTCTCGGCATTGTGAGCATGGCGCGCCGCCCAAAACGCACGGCAAAGACTAGGCAACCCCTACCGCCGGCAACAGTCGGCTTCGGAATGAGCAAGAGGAAGGACCCACTGTGGCAATGCGTGGAGGGTTGCGGAGCTTGCTGCAAACTCGTCAAGGGTCCCTCTTTCGCTACCCCTGAAGAAATCTTCACTGACCCTGCTGACCTTGAGGTTTGTGCTTCTGCCCCTTAAGGTGTTCGACGAAATGCCTCAATGAATTGTTGTTGTTGATAATGAAAATGATTTAGTTTTATGGTTCAGCTATACAAAAGTATGGTGGGTTCAGATGGGTGGTGCGTGCACTTTGAAAAGAGCACACGCAAGTGCTCCATTTACAATGGTGAGTTATCAGTGGCTTGTTACTCTTGCTGTTTGTTTCAAAGTTTTGGTTTGACATCATTGGGTTGTTTTTGCAGAGCGTCCATATTTTTGTCGTGTCGAAGCAGACGTGTTTGACAAATTGTATGGGATTAGCAAGAAGAAATTCAATGTGGAAGCTTGCAGGTCTTCTTCACCAATTTCTTTTCACTCAGAAACTCGATCGATATAGCTTGTACTAATCAGCTCATTGTGTTCCAATTTTGTTTAGGAGCTGCACGGACACCATAAAGTCTGTTTATGGTCCCTATTCCAAGGAACTGGGGAACTACAATTGCACAGTCATGAACTCCAGTTCTAGTTAAACCATCGCAATTCTCCATTGCTCAGTTAGATCAGATAAGATGAAAGGCGCTAATGTTTTTGAACGATCAGTAGGCCTTTCAGCAACATCCTAATTGCACAAATATCACTCTAGATGAAGTTTTGGGCGCCTAAAATTATCAGCAGCTGCAGGCTTTAAATTTGGGACAAGCCATAGGCTGATGATGTTGGAGATGACAAGCTAATGTCTTCACAAAGTGCTTATCGAATCTACAACATCTCTGTTATATAATGTTAAGCCTTCTTGGCAATTCTGTTTTGCTCTCTGCCATGCTAACTTGTAAAACATTCCGACTAACATCATCAGAACAGACTTCGTCTGTTCATTAATTTTTCCATGGATTCCATTTCCTCATCCTTTCCGACCCCAAATTCGCTCAAACCCAATTTGAAGCAGCTCGTGGCCGCAAAACTCTAACTCGTACTCCTTTGCTCCCTATCTGGCAATCGGTTTGGAGATCCTTCCTCTGTTATCAAGCTCAGTTTGCCTTTCTCGCCAGCAGCCAAACGTGTCACGCTACTGTGCTCCTGCAATGGTATTGTATTTCTAGCTTTTGCTGTGGAACCCTTCAACTGGTTTCTTCAAGAAATTACCAGATTCTCCAGGGTTTTCCCCAAATGAAGATGAGCTCGTCGCTTATGGCGTTTGCTATTTGCCGGCCACAAACGACTACAAGTTATTCCTAGTCTGATAATATTGACCTCAAGCAGAGACAGCCGCAATGTTCTCGTCCAGAGCTCACGCTTGGGAGGAGGTCGATTACGATGACTTGTTTTTGGCTTGACCCCCCCAAAGGAGCGTTGGTTTTACAGTCGGTTCTTGTTTATGGTTTCTTGCGTAAGCATATGGCTACAGGCTGTTTGTAAAACAGGCCTGTTAAAGAATCTTCATAAAGAAGACAAGTGTGGCTTGTATATGACTGAAGGCAATTTGCTTACCATGATTCATTATGAAGAGAGTCTAGTTCAGATAGAGGATTAATCCTCGATTGCTCTTTGTATAACAGTGCTGGTTTGTTTCTCCTCTGTCTCTGCTTTCATGCATCTCAATTCTAATTTTTTCTTAGCAGATTTGCTAAATACTCTGCATTACTCTTCATTGATGTGGACTTTCAATCTTATGGAATTAATCTAAGGGTTTGGTACTTTGGTTTATGTCCTAACTAAACATATACAAGTATCTATTTTGGTCTTCATAGAATTAAAAGTTACCATCTCCCATAGATTTAACTTCAACGATATTCTTGTGGATTTGAAAATTTAGGATTCTGTTACATTTCTTGTTTATACGATTACTAAATAGGTTTCAAAACTTTACATCATAACTGAGGGTAATGGAATCTGTAATTGGAGTGAACTAAAGATAATGCATTACAACATTAGTCCTTGTTTGTATAATTATTATTTCAATAACTGAAGATCCAAATGAGATACTAGTTTCTATGCTTAGTTGCTTTTACAACAAAAACTGGTCATGTTAGTTTCTGAATCTGTGACTCTAAATGTGTAACTCTGTACTTGCCGACTACTTGGCTTGACAATATAATCTCAGTTTGCTCTGCCTTAACACATCTCATTCTGCGTCAAGAGTTTCAAACTTGACTTGATAGTTTAATGTCACCTTTCTCTGCCATGACATATCTCGTTTATGTTTGGTACCCAGTACTGCATTGCACATTCTTATTTGTTAAGACTGTCGTACACTCATGTAGACTGTCTTATATTGTACTAATACTGACCCATATTTAGTGTTGGGATTAGAAACAGTACCACATATGGATTTGGCCTCAATTCATATACAAGTAGCAACAACATCCCTTTTTAAAGCCAATATCATCAGTAGGGAAGTGCAATGGTCCAGGGTCTAGATTATGTCCAATTTTCTCTGCCCATGAACAAAACCCAAAAGTGAACAAAACTAAATATAAATTTATATATGAAATCAATATTGAACAAAAAATGATCAAATACTATGGCAAACAGAATCAATAGTATCGCATCCCTCTTAAAATTCCTACACTGCCATTCGTATCACCACCTCCTTAACAATCACCCTTTCATATTCCAAGGATTGGAACAGGTGCCTTCCTACGATCCTAAGTAAGAGCATCTTTCATGGTAAGCTAAATTTTAAGCCAAATTTAGCTTACAAGAAAAAAAATATTCTATGAAATCTTTTTTTAGCTTATCAAAGTCTTACACCATAAGCTAAATCTTTAGCCAAAATTATAGCTTTTTTACTTAAAAAAACACTCCCACCATAAGCTAAATTCTAAGGTAAAACTATTTCATATATATAAATGTAATGTTATATTTCTTTGCAAATTATTTCTTTTTTAGTCATCTATATTATAATATGTATTATAATATATATAATGTTTATTTATATTTACATAAACCATGTAATATATGTGAATATGTAAGTATATTGAAAATAATTTTGAACTACTGATGAGCATGAATCTAGTAGCTCGGGAAATATATGCTAATTAAACGTTACAAACAACACATTGGAAAGAAAATACAATGATAAATTTATTTAAACAAAGATAATTTATTTGAAACATAAAAATTTGTCGATCATTACTTCAAATTTATGTTCTTCCATGTTGCTGTCATATATGCTCTATCAAGGCGTCTCGAAGTTTATAATGAGCTTTCATGTCTCAAATTTGTTTATGACGATCGAGAAATTGTCTAAACCGTGCATCTTCATCAATCACCATCTCGACAGTGAGGGCTGGTGCTTCATTAAATTCTCTGATTGGAGCTGATAAATCTCGCTCATCCTCGATAATCATGTTGTGCATTATGATGCATGTGGTCATTATATCAACAACAACAACCATCGATGATGTTTGGCTATGACAATTCTGGTCCCTTTAACCCGTTCCAAGATGACACACAAGCTACATTCAACACTAGAGGCTTCGCCAATTCAAGTCAATATGGATCAAGAAGTGAGTATAGAGAACCGCCAAATTATGGAGGAATTGGTGACTATGGAGGAATGAGATTTTATGGATACAGAGATGGTAGAGATTATAGAGGAAGCGGTGGTACCAGAACACGCGATGGAAATGGAGGAGCTTCTTAATACAACCAAAGTGGTGGAGAATCGTATTAATATTTTTATTCATAATAATATTGGTGTCTAAGTAGTCTACAATTTCCTCTTATTAGTATTGGTCATGTTTCTTATTGTAGTTTTGTTAAGTATGTACGTTTTTATTTCAATAATCATATCTTTTTATTAATCAAATAAATAATCATATGAATGATTTTATCAAAATATATTCAATATTGGGCTCATATAAAAGATCTCGTCGAGGTCTTCATGATAGTAAAAAATTGATAGAAATGAGGTTTTAATTATGTAGTTGTGAGGTATTAAAAGTTTTTTAGTTAAAATTAAAAAGGGATAAGAGATGAAATAAATAGTAAGTGAGAGGACAATTTAGTAAATAAACTAATTTTGAATAAAAAAGAAATAGCTTTAATGGTAAGCCAAATTTGACTTATCAAATAGCTCAAGTCAAAATTTTTATCTTGAAAATTATAATTTAGCCTATGATGAAAGTGGTCTTAAGCCAAATTTAGCCTATGATGAAAGTGGTCTTAAACAAACAAACATACAAAAACCAAAAACCCTAAGATAGAAACACAAACACAACATCATGTGGTGGAAAAGATCCTCCATTCTGGAAAATAGCCTGATTGGAAGGATGGTGCTTGAGCTTTAAAGATGTAGTTGCTCATCACGAAATGATGCCTCAAAATTGCTATTCATGCAATGTTTGTCGGAGCATCTTTATTTTTTGAGAAAATGACCCCAACATCTTTATCTTTATTTTTTGAGTTTCTTTTAATGCAAAGTTGGTTGGACCATCTTTATTTTCTGTTAATCTTTAACATGTTGATATTCTTATATTTTTATGGTATTTCCAGGAAAAGTCTTGTGTGCCTTCTTGAAATAGCATTCTATTTCATAATTCATCCTATCAAAACATTACTATATTTTATACTTTGAATTTTAAAGGGTGGTATGAACCTCTGTTTATATTCTTGCTCTGTGCTGGTCAATTTGAGCGTAATCTCAGAAACATGCAGAAACAAAAATTGTTAACTCATTTATGTACTAACCGGGCTGTTATCCTCTTGTTTGGTTTATATCACATCATCACTGGCTGACCATGATATATTTGCTCAACAAGGTTCATTTAAATTCAATGGATAAAAAAATAATCATATCAAAATTAAACTAAAATTATTACTGTACTTTATATTTATATCAATTGGTATTGAAAAGAAGACCTTCTGTCCCAAATTCTTAAAAGTTTGCTAAAATCACATATCGATTCTAGGTTCCTAATTTCTCATTTTTTGTTGAAAACCTAGAACGATTCGCCCGGAGGAAGAAGATTTAGGATTCTGGCAACCAAAGTTAAGGACTGAGTTTTTAGAGCTGAGAATTGAGTTAGTACATCAAAGCAATTCATCTTGCTATAATAACAAAGCAATTGGCTAATTAAAGCTTTTATCTTCTGAAACTTGTCATTCCCAAATCACTTTCTTTTTTTCTTTCGAGAACCCCAAATCAACTTAAGAGCTATAATAACAAATGAATGGCCACCTTATATATAGACCAGAAACCTATATATTTCCTTACATGTAGTAAACACCAATGAGTAAACCTATTTATTTCATACCCAAAAACAAAGCTTAAAATGTTTATAGACCAGATGATGGGTTTTCAGTAAACTTTTAAGAACTTGGGATAGAAAGGAGAAGCATGAACAACGGAGGAGAGAGATAGACGACTGGGTGTCCCTCTTTTCAATACCAGTTGACCTAATTGTCATTTAAAAATGATTAAATGAATATAAAAATATAAAATAATAATTTTACTTTAATTTTGATATGATTATTTCTTACCATTTGGATTTAAATGAGCTTAATCTAATGGTAGTTAAGCAAATTTTTCATGGTTAGCTAATGACCATGTGAACGAGACTTTATCAATCTATACCTTCTTCTTTTTTGGTAGAAAGAGCAATTGTCCTATTTTGTCTATATTAATATATATAGACAAAATAGGAAAACGGCCCTTTCTACCAAAAAAGAATATATATATATATATATATATATATATATATATATATCATGACCCACCTCGGGTTAACCCTTTTAATCCGAAGTAAACTCTGCGGAGACCATCTGAAGGAAATTTTTTTATCGAAAACCCCCCTTGAAATGGATAACCCTACATACAATCCAACTAAACACTTCCACAATAATAAAAGTCAGTTAAACTGTATGGGGTAAACAAAGCATTCTACGTGGAAGCAAAACATAAATATACCGAAAACAGAATGATTTGACTATGCCTCATCTTCAGTACGCATGACATCCTCTCAGCAACCCTACAACACTGGGCATTTGAAAACGAAAGGCCCAAAGAAAACATTTAAAAACATGACGTTAGAGTGAGTGGACAAAAATAAATTCCAGGCGCGAGAAAATATCTTAATTTAACGTTCTCTCTCTTATTGTTCCAAGAAATCATTTATGCATGCCTTCTTGAGAAATAATCTCAAATCATCCTTTCGGAAAAAAAAAACTACACTTGCTAATCTCATTGGCTTAAAACTCAGTATTAAAAATAGGGGAAGAGGTTTTACCATGACGGAGAGTCTCCCAGACTAGTGTCGGAACCTTTAAGGCTACTAAATAATATGGCGACCCTTCATGGCGGAGAGATTCCATCATGACAATGAGCCTCTCAGGCTAGAGTCGGAATCCTCTAGGGCTACTATTGCCCCGCTCCACTTCCAAAGTGAGGGAGCCGTATGGCTAGCTAGCATCTTTATATATATGAAGACCCTTCATGGTGATGAAAACAAGCAAATACGAAAAGTCATTATTATATGACTCCTCCTCCGTAAATTAAAACATGCATCTCATGCATTAGGCACGGTTCCCCGACCGTCCTCAAAAGTATGGCCATAAAACAATACATTCCAAATTTAATCAATATAACGCTGATTTCAGCCGACATAATGACATGCATTAATTTAAAACAAATGTCAACTCACAGGCTTAGGCCTTAGTCGGACGAAATCTAGATCGCTTCTCAAGCGATAATTCTTCATCTCCTGTTCAACGAATAATAGTAAATCTTAATTGTCAAACGAATAATTATTTAAAATTGGCAATAATGTTATCCTCGACCAAAACTCTCAAACTTAATCAACAAAAATCTCTGACCTTCAACAAAAGCTTAGTAGTACTTAAAATATTTCTTCAACTTTAACCGGCAATAACCATGCCAGAATAATATTTTATTATCCGCTGATAATATTAAACTTGAAAAATTCTAAAATCTAACCAAAACTTCTCCAAAAATTACCAAATTTAAACTAGACTCTATTCTAGGATATTTGATATATATATATATATATATATATATATATATATATATGTGTGTGTCTTGGTCCATGCCTTGTATACGGGCTTTATGTAGTAATCCATGTTGTAATAGGGTTTTACACATATCCATGTAATAGGCCCATTGGCCCATGTAATAACCCAAGAGACCTATGTATTTCCTTATATAAAGGGGCTTCATTCTATCAATAAGATAAGGAGAATTCATTCCCTCAATATGATTCTACAACAAGTTATCAGCACGTAGCTCTAAACCCTAAAAAGAGCAAGTAGGCCACTGAAAAAAAAAGGAAAATTCTGTCGCGCGCACCGCTGGGCACCACCGTGCACTGCCGCGCACCTTCTGGGCACCACTGGACACCTCTTGTGCACCGATGCGCACCCCCTGGGCACCGCCGTGCACCTCTCAGGGCACCGCTGCGCACCTTCTGGGCAATGATGAGCACCGCCTTGGGCACCGCCGCGCACCCCCTGTGCACCTGCGCACCAAGAAACCCTAAAATCTGCCTCAGGTTTCAAACGCCAATATCGACAGAATAAATTCCGAATTGGGTTTCGTCACCAACAGAGAAGTTGACGATATTGCTCATATGCTTTCAACGCCGCTGGCCTCACCCCAAGAACCGGACGGAATGGCACCGAACCGGCCCCTAGAATCCCCAGACCGGCCTCCGGAATCCCCAGACCGGCTAAAATGTTCAAGCAACCGGTTCGGGAACTTTCTATACTCCTTTTCCGTAAAATTTGGAGAGGTTATGCACAAGGATGTCAGGATCCTTCAATAAAAAAGGGCACCCTCAAAACCGAATAAAAAGTGTGTGAACTGGTCCTCCCAATGGCTGCAACGAGCATTAGAATCAGTTTTCCTTAAGAAAAACGGGTTGTATTCCTAATTTCTCTTTGAATCCTTCATATGGTTGATGTTTTTCAATGATTTTCTACTGTTTTATGGCAAGATTAACTAATCATATGATTTTCATGTGTTTCATGGCCTCCACATGCGACAATTCACGATGAAATTGCGCGAACGATCGCCGAAAGAGCATGAATTTGAGCATGGAAGCATGGAGCAGCTTATATAAATGCAGTCTATTTGGCAGACTAGGAAGTAAGCTTTACTTTTGAGTAATTTCAATGTTCAATAACCTCAGGGAGGATAAAATCCGTTCCTCCATTCTCCATCCTCATTCTATGCTTGAGACGTTTATCTTTGCATGTTATTATGAAAATCAGAAAACATGTGCATTTTGGCTACCGGCACCACTAGCCCACATGCTGCTCTCTGTGTGTTGCTGCCGAGCACTGTGTTCTGGCGGGTGCACAGCGGCCGAGGGCTGTGCCCTGACACAAGTGCACTGCTGCCGAGTGATGTGCTCTGGCGAGCGCACCTACTGACCGCTGTGCTGCCGCGCGCACCTACTGACCGCTGTGCTGCCGCGTGCACCTACTGACCGCTGTGCTGCCGCGTGCACCTACTGAGCACTGTTGCAAAGGCCTGCCCCTGTGCGCGTGCACTCTGCTGCAGGGCACTGTATGTGCATCTGCCTCTGTGCGCGTGCACGCTGCTGCTAGGGCTTGCCCCTGTGCACGTGTGCACTGCTGCCAGGCACTGTATGTGCTCCTGCCTAGGCGCTGTCGTGCGCTACTTCAGGGCACCGCATGTGCACACTTGCGTTGCTACTAGGCACTATATATGCACATGGCTACCAGCTGTCGAAGCCCTGCTCACTGATTGCTATGCACTGTCGAGCGCTGACTGCCTATTGTTACCGAGCGCTGCCTAGGGCAGCTGCCGAGCACTGTCGAGTACTAGTTGCCGTGCACCATGCACCAAAGATGTTTTTAAAAGACACAAATAAAATATAACTTATAAGTGGATGAATTATATCTAATTGTACCGAGGTCTTTTGTGATTAAAACTCAACATCTTAAAGGTGGTTAAGTTAGAACAGTATCAGTACAATGGTGATCCACGCGCCACGCTTGTCCCAGTTCAAGTTGGTATCAGAGCGGGTCCTTCTTCAATTACTTCTTCCATCATAAAGAGGGAAGTCTCCCAGCATAATAAGCCCAAATTTGGGTTCATCGAATCGAATTGCTGTCGGAAAAATTCTGATTGGCCCATACCATACCAAGTGCCTACAGTGGGCCTTGGACCGCATACCCCAATTTCTGAAATGAAAATTGGACCGAATGAATGTACCGATTTCTGATGTGGGAATTTGACTGAATGAATTTCACGTGTCAACCTAAAAAGTTAGGTTGCACGTGAGAGGAAGTGTTGGAGAGGAAAGATCTCACATCAGAAAAGAGACAAATAAAATGTAACTTATAAGTGGATGAATTGTATCCAATTGTACCAATGCTTTTTGTGATTAAAACCCAATACCTTGAAGGTGGTTAAGGTTAGACAATATTAGTATAATGGTGATCCATGGGCTACGCTTGTTCCAGTTCAAGCAACTGGTGAGCGATAGTATGTTCAGTTGATATTATTGAGCTTATTTCTCTCATGCAGTCTGCCTAGTTTTGATAAATGTTATCGTTCAACCTATCATAGTTTATCTCACCTTGGGAAGCTCACTCGAGTTTTGAGCTCATCTTCCTCGTGCGTAAGTTTAGATGACAATTTTTTTTTGCTTTTAAATGATCAGACTTGGGACGAGCTCAGCTGAATGTGTAGAGCTCATCACCCTCATGCCTACAATTAGTTTTATGCCTAAATGGGGCAGAGTTAAATACACATTTGACATGAGCGTGGTTGAAATTTTCATGCTCATCTCCCACATGCATAGTTTCTGGCTGTAAGGATGTTTTGTTTACACTGGTTACAGTTACCCATCTGAGATGAGCTTTTGATTGAACTTGTTAGCTCATCTCTCCGTTTCTTGTTTTGGGATGACAATGAGTTCTGTACTTAAACAAATCAGAGCCAAATTCATTTTATGAGCTCATTTTTGAAAGTTGAGTTGATTTCACTGTTGCTTATATCTCAGATTGATACCATTTGTAAATCATCAAATGAATAGCTAGGAAACTGTAGGGGTTTGTGTAAATTGCTTAAGCCAGAGTTGATGATTCTCAATTCTTAATTTTAGCTGATGTGTTTCTGTAAATTGGGAATTTCCATCTTCTCTGGATGCTGATACCTTGATGTGATATTATGTAGTTAACAATCTGACTTGAACTTCGCAGTTGAACTAAATCAGAACCGTACGAAAACGTTGAAAACGTACCTATGTAATTCAATTCAAGCTACTTTATAGTTTACAACTGATGTCCAAATTTGTAATTTTTTTGCGTGTGTAGGAAATCCAATAGCAAGTCTCATGAAGACTCAAAGGGAAAGGGAATGCATATTGCTCTAGTGATATTCATCGTTATTGTCGTGTTAGCAGTGTGTATAGCTGTAGTAGCTGGATACAAGCGCTGGCAAAAGAAGAAGCGACAGCAAGAACAGGCACAGTTCTTAAAGCTGTTTGAAGATGGTGATGATATTGAAGATGAATTAGGACTTGATCATGTAGTTTGATAATGGACTATTTACATTCAGTTGATCTTACACAAATTTTGCTATTGTGAAGAAATAAAAAGAGAACAAATAAAAAGATACATATTGTGAATATTTTTCGATAAATGAGATGCACGGGTAGTTGTATTGATATATAGAGATGGAAGAGATGGAAGTGAGAGATCAGCAAAGCTCACAAAGTATTTTTGTTCTATAAGATTCAAAGAACTTCAGTATTGATACAAGCAAGGCCAGTAACCAAAAATGCTTTCACATACTGCAATCTCAGGCGGATAGTAAGAAATCGAAGTTCTGGATTCTTGCTTATTGTAGCCATGAGAATCAGCTTTTCCTCCACATGCAAACCAAGAATCAAAAGACCAAGTGCTTAATGCATAGTCTTCTTGTGTGACTTCATGCCCAGAACTACTTTCATACTGTTGTTCACATCTCCCGGATTCTTCCACCTTCCTCAACTCACTGCCATCTTCATTCTTCTGAAATTCATTTCCAAGGGAGAAGTAACCTTCTCCCCAACAATGACCAAAGGATTGCTCGTATTCGCTAAGCCAATTTCCACAGCTGTAGTATGGCAACTGTTCTTCCCCCTCAACAGGTTCATCCTCATTGTAGTGACTGCTTGAGAAATCGACATCTTCCATCCCACACAATGAAGACAACAAACGAGGAAGAAATTCCTCCTGGGAGTAACTGGGGCTGAAGAATAGACAAGGATCCCATCTCCCATCAGAAGAAAGATTTTCATCACTGCCAGCAATATCATATAGACTGGGTTGGTTGTCCATACTACAATAAACTCAACTTCTCTTTACAATTCTGTTATGGAGTAACCAAGGGGAGCTAAAGCATAATATATTCTGTGAGAAAAGCTTTGATAAAGAAAAGGGAATATGATCATATCAGAGGCAGGCCGACACTATCCAGATATTGATCAAAAATCGATTTCAATCTCTGACGTAGCTTGAAACAAGGCCATGGATTTGGTAGCCCATAAATCCTTTTCTGAATCGAATCTCTTTTTGTATGCAAAAGCAAGCACTGAAGATGACATTATACAGTTGGTCACACGTACACTTCTCCACTTGCATGCAGAGAATACAATACGGCGGAGTCAGGAAGCAGCCGGGTCGGCAGCAATGGAGAGTGGTGACCAAGAGGTTGTGGGAGTGTCAGGCGTTGGTGAAGCCGTCGACATCTCTGAAGACTAGGAAAACTTTGTAGTCGTCGCCAATGAGCACACTTGAAAAATCTAGTTGACGGATACCTTTCTGTCAGTGAGAAATACAATACCGATGCAGGAGCCAGTAGCGTGACATTTGGCTGCTGGCTAGAAAGGCAATTGGAGCTCTCTGACAGAGGAAGGATCCCCAAACGACGGTCACGAGCTGCTTGGAATTGGGATTGAGTGAATTTGGGGTCTGAGAGAATGAGGGAATGGAAGCGTTTGGAAACGAGACGATGAACACTATCATCTCTTCGGGAAGAGTCGTCTCCGCCATTGACTATCCTGTTTGGAAACGAGACGATGAACTAGGGTTTGACGAGTGAGTGACTGAGACAGTAGAGTAACCGAGTTATGTACATGACAAGTGGGGGTTTGATATAGGAACCCTCAGGATTGCTACACATCTCTAATTACTTAATACACATCCTTATTATTTCACATTTGAAATGCAATTTTATTGATCTGTTAAATGACCAACCAAAAAACGCATGTAATAAATCACGAACACAAATTAGAATATTAAATACGAAAAACTTATATTTGGAAACTCATAATATGAAAACATAAAAAAAATATTAAATATGAAAACTAATTTTTGGAAACTTATAAAGTTAAAATATTTGTTTTTAGAAACTAATAAAGTAAAAATATAAACCAAACTAAAGTATTAAAGTAAGAAATTAGTAATTTTCAAGCGTCACTATAGAAATTTTGCTCTTAGCCGACGGAAATAAATCGTCGGCTAAAACCAATTTTCCGTCAGTAAAGATCTAGATCGACGGAAAGTCAGTCGACTAAAATCCGTCGGTTAAAGCGCGTCTGCTAAGACAATAACTGACGGAAACAAAAACTTCCGTCAACTAAGACATATCCTAGACGACGAATCTTGGTTCGTCGATTAAGAGACGATTAACTTAGCTGACGGTAATTATTTCGTCGACTAAAATCTTAGTTGATGGAAGGAAAATTTTGAAAAATAATTCAAATTCTTTTAATTTTCTTTTTTCTTTTGATTTTTTTATTTATTTTCTTTTCTATTTTTCCTGTATGAAATCTCTATCGATCTTTTCAATTTTTTTTCTTCTGAAATCCAGATTGATGCCACCACAGGCAGCCCCCAAAATTCATCACCACCGCCTCCAAACCCGACCACCACCACTCGAAGGCTTCGGCGAGGAGGATCTGGAGGAGGCAGAGCGGCGGCAAAGAGGGGACGAAGAGGCCTTCGTTGTCGTGGCCGCAGTCGAGGGCGACTATGGAGCGGTGGAAGGTGTGTCTTGGTGGAGAATTAGGAGACTTGGTATAGACAAGTATTGGAAATGGTGTTCTATATATGGTTAGAATGAGTTTTAGGAGTATTACTCACCCCTAAAGTTTGGTAAATTTAATTGGAGTGTGGAGGGAGAATCGAAGATTTGAAGTTTAAAAACAAATTTCAGGTTTTTACATTTTTGTTTGATTGACCTAGTTAGAAGCTGAATTGGCCTTCGAGTTGAAATAGAAAGTTGTTCAAAATGATGAGGGGTCATATAATAATGACTTTTCGTATTTACTTGTTTTCATCATCATGAAGGGTCGTCATATATATAAAGATGCTAGCTAGCCATATGGTCCCCTCACTTTGGAAGTGGAGCGGGGCAATAGTAGCCCTAGAGGGTTCCGACTCTAGCCTGAGAGGCTCATTGTCATGGTGGAATCTCTCCGCCATGAAGGGTCGTCATATTATTTAGTAGCCTTAAAGGTCCCGACCCTAGTCTGGGAGACTCTCCGTCATGGTGAAACCTCTTCCCCTATTTTTAATATTGAGTTTGAAGCCAATGAGATTAGCAAGTGTAGTTTTGTTTTTCGAAAGGATGATTTGAGATTATTTCCCTAGGAGATATGCATAAATGATTTCTCCGAATAATAAGAGGGAGAACGTTAAATTAAGATATTTTCTCGCGCCTGGATTTTATTTTTGTCCATGCCCACTCACTCTAACGTCATGTTTTTAAATGTTTTCCCCTGGGCCATTAGTTTTCAAATGTTCAGTGTTGAAGGGTTGTTGAGAGGATGTCATGCGTACTGAAGATGAGGCATAGTCAAATCATTTTGCTGTCGCTATATAGTCTATTTATGTTTTTTCCTCGTAGAATGCTCTGTTTACCCCAGTACAGTTTAGTTAAATTTTATTGTTGTGGAAGTGTTTAATTGGATTGCATGTTGGGTTATCCATTTCAAGGGGGGCTTCCAGTAAAAATTTTTCTTGAGGTGGTCCTCGCAGGGTTTACTTCGGGTAAAGGGGTTAACCCGGGGTGGATCCTGATAGTTGGTATCAGAGCATTAGGTTATCGCTTCCTGTTTCTACCTCATATACTTAGACACTTAGTGTCTATAGAGTGATGGTCTGACCGCGGTGGATCATTCTGCATTTTATGCTTAAGACGCTCAGTGTTATTAGGGATATGAGTTAGTAGTTTCTATTGTATTTATGGACCGAGTGGTTCCATAAATGTCTGAATATTCAAGACTATGCCTCAGTACGCTGACCTCTTAAAGAGTTCCCGAAAGGAAAAGGTAAATAATTTGTGATTTTCTTTTATGCGTTTGTGGGACTAATTGAGATTTGGATTAGAGTTCTGAGGTTGAAACTCGAGTTAGGAACTCGTATTATTTCATGTTGGGGCATCTTGTGCAAATACCCAGAGAACGAAGCATTTAATTCATGCCTGAGAGATTGTCGTGAAAGTTGGCAAGGATGAAGTTGTAGAAGCCTAAGACGAGGTCTTGGTATCATAGTTGCGAGACTCTTAGAAGTGAAGAGTCGAAAATGATATTAAAAGTGTTTTAGTTCATTAAAATGATATTAAGTATTTCGTCACCTAAGGCCTCTCTTAGGCGACGAAATATTTATGTCGTCGCCTAAGAGAGATACCCCTAAACGGACGGAAACGACGATTCGACCCTCTAAATCACGTAATTTGGCCGGACCTTTAACTGAGAATAGTTTCAAATCGACGAGACGCATCCACCGGTATAAAAGTTTTACCAAAAATAACCACCCGAGATAGGGCTACACATAGGGAGAAATATGGTAAAATTGCGTTGACCCCAACAACCGGCATCGAGACTTTACCGGAATACCGTGATTTTTCAGCCATAGACGTATTTCACCGTTATGGTCATATCTTATTTCACAATTTTTTTGCGTTTGAGGCCTCTACATATAGTTTGTATTAAAAACGATACTTGAACTCCACACTTGTATAAACAAGTTGTACAACATTAGTAGGTATGTTGTGATTTTGATGTTCGAACATGAGAAACGGAAAACCGACCGTTCGGATATGAGCACCATCATGAATTATGTGTGTGGGAAAAATTCAAGTCCATCCGACAACGTTAAATGTTCAATCCGTACGGTCAAACCCCTAAACGGACGGAAACAGCAATTCGACCCTCTAAATCACGTAATTTGGCCGGACCTTCAACTGTGAATAGTTTCAAATCGACGAGACGCATCCACCGGTATAAAATTTGTACCAAAAATAACCACCCGAGATAGAGCTACACATAGGGAGAAATATGGTAAAATTGCTTTGACCCCAACAACCGGTATCGAGACTTTACCGAAATACCGTAATTTTTCAGCCGTAGACATATTTCACCATTCTGGTCATATCTTATTTCATGATTTTTTTGCATTTGAGGCCTCTACATATAGTTTGTATTAAAAACGATACTTGAACTCCACACTTGTATAAACAAGTTATACAACATTAGTAGGTATGTTGTGATTTTGATGATCGAACATGAGCAACGGAACACCGACCGTCAGATATGAGCACCATCATGAATTATGTGTGTGGGAAAAAATTCAAGTCCATCCGACAACGTTAAGTGTTCAATCCGTACGGTCAAACCCTTAAACGAACGAAAACGGCGATTCGACCCACTAAATCACGTAATTTGGCCGGACCTTCAACTGAGAATAGTTTCAAATCGACTAGACGCATCCACCGGTATAAAAATTTTACCAAAAATTAAAACCCCCATATTTAATTTCAATTTGTTTTAATTTATTTTATTTATTTGGATACTCTTAGCCGACGAAATGGTGTAACAATAAAAAACAGAAGGTTAAACCACAATGAAAAAATAAAAATAAATTCACATATATGAGGGATTGATGATTACACCAATAACTTTTTTTATCGCATATCAACATCTTCACCGTTCAATATTTAGATGCATATATGTAGATCATCTCTGCAAAATTTATCTAATTTGGTGATCGTTAAGGCTACAAACTAACTAAAATCAATTGACGGATTAAATATGTCAAACCTGAATCGTTCATACTTTAACTTTTAATTTGCATTTTTGATGACCTTAATAATTAACAATTTGGATGAAATTTTCATAAGTGATCTACTCATATAGAACTACATATTAAACTGTAGAGATGTGATCAAAAAGTTGGTGTAAACCCTGATCCCTCATATATGTCAAAAAATGGATCCATTATTGGAAGAGGGTTGTGTGCGTGTGTGTGTGTGTATATATATATATGTGTGTGTGTGTTTGTTATATATTGTTGATCTACAAGTAGTTAAGACCATTTACACATTTGTAAATAGTCTTAACTATTTGTCTGATGTATATATAATTTTACAATTTTAATTAGCAAGTAGGATTATATATATTTATATATTTTCAGGATATGGACAATGATTGAATTTGCCTCCCAAAATGGGATCGAAGATCTGTCGCTGGAATGTGGAGTTTTGTGGAATATATGATGGCTAATGCTAACAGGAATACAATTCATGATTGCATGTGCTTGAAATGTTAGTGTCGCGGCGATTTGTATCGTTTTACAATTGATATAGTATGACAACACCTTAAAAATAACAGGTTTTTGGATAAGTACACATGTTAGATTTATCACGGTGAAACATCATCATTGGGTCAGCATGATTATGGGTAATTTCCTGAGAGGGCCAGTACATCCAATGATCCAACAAAAAAGTTCATCAACAATGTGTTTCCTTATGAGAGCGGTGTATTTGCTCAAGGACAACATATCCCTGCAGCCGTAAGGGCTTCCCTATTGTTGAGCCAGTCCAGCAATTCTCTGGAGCTGTCATCACTTTTGGTATTGATAAGAACAAGTTAATTGCCTTACATCAGACACCTTTGTACAATAGGTGTAAGAACATTGTTCTTGAAAGTGTCATGGGAGTAATGAAGGTGAAAATAGAGAACAAATTGAGTGTCAATGCTGTTGATGATTATCTAGACTTAAGTGTTTCGATGCTGCCCCCGGGTCATCATCTTCTTACCACCCATTGTAAGGTCCGAAATATCCTAAAAGTGTTTGGCCTTACCTACATCAAAAATCATGCATGTAGATATGATTATGTTCTCTTTTAGGGTAAAGATCCTGAATGGAATGATCTTGAAGGCCTTGATGCATGTCCGGTAAGTCACACAGATATGTATAAGTTGACTCCTGCAAACAATAAGAAATCTATGATGGAACTTCAGTATTTTCTGTTGAGGGCTAGGTTGTAACGATTGTACATGTCTTCACACACGACCAAAATAATGAGATGACACCTTGAGAGGGATTTGCCTGACGACGATACCCTTATACACCTTGCTCACGAAGAGACTTGAAAGCACATAGATAGGGAATATCCTCAGTTTTCATCAGAGGTCCAAAATGTGAGGCTCAGGCTCTTATCTGAAGGATTCAACATTTTTAGCAACATGAGTCTTCAATACAGTGTATGACCAATTATTTTGGTACCGTACAACATTCCTCCATGTATGTTCATGAAGAAGAGTACAATATGCTGACTTTGTTAATTCCAGGGCCAGGTTAAGATGAGACCTCCCCTAAACCATCTCTTAGATTAATCATTCTGATTTGACGGTATAGGCGATGATTATGGGCCACTCCTTCTAATCACGAAAGAACAACTTCTACTGTCACGGTTTAGGACAGCAAGGCAAGGGGGTCCTGAAGAAGACTCCGGGTTTCATACGTAAGTCATCGTCTACTAAGAATGCTCAGCTACAGGAGCAATTTTATAAGCAGGTGATGGAGAATCACTACCAGAAAATAACTTTAGCTGACGAAACAAAAAAAAGACTGACGAGAAATTTTTTCGTTTGTTAATAAAAATGTGTTATGTTATCATTTTGGGTGTTGTGGAACATTCTTTGTGGAATTTGCAGGTTTTGGGAATAGAAATTTAATATCTGTATTTTTTCAGAAATTTTAGACTTTAGTCGACGAAATAAACAATTCTTGTCGGCTAATGTACATCTTAGGCGATGATATTCACACGTTAGGTGACAAAATGCACCCATTTTGACCTACATGGGAAGTTTTCAGCGACGAAAACTCGTTTCCTAAAGTCCATAAATTCGTCGGCTAAAGTCGATGAAAGTGTCATCGGTTAACGTCCTAGACTATAGGCAACGACACTTTTTTTCACTGGCCAAAGTCATCGATTTTAGCTGACGACACTTTTTTCGTCAGCTAAAGTTCTGGACTTAAGGCGACGATATACATTTATTTTGTAGGCAACGAAATGAACAATTCTCGTCGGCTAAAGTACATCTTAGGTGACGGAATTCATACTTTAAGCGACAAAATTCATACTTTAGGCGACGATGTAAATTTATTTCGTCGGCTAAAGTTTGGCCGATGTCATTTTGCTGACGACGTATTAGCTGACGAAGTTTCGTTGGCGAAAACTTTAGCCGACGACATTTGTTAACAGGCCGACGAAAACTTTAGCAAAAAATTTCGCCCGCTATAGTAGTTATTCTGCAGTGTACACGGTACGTATTATATGGAAAACAAGGTATATTGTACCAACCAAGTTATATATATATAATATTATATTGTTGGGTACTTTGTAAGCTTCTACTAAAATTAGTGAGCCCTTCTAATGAGGACTCTTAAGTCGAGAAATTTTCGGCTTATCCTACATTTCGATTTTATATTCATATCTTGACCATTGAGTTTATAGATATTTATGATTAAATTATTTCTATAAATTTTCAGCCATATTGAAGATCATTAAGTCATTCATAAGTTCGATTTACTGATTATATACTTGAACAGTTTATGATTGACAAATTTAGTTCGTTCGTTAATTGGATTTAGTTTTTTATCTTAACGATGACCAATTTAGTTGAAAATTTATAGAAATGATCTACTCATATAAACCTAAAAATTTAACATATGAGATGCACAAATGTGATCGAAAAATTGGTCTTTTTAACCATAAACCGAAACATTCTCAACTAATCCTCATTATAGAGGTCCTCATCAGAAGAGCTCTCATGAAAGTTAAGACTTATTCATATTTTATATTTGAGATGAATTCATATTTTGTATTTGTGTTGTTTGTAGTTAGAATTTTGGTTAGGAACTCGTAATTTTGTTATTTGTCTTCTTGAATCACATCAGATTGAAATATTAAGTGCTTAAAAGTTGAAGTTATATTGTTTGTTGGTGAAATTATAAGGTGTGAATCAGTGAATGTGGTATTTGATATATAAAATAGTGAGAAAACTCAGAAATTGTGTTGAACCTTATAGTTTTTTAGTCCACATGCAATTTAAACTTGATAGAGACATACTACCAACCGTATCAATTGAGTATCAACCGTACCAACTAAGTCAGCATACCAATTTCAACCGTTGATTTTGATAGATAATTTTGACTATCAATCATAAAGTGATTAGTATATGGTATTGATAAATTAAGACGGTACACCTCATACCTAACCGTGTAAGTCACTCAGCACCGTTACCAATCAAGCCCGCATAAATTAGTATTTTTACTTTTATTTTTTAAGAACTGTTTTTCTTTTTATTACCCTGAACTTTTCAAAACAAGCACTCCGTCTCCACCCTCACTCTAACTTGAAACAAGTAACCGACACACCTTGAAATCTGAAACACCATGTCAAAGCTGGGTCTTCTCCGAACCTCAATCAGATCAAGCCTCGCCGCCCGTACTTCCCTATCCCAAACCCACCGCCTCCACCCTTCTCTCCTCCGCGACCCGCCGCGACGCTTCTCCTCCGCAGCGGAGCAACCGCCTCAGAACTCCGCACCCGGACAACCGGATGCAATAGTCGATCAATTCGTTCGAAACCCAAACACAGGTACAAAACACCCATTTCAGTATTCAAGGGATTTAAGGTTTAGGGTTTTTCAATTTCGGTGGAGTTTAAAATGTGGGAATTTTAGGTGCGGCGGTGTATGGGAAGTTGCTTGGGATTACGAGGAATACGTTGAGGACTGACGTTGTGAACTTGCTGGAAGGCTGTAATTTGACTCTGGAAGATGTTAGAGTCCACTACAATCCCGCTTTCTTTCCCCTCGGAATGTAAGTTTTCATTTTTCTTGTTAATAAGCAAAATGTATGCGTTTAGATGCAATGTAAATGTTTGTATGATGTTTGGGTGTTGTTGTGGTGATTAGGTTGGTGCAATTTCCTTCACAAAGAGATTTTGAGAATGCGATTAGGGTGATTAGAGGCCGGGGCCTGGGTGCAGAGTTCAAATTGCAAAGGGTAATGCTATCGTGCCTACTACCGATATGTAATTGTTGTCCATATTGTGTTTGTGTAAATGTTATTTGCTGGTGATGTTTGGTTTATGGATGACAGTTGGATCAACACTTGTGGGATGGCGTGCCTCATTATGATGGAAAAACTGTAAGTCAAGGGTTATAACTAAATGTTTGATTGCCTTTCCCTTTTTAATTGGAGTGAAGTTGGTCTTTTGGGTGTTACTTCAAGCAACAATAGAATCAATTGTCTTTGAACTTAAAAATGGAGCAAGCAGTAAGACTAGGAGATATTTATTGCTGTTTTTTTGGAGACAAATGCTGTAAACACTGTGTTTTATTGCCTTTTTCCTTTTAATTAGACTACAGTTGGTCTTTTGGGTGTTACTTCATTCAACAATAGAATCAGTTCTTTGAAATAAATTGGAGCAAAGCAGTAAGACTAGGGTAATAATTAATACAGGACAAATAAAATGAACCCTAGAATTAGGATTTAAAGATGGAATTAAGAAAGGGATAGGTCTACTAGCATCACACCAGTAGGTTTCTAGGCATCACACCTATGGATCTCAGGCATCACACCTAAGGTTAGGTTGCATCTCACAAACCTGGATAAAAAGCAAGGCTCTCAAACTTTTATTTATTAAACTCTGACCAAAAAAGACTACAAAGGCGTCTATATAGAGAGGTTAAAACCCTAGGTCAATTAGGATCAAGCAACCTTAATATTCTAGAACTTAAAAGATTTCCTAATAAAACACAAATCCAAAATAAGAAAGAAATCATAAAATCCCGACATAAGATATTCTGCTCCAATTCTGCATTATCCTCTCCCGGTTGAAAAAAAAACTCGACTCCGGCGAGTAATAGGGGTAGACATCCTCCTTCTGGTCACCAGTCTCTATCTCAAGCGATCGTGTCTTGAGAATGCGGATAACTTTTTTCTGGACTGCTTCAGGTTTCTTGGACGCCTTTTCCCTGTGTTTCTCCATGTCAACTATTTGCATAGGTTTCAAAACAACCTTCTGCTTGTTAAAGAGAAAAGAATATGTATTTTCTCTTCCAGATTGGCGCACATCACGATCATATAACCATGGTCGTCCAAGAAGGATGTGTGCTGCATTCATGGGTATCACATCACACCAAATGGAATCGGCATAATTTTCACATGAAAAAGAAACTTGGCATCGATGTGTCACCGGAATTTGGGTGCTATCAATCCAACCGACTTGATACGGTTGTGGATGTGGCTGCACCTGCAGATTGAGGCGCTCAACGGCAGAACTTGCAACAACATTGACACAACTCCCACCATCAATAATCAGCTTTTGAGCTTTGCTCCCACAACGAACTAACATCTGAAAAATACCTATTCGTCGCCAATCCTCAACCTCAACTTTCGGGGGTGCTACATTGTGTCTAACAACAAAACATTGTGGAGCATCTAAGTTTTCGTCAAGATCAGATGGATCGTAAACCCCATAGTCAAAGGAATCTGGATCTCCACCATCCTGCTTCTGTGCAGTCTCTTTTTCATGCTCTACCCTGATGTGCAAATTTTTCCTTGGACACTGAAAGCCCATATGACCTTGCTCCCCACACTTGAAACACTTCCTGATCTCCGTCATCTTTTAAGAAGATGGTTTGGCACTAATCATCTCATTAGGCTTCTGTTGGGATGTCCCACTACTCTGAAGATCCGAGGTACTGATCCGGGCGGAGTCCAAGTATTCTTCCAAGTCCAAAGCAACCTGAAAGGCATGTTCTATACTGTAAACCGGATGCCGAATCATCTCCCTCCTTATGTCAGGCATCAAACCAGCCTTGAACCTTGCAAGAGTGCCTTGGGTCTTCGACAATTTGACTCCTTGTCTTTAGCTCATCAAACTTTTGCATGTACTCAGATACAACAATGTTATCTTGCCTGAGAGCAGTGAGCTGGTCGCATAATTTGTCAAGATAATTAGATGACATGTATTTCTCTTGCAATTTGGCTTTCATCTCGCCAAGAAATGATCGGTGGTTGCCCCATCCTGTCATATCATTCTCGACACCAACCCACCATACCTTTGCTAAGAGCACAAGTTTCATCTTAGCAAACCTTACGCGGCGCGGATCATCCATGTCATACCAATCAAAATACTCCTCAATCCTAGCAAGCCAATGTGAAAACACGGTAGGATCAGTCCTCCCCTCGAAATAGGGAACGTCGACCTTAATTTTCTTCTTGATATCTCCAGCGGTATCCATGTTATGTTCAACACCACTTTTGAAAAAATCTTTAACCCAATCCCCCAAAGATTGCTTGCCATGTGCTTGCCCGTCTTTGTTGGTGTTGTTGATGTTCTCGGCATCGACCTCTCCATCTTTTTCTTCTGTATCAGCTGCGGAAGCCTTCCCATGATCTTCGAGTTTTTTGACCCGAGTGTCCATCAACTCAAGCTGTTCCAAAATCTGCAGTAACAACCTGTCTAGCTGGTTGTCAGTCAAACGACCCCAAAAGTTTCTCCCTGACCGAGTAGCCATTGGATCAATAGGTTTTGGTTTACAGACGACGCCAAAATAATGCAGGACAAATAAGATGAACCCTAGAATTAGGATTTAAAGATGGAATTAAGAAAGGGATAGTTCTACTAGCATCACACCAGTAGGTTTCTAGGCATCACATCTAAGGTTAGGTTGCATCTCACAAACCTGGATAGAAAGCAAGGCTGTCAAACTTTTATTTATTCAACTCTGACCAAAAAAGACTACAAAGGCCTTTATATATAGAGAGGTTAAAACCCTAGGTCAATTAGGATCAAGCAACCCTAATATTCTAGAACTTAAAAGATTTCCTAATAAAACACAAATCAAAAATAAGAAAGAAATCATAAAATCCCGACATAAGATATTTTGCGCCAATTCTGCATTAATAATGTTGTGTAAACTATTGATATATTAATTTTGAGAACACCGCCTAGATAATTTCAAAGCCTGGTGGGATATACTCATATACATGCCACTGGCAGCTGGATAGTACTGTACAATTCATGTTGGTCTTTATCTGGACATATCAATGAAGAATCTTTATGTTACTTATGAGGAGTTAGCGTTTTTCTTGCGCTCAAGTGATTATAGAATCCCCTTAAAAAGAACAAAAGAGGAACAAAAGAAATTTACTCTACTACTGTCGTCTGGCCTGATAGAGGCATCTTCTGGTTTACTATGTTTGAGTATACCTTTCTGAAAGATTTTGTTGAATGTAAAATTTGTAAATTTTGTTTCCGTATAATGTGTGCCATGAATATATGAATCTTTCTTTATTTGTTCAGTCATGTTCATCGATCTTTTTATGGAGTGCTGAAGATTTTAAAGAACTCTAAACACATACTTTTATCAGGTGTTAATTGAGGGGATCCCTAGAACTGCGCTTCAGGAAGATGTGGAACGCTTTCTGTCTGGGACTCCATATGAGGCCTCCTCCATTAAACTCTTTATGAGGTTAGTGCCTAGTATAATTTGTATAATGTACGTTACATGTATCTTCAATTGATCTTGACTTAAATTTATGTTTTAATTATGTTCCAGACCAGGTTCCATCAGAGTGGCAACTGTTAAATTCCCATCGCAAATCCAGGCGAAGAATGCATACATCACAAAGAACACAGGCTTTATTCAAAACGATCAAGTCTTGATGCGTGTTCTCCAGTAATGTGATTTGGTTTTGTCGTTCCCTTTGTCAGTGTAGCATGGCTCGGAGACATAAGATGAGGATAGGATATGCAGTTTTACTCTGTAATTGTGATGGAGACAGATTCAACCCTTAGATGTTCTACCCTCTTATAGCATGTTTGAAAATTTTCCTTTTATAACACATGCTTATGGTTTCTACATTTTCATTTGGCTCATGAAATCAGGTTCTCCGTTGCACTGAAATTCATAGGGAAGCGTTGGATATTTGAATATATCACTACAAAATGTGATCGTTGTCTATATTGCCGAGTTATTGGATTAAATTTCCATACTATGGTAAAGACGCAATCTACAGGAAAATTCTGTTCAACCTCCAAAATTGATAGCATTATGGGTATATAATAAGCATCATGTAGCATCCTCTTCCGATCCTCTTGTATTTGAAGCTCGCAAACTGAAGTTTTGAGGCGGACCATGTGGTCTGCCAAACTATCCAAGACTCCAATTATTTGCACCATTCTGGGGTTTGAACTGTCTTCTGCTCTAAATGTGTGTGAACTTTGTTGCTGATCTCAATCCAGCGGAACCCAGGACTTGTTTTGATTCCCTTGTCTTTCATCAGTTTTCTTACACATGCCGCCTCATCCCAACAACCTAGACTAGCGTACAGGTTTGTCAATTGCACATGCGTAGAAGCACACCCTGGCTCCATCAATAGCCTGCTCTCTGCAGCCTTAATGCCAAGCCAAACACTCCCATGAACCCTACAAGAAGAAAGGAGTGAGCCCCCAAATAACAGCGTTGGGACAGATAGGCATCTTTTCAATGAATTCTCGGGCCTCATCCAATAATCCTGCCCGACCAAGGAGATCAACAATGCATGAATAATGATCTAGTTCAGGCTGAATGCCATGTTCTTCAATCATCAAATTGAAGTAATGACGACCTTCCCTTACAAGACCCGCGTGGCGACACGAAGAGAGCACCCCGAGTTAAGTAATGGCGTCCGGTTCCACACCTTGTTTCTTCATTTCTTCAAAAAGACCAATCGCCTGCAGCGCAAGCCCATGCTGGGCATACCCTGCAATCATGGAGTTCCAAGACACATTGTCTTTGCCATCCAAATTCTCAAACATGTAAGGGGCAACCTTAACAGCACCACATTTACAGTACATCGACATCAAAGCATTCACAATGTGAACGTACGACTCAAAACCCAATCGAATCGTTTGGCTATGAGCACATCTCCCTTGCCCAAGAGCTCCACTGCCAGTGCAAGCACTCAGAACACTCGCACACGTAAAATCATTCGGCTTGAAACCAGAGTTTCTCATCTCACTGAAAAGCTCCAAGCACACATCAACCTGCCACTCTTGTGCAAACCCCGAAATAATCGCTGTCCACGACACCACATTTCTCAGAGGCATTTCATCGAACAACTTATACGCACTCTCGAAAAGACTGCATTTGCTGTACAAGCTTATCAAAGAGCTTCCTACATAAACATTGGCCCCAAACCCAGTTCGTATTGCTGCACAGTGATACTGAACCCCTCCATGAAGATAACGCTTAGACCCACATGAACTTATAGCATGTGATATAACAGTGGCATCAATGTTAAAGCTTTCTGGGCAGGAATGAGAGTCAAATGAGCTAGAATCGAAAAGCTCATGGAATACAGTGGAGAATTGTATTGTTGAATGTGAAGCAGGGGAAGAAGGGTTGCTGAGTTGATCGGAATCGGAGTGTAGAACGCCCTGAATGAGCCGAAGATGGCCTAGGCGACGAGATGCAGTGGAGGTCGGTTTTGGGGAGATGAGGTCAAGAACTCTTGCAGCATTCGATTGGTGCTTGGATTTTTGTATTATTTGTGCGAGTTTTCGAGTAGGCGAGGGCTTCAAGTGACCAGAATTTGTGTGTTATAAACACTGAGAAAGTTTCTTCCCCAATTTGAAAGGGAATCCCATTCATTCCTGGAACAAAAACTGTGAAGCCTAACAACCAAACTATATATAGGTTTCTACCACAAAAAAAAGGAAAGACCTCATATACAAAAATGATGTGTCTACTATTCAGATTTTAAACAACATCTTCTGATCTTCAGTTGTGATATTAGAATCGATACGAAGGACCTTGTAATGGTTTCAAGCACGTACAAAACCAGCATATATTGCAGCGACAATGATGAGAGTTCCAAGTCATCTAAGAACCAAAACAAAAGAGCTAGCTAGCTGCTTTCTAGATGTGCAGCTTCTTCCAAGAAAAGACGCATTGCTCCATAATACGTTGCGGTGCCTTCTTACACCACGGAAGTACGGATAGATGATTCTGTGCATTCGAATTGGACTCCTTAATCCTAGAAATAGGGCTGGATATGGGACGGGATGAGACGAGATTCGACGAGACTGGATTCGGTGGGATGGGATGCGACGAGATTGCATTTTTAGAAACGTATCCCGGACTGGACGATCCTAGACATAAATTGATCCTAAATTCTTGAAGAAATTATATATATATATATATATTTATAAGGGTACTATTTATTTTTTTATGATATATATCCTTTTGCTCATTAAAGCTCATCCAACTTCCTTACGTATTGCGCATCTCCTCCTCCTCCTCTCTATGCCACTACACCTCCACTTTTCGGCTCCTTTTCTAATCATTATAATTTTCTAGTCTTATCATTCTTAAATCTATAAAATTCTATAAATATAAATCTCATATAGAATCCAAAATTGTTACAAAATATTAGATTTCAATCTATTCTTATTCGATCTTCAAATTTTTGTCTTGTTTTCAGAATTTTCTTCTACATTCATTGATGCTTATTTTCATTTCTTTCAAGGACTTTTAATTGACATATGCTCAATGTTCTAAAAAGCGCTAGGCGGTAGGCGGGCGGCGACCCATAGCCTAGCGTCTGGACAGCCTAGGCGAGGACTAGGCGATTTACTTTTTTCATATTTATTAATTAAAAATATATATTTTATGTATTATAATATTTGAAAACAGTCAAATATGGATAAATTATTCGACATAAATCTTGTTAGACCTATTTATAAAATAGATTATAGCTAAAATTTAGCATAACTTTATGTAAAAGTGAGCAACAACAACAACAATAAACACGTATATTTCTAATTCTAAAAACATCATTTACTCTTATACTCGCATGCTCCTCACAATGTAACAACTTCACCACTAAATGTAAATAAAATTAGCCGGAGAGCTTAGAACCCTAGGCGGCTAGGCGGCCTCTAGGCGGCGATTAAGCCGGCTAGGCGGCCGCCTAATTGCCCACAGCCTAGCACAAAGGCCTTGACGAAAAGCGAGGCGGCTTGTTGCAGCCTAGAGCCTAGGCGGGGCCTTGAAGAACACTGCATATGCTTGAGCTCCTAGACTTTGCATTGTTGTACTAAATTTTTTTGTTTGCCTTCGGCCAAATTTAAAACTCATCCCATTTTAAGATCTTAGATCCGCCACTGGCTGCAACTATGCCCCTCTGATGACATTTCCATTGAGTAGCTATTTGACACGACGATACCCCCACTGAACTCTCCTCATCCTGCTTCAATTGCTCAGACAACAGGCTTTCTCCTTCCAGGGCGCGACTTTGCTCAATCCGCGCTCTCTGGTTTACATACTACTTCAATCACATAATCAAAGGCCTCCATTGATAAAAATCCTAGTTTTAGCTGACAGAGCAAAATCCTCATTTTGAACATCCCATTAGAGAGATATCCCTTACCAACAAACATGTCACTCTTGGACAGAACAATCTCATCAGACTCTATGACAATGTGAAACTCATTGGTATTTAGCAACGAACCAGACACCAGGTTCTTGCAGATGTTCGGAACATACATGACATTGTTCAGGGTCAACTCATTTCCAGAGGTTAGCTTCAGGATTACCTTTCCTTTCCCCTTTATTGTAAAGGTAGCAGAATTCCTCATATACAGAATCTCTCCTTTCTCACCAGGCTCAAAGATGGAGAATATATTCTTGTCAGCACAAATATGCTTAGTGGTTCCAGTGTCCAGCCACCAAATCTTGGGGTTGGAGTCCACCAAATTCACCTTAGTCACCATAGCACACAAATTAATGTCGTAAACATCTTTGGTGACAGCTTCCAGTAGATTAGCCTCACGTTTTTTGTTCCTTTTCTTGTTGCAATCCACAGACTTATGGCCAACTTTGTCACAATTAAAGCACTTGCCTTCAAACCTTGGCTTCTTAGAAACACATCCTCTTGGGCCAAGTTAGGACCCCTGGCTTGAACCTTTTGGTCCTTGAGTTTTGGCCATGTTCAACAACATTAACCTTGGCGTGTTCATCCACCTCCTTTTTTTCATTTCCACGGTTGTCTTCCTCAATCCAAAGACGGACCTCCATGTCTTGCATACTCATTTCCTTTTGCTTGTGCTTAAGGTAGTTCTTGAAGTCCTTCCATGCAGGGGCAACTTCTCAATGCATGATGCTACTTGAACGGGTCTAGAGAGGCCCATTCCTTCACTTTGCATCTCATGCATGATCAATTGAAACTCAGAGAATTGACTCATCACAGTCTTAGAGTCCACCATTTTTCAATCAAGGAATCGACCCACAATGAACTTCTTGGCCCTAACATCATCAGTCTTATATTTTTCTCCAAATACTCTCGCAAGCCTTTAGCGTTCTCTGAATGAATGTACACATTGTACAAATTATCAGACAGACCGTTGAGGATGTAGTTCATGCACAAATAGCCAGAGTTATTTCATGCATTCACAGCAGCAATCTTTTGCAAGTCACAATTTTCCTCATTAGTGAGCACGGGTGTCATCTCAGTAAGGAATCTTACAAGGTACTAAGTGGTCAAGTAGAACTTCATCTTTGTTTGCCACTTCTTGAAATTCACTCCAGTGAACTACTCTGGTTTCTCAGCATGAGAGACGGGTAGTGCATGCGAGAACAAGTGCAGTTGGAGGTACCACCGTTTGCATGATGTTCTCACCACCATGTCACCACCCGAGCTATTTCCTTTTCCGTTAGTCATTTTGAGTTTTCTTTTTTCTGAAAAATACACACAGAAGATAGTATGATTTTTCAGAAATATAAACAATAATTCGTCTTAAGATTGTTAGAAAAATGTGGTAAATATATTGTTTATATACTAATAAAAAAAATGAAATAATAAAAATTAATTCTAATTAATCAAATTGCATGAACATGATTAAACCATAAAATGACAAATTGAGGATTTGAGAAGAAGAATTCAACCAACAGAAGTTTGTCGAGTCCCGTGTATCACACGGTGTCCTTAAGACGAATTACGGCGTCCTAATCGGTGCAAGGACCTCAATGCCGTTTGGCCTCCCAGGATAAAACGACAATCAAGCTCAAGTTGTTGCCACTACGAATAAGAACTTCAACGAACTAGGAAGTGCCTTATAATTATCACTGAATTTTGAGAGAACTGAGTTGGAGCAGAGAAGCTTTTTGGAGAGGAATATAAGTATTTTCTGTTAGTGTGTTCAAAATAAAATCCGTCAGTTCAAAAACAACGTGGGCGTAAGTGTTTTCTGTTGGTGCGTTCAAAATAAAATCCATCAGTTCAAAAACATGGGCTCTCAAACCACAATTTTAAGCTGCATTCGTGTCCGCAGAACCAAGTGCCCCCTTATGCGCCCGCGAGAGAGAACATAGGTGTTTGTAATGGTTACATCTTTAAGGTGTGAGATTCTATTTAAAGCCTTATTCATCTCATTTTTTCAATGTGAGACAAAGTTCATTTTCTCATTTGAACTAATCATCTTTGGATGATAATTTTTCATTCACCCTACAACAAAATTATGTATATAAATATATGATTTTATAGCTCTCATTACAAGGATTACAAATTAATGGATATAATCATCTAATTAAAAATGTAACTCACTTTAATTATTTAGTTTAATCAATGGTCGTTTAGACCATTTCTCCAACACTTTTATCTCTTTAATCTCTCCAATGGTGGAGCTAAAGAAACGACACAAAAGCATCAGGATTATTGACTCCAGAAGGTTGTGCAGCTCGACGAGATCTGTGCGGTTGGGGAGAGCCTTCTTCCTTCGAGAACATTCAAAGCATTAGTTCCTCTATTCATAGTCGCCAATGGTGGAGCTAAAGAAACGACGATGTAGCGGGAGAGGAGGAAGAAGATGAAGTAGCAGCAGAAGATGAGTAGGATAGCTCAATACGAAGAAAAGCCGATCCGAGATGCTTCGATTCGAAAGGACACGAAGTAGTCCCACCGAGAGACTCCGATCTGATTCTTCGATTTGAGAAGACCCGAGCAGAATATGAGGCTAGGGTTTGTGAAATTGAAGTCAAAGCTATAGAAATCTAGACGCGGAAGCTAACAGATAGAAACTCAGGAAGCCCCAAGGTCACAAATCGCAACCATAACGAAATTGCAGAAAATAGTAAAAGAGGGCCAGAGTTTCCCAATTTAATCCACAGTACATCGTTAACTAATGAAAAGACAGAAATACCCTTTATATATCCCTATATTCCTAACACATGAAACCGTAAAAGTTTAACCAGAAGTTACAGCTACCAAAAGTACTGAGCTAATTACAGTCGGTTTTCATAGTTTTCAGACATTGTTCCAAGTCTACTGCCCCGAGTTCATGAGAAGCTTCTGCAGTCACATTTGCCCGTTACAAACAGTACAAGAACCATCGAGTATGCTAAAGGTATTGTTGGCGTGATTTAATGCAACAATACATGACTTGTAACATGGTATTCTTGGTCTAAACTTCACCTTCATCAGACTTCTTGCTTTCTCTGTGTTTGTAGATTATAAGCAACAATCTTCATTCTTTAGTTGCAGTATCAGAATCAAAATGAAAGACCTTGCAATGGCTTCATGTACAGAATCAGCATCTGTCATGGCACCTTCGACCAAAACACATGAACTAGCTGGCTGCTTTCTTCGTTTCCTACTATGAATAATGCACAAGTTTCACCCATGAATTGCTCCAATAACGTACAATTCTCATGACTTTCTCCACAAGTAGAGATTAGAAAAGGTAGCATCTTCCTCAAAGTCTCCCTCCCCTCTATTTCGATGTAAATAAACCCACACCTTCCCATCATACTTCACACATGGGTCAACTTCATAGTGGAGCTTGTCCAGTCCTTTGCTAGCAAAATGGTTAAGTTGTTCATCAGTGACATCTTCCACTAGATACTGTGAGTCCCGCATGAGAGTACATATATCTGCTCTGGTACCCATACCTCCAGGCAATCTGGCAGCTGCATCCCGCACAAGACAGAGGATAGAGACCATCCACGGCTTATCAGCTTTAAGCACAGCATGGTCTAGGCATACGTTGCTCTTTTTTCGTAGAGGAGCGACTGCAGACTTTCTACCATCCACTGCTGTGTAACAAAATCCCCTATCCGGGACTAAGTACCTCAAAGCTTCCTCCTTATGAAAGTAGGCTCTTACTTCTTCAGAGCTTGGGTTGATAGTGGTGATGTTCCTCCTACGACCCACACCTGTAAACCTGTTGCTATCGTATAATTTTGGTGTCATCAAAACTAGAGTTGATGCAGGAGGGCTTCCAACTGAATGAAGTCTCTCAGCAGTAGGAACTGCCAATTGATGGGCATTTTCGCTGTTACTGCAACATCCTTGGCATCTCTTTTCAGGTAGGATCCTGTCACGCTTCTCCTTCTTCCTTACACTTGACATGCCTAATCTATCATGATGATACTCCAGACCAGCTCCAACTGCTTTGTGATCATTGTTTCCCCATCTGTCACCGGTCTCATGACTATCCAAAACCTGCCATATCTCATGGAAATCGTCGTCATCCTCCTCTCTGACATCATTCTCCGTATGTTTAGGTATGTTTACTGGGCCTGCAACATCCCCATCTTCTTCTCTTAACACGCCTAATCTGCCATGATGATCCCCAATGCAAGCTTTAAATGCCTCCTGATGATTGTTTGATTTGTTTCCCCATCTATTAGTCAGCTCATGACCATCAAAAAATCCACCCACTTTATACAAATTGCTCATCCTTTTATTTTTTCTCTTTCCAAAACATGGCATTGCTGATAAAGCTAAGACTACACTATCTGCAGCATTCATCTGACCTCTAACTGTCTCTTGCCGGCGCTTTGCAACAAACTTGGCCTTTGTAATAGCCACTTCAGAATTCCTATCACTCCCCCCTATCTTATCACTTTTCATTTCCCACCTCATTCTCGGCTTCCCCTTCATGCTACACTTCACTCCATGCGAACTTGACCTGTAAAGCAAACCAGATTCTTCATTGGCCATCCGGAACAAAATATGTGCAGCAACTATATCTCTCTGCTGATATTTCAATTCAGTAGCCAGTTGAGACGATGATGCTTCCGTTGAACTTTCCTCATGCTTCAACTGCTCCGCTGATCCTTCCAGGGAATTACTTTTCTCAACCGTACATTCCATTCTCATTGGTTCTTCAATCTCGGAGTCGAAGGCAATCATTGGAAAATATATCCTACGTTCTAACAGAAGAATACTGCAATAAACAATCTTCAAGAAGACGAAGTCCCTGGTTATGTGCAAATACATGAAAATTAATAATACAGAGGCTGTGTTAATCTAAAAAAGCCAAAATAACAATCAACAAGCCAAAATTTAAAAGTTCATTGTTAAAAAAGAAATCAAACAGCTAGAACAGGCATAAACGATTTTACGAAAAGTTCTTATCTATTCCAGTCCTTAAATTGTTTCCATTGTTATTCAATTTCGAGTAATCGAGAAATCGAAAATCCACACTTGTCAACAGAAATCAAAGCAAAAAGCCTCTATCAGGTTAGCATATGTACCAATTCCTAAAGTTTCTAATCCATCTATACATTATGAATGAAGCTCAAACTTCATTCTCAATCTAACTCTGTTCTATCAGCAATTAATTTCAAACTCAGATTCTACCGAATGAACAGTGATCATTGTATAACAGCATAGATTCATAATTGGACACAACAAAAACTGTGATGAAATGAATAGAATCGGACAGTACCTTGTTAGCTACTCCAAGAATCGGTCGGCTATAGAAGTAGAGAAACTCGAGGCTTGAAGAAAATGAAGGAAACGAGCTCTAAGGAGACGGAAAATGATTTTCGTGAAAATGAAGAAAAGGGGCTTTATGTGTTTAGTTCCTTTTTATTATTGATTTGTAATAGTAGTATCGTTGTCATATTACTACTATATATATTGTAAATCTTGTAAACAGATTTTTAATAAATCACTTTTTACATGGTATCAATGTATTCATCGATCATTCTCTATGATTCCTTCAACCTTTTATCTTTCTTCATCGTTCCACAAGAATCTTGTATTCTCTCTTCCTTCGTCCTCATCTTTTACCTCATTCTCATCACCAATCCCTTGCCATCACGAAAAGTCTGTCATCCTCTAAAAAAACTTTCTTCTCTATCGAAAATGGTTGTCAACGACTTTTCTCACCAGCAACCTACCGCATCTCCAATCCTGATCACAATGCCACCGCTCAATGCCCAAATTACCTTTCAAGTTATATCTCTATCGTACCATTTGCTGGTGTTCATTCTGCTGCTGACCCGACTTGGTACCCGGATACAGGTGCAACTCACCATATGATGGCTCTACCTGTCCATAATCCACGATCATATGTTGGGTCTCACAATGTGTATATGGGGAATGGAGACTCCATGTCCGTTTCCCGTACTGGTCATCTTCCCATGTCATTGGGTTCTTCATATTTTTCTCTCCAAAATGTTTTCCCCTTAATTCAGAAAAATCTTTTATCAGCTGCTCATTTTACTAGGGATAATCTTGTTTTCTTCATTTTTGCCTCTGATTATTATCAAATATACTGCTTAGGCACTAGTCGTCTTTGATTTCATGGTCCATGTCAAGATGATCTTTACTCGCTCTATTTGTCTTCCCAGTCCACCATCCCCCAAGAATTATCTACTATTCACTTGTCTCTTTAGCATAATCGCTTGTGACATCTTTCCTCGTCTGTTCTTTCTCATTTAGGTTTGTTATTGGATCAAAACTCTCCTTTAATTATTTTGCGCACTTGAAAAATCTCACCAACTCCTTTTTTCATCTAATCATAATTGTGCTTCTTCCTTTTTTATATTATTCATAGTTATGTGTGGCAGTCTCCAAAAGTATCGTTCACTGGTTTCAAATATTATATGCTCTTCAAAGATGAGTACTATAGGTATACTTAGATTTATCCCACGCGTCTGAAAAATAATGTGCGCACCCATTTTCAAACCTTGGTTTCCATGATCAAGAATATTTTTAATGACTCTGTTAAATATCTCCAGAGTGACAATGGAATAGAGTATGTCAACCATGCTTTCTCTCACGATTGTGCTTGTAGATATATATGATTATATCGTCTCTGTTAATTTTCATTTAAATTAAAAATCGTTAAGACATTTATGAAAGTGATTTATTGATTACAAACTTGAATGGTTCTTATTTGACAGATTTGGATCGCTCATTGATTTAATTTAGTTCGATATCTTAACGATCACCATTTTAACTGAAAATTTATACAAGTGGTCTTTTTATATAGACGTAAAATGTGAATTGTTGAGATGCAAAAGTTTGATTGAAAAGTAAGTGTAATAAACGATTAATTTAAAAGTACTTAATTAGTCCTTAACAAGATGGTTCTCGTTAGAACTTCTCATCAAAATACATGTCTAATTCATGCAATTTTTAGCTGCATAAAACTCATTTGAGCTCTGTCACGATAATTACCCGATACAAGAATCGTTCGAAGTCTTGTCTTGTAACTTTGTAGAAGATACTATAGTTTTTTTCCCTTGCCGTTGAGATTATTTTTTTACTAGATACTTTACCTTTTAAAATTTCGATCTATTCAATCTTTAAGGTTACGGATCGATTCCTAGGTTGCGTGGGAAGAAATTGCAACACACAGAACCTATAACACTGTAAGCCGCAGTCACACTTCTTAGAACGACAAATGAATGTGGTTTACAAAGGCATTGAACATTCAAATATCAGCCCAAACACACGGCTGCATCCAACGCGCCCTTCAAGGCCTTCACACCGACGGCCTCGACCTCGCCGCCTATGGCCGCCTCTTCCAGCACTTCACCAACCGCCGCCTCCCGCTTCAGGCCAAGCAGCTCCACGCCCGCCTCCTCCTCTTCTCCGTCAAACCCGGCAACTTCCTCGCCTCAAAGCTCATCAGTTTCTACTGTAGAAACAACCAGCTCAAACAAGCCCACAAGGTGTTCGACGAAATTCCCCAGAAGAACACTTTCGCTTGGAATGCTCTGCTTATTGGGTATTCAATTCGCAGCATGCATACCGATACTCTGAGGATGTTTTCGGCCATGGTGGCGTCGCCGTCGCGTGAAGTGAAGCCGGATAATTTCACTATGACGTGTGTGATGAAGGCGCTGGGGGGTTTGTTTTCGGGTTCCGATTTGGCTAAGGAGGTGCATTGCTTTGTTCTGCGAAACGGGTTTGATTCGGATGTGTTTGTTGCTAATTGTTTGATGACTTACTACTCGAGGTGTGATGAGGCTGGGATGGCCAGGGCATTGTTTGATAGGATGCCTGAGAGAGATATTGTGTCGTGGAATTCAATGATTGGTGGGTATTCTCAGGCCGGGTGGTACCGAGAGTGTAAAGAGTTGTATAGGGAGATGTTAGAGTCTGTGAAGGTGAGGCCGGATGATGTGACTGCAGTTAGTGTGTTGCAGTCATGTGTACAGTCTAGTGATCTTGAATTTGGTATGGAGGTTCATCGGTTTTTGAATGAGAGTCTGATTGAGATGGATATCAAGCTTTATAATGCTCTTATAGGGTTATATGCAAGATGTGGTAAGTTTGATTGTGCTCGAGAATTATTTGATGGGATGAGTGAGAAGGATGAAGTGACATATGGCTCATTAGTTTCAGGATACATGTTTCATGGGTTTGTTGATAAAGCCTTGGATGTTTTCCGAGAAAGTACCAGCCGAAGCGTAAGTACTTGGAATGCTATGATTTCGGGTTTAGTTCAGAACAATCGGCATGAGGCTGCCATAGACTTAGTTCGTGAAATGCAGGCATGTGGTTTCAAACCAAATACCGTGACATTGTCAAGTGTTCTCCCTGCAATTTCGTATTTCTCAAACTTGAAAGTAGGGAAAGAAATACATGCTTATACAGTCAGAAACAATTTTGATCGGAATATTTATGTTGCAACTGCTATTATTGATACTTATGCAAAGTCAGGGTTTCTTTCTGGGGCACAACAGGTTTTTGATCAATCACAATATAAGAGCTTGGTCATTTGGACAGCAATAATTTCAGCTTATGCTGCCCATGGAGATGCTTATGTTTCTATTGATCTGTTTTACAAGATGGTCAGTAGTGGGATACAGCCAGATGAAGTAACGTTCACGGCAGTATTAACAGCTTGTTCTCATTCTGGAGTGGTGGACGAAGCTTGGAAAATCTTTAAGGCCATGTTTCCAGTATATGGCATTCACCCTTCAGTTGAGCACTATGCGTGCATGGTAGGTGTTCTTAGCCGAGCAGGTAGACTCACTGAAGCTGTAGAGTTAATACAAAACATGTTAATCGAGCCAAGTGCTAAAGTTTGGGGTGCATTACTAAATGGGGCTTCAGTTGCTCGTAATGTTGAACTAGGGCAGTTTATTTGTGACCGTCTTTTTCAGATGGAGCCTGAGAATACCGGGAACTATATCATTATGGCAAATTTATATTCTCAAGCTGGGAGATGGGAAGAAGCTGATAAGGTCAGGGAAAGGATGAAAGAAGTTGGATTACAGAAAATTCCTGGTATTAGCTGGATTGAAACAAGTGATGGATTACGCAGCTTCATAGCAAGAGATGCATCAAACATAAGATCTGAAGCGATCTATGAAATACTTGAGGGATTGCTAGGACTGATGAAAGATAAGGGGTATGTTCTGCAAGAGGAATTAGATGAGGAGAGTGTCAATGTTGGTTGAAGCCTAAGTTCAATTATTATAGATTTAGAGGAAGACGGATCCAAAACAGGAATTGTATGAAAGTATTATCACACTGTTTGCTGAGACCTAGAATCAGTAAGTCTATTGATTGAAACTTGGGTGTTCCTTTTTACACCCGCTTTGCTGTTGATCACACACATCTTTTACTAAAGTGTTTTGTGACCATTTCTATGATTATTCTGGTACTACACTTTGTCTGAGAATTTCTATTCTTTCGCTTTTTGAGATCCGAATAGTTGTAAATAGCTTTCGGTATGTACCTGCCCATTACTTTTATAAAGCTAGCTGTAAACCCTTGCTTGCTGTCTAAGAAACCAATGGAAACAGTCCATCCCTGAATTCTAATCTACAAGATGATCATTGTGTTTCCTTTCACAAAGGCATTTTGCCTACAAGGCTGGGTTGTGGTGACCAAGGTACCCATTTGGGGATCCACCACCCACATCAATCTTCAGCTTCTCATGAAGCAGGGTTCATTGCTTAGACATTTGTTCAACTTCCAAAGAATATTACAGGGAGTTGAAGGCGGTGAATGTAATGGTAAAGGGCCGCACAAAGCCTTGAGATAGGTGAAGAATATATGGCATAGTTGCAGTGCCACCAGCTTCGATCTGTATGATTGGTGTAATAGGGGACAAGAGGAATGAGCCATGGATGGGCCTATGGTTTTCTTTTCTTCTTCTGCTTGTTTTGCGTGAGGAAAATCAATAATGAGAGTAGTTGTGGAGATAATGAAGAGAGAATGACAGATGGGGTTGAACTGGACATGAACTTGAAGACAAAGAAACCTACATACCTCGCCATCTTAGTCAAATTATATCCTACTACAACTTCCCTAATGGCTTTATTTGTTTCATTTTCTAGAGGAGATGGACGTGGAACAAATGAAATCAACACAAAATCGACAGAACCAGTGATCAACACATGGTGCATCGGAAAAGGAAGGTGATTTAACACATGTTATGACTGAGAGAAATGTTCAGATAAGAGTTCAGATAAATGTTCTTAGGATATTTCCAAGCATTTGATCGACTTTTGTGGTAGGAACTGAATAAATATGTATGGATATGTGGAAAGTGTAATAATTTATACATGCCAAACTCACATAAAAGGTGATTGGCAATTTTTATCTATTGCATCAACAAAGATATCTTTAAAGGTTTTATAGCCTAGATATTAATTTGTATTAATAGGTGATGTCAAAAACGCTTTCTCTTCTTTAACCATCAAGAATAGATTAAGATTTAAACTTTAAGCTTCGAACTTAAATATAATGGTTCAACACTTAAACTCTTACCAATTCGATCACATGTGATCCACATGGTTAACGATTGTCAATTAATTTGTATTTTCATCCATAACTGTTATAGATTTACCAATGATATCAAGGAACATGTCGATCAACGGCTCATTCGAGCAAAATAGATCGTAGTAGTTTGTATCACATCTACATCATATCAATCTTGATCACATCCAAATAGAAGGATAGACTAGTTAATAGTTATCATATCCAAATGGATCTCAAATTTGTGTGCAACATAGTCAACAATTTGGCCCCCCTAAATAAGGAACAAAAATGTAAAAGCTAGGATCCAATGGGTGGCCAAAATGCACATAAAAAGCCACAAACATTCCACAAAGCTTTCCCCAAGCTACTCTATAAAAAGTGCAAAGTGAAAGTAAGTTTTGATCCAAAGCATCATAAGCACACGATCCCAATCATCCCATCATATATGATCATGGAACTAGAAACAACCACCACAACCATCATGGCCGCACTAGCCATCCTCACACCACCCCAACTCTCCGACCTCACCCACACCCTCCTCTCCCTCTCCCACCACCACCGCCGCCGCATCTCCTCCCTCCTCTCCTCCCCCATCCTCTTCACTCTCACAGTCCGCCGCCTCAACTCCCTCTCCCTCCACCACAAGACCCTCCTCATCGCCCGCTACCTCATCTCCTCCCTCCACCCTCTCCTCCTCCACTTCCAGCCCGCCGGCAACTCCCCATATCCACGTGTCAAGCTGAGAGACCTCGACACCGTGCTACTTCTCCTCCTGCTCTGCGAGGCTCACCTTTACGACCCTGACGCCCTCCAAGCCCCGACCGTGAAATGGCGGGAAGTACTCGGAAAGTTCTACTGCGCCACCATGTTAACTGTTTCTGGCATCGGAGACCAGAACGCGTCGGTGTTGGTTTCTTACGTGGAAATGCTGACGAGGTGTTTGAGGTTCGTTAGTGCGATGGGGAGTTGTAGTTTTGGCGGGAAGGCGGGGAGGGAAGTAGCGGCATCAAAAGCGGTGGTGGTGGCTCTGCCGTCAGTGGAGGTGACAAGCGGTGGGACAAAGGAGTGCGTGATATGTAAGGACGAGATGGCGGAGAACAGAGACGTGTGCGAGCTGCCGTGCCGGCATTTGTTTCATTGGGTGTGTATTTTGCGGTGGCTGAGCAAGAGGAACACGTGTCCCTGCTGTCGGTTTGGACTTCCGACCGATGACGTGTACGGGGAGATTCAGCGGCTGTGGGAGGTTTTGGTTAGTGTGAGTTCTGAGAAGGATTTAGGTTAACGGATTCCGGTGATCAGAAAATTTATGTACGTCTGTACATGTATGAGTATAGAGAATAATTAGTGGCTTCTACATTACAATTTACACATGAGATATTATAGAATTGGCCGGTTGGATTATTGTCTTTCGTAATCACGAACATGAATACGAAGTGTACACAAGTGTAAAGATCAGATGAGTCGTCTGGTTTCTGGCTGCATGTGAAGAAGGTTCAACATATGGGATGAGGGGGTCTTGCTGTATGGATGTGATGAATGGGTTGTAAGGAGTCACACATAGTTCTTGATTTTGACTCCTGTGGTCTACATTTAGAATGTAGTAATGCATGTAGCTAAATAAATTAATGGGGACTATGAAATGTGAAAGCAGATATTTCAGGTAGCGTTACTAGAGTAATGATCAACATCACTTAATTCATTGCCATAATTTACGTTACGTTTGTATTGGATGATGAGTTTATGTGTATCGTTGTGTATGCGTGCCGATAATGAAAGTGAAATAGTGAATAGATGTATGTGTAACACATGACACGATTAATCTATTTAAGGGTCATTGATTGATTAATATCATTCATTTTTAGTAAGAACGGAAAAAATTATGTTGAAAGGGTTAAGGTACTTCAGAGGGTTCTATGTCGAGAAATTGATCATTCAAGGCATGTGCAATGCTTCAACTTTGAGCTGCAACACAGTGACTGACCACTTCAACAGCCTCGTGTTTGGCAACAACACAAACTGAATTTAATTAGCTAATAGAGTCTGAAATAAGGTCTCCACATCATCTTCTCGAGCGACCCAATAGTTGGTGGGTTTGTGAAACCCTTGTCTGATTTGGCGTTGATCAAGTCTCTTTTCTTTCTCTCACCTCAACTTCATCCCTCTCTCCTTTTTTTCTTTCAATTTCATTCGCTCATCAAATCCTTATTCTATCTCACAAACTGGGTTTTTACAGATCATCTTAGAACAAGTCCAACATATTCTTTAAATCTCTTATTTTTTCTTTATTTTAGGATAAACCGGCTCTTTTTACACTCCAACAGTTTTCATATCATATTCTCTAAAATAGAAAAATAGATAAAAGAGAAGAAATCATTCCCTATATTTACAGATTCTCTAAAAAATGGAGAATAAGAGCATTAAATGTTTCATTATTCATCAATGCTTAAAATTGGGAGAGAGAAAATATTTTTATTTATGAAAAAGGAATTTGATATTATTATATGTAGTTTATTGTTGTAATTAATGATAATATATAATATTTTATTGTTGTAATATATAAAAAATCTTAAAAATAAAGAAGCTGTTGGATTTGGAGGAAAAAAAATTATACGGATTTTGAGTTTTACTTCCTTATCATGTATAGAGAAACTGTTGGACTTAGGGATGACAATAATCCCTAGCGGATAGGGTACCCACAGATATTTGACCCTAACGGGTAAGATATACGGGTATAAACGGTTAACAAGTATGTAGATTCCCAGTATTCGGATTTTTAAATCGGGTACGGAGCGGGTATGATATTTGATATTCGTCATCATCCCCACCCATAGAATTGATAAATTATTATATATAATATATTATATATTTTTTCTAATTAAGGATATATAATTTATAGGATTGTTTTCAGTTTATCTACCTGAGGTATGAAACTAACATCATTCCACCCCCGTACTTTTAATTTTGAAAGTTTACCCCCTCAAATTTCTAATTTTCGTCAATTATGCACAATTGATGAAATTTTGACCAATTTAGATATTAAATGTTAATATGTAGTCTTATTAAAAAGTTATAAAAGACGATTTTTATTGTTAGATGACTTTATTTGCTCTTAAAGTGAGTATTAAAGTTATAATTAACATCTAAATCACACTTAATTTCAACAGTTGAGCATGACTGATGAAAATTGAAAACTTGAGAGGATAAACTTTCAAAATTAAAAATACGAAGGTGAAATGATGTTAATCTCAAACCTCAGATAGGTAAACTGAAATTAATCATAATTTATAAGTAGATATTTGTGTAAAAATATTTTGTAATCTATTTTTTTCTGATTATCTTAATTAGTATTTATAGAAACATTCTTTTTAAGCGAGACTTATATTTGTGTTTAACGGACATCGGGACGTGTATGGAAACGTAATCCTCAATAGGTATGGATACGGTGAATCCATATATAATTATGAGGATGGGGACGGGTATGGAGATGAAAATTGTTAAAAGATATGTGTATGGTATTTTGAGACCCTACTTGCTCTTAGATTAGGTCTTTGCTGATCATCTCACATTGGGTTTTTACAAATCACGATTTCATATCAGATTAGGGATTTGCATATGGCGACTCCATCTCAAATGGGATATCTTCAATCGTGACTACATCTCTGATTTGCTAAGAATCGTGATCGATTTGGTGCATGGGTGGCTCTTGAAATTGTATGATTTGAGATCGATTTCACGTTTTATCTTTTCTGGTTTTCTTCTTCTTCGTTTTTTCTTTTCTTTTCAAGATTTAAAGAATGATTTAGATAAACTTTGAGATGTGTTTAGATTTATGATTTTCTAGATTAGATGTTGAAAAACATAAATCTAAACACATCTCAAAGTTGATCGAAATCATTCTTTAAATCTTTAGATGTTGAATGCTCGGTTGATTGTTGATTAACAGTTTGTTATAGACAAATTCTTCTAGCTTTCTTCTGTGTGAATTAGTCCAAACTCTAAAAGCTCACCTATTAAGGATACGAACAATTGATACAAAAAAGAAGAAAATAGAAGAAAACAAACTTGATTATCGATAAGATCGCTCCAATCCACATGCAACTAAGGTTCATATACCCGAGACAAACCTATCACGGGCCGACAAGTGCCCTCTTTGATTAACTTCCTAATTAACCAACTAAACGGGAATTAACAGTAATTAAACGACTAATTAAGGCTGCTCTTTGGTGTTCTCCTAGTCAAGACAGGAAACTTGATTTTTCGTCTCAATTCATAACAATCCATCCACCATTCAAAAAGCTTGACCTCAAGCTTTGTAATTGAAGTATGGGAAGCGATGCAGGATGTCATTTGCCTCCTCCCAGGTTGCTTCTTCTTCAGCAGCCCCAAGCCACTGCACCAGTCATTTGGTTACAACAGCATTCCCCTTTCTACACATATGTCTTTTCGGGATTTTTGTAGGGTACCACCTTGGATTGTGTGGGTCCAAATTGGGAGGTAAGTGTGCAGTTACCACAACAACATTGTCAATCTTCTTCTTCAACAGAGACACATGAAATACAGGGTGGACCTTAGCAGAATCTGGCAGCTTAAGTTTGTATGCTACCTGCCCTATCCTTTGCTCTACCTGAAAAGGTCCATAGAATCTGGGTGACAGCTTATGAAAGCACCTTTTATGCATAGACTGATGTCTATATGACTGAAGTTTCAAGTAAACCCAATCACCTATATTGAACTCTCTCTCCACATGGTGCCTGTCAAAGAAATTCTTCATCCTGCACTGAGCTACTGTCAGATTCCTTTTTAATAAAGTCAATAGATCATCCCTAGATTGCAACTGCTGATGGTTCACCAACAATTGCCCCCTTTTCATTTAATAGCTAGAGGTTCATACCCACAATGCTCTAAAGGGAGCCATCCTAATGTCACTGTGGTGAGCTGTGTTATACCAATACTCTGTCCAAGGTAAGGCTACAACCCAAGTTTGAGGCTTCTCACCTACCACATATCTTAAGTACTGCTCTAAGGTTTTGTTGAGATTCTCAGTTTGACCATCAGTTTGAGGATGGTAAGCTGAGCTATTGTTCAATTGTGTGCCCTATAACTTGAAGAATTCCTTCCAAAAGATGCTTAAGAAAACTGGATCCCTAACTAAAATGATGTCAGCTGGCATGCCATGTAACTTAAAAACTTCATTCACAAATGATTGAACTACTGTGGAAGCTGTGTAAGGATGTGATAAAGGGATTAAATGTGCATACTTCATCAATCTGTCCACCACTACCAAAATCACAGTTTTAACTTGTGATTTCAGTAATCCTTCTATAAAATCCATTGAGATACTCTTCCATGTCCCTTCTAGTATGCTATTAGGCTGTAGGAGACCTAGTGGCAACTGAGCCTCATAGTGGTTCTGCTGGCACACATGACAAGTTGAAACATGGTTCTTCACATCAGCATGTTGTTCTGGCCAGGCAAATGATCTCTACACCCTTTCATTGTTCTTGCAATGCCTGCATGTCCTCCATTGTAACCATCATGCATTTCACTAATGACCTTGGCTCTCCATCCCCCATGTTGTGGTACAAAAACCCTGCCCTTGTACAACAGTTATGAGTTAACTACAAAATATTTGTCTGAAGGTGGTTGTCCTTGCAAACACTGTTGAATCTCACTTAGATAGTTGTGCATTGGGGGAGAGATTCCCATTGCCATAGAAAGAGCACCCTATTGCCCTTTGCATCTTGGGTGCAAACCTGTTGAATCTCACTTAGATAGTTGTGCATTGGGGGAGAGATTCCCATTGCCATAGAAAGAGAACCAAACTTGGTGATAGTATCATTACTTGTAGCCAACTCCTCCTTTCTTGATAGAGCATCAGATGCAGCATTGCTCCTACTAGGCTTGTAATAAATTGAGTAATCATAACCAATTAACTTGAGCAGCCACTTCTGTTGCGTTGGTGTGGTAATCTATTGATTCAAGAAATGCTGGATGGACTTGTGGTCATTGTAGATTTTGAAGTGTCTTCCAAGCAGGTATGGTCTCCAATATTGTACTGCAAAGAAAACTGCAAGCATCTTCTTGTCATAGACAGAAAGTGCAACATGTCTGGGAGTTAAGGCTTTGCTAATTAATGCAATGAGATGCCCTTCCTGAGACAGTACTGCCCCAATGCCTATTCCTAAAGCATCACATTCCACGGAAAACTCTTTGGAGAAGTCTGGTAATGCCAACACTGGTGTGTGCACTAAAGCTCTCTTCAGCTCCTCAAAGGCTTTCTTTGAAGTTGGAGACCACTGAAATCCCCCGATCTTCAACATGTATGTGAGTGGTTTGGCAATGCTGCCAAAATTTCTGACATACTTCCTATAATAGCCTGCCAACCCCAGGAACCCTCTTAATCCCTTCAAAGTTTTTGGCAACTCTCACTGCTGTACACACTTAGGCTGGGTTTAGGAGAGCTTATAAGCTCCTTTGCTTTTAAGCACCAAAGGTTTTGGTGTTTGGTAAGTCCAAAAATAGGCTACTTCTTAAAAAAGTATAAAGTGTTTTGAGGGAAAAAGGAGAAGCTGCAAACACTCACCTTCTGCTTATAAGCTGCAAAAAAGTAAAAGTCAGCTTATATCTTATAAGCCCAGCTGCATCAAACTCAGCCACAATTTTCTTTGGATCCACAGATACTCCCTTACCACTCACAATATGCCATAAATACTCAACTTCAGAGACTCCAAAACTACATTTAGACTTCTTTATCTTCAAGGAGTGCTCCTGTGAAGATCAACTCCAAATATCCTATATGTTCCTCCATGGTTGCATTAAAGATCAGGATATCATCAAAGAAAACCAAGACAATCTTTCTCAAGTATTTTTCTGAGAGCATCATTCATGTTAGATTGAAAAGTGGTCGGTGCATTTGTCAAGCCAAAGGCCATGACCAGAAACTCATAATGTCCATTATGAGTTCTAAAAGATGTCTTGCTAATATCCTCAGGGCACATCCTGATTGGTGATAACCAGACCTCAAATCCAGTTTAGTGCAGATTCAACTCCATGTACCTCATCTAGTAACTCATCAATAACAGGGATGAGGTACTTATCCTTAATTGTTGATGCATTCAGAGTTCTGTATTCCACACACATCCTCCATGTTCCATCCTTCTTCTTAACTAGCAACACAAGTGAAGAGAATGAGCTACTACTAGGCCTAATAATTCAAACATCAAGCATTTCATGTACTATCCTTTCAATCTCTGTCTTTTTAAAGTGTGGATATCTATCGGGTCTAACACTAATAGGAGAAGTGTTTGGGAGCAACTGTATTTTATGGTCAAGTCTTCTAGTGGGAGGTATGCCTGTGGGAGTTTCAAACAAATCTGTAAACTTATCAATCACCCTTTGCAATCTAGGGTGGAGCTGTGGTTGAGGGCTAGGCTGTTGTGGTGGATGTACATCCACTAACAAGGCTTCTTTTTTCTTTGTTAACAACCTCTTCATTGATTTGACGCTAATGACTGAAATGGTAGGATCCACTTCTCCTTGCAACTGGTAGGTTAATTATATCCTTCATTGAAAACTTCATCTTCATAGACTCAAAATTCTAAATGATGTCTCCTAAGGATTTCAGCCAAATAGTTCCCAACACTAGTTCATAACCAGATATTGTAAGACATAATACTCAGCAGTGAATGAAAATCTTTGTAACTCCAATGCAGTGGTAAACTCCCCATGAGTCTGCATCTTAGCTCCACTAGCTAAAACCACATTAAGTGGTGCAGACTTATGTATATCCACTTTAGAGCCTTTCAATAGCTGAGGATGTATAAAGTTGTGTGTGGCTTCTGAATCAATTACCACCAAACACTCATTTTAACTGCATAGTAGTTGAATTGTAAAGATCATCCCCTATAACCTGCAAACGGATCAGTGGTTCTTCTAAATCCACTAAGGGTACATTCTCAAGTAACTGTTGTGTCTCTTCCATTCCCTCAAATGGACCATTCTCTGTCTCCATTTCCTCATCTGGAACAACCTCCATGATCATCAATTGACCCTTCTTCCTACAGTTATGTCCCTTAATGTAGGGAGTTTCACACTAGTAACACTGATTTCTAGCCCTTCTTGCCTCAAACTCTGAGTCAGACAATCTACTTCTCATACCATTGCCTGGCTTGAATGGCTCACTCTTAAAGTTGTTCGGCTTCATGGTGAGAGATGGGGAGAATTTGGCTTGAACTGTGGAGAATTTACTCGTTTGTGCCCCCACTGCACTACTTATAGACCTCCTTGCATAATTCCTCTCAGCATCATTTCCTGCTTCATAAATTCTAGCTAATTCACAAGCAGCATAAAAGCTTTTGGCTTCTGAGCTTGAACATCACCCGTAATGTCTTCTTTCAAACTTTCCACAAAGAATGCTACTAATGTAGCTTCTGAAAATTCTGGAACTCTTCTAGCCAACCTTGTAAATTCCTCCATATACTGCTTAACCCTTCCTGTTTGATTCATTTGATCCAATGCTGCCTAGTATTCACATCTGTTATAGAAGCTAAATTCTCTCATTAACATATCGGCCAATCCCTGAAATGTCTGAGGATATTCCTGATGAAATGTAAACCATCTATCAGAAGCTTTCTCCCTAAATGCCAAGTAGCAACAGTTATCTTCATTTTCTCTCGAATCTGATAGAAAGCAAACTATTCTTCCACTTTGTTCAACCAGTCAGTAGAGTCACCCCCTTGGAATTTGTCCAACTCCAGCTTCATGTGCCTCATGGTTGGGAGGTTAGGATCTACTGGCCAAGCTAACTGGTTGGGATGGTTAGGTTGACAAAACTGAGCAATATAATTGTACTGAGGAAACTGGTGATTTTGGTAGTACTGAGCTTGTGAAGCACCCTGTGGTACAAAATGGGATGTGTGCGGAAAAGGGTAGGGTTGCTATGTAGCAGCTGATATTGGTGGTATAAGGTAGCAATGGTGATGTTTAGGCAAAGGTTTGTGGGACTTGTTGCTTCAAATGAACACCTCTATAAGAGCTAGAGGCGGGGTTTTGTAGTTGAGACAATGGAACTGGCCCTGCAAAGGGCTGAGAGAAAGGATTCAAAGTTTGAGGATTTGGACTTGGATGTTTTGACATGAAGGACAAGCTATGGTACCCAAACGCCACACCACTACTAGGCATATCCTGCAAACAACCCTCACTACTAGAGAGAAGATGAACTCCAACAACATAATTATTATCCCTATTATTAGACTGCGCATCCTTTCGACCTCCAACAATTAAATCTAGATTCACATCCACATTTCCACCAACACCAGTCATAGTATGATGAGGGCTAATAACTGTATTAGAACCAATGAGGTTAAGAGCATTACCTCCAAATCCTGGTGTGAACTCAGGAAGACCCTCAGATCTGCCAATAGTCGAAGACTCCGTTCCTTCCAGTCTTGTGCCAAGCTTAGTTGCTACTATTGGTGAGCTCACCATACCGCCAGGAACCGAGTTATGAGGCGGCACCGTCTTGACTGAGGGTAGAGGGAGAACGCCAAGCTCAGCTCGAAATTCACTAAACTGATTCTTGAGCTCCCTCATCAAGCCAGATCTGAATTCAGCAAAGGAAGCGCGCATCTCATGCCGCATTTTCGATAGCTGAGCCGTCGTTGCATCTCTGTGCTTTGAGAGTTGAACCGCTGTCGCATCACGATGAGCTTGCAACTCGTTCTCAAACTGAACCAACTCACCGAATACGTCTGGTTCATTAGAATTTTTTGTAGTGTTTTTGAGTTTCGCCATGGAATCGTAACATTCGCCCAGTGCGGATCGAATGCTCTGATGCCAGATATTAGGGATAAGAACAACTGATACAAAAAAGAAGGAAGAAAACTGAAGAAAACAAACTTGATTATCAATAAGATCACTAGAGTCCACAACAAGGGTTCATATACCCGAGATGAACCTATCACGGGTCGACACGTGCCCTTTTTGATTAATTTCCTAATTAACCAACTAAACATAAATTAATAGTAATTAAACGACTAATTAAGGCTGATCTTTGGTGTTCTCCTAGTCAAGACAAGAAACCTGGTTTTTCAACTCAATTCATAACAGCACCAAACATGAGTTAGTCATCCTATAGAAATAAGCCAGGCTTAAGGAATGTATGACTCGTGTAGAAATTAAGCACGGGTAAGATAGTCCGTAGAAACAGACGACCCATCGAGGTGTTCGAATCACCCAGCTAGACTGGACAATAACCCAGCTAACTAATGCATGAGATCTTTTGTTTAGATCACGTCTTCGAAAGATCCTTCCATAACAGTGCTGGTTTGTTTCTCCTCATTTTGACTCTTTTTTCATGCATCTGAATACTATTTGTATTCTTAGGAGATTTGCTAAATACTTTGCATTACTCTTCATTGATTAAACAGTCAATCTAGGGGTTTGGTATACAAGAATCTCTTTTGTTCTTCGTGAATTGAAACTTCCCATTTCCCTTAGTTTTAACTTTTAAGATGTGTGTGGATTTGAAGATTGAGGATTCTGTTACCTTTCTTTTTTACACCAAGACTAAAGAGGTTTCAAAGTTTAAACCTTTTCCTTCCTTTTTGTTCTTGAGTTGTGTGTTTCCTGGTGTTTTCATGTAGCCATAGGATGCCTGTCTAGGCACTAAACACACTGGGTGATCTTGTACGAGTACCATTTTTCAACGATGCATGTAACATAAACTGGAATTTTCTCAGTTCATATTAGTGATTAAGTTGAGTCATCGTGAATTTACTTTTTCAATAAACCATATTCTACCCCTTGTGAGTTTTATTTTATCACTTCAAGTGGTCTGAAATCCATCTGAACTCTACTTTTTACTATAATTTAAACTGTACTGCTAAAAATGTTGTGAGCCAATAGAGGATTAGTGTTTTAGAGTAAATTTATAGCCTGTATTAAAAAAAGTTGGTGTGCAAGCAATGGTTATGAAGTTGTTTGACTTTACATCAGAGAAAAACAGAACATGTAATTGGAGTGAATGAAAAATAATGCATTATTCCTTGTTTGTATAACTACTATTGTAATACTGAAGATTCAAATGAGATACTGAGTTTCTATTCTTAAAAGTTTTAGAACTCAAACTACGCATGTGAGTTGTGAACCTGTAACAAGAATGTAACTCTGTGAGTTGTGCACCTGTATATATTTGTTGTTTCGTTTTATAGTTAACACTACATTATGTTTATCAAGGCAGAAAAAATGAAGAAGAACAGCTCTTTTTCTGCATATCCTTGTGCGGTTTTACACCCTCATTCTCACTCTGCTAGCATGCCTCGAAAAACCTGAATTATTTGTTTATTTTATGCTGAACTGTACTTTTATTTATATTGATGGATCGTTTGAATCTCTTATGTATCATCAATCGATTATTAATTGATATGCTTGTTAGTTATTCCTCATTTTGACTCTGCTTTCATGCATCTGATGTCTGTATTCTTGTGAAATTTGTCTAAACAGGAATATGATGTCTGTGAGGATACTTTGTGAATTTTTGCCCAACAGACTTTCTTTTTGTGAGTTCATATTATTGACTAATCCGAGTACCCCCTGATATGTTTGTATAAATAATCCATTTCCTAACTCTTGTATACTCCAGTTTCTTCTAGGGCTGATTGATGAAATTTACTCAAGTGCTTTAAAATGCTATGAAGCAAACAAAGGATATGTGCTCTAGAGCAAGTTGATTGCCCTCTTATTACATTGATGTCTGATGCGAGACTCACGGCTTATTGCGGATCCTTATATACGATGTGAGGAAAGAACACACTGAAAATCAATAATTAAAGAGTTCCATGAGATATGTTTTAGCATCATTTGGATGATACTCAAGAATGAGGCATATAGATCAGAGAGGAAAATGAATTGAGAAATAAACACATTGCAACATTCATCTGCAGCAACTGATTTGTTTAACATTTGAACCACTATGCTCCAATTCATGAGCATCTATTTTCCAAACCAGATGCACACTCTTTTAGCACTTATGCCATTGTTAAGTCAGAAACAGAACAACTATATACAATGTCGACAGATAATATGAACAAAACTGAACAATGAAGGTAGAGGAAGACAATCCAATTAACATCACGTGACAGTAACAGCCAGAAGTAGCCGCTGCATCAAACTATATACTTCTCAGTTCTCTGATGTGATCCCCCTTAATTTCAGATTTTGAATCCTACGTACTCCTATATATTAATTTTCATGCAAAATTGGAAATTAATAAATGCACTGAAACAAAATGGTCCTGATCTCACAGGGGTTAAACTCCTCTTCAATGTCAATTTTGATAAAAAGTGAAAACACTAATCTAACAGTTCAAATCTGTTTCTTCAAACTATATGTAAAACTACTGCTAATTAATATCTTATTAAAGTTTGGAAAATTCTAGGGTGTTTTCTCTGGATTTTGTCCCATTGTAATTGTAATTAAAGACCAAGAATGGGGTATAGTTTAGGTAGAACTGTGGAGATATCGGGAAAAATGAGACATTGCATGTGGTTTATAAGGGTTTGAGCTACTCTTTTCATTGTCAATTGGTTTTGGATGTGAACCTCAAACTATTTTATCATGATATTAGAGCATGTTACCTACGTCCACGTGTGAAGCCCAAATATCACACGAACTTCACGTCAACCCAAAATGTTATCCACGTGTTAGGCTTGAATATTCGCCACACGTGCGGGGGTTTATTGAGATATAAATTTCACATAAGGAAAAATATGACCTTACTTGTGGTTTATAATGGTGTGAGTCACTCTTTTCATTGTCAATTGACTACTTTCTCAAGGACTTTATCTAAACTTATCGAGTGGTTGATGCCAAGAAAACACAGTTAATGATTTGTGTAGAAACTAACATATATATGCTCTTCTTAATGTGTCTACGGTGAAAAAAAATTCAGTGACAAAGAAACTAGATCGCAGTTATTAATTTTCAAAAAGGAAGCTCTTCACTGTTACCAACATTACTTTTTAAGTTCAGACAGGCAGTGCTTTTGGTGTCAATGAATATTCATCCTCCACCTGGTGGGTTAGCAAATTATCAAGCTCTGTTCTTGGTTTTCTAAACATTTGACGGTAGCAGCTTTACCTCTGCACAAGTATCCACCCAAGAGGAAAATCTCCCATTTTCTATATGCAGCATTTTGTGAGTAATTGTATGTCTGAAAAGGGTGTTCAAGTTTAAGATCAGGGATTTGCTGGTTGCTGCAGTGAAAGACCAAGAAGAATGACAATGGTTGGTACTAGCAAGGAACTGAAGGAAGATGGGGATTTGAGGTGGATTCTTTGTCTCTTACTCACTTACTGTCTCACAGACATGTATCGTTGATGATTGTTCATAATGTGATATGGGTTTTGTTTCAGTGATAGGAAAATGGAAGGAGATGAGGGTATGAGGACATTGGAGTGCCTAAGAGGAAGACTACTGGCAGAGAGACAAGCCTCAAGAGTGGCAAAAGAGGATGCAGAGTTCATGGGAAAGAAGGTCATTTTCAGTTTAGAGCTATTCTTCTGAATCCTACTTGCTAAGTTGAATCTAGCTAGAGTTTATATAATTGATTTAATATTAATGCTTTTTTAAAAAATGTTGGGGGTCTGATGACAGTTGATAGAGCTACAGAACAGGCTGAAAGAAGAGATCAAACTGAAGAACAAAGCTGAAAAGAAGCTCAAATTATTGAAGAGAAAGGTTGAATCTTTGAAACCTTCTTCTGTATCAGTTGAATCAGAACAGTCATGTTCCTCAGAACAGAGTGTAACATCTAGAAGGCAATCCCTAAGTACTTCAAGCTCTCATAACCCAGAAGACAGAGATCCCAAGCCCACAGTCAAAGACTCAGAATTTTCAGGAAAATCAAGTCAAAATCAAGTAGCGAAGTCCAACACATCTGAGAAAAGCCATGAAAGTGATCCCTTCACTGAAGAACGTTCAACAGCTCAATGTACTAGTCCTGCCTCCAGTTCCACTTCTAGCTTAGAATTTCCTTCCCCAGAATACCAAATTCCTAAATCTGAAGATTCAAAGAGTGGTGATCATATTGGGTATGTAATTCCAATCAGGGCACCATTGCACCAGCTTTTAACCCAACTCTTAGTTAGTAATTTTTTGTAATTTTTTCAGTTCCTCAAAACTAGAGTCTTCAATGGCAAAGATTGAGAATGAGAATGGGGAGTTGGATTATGTTGATAACAAACTTGCATTAGTTCCTGCGAGTATGCCTGCGACCTCTCACACCAGTACAACTAACCTGAAGCCAGTTAGTGCAAGTGTTAGACATGACTAGTGTCTGGCCCAACTGAACAAACGCAAACATGCAAATAGCAATACACAATGTGATTATAAACAAATTCTTTTTAGATGATCTAGTTATAGAATATGATAAATTGTATATGAAAGAGTATAAAACCAGAAAGGTAGAATATGGAGAAGATGATTCGGCTGAATGCCCTGTCTTCTATTCATGGTATTGTATATATACAGAAACTTACAGGTCCACATATTGTGGAAACTAATATGGCAACTAATTCTATACAATTGATGTTGATGGATACTAACTGATATGAAATCAATACTAACAGATATGAAATCAATACTAACAGATATGAAATCAATGTCAGAGATGCTAACAGATGTATTGGAATCTTTCCTTTCTGATACTCCCCCTCAAGTTGGAGAGTGGATGTCCCGCACTCCCAACTTGCGAATCATAGGAAAAAAAGTCTCTTTGCTGAGAGCTTTGGTTAATACATCAGCCAACTGGTTCGCTGAGTTCACAAACTTTGTTTCCACTGAACCATCTTGTATCTTATCTCTTATATAGTGACAATCCATCTCTATATGTTTAGTACGCTCATGAAACACTGGATTGGCGGCAATATGTAAAGCAGCCTTGTTGTCACAATATAATAAAGCAGCCTTATGATGCAAAAGGCCCAGATCTTTAAGTAAACTGCGCAGCCAAGTCAATTCACAACATGCTCCTGTCATTGCACGATACTCTGCCTCAGCTGAAGAGAGAGAAACAGTTTTCTAACGTTTTGATCTCCATGAAATCAGAGAAGGCCCCAAAAACACACAGTACCCTGTAGTAGACCTTCTTGTAAGCGGACATCCTGCCCAATCCGAATCACTGAAGGCCCTTAATCTTAAATCACAGTTGGAAGAGAAGAATAAGCCTTGACCAGGTGCTGCCTTTAGATATCGCACAACACGCAGCGCTGCCTCCCAATGTGCCTTCCGAGGTTGATGCATGAACCTACTCAATATATGGACTGAGTAAGTGATATCAGGCCTTGACACCGTGAGATATATCAACCTCCCAACTAAGCGCCTATATTTCCCTGGATCTTTAAGCAAATCAGTTTTGTCTGACAACCGTAAACCACGCTCCATAGGTGTGTCAGCTGGAGCAGCCCCTAGCAAACCTGCATCTTTGATGATTTCCAATGCATATTTGCGTTGAGAAATAAAAATTCCTCCCCTAGATGCAGATATCTCGATACCGGCCAAGAAAGTACTTCAAACTACCAAGGTCTTTAAGGCGAAACTTCATGTGCAAAAACTTCTTAACATCATCAATTCCCACAGAATCATTACCAGTAAGTAAGATGTCGTCAACATAAATCAATAATGCAATAAAAGACTTGCCTTTCCTTCTAACAAAAAGGGAGTAATCTGCACGGGATTGCACAAAACCAGCAGAACATATAACAGCTGAGAACTTTGAGAACCATTGACAGGAAGCTTGCTCTAACCCGTATAAAGACTTATGCAAACGACAAACCAACTGTTCCTCCCCCTGTCTCCGAAGCCCTGGCGGTGGAGACATATAGATTTCCTCATTGAGGTCGCCGTGAAGGAATGCATTGTTGACATCTAGCTGGTAAAGTGGCCAACCCTGTGAAGCAGCCAAAGCAATAACACAACGAACCGTAATAATTCTTGCAGTAGGAGAGAATGTATCCTGATAGTCAATACCTTCCAATTGTGTATAACCCTTGGCCACCAAGCGTGCTTTACACCGTTCCACAGAACCATCAGACTTAAGCTTGACCTTGTACACCCAACGACACCCAATGGGGACTTTGCCGGCCGGAAGGGATGTAAGGGACCATGTGCCATTAGCCTGTAAAGCATCCAACTCTGATTTCATTGCATCACGCCATTCTGGAATCTCAACTGCCTCTGAATATGAACTAGGTTCTGTTATAGCACTAAGCTGAGCAACATAAGAATGAGAGGCAGGCGTATAACAATGATAGGAGACATAATTGGCCAGAGGATACCGTGTACCTTTGATCGGACCTGGCAAGAGAGAATTCGATTGGGCGGGGTAAACAACATTACAATCGTAGTCCTTGAGTTTCGCTGGTGGAGCTCTCGCACGGTCGCGGAGGTTAGGGATTGGTGCAGGCGCGGCCTCGGGTCCAGGGAAGAAAAGGGGCTCGGGTTCAGGGCCGGGAAGGTTAATGGGATCGGGCTCCGGTTCTGGGAGGAGAATGGGCTCGGTTCTGGCCGGAGGTGTCAGGAGAGGCATCGCCGGCGAAGTTGGAGGAACCGAAGAAAGAGTTGGAGCTGGTGTTTTGGGTCGGCGGGAATAGGTTTTGTAGGAGGCAGGAGGTGGCGGTGGCGTGGGAGGAAGAGCTGAATCTTCGGAAGGAGGAGCAGAATCTTCGGTGGGGAGGTTGGGTTCTCTGGTGCTGGTGATTTCGGTGTGGGAGGAAGGGGAATGTGGCTCTGTTTGGGTAATAGGTGGAAGAGAAGAGGAGATGGACGAGTCAAAGCCTGATCCAAAGTCTGGAGGGCCTGTGGGTAATGGGTAGGTGATTGGTAGTGGGCCTGTGGGTCTGGTCAAATGGGAAAAAAATGGATTGGGCTCAGTGGTGGTAGCATAAGGAAAAATGTTTTCAAAAAATTTGACATCCCGACTACTAAACATTTTTTTTTGACAAATCGTACAATTTAAAAGCTTTTTGACCCAGAGGATAACCGATAAAAATGGATGGGAGTGCACGTTGTTCAAATTTATGGGATGGATGAACATTAGTGGCGTAGGCCAAGCAACCAAAAACCCGAAGATGAGAAAAAGAAGGAGGTTTTGAATAGAGGAGTTCAAATGGAGTTTTGTAATGAAGAAGAGGTGTGAGCAAACGATTTATTATATGGACTGCAGTTAAGGCGCATTCTCCCCAAAATTTTGGAGGGAGATAAGCCTGAAATTTTAAAGCGCGGGCCACTTGGATAATGTGACGGTGTTTTCGCTCCACAACCCCATTTTGTTGGGGCGTGTAGACACAAGAAGTTTGAAAAACAACACCATTATCTTGAAAAAACGAACGAAGTGAAATGAATTCACTACCGTTATCACTTCGAAAAGTCTTAATACGAGATTCAAATTGCGTGAGAGCATAATTGAAAAAGCCTTTAATGAGTGATTGTGTTTCATCTTTGTGTCGCATTAAAAAAATCCAAGTGAAACGAGAATAATCATCCACAATAGTGAGAAAATAATGTGCACCAGAAAGAGAAGGATGTCGATAACGACCCCAAATATCACAATGAATAAGTTCAAATGGTCTTGTAGATGAAATTTGACTAACAGGGAAAAAAAAACGACTTTGCTTAGCCAAAGGACACACATGGCAAGCTTTATTTGACTCAACGGACAAATTCAAAAAATTCTTAGCAATATAGCTTAAACAAGGAGGAGAAACATGACCCAAACGAAGGTGCCACAAGTCGGTGGATGAGATGGCTAGGTTACAGGCTGTTATGGCTGGGTTATTGGCGGATTGGTTTGTATGATTTGGTGTATACTTCTCCGATGCCAATGCCACCAAATAGTAAAGCCCGTTGCGTTGTTTACCCAAACCAATCGTCTTCCTCGTAGCCAGATCCTGCAAAATACACCAATAAGGATAAAACGTCACTGAGCAATTCAAGTCTCTTGTCAAACGGCTAACTGACATTAAATCAACCTTGAATCTAGGTACCGACAAGACATCATGGAGATAATAAACCATATTCAAGGGCAATGATCCTTTTGCATGAATTCTAATGCGTGCACCACTAGGCAATAATACGGATGAGCAATTCTCAGTCTTATTCAATAAATGGGATGAAGAAGTGATATGATCTGTTGCACCACTATCAATAATCCAATTGCGAAAATCAATTTTAAACAAACCTGGTTGGGCCGGTTTTGTTACCATATTGGCCTTAGGACTTGAGGCCCGATTTTGGGATTTCTGTTTGTCAAGGGCAGCCATAAACTTATCAAATTGGGCTTCTGTCATGGTCACACTTAGCCCATTATCATCATCAAGCATTTCTACATGATTGGCTGTAACTTTGTAGTTCCTTGCATTATTCGATCTCCCTCTATTCCCAAAATTCGATCCAGATCCAGTACCAGGTTTCTGTGGGTGCTGCTTTGCCTTCGGATGCCATGATGGGTAACCAGTCAATTTCCAGCATGTTTCGACCCAATGCGTTGTCTCGTCACAATGAGTGCATTTCGGCCTGCCTCTCCCTGAGCCTTGACGGCGTTCTTGAGAGAAAAGATTTGGATTGGGTCTCTCAAAACTGTTTCCTCTTGATGAACTCACATTTGCTTTGCCAGAATTGGAGCTCCTTACTGCCATGGCTGCTGCTCCTATCGAATCGCCGGAATTAGCTCCGGCAGAGATCACACGCTGCTTTTCTTCTTGAGAGACGGCAGCATATGCTTGTCGAACATTGGGCAGAGGATTCATCAACAATATCTGCCCACGGACTGCAGTGTAAGTTTCATTCAAACCCATCAAGAATTGCATAAGCTTCTGTTGGTCGGGAACTACATTTGAATAGGAGGCAGATTCATCCCACAAACCCTTTAGCTTAGTATAATAGGCTAAGATTGACATTTGTTCTTGGCGGAGAGAAGCAATATCACGCTGAATCTCGAAAACCCGTGGTGCGTTTCCCTGTGAAAAACGCTCACTGAGGTCCTCCCAAACCTCATGAGCAGTAGGACAATAGATGATGCTGTCAGCAATTTCTTGACTGACAGTGTTGGCAATCCAAGAGTGCACCATATCGTTGCACCGAGACCACATCGCATAGGCTTCTGGTTGAGTCTCTTTAGGTGGAGCCTGGATGGAACCATCAACAAAACCCAGTTTGTTCTTCGAATTAAGGGCCAATGTCATACCCCTCTTCCAAGCTGTATAATTATCACCATTCAAAGCCTTTGTAACCAAGACTAAGCCGGGGTGATCAGAATGATGTGTAAAATAAGGATTGGATATGTCTGGACGGGCAAAATCAGAAGATGTTTCAGGTTTGGTTGTGTTTTGGGATGGTGGAACTTCATCGTTTGCCATGGTGACAGGTATGATTTGGTGAATGACTACACAAGATGATTAAGGTGTAGCAAGGAGGAAGGGAGAGCCAGAACTAGTCCTGCTCTGATACCATATAAAACCAGAAAGGTAGAATATGGAGAAGATGATTCGGCTGAATGCCCTGTCTTCTATTCATGGTATTGTATATATACAGAAACTTACAGTTCTAGTCCACAAATTGTGGAAACTAATATGGCAACTAATTCTATACAATTGATGTTGATGGATACTAACTGATATGAAATCAATACTAACAGATATGAAATCAATGTCAGAGATGCTAACAGATGTATTGGAATCTTTCATAAAGAGTATACACTGTTTGGATTGATTAATATTTGTGGTGTGTGATAAAATTGATTGGGATGTACACAATTCAGTCACAGAGAGCATGTGAACTGTGGGGTTTGTTTCCCAGATGGTGTTTTTGTTTGGGTCCAAACTTTTGGCCACATTCTGTGTTTGGTTTTTCACTTCCTGTGTAAAATGCTTTCAGTGTAATTGAATTTTATGGCTTGACCCTTGTGACCCCTCAGATTTTATTGTTGTGATTTCACTGATTTGGCTCTCGCTAGCCTCTTTCACTCTTTTTTGGCAAAAAAAAAGTTGATCTGATATTTGACAGTATTGGTTCTACAATATTCTGTTAATCAAGGGCTCAAGGCTCTTAACTTTATTCTGTTTTACCGTTTTGAAGCTTTGCAACAAGGTTTAATTAATTAGTGTTAAGATTTCCTTATATAAAGAAACAAGGATTGCTATGCTAAATACTAGAACTGAATCCTTCTAGTGTGGCTTAAGCTTGCAGTCGAGTCTGTGCTGAAGTTGGATTTACATGCAGGACCATCACATGCTCTAGTGCACACATGAAATGCAATATTGTCTAGTATTCTCTCAAGACTAGGATCACTGGAATTTCAGAGCTACATAATACTGAATCCAACAATTGGAATTTGTTAATCAGAGATGTCTGTGTTGGAAAATGGTGAAAAACAATCATTTTATATAATCAATTTAAATTGGTTATAGGATAAATAAGAAATAGTCACTTAAAAATGACTAGTTATTGAAACAAAATGTTATGGATTTTGTATAGTCTATTAACTGATTGAATTTTTGAAACTGTAACCTCACAAAATGTGAAAGGATGGAACCTCACAAAATGTGAAATGATGTAACCTCACGAAATGTGAAAGGTTGTAAAACATCACTAATGTAAAAAATTGTGACTACACAAAATGTGAAAGACTGTAGCTTCAGAATGTTAAATGTTAGAATGTTAAGGGTTGTAACATATCAACTAGAATTCATGCCAATTCAAGTAGTTGATGTTTTCTCCATGTATAAATAGTGACCACTTCTGTTGTTCTAAACACATTCGTTCAACACATTCAGAAACACCAACTCAGATCATCTTCTCCTCTATTGAGTTCTCTCTGTCCCTCTCTAGTTTTAGCAATCTGGTGATAAAAAGAAGGTACTACAAGTTCGTCGGAATGTTTTTGGCTGCAGTGCAACTCCAAAACACAAGTTGTCGTTGTATCCTGGAAGACAAGTGTCATCAAGCCTTTTTGTACCGGTAGATGAGACATAATATATTTTAAGGAAAGTGTGTGAAACACACAACTCGACATCAACAATTTCCTCATATTCTTCATTCAAGTTTGGAGTTATAAAATGATTTGTGTTATTCGTATTAAGTGTTCCAAAATATATGATTCAGCTTCTAAAAGTTTAGTTTCTCCAACAATCAAGTTAATGTGGTAACCAATGTTGTTCATAATAATTATTTTTATGTTCATCATTCCATTATTTATAATGATTATTTAATTATAAATTAGATTTATAGATTATATATATGCAATATCTAAACCCCTTGTTCACACTAAAAGATGGATATAGGTGCACAAAGGTACTCTAAAATATGAACTTGTCAATTTTTATGAATCTTTATCAAAATCATGATCTTTTCCCTCTTTGTTCATCATCAGTTGGATGCCTCATGTTGAACAAGGTTAGAACCAAGTGCCGGAGTAAAGACAAATATCCTTCTGCAACCTCATATATGTGATTCACCTAGCTTATTTCTTTGTAGAGCAAAACGTTTGTCGAAATGCCTCAAACTAATTTAAACAAGTAAACACAATAAACTTTGAGCAAATGGGTAACATGCATCGCTTTCCTCTTCTTTCTAAATGTTTACAATCACATCAAAATATTTGAAAAAAAACTTCCATATGTTGCTCCACAAAGAAAAATTCATAGATTCACCGCGAATCAGAACGGACAAATTCATTCGAGCCTCACGCCTGATACCGCATTTCACAATTGCTACCTAATGTGAATGATTATGTTTATCTCAATTTGTCTCCCGATGGACTGCCATGTGACACCATTTGTAAGAAAGAAATACAAAAATTATTTGGTGCACCGTCACCGTTGGTGACCTGTTCAATCCACATCGTCTGATTATCTTCTTACCGTCAGATGTATACGTTGTTCATTTTTAGTTTTTCTGTTTTTTTATCGTTTACTGATGTATGAAATACTCTTTCAAGAAATGCACATCTAATACACAAAATTGGGCAATCACAATATCCACAAAAGGCCATGGAAAGTCGATTATTTCCATCTCAAACTTCTTTGTTAACAGTAAGAATTTCACAGTATCCGGAAGAAGGCCATGGAAAGTCCTTATCAATTGCCATGAATTTTGTTGTAATTGAAGTCTTGAAGAGTCACACAAAGTAGATCACGCTACTGTGAGTCTGTGACTAGCCTCTGCCGATACAACTTTGGGCTAATGCTTGTCATATATAGTTGAACCACAAGAGCTCTTTTAATGAGGACCTTTAAGTTGAGGATTAGTTGAAGACTTTTAAATTAATTGTTTATTAGACCAACTTTTTGATCAAATTTTGACATCTTAACCGTTGAAGTTGTAGATTTATATAAGTAAATCAATCATACAAAATTTCAGCTAAATTGGTGATCGTTAAGAACTAGTTGTAGATCAAATCAATGGACAAACCAAATCTGTCAAACATAAACCGTTCAAGTTTATAATTGGTAAATCACACTTACGAATGTCTTAACGATTTTCAATTCAGTTGAAAATTTACAGAAATGATCTACTCATAAATAATTATAAAATGAATGGTTAAGATGTAGATATAAGATTGAAAAGCGGGATAAACCGAAAAGTTCTCAACTAGTTTTCAACTTAGTGATCCTCACTAGAAGGGCTCCCGTTGAACCACCATTATCAAACTCTTTTGAAGCAAGAAGTGAATTAGCAGAGACACTGCCATTAAAGGTCGGTGCAAACATGCATTTCTAGCTCTACCATTATTGGTGGTAAATTGTAGCTCTTTCTCGTGAGCATCACACACACACGAGCAACTGTCCTCTTTCTCGTGATGACAAGAAAATGGAACCTGCAATACAATTTTGATCTAATTTTTCTGGTAAGTAATGGTTATATGTCTTTTACGTGCAAATTGAGATTCTGCATCTTGTAAATGAGGTCAAGGGTAACACAGAAACATCGATCTTAGCTTCTTCTACACTACACAAATACTCTGATAAGCTCTCTTTTCCAAAATGCTCTGCGCAATACATGTCAAATAGGACTGGTATGGTTTATAACGAGAAGTTCAAGTAGATAAATGAGTAGCGTGGCAATGTTCTTACTGAGATTGTTGTTGTTAGTTAGTTAGTTACATTTTTTATTATAAAAATAGAAACCCTAATTTTCTCCTATTTATAATAAAACCCACAAACTTCCTCTGACCATAACTTTTTCATACGATATCCGACTTACACTTTCTGTATCTCCCTGAACTCGTATCGTCGAGCACTACAACTTTTGTGAAGGAAGTTTTCCGAGAAACTTGACATAGCAAAAACGTTTCCGAGCGTCCCTTAACTCCGAACACTTCGACACTTTTCTCGATAATACGAATACGCACCAATTCCATTAATTAATTTCCAAACAATATTAGAAATTAACATTTAAATTTCTTGGTTATTACATGTAGCCTAGTGTGTAAACATTCATGACAATAAGATGTATGGGTTAAAGAGTCATAACTGTCATATTCTGCTACAACGTCTCTTCCCACCGTTCCTTCCCCATCAGGTGGTGGAGTCGTTAGTAGCGTTGTCAAGATTCTTCTAGAAGTTATGCATACGGGAAGTGACAAAATCTGACCTCCGAGAAATGCAAGGGGACATTATTTATATCATGTGTAAATTTGAGAGGATATTTCCTCTAAATTTTTTTGACATCATGCCTCACCTGATAATCTATCTTCCCGAGCAATTGTTGCTTATCGGTCCAGTACACTACACTTGGATGTATCCCATGGAAATGTATGTTTTTTACACCTGAATTTTTTATTATACATGTTCAATATATAATCATAACACTTTGAAACAATTTATTTATAAGAAACTTGGAGATTATAAAGCTTATGCGGCTAATAAATTCACGCCTAAAGGATGTATAGCTGAAGCATATATTGCTCACGAGTGTGTCACCTACATGAAGTTGTATTTGGAAGCGTTGTAGGAAACTCCACAAACCATACCGGTAAATATACCGAAGTTCAACCTTTCCACAGTCTCTAATGATGTTGAAGTTTATGGAATTTTGCCAGACTTCTACAAGTTGCAACCACATGAGCTAGTCATAGCCCATTGGTGGGTATTGATTAACTGTCCAGAAGTTGAATACTGGAAAGACATCCATTTATACTGTCCAGACATTCAAGGTGATCTCAACTATAACAACAAGGAGTTCGCCAACTATTTTGGCGGTTGGGTATGTAATTCTTTATTTTTGCTCATAACTCTTTCATTGCATAATTAGCCATATTTACAGTACATTGAATATTTGGTTGTAGATGAATCATATTCAATTCTATGGTCACCCAAATTTGTCGCACGAACTAAGACTTCTAGCGATGAAGCCGATAATGTCAAGAGTTTATCCGATGTGCAAGGTGAATGACGTGCAATTTATATGTGAACATAGAGACAACACACGGAGAACACAAAATTCTGAGGTGATGGCGCATGGTGGGCGAAATGGCGTTGACTATTACGGTGTCCTCGATTGAGTGGTGGAACTCGTTTATAGGAAAGGCATGACAGTGCATCTCTTTAAGTGTAGATGGTTTGATACTAGCAACCCGCAAAGCATGAAGATCGATCGGTGAACACTGCTACAAGTTGTTACGAAGATGATCTGTTCGTTTTTGCCACATCAGTAAAACAAGTGTTTTATCTTGATGACCTTGTTAAAGGTGACGTGTGAAAAGTAGTCAAACTTGTGCACCCTCAAAACATTTACCGGGCGGCTACACTTGAAAAGGCCGAAGACGAGAAAGAAGATGTTGCGTATCAAGAGCCTTGCGCAATAGGTATTCCTGATTCCTCTACAATTCGCCTTAATAATTTTAAGGCGGGTTGTTCGGTTCAAATTCATGATTTAGACTCAAGGCTTATTGATGTTGATCCAAATCAAGAAACAGACAAAGACTCTTGTGATGAGGAAATGTATAGATTGCCATAAATTAATTCTAACACTGAAGAAGACTCATCGGATGATTCCGATTACGAGCATTCTTAGTTTGAATTTATAATACAAATTGATGGGCTTTATATGCTACAAGCTGTTGAATTCATAATTTTGTTTAATTATGGTGATATATGAACATGAAATTGGTATAGTTTACATTAAACAGCCGGTTTTTTATGTATTTTTGAAGTTTTAGCCGACGAAATAAGCCATATTTCGTCGGCTAAGATAGTTTTAGCCGATGAATTACATCCTATTTCGTAGGCTAAAAATATCTTAGCCGACGAAATAAGATGTATTTTGTCGGCTAAAACTATCTTGGCCGACGAATACCCTAATGTTTCGTCAGCTATAGTTAAATAAATAAAATAATAATTTTATACCACTGGTTGCATCTCATCGATTTTAAACTATTTGCAGTTGAAAATCTAGACAAAATAAGTAATTTAGACAGTCAAATTACTGTTTCTTTGCGTTGAAGGGTTTGACTTACGGTATTGACCGTCCGGATCGAGTCCTTAACGTTGTCGGATCTTAATGAAAATTTACCCATACACATTGTTCAACATAATAATAATATCTGACGGTCGGATTTTTGTTTCACAAGTTTGATCATCACAATCACAACATGTCTATTAATGTTGTATAACTTGTTTACCAAGTGTTAAGTAAATGTTTCGTTTCAAAAGCAAACTATACGTAAAAGCTTCAAACAAAAAAAAGTCATGAAATAAGATATGTCCGGGACGATGAAATATAACTACGGTTGAAAAATCACGTAATTCCGATAAAGTTTCGGTGCCGATAGTTGCGGTCAATACAATTTTTCATTCTTTCTCCCTAGAGGTAGGCCTATCTCTGATGGTTATTTTTCATAAAATTTTTATACCACTGGTTGCGTCTCACCGATTTGAAACTATTTGTAGTTGAAGATTCGAACAAAATAAGTAATTTAGACCGTCAAATTACCGTTTCTTTGCGTTAGGGGTTTGACTTACGGTATTGACTGTTCGGATCGTGTCCTTAACGTTGTTGGATCTTGATGAAAATTTACCCATACACATAGTTCAACATAATAATGATATCAGACGGTCGGATTAGTATAAAAAGATAATTAAACATAAAAATTAAAAATAAGTTAAATAAATTAGTATAAAAAGTACTATAGCCGACGAATTTATTGAAACTTTGTCGGCTATAGTTAAAAAAATAAAAAAATAATTAAACATATAAATTGAAAATAAATTAAATAAATTATTATAAAAAGTACTAAAGCCGACGGATTTATTAAAAATTCGTAGGCTATAGTTAAAAAATAAAAAGATAATTAAACATATAAATTGAAAATAAATTAAATAAATTAGTATAAAAAGTATTATAGCAGACGAATTTATTTAAAATTCATCGACTAAAGTTGAACTATAGCCGACGAAAATCATAGTTTTAGCCGACGAGTTTTATTTCGTTGGCTATACTTCTGCCTATATAAACATAACCCAGCGACAGAAACCCTAAAATTTTCAGTTATTTCTCTCCTCTCTCCGCCTCCACTCCTATCCTCCGCCTCCCACTGCCCTCCTCAACTCCTCCACCGTGTCCTCCACTCCTCCACTCCCTCCTTCGCTCCTCCACCACATCATCTCTCTCTTTCGAATTCTCAAAAAATTAAGATAAGAAATTCAAATTGATATTTTGAATTGGTTGCGGGGTGTTGATGTATGTATTGATTTATATAATTATTTGAATTATTGATGTATATATGGTTGTTTATGGTTGTGTGTGTGTATATATATATATATATATATATATATATATATATTGCTGCAAATTAATATATAGTTTAATTAAATAAAATGATAATATGTTGGTATATACATATCGGTAAATTTTTCTGATTTTGTTGGAGGATTATATTAGCATGACGAGGTAAAGCATTAAGATTAATATGTTTTCATGTGAAATGATGCAGAATCTTGTTAATTGGAGGGTTTTGTTGAAATTGAATTAGGGTTTTTAACAGTTTTAGTTTAATTGTTACTATATTCATATAATTTTTTAATATATTGATAACAAGTATTAATTTAAATATTAAAATTTACAATTAAAATTAAAAATTCAAATAATTTAATAAATAAATATTTTAAACAGGATGAAAGACTTATTTGGTAAAACAAAGGGTTCAAAGGGCCAAAGGTCCAAATCGTCTGAGGGAACATCTAGCAACTCTCAAACGTCGTTTCAGGACCCCATGACAGCCTGACATACGTCCTTTCTAGAGCCGACGCAGAGGTAGCCAGGCGCCACCCATTCCTCCAAACAGCCAGGGGCCACACATTCCTCGAGGTAGCCGAGCGCCCCTCACTCCTCGAGGCAGCTGGACGCCCCTTACTCCTCGAGGCAATTGTGGCTCTGACCCAAGCTGAGGTGTCTATACCACGTATGCCTAAGATACACAGGGCACCGACTCCGGGCCCTATTGTTTCGAAGGGTGGGTCATCTGGGTACAGATGCCACCGCCTCTTCTCTACCTTCCGCGGTTGATGCCGGCATTACCTGCAGTCGATGAGTTAGGGGCACCGATTTATCCACTGCCTTCGCAGGTGACCCCATCAGCGGTGTACCAGTTAGTGTCTTTTGGTACGGATCTTATTTCTACGAGAGTATAATCATTGGCGACTGAGTCGGAATCCGTCGCATCCCCCCAACGCCCTCAGGTAATGAAATTTAAATAATTTGTTTTCTTATAATGTCATAATAAGAATATCTAATTTTATTAATAATCAATTTGTGATAGGCACCGTCGGAGCCAAGCCGACAAGGAAGAAGAGAGGTCTCGTCACAGGGAATGCTCTCAAGAAAACCGTGAGTACCTCGGGAAGGATCGTCATCGATACTGACGAGTATGGCAACGTAGTATCAGGCAGGAATACGAGGATGTACTCCGGCCGCGTGGAAGCGCTCATTAGGGATAGAGTCCCTATGTTGTGGTCAGACTAGGACGAGGTCCCATAGGAGGGTAAGGACATGGTCCACAACGCAATGTCGGTAAGTTTAAAAAATTCATAATTAATATTATGTATTATATTGTTGATTTATGAAAAACTAAACTAAAAAATGTTTTAATGCATGTGTGGTTTGATGATGCTCAACATCTGAGGAACACTTGGGCGGACGTTGTGCATGGGGGAAGGTACGTTGGAAAGTTAATGAAAAAACAAAATTATATGTGTAATTAATAATATTTATAATTTTTTTATGGTATATGTAGGTATAAGGAGTGGAAGAACGAGTTGCGGACCCACTAGACTATGCATGAGAACGCACGTTCTGGTACCCCCCCTTGAGTTTCAGTTTAGAGAGTACGAGTGACGTTAGTTTATGATATCAGAATTCAACAACCCTCATACACAGGTAATTAAAAAACATTTTAATTAGTACGTTTTAAAATATTTTACTAATATTTTATTTTTTCCTTTGTAGGCCGTTTCTCGGGTGAACGCAACACAAGGAACCATCATGTCGGTTCTAGACTGTTCGCATTGTTGATGGACGAGGCGGCCAAGGACCATCCAGAAGTCAACCGGTAGGTCTATACGTACGCGAAGGCATATCCTGACGCCTAGGAGGATATTGTAAGTCGTTTTACGTTTTCAAATTTTTAAAATTATATATATATATATATATTTCAAATGTTAATTATTATTATTATATACATATTTCAAAATGTTAATTAATTATTATTTTTCTATCCAATTAGGCGAAGGTGAGGCAAGCTAGTGACGAGGTGATGATTACTATAGTGAGGGAGACATGACCGGACACGTAGGAGGAAGACATGTCTGAAGCCATGCCCTGGATCGACACTTCAGATCTCAGGGTTGGGGCGAGAATCATGAGCACAGCATTGGCACCGCGAGGAAACAACTTCTACTGCCGGGGTCTAGGAAAGAAGGGTGAGGGGGTACTGAAGACCACTCCAGGATTTCAAAAAAAAACAGCCTCGACCAGCAGCAGGATGACTCAGCTAGAGGAGGAAGTTCAGATGCTACGGGAACAGCAAGTCGCCCAGACGGCCTATACTGCCGCTTTACAGGAGTATAATACGATAGTATATATATATATATATATATATATATATATATATATATATATATATCAAAATGTTAATTAATTATTTTTTCTATCCAATTAGGCGAAGGTGAGGCAGGCTAGTGACGAGGTGATGATTACTATAGTGTGGGAGACATGGCCGGACTCGCAGGAGGAAAACATGTCTAAAGCCATGCCCCGGATCGACACTTCAGATCTCAAGGTTGGGGCAAGAATCATGGGCACATCATTACCATCGCGAGGAAACAACTTCTACTGCCGGGGTCTAGGAAAGAAGGGTGAGGGGGTACTGAAGACCACTCCAAGATTTCAAAAAAGACAGCCTCGACCAGCAGCAGGATGACTCAGCTAGAGGAGGAAGTTCAGATACTACGGGAACAGCAAGTCGCCCAGACGGCCTATACTGCCGTTTTACAGGAGTATAATGCAGCAGTATATGCCACCCAGCAAGTACAGCAGCAGCAGATGTTCCAGTACTTGCAAGAGTTTTCAGCTGTCCAGCTTCAGGGACTTCCGACTCCGCTCATGTCTACTCATATACCCCTACCTCAGCCACCGTAACCTCTTTTTGACGCAGATATAGATTTTATATAGTTAAATAATTATATAGTTTTATGGGTTTATGTATAATTTATAAATATTTTAATGAAAAACGTGTTGTCACTTTTGATGGTGTTGTTGGTTATATGAAATTGTTTTAGTATAATTTGCAGCTTGGTTGGAATTGTAATTTAAAAATTTCGGGGTTTTTTTGCTGGACTTGACATATAGCCGTTGAAACTTACCATAATTCGTCGGCTATAGTATTTTTTTAATTTTTTTTCAAGGTTTAGCCGACGAAATATGGCCTATTTCATCGGCTATAGTAGTATTTAGCCAACGAAATTTACTATAATTCGTCGGCTATATGTTTTTATTTTTTTATTTTTTTAATATTTAGCCGACAAAATATAGTAAATTTTATCGACTATAGTTATTTTTTTATTAAATACTTTAGCCAACGAATATATTAATATTTCGTCGATCAAAGTCTCAGGTTAAGGCCGACGACAGATTATTTCGTCGGCTTTAGTATTACTTTAGCCGACGAAAAATAGAAAAATAAGTCGTCGGGTAAGTGTAAAACTATAGCCGACGACCACTCTTATTTTGTCGGCTAAAGTTATAGTCGACGAGCCTTTACCGACGACATCTTAGCCAACGAATTTGATGAACAGGTCGACGAAAATTTTTCACCGGCTAAAGTGTTGATCCTGTTAGTGATCTGTTATACTAGAAGCATAAACATAATTCACAGTTTGTATATAAGATACTAGTAACATTAATGAGATTTGAACCTATTTCTTTAGGTACATAACCTCTATGTAAAAGATATGTCGGTTACTATGGAAATATCATAAATTTAGTCATTGATACCAGCAGTTACCTATTGATAATCTTCATTATGCCCGTAGCATATTAAGATATAAATAAGGAATAAATGTTATTACTCTTAATAAAATTAGAATATGATTCCTTTTAGTAACTGCTAAACCATTAGCATTATGTAAGTTACAAAATCTAGTTATGTTGAATTAATTTTAAAAAAATATAATGCCAGAAGCATTTACAAAATTTATAACTCATACATTATGTCAGAAGCATTATGAGCTAAAACACAATTATTATATAAATATATCAAAAACAGTTACTCGGTTTCACCATTTAATTATATTGTGTCAGTTTCCAATTTATTTATGTCATCATTCATATAAATTAATGCCACAAGCAATTAGTAACCGTTACGTTTTTTATATTTATTGGTTGAGTGAGTAACTTATTGCATATACATATGGGAACTTGTTTCTCAAAAAAACTAACATTGGAACTTTTAATTTTCTTCTATATCTCAGTTGATTCATATATTAACCATATTACTTTATAAATCAACTTGGAATTATTATCAGTTAAAGGCTCGTATATGTATGACAAAGTCATCTAGAACATATTTTTGCTTAGGTGAAATATCAAATCATGAATCATTCCAAGTCCATTGTGCAGTAAATTTTCATGATCATTAACATCATATTTGTCATCTAAAAACTGTGCTACTGGCAAAGGATTTCCCACCTCATCTATCTCGTAACATCTTGAAATTGTAATGTCTACATTGTCCGTAGTTTCAAAACTCGATCATCACAATATAAGCCAATTGATCTTGTAATAACTCATTTTTTAGGCTTTATTTTTAAATTACACATGTTTCTTATGCTTCTTTTCAGCTCCTCAACTAATAAGTGATTGATGGGAATGATGCAAGATGCACTATGGCAGGGGTGGAAGATTGACATCTAAGTTAGGTACTTCCACTAAACCTGAAATTAACTGGAAGAAATATGAACGATTCCTCAAAATGTAAACGCGTTGAAAAGTGTTTTACCTAAAGACTAGCTTCATACCCAATGAAAAAGTGAAACCGTCAAATTTTTACCGCGTTACTCAAAAAGGGTTACCGCGTTGCTGAAAATAGTAACATGAACAAGATTAAGATGAGAAAATGGTGCCTAAACCGGTGGGTTTTGGCTAATAAAGGCCATGCAGCTCAAAATATCAACCACTGGAAATATGTTAAGCTCTAACAAAACTACCATCATCTCTCTCCCAAAAACAAACCAAGCAGATGAGAGAAGAAAGAACAAACAATGTCAGACTTTGTAGCTCAGACTTTCTTATTTTTTCCTATCTAATTTCTGAAGATCTTGTGCCCTCCAGAAACTCCAAACCCTTTTCTTATCCAGTGTTACCCTGGATCACAGACCAAGCTCTGCCATTGTCTAAGTCTCTATTTGCTTTTACAGCTAACTCTGCTCCTATATGAGATGGCAAAGCATGGAAGAGCCAAACGTATTTAACCCAATTTCAAGATACACAGAACCAGCAGGCCTCCATATTCTCTGAACTCCAATTTAAAATCTTGTTTTTTGGTCCTTATCAATACACACATTGTTGTGACTTGACTCCAGCCCATACCCTTTTGGTTTCTCTGAGTTTTTGTTCATATTAATGGTATCTGGATTGTTCTATAAACTTGAATATGGAGTTGTGGGTTTAATACACAAGAAACTGGAGCTGGGTTTGTGCACCAGTCCTAATCCCATTCATACTGACTTGATGAGCTTTTTGATTGCCGGGTCATTTGGATGATACAGAGAGGTTTGCTTAGAATGATTGTACCTTGTTGGAGGCCATCTTTGGAGGAAGATGGTGCTCGACGGGGTGGTGAGGCCAGTGGACGTGTTGAAGGGTTGATGTGGTACAAGGACTTGGGCTACCATACTTGGGGGCAATTCTCAATGGCTGTGATCCAAGCCAATAGTACCTTGGAGGATCAAAGCCAGCTCGAGTCCGGGTTTCTGAGTTCAAATAAGTCAGGTCCTCAGGGGACCTTTGTTGGAATTTACGATGGACATGGAGGCCATGAGGCTTCAAGATTTGTAAACGTCCATCTTTTCAGCAATCTGCAGAGTATATCTCTTCTTTATAAACTATTTTGCTAGTTTAATGCTATGTTTGTAATAGTCGCAAAGCTTTTGCTTACAATTTAGCATGTCATTTATGCTCAAATGGTGGTAGATGAATTTGTGATCTCTATAGACTGCTCATTGGCATTTATGTGTTGACAGGAATTGCATCAGAGCATCGAAGAGTGTCGGAACATGTTATTCGGAAGGCGTTTTTGGCCACAGAAGAGAGCTTCCTCTCCGCTGTGAAGAAGCATTGGCTCACTAAGCCTCAGATTGCATCAGCAGGAACATGTTGTTTGGTCGGAATAGTGTGTAATGGACTTTTATACACAGCGAATGTAGGGGACTCGAGGCTGGTTCTAGGGAAACTAGAAAGGGCCACTAGGGAAGTCATAGCTGTTCAGTTGTCTGCAGAGCACAATGCAAGTTTAGAATCAGTGAGACAGGAACTCAAGATTACTCATCCCCATGATCCACAGATTGTGGAGTTGAGACACAAGGTTTGGCGCGTCAAGGGGCTCATACAGGTACTGGCATGGTGTCATTGGCTGCATATTTACTTCACCTCGTTATGGTTGTAAATTTCTTTAGATGTGGCAAGAACAAGTTCAAAATTTTCATAATGAAGTAATGAGTGACAACACAAGTATGTTTTCCATGAACTAAAACATCAAGTCTCCTGACAGGTTTCAAAATCCATTGGTGATGCATATCTAAAGAAGCCAGAATTCAACAGAGAACCTCTACTACCGAAGTTTAGGTTACCAGATCCTGATTTCCTCAAACCAATTCTGAGTCCGGATCCAACGATATCAGTACTCAAACTCCAACCAGAAGATCAGTTTCTCATATTTGCTTCTGATGGTCTCTGGGAGCATCTTAGCAACCAGGAGGCTGTCGACATTGTCAGCAACAACCCACGCAGGGTAAGAATCAAAAAGACAAACTGGCATGGTACATAGTTAGAACTTTGCAGGAAATATACTTATGAGCAACTTCACACTTGTTCTGCAGGGCATTGCCAGGAAACTTATTGAAGCTGCACTACAAAAAGCAGCAAAGAAGAGGGAAGTGAGGTTTGCAGACTTGAAAAAGATAGAGCGAGGAGTGAGACGACATTTTCACGACGACATCAGTGTAGTGGTAGTGTTTCTAGATCACCATCAGTTGAAGAATGGAACCTCCCCTCGCAGATCTAATATTTCAGTGACACCCAACTTCTAAATCAGGCCTCATTCATCTCCTGCATCCTAGTGTGGAAGCTGATGCGGAATCTCAAGCACGACCACATTATAGTCTACAGCTAGAAGCTGATGCGGAATCTCAAGCACGACCACATTATAGTCTACATTCTCCCCTACAAAACTTGTTGCAACTTGTAATCTATAATTTAAATGTTTGGTTTCACCTGGTAGTTATCAAAAAAATTTATGAGAACATCACCTTTCATTTGTAATCAAAAAATTTCACATCCTTCATCTGCTACAAAACAATGACACATGTATGACTTCAGTACCACCCAAGTGCATGATTGATTCATTCAAAAAAAAGTTCCAAAAAGCGATTTCCCTCTATTTTGCATTAGAGTAATGAACGGAGAAAACTGACTAAAAATGAGGCTGGAAATATAATGTTATACAAACAACCCAACCCAACTCCTTTAAAACCATCAAACAGCTTAACTCATCAAGGAATTAGCAACAAAATATAACAATAAACCAAGGGATGGAAAGTAGCAGATATAATAGATAGACACATAGTTAAGAAAAGAAAGTAAACCAACATTGTATGATTCCCATTCATAAAAAAAATGTCACATACGATGGATGTCCTTACAGTCTTCCAGTGATGGAAAGTAGCAGATATAATAGTAGACACATAGTTAAGAAAAGAAAGTAAACCAACATTGTATGATTCCCATTCATAAAAAAAATGTCACATACGATGGATGTCCTTACAGTCTTCCAGTGAAAGCTTCATATACAAAATATAAAAATTACAAAGCTAAAACTGACTTAGAGTACAACCCCTTTCCCGAAATCCTACCTTAAGACTGCACAAATCACCCAGCAAAGCTTGAGAAAATCCACAACTACTCTCAAAGATCACATTACCTTGAACCAACAACCAAGAATACCACAAATTCTAGAAATACAATCTAGGGAACAGTTCCAACTTTTGTAATCCTCTGTCAAGCAAATCTGACAATCTAATACATGCAATAATTACCTTCAACTCTTTAACCCATCTTGATCACCCTTCTCATGACACAGTGTTGGACAATACTACTCAGCATTACATGGTTATACCTCACACCTGACCATCTGAAGCATTTACTCTAATGATATTATCAAATAAGAAACAATAAAACTAGAAACCCACAAGCAAAATAAAAAGATAAAGACCTAGCTCAGACAAAATAACTCATACCTTGGCAGACGGTCTCAAATATTCACTGTTTGACCCTTCTAAATTTTGGTTTTATAATTTTCTATGATTCATCCTACTATGTTTTAATGTTGATTATCATTCATCAGATAATGAAGACTCACTCAGATAACCAACTTGGTACTACTGTTCAACACTGCATCACGAGTATGTGATCATAAAGATTAAGACCAGTTGTCCTTGTGTCAATTGAGACATCAGTAACCACCCAACGGTTGCCACAGTCCTGGTAGATTAATGATGTTCCCTAGGTTGTATTCTGAATTTAAGACATTCTTGGTAGATTTCAAGGTATGCTAACACTAAGCACGTAGTTCTTCATTACCAAATCCAGCATGATATAAAACTCCTCCTTGCCGCCAAAGCTTGTTCACCGACTTGTAGAAGATATCTATCTAGATGGAAAATGCATCGCCAATATAACTCATGCAATCAGAAGTAGGTATAGGTAGGAAGCCTCAAGGGAATCATAAAATGTTAGAACCCTAAACCTGCATAAGAGATGGCGAAGTATAAATTAAAATAGCACAAGGAAAATCATAAATATAACTTCAAAGGGGCAAAAGGATCGAAAGCAAGATTAACTTGCAAAGAAAAATCAACTTACTACTAAGAAAGGAAGCACCCTTTCACGCTTTTCCTACAGCCTCGCCTGCAATCGCCGCCTTCTAATTTCAAACAAAAAGAGAAATCAGCAACCAAGTAGCAGAATTGGAAAAGAACCAACTCTTATGTATTCAGAGTAACAAAGAAAGAGCTTGAGGTCTTACTGGCTCAATATTTCCCTTGTCGTTCACTTGAGAGAGAGAAGCAGCAGAACCATTTGAAAACCTAGAAAGATAGAACATTTAGGATTTCAATAATTAGAAGAATATTTAACAAAGTACATCATGCCTGCAATGATTAACTACCAATGACTAATGACCTATTGACAAAATATGTAGAGGGCTTAAACGGGGCTTAAACAGAGTTTAATTTTGAATACTGTTGCTAATTCTAGAGATTTATTACTGGTGCGCTACAGCTTTAAGCGACAATGAATTGTCGAAAGGAATTAAAATGGAAGAAAAAAATCTGTTGATAAATGATTTCCAAGCTGTTGACTATTACTTATCAAATCTAGCTCTATAATATGGTTTAATTTTTTAGTCTAAATAATACTGACCATGACGTATCCGTAATAGTAATCATTATTAAAACAGAAATACTTGTACAAACAGGCAAAGTAATCCCAGCCCCCACGGTATTAAAATCTTTGTAACATTCTGAACCATTCATGAACATTCACAGCAAATACAATTAAAACATTCCTCCTCTAGATATGTAGAGGACTTGCCCTGTCTGTACCTGAGTGACCTAGCCTTCCTTTTTTCTTCTTCCTGAGGGTCAGTTTTAGCAGCAGGCTTAGAAGCAGGTGTGAATCGGGCCAGACGGGCTTTCTTCCTTGCATCCTCATCACTTGCCACAGGTGGAGCAGCAATACCAAACCTAATAGAGGAAAAAAAAAGAGGTCAGTAAAGTAAAGCTTGCAGCATAGATAAAACATTTAATTTCAGACTTAGCCAATTCAACTTATGATGTTGTATCAGCACAAATTTAATAAAACGTACACACCTCTCTGCTCTAGCCTTTCTCTTCAACTCCTCTGACTTTTTGGATCCATCTGATCCTTGAGCTGTAGGAACAGTACCAAATCTGCCAGAATATAAGCCAGTGTTCAGAAACTCAATTCCAACAGTACAAATAGGACATTCTAAAAAACAGTAGAAAAAGTAACAATAAAGTCAAATTCTCACAACTTCAAATAAACTACTAGAAATTTCAACAATGCCACTCCATTCTTCTCTAGACCCCAACAGATCGGCACAATAGGCTTTTACATTCGAACCACAAAAGATTCAGTCTATAGCCAATAGACTTCGAACCAATTTTACACAAAAAACCTCAAGAACATGACATTCTAGAAAAAGAAGCACCATGGTTAACACCAGTGAACCATTCGTAGCTCAATTAACAAATTCACAATTAAAGAACAATATTGACCTACTTCTATGTTAATCTTCATAGCTCACACACAAGTCAATCTAAATTAACCTAATTCCAATCCACCTACAGCTCCCACAGTTGGGATCTATAGCAATCTTACGCATGTTAATCTACACATGAATACGAAATAAACCAATCAATTATCTAGAACCCATTTCAAGAATCTCAAAAACCCTAACCCTAAAATTCACTGAAAATTGAATGCAATCCATACCTTTCCGCTCGGGAATTGCGCTTCTCTTCCTCAGTAAGCTGCACAGATATGCCAAATCGCTCAGCGCGTTTCATCTTCTTCTCAATAACAGAGGCCGCCGGAGCGGCTCCAGCCTCGGCTGCCGGAGCAGCCTTGGGGTCCTCAGATTCCGCCTTGGACCCATTCTCAGCAGAGTCAGCGGCGGGAGTCTCGGTGGGAGGGTCTACAGGTAGATCTGGATTGGGCCCACCGGCGGCTGGGGCAGGGGGGTCCACAGCTTTGGTAGGATTTTCAACCGCGGGGGTGGTGTCGGTGGGCTTCTGGGTATCGGTGGTGGCCATTGGATTAGGTTGAATCGGAGATTGGTTAGATCGGCAGTAGCGACGCGAAAGAGAACGAGGGAGAGGGCGTCGTTTGGAATGGGGTTCGGTTGTGAAAGGGTAAGTGTCGTGGTGTGGGTGTGATTGTATTTATAGGGAGTGCCAGCAGTAACCGTGTGGCTTTCGGAGATCTTTTTTATTTTTCCTTGCTAAAGCATGGTTGGCTTTTTCGGTAATTTCTCTTTGTTGATCGTATGGTATTTTTTATATAAGCGTTTATGTTTTATTGATTTTTTTGAGAGTCATTTAACGGGAATACAGATTACAACTATGAGAGACGACGGTGGTGGGGTTACAACTATGAGAGACGACGGTGGTGGAAATAAATTTTTCACTCTCCTCTACCTATCCGAAAACTCAACAATTATAGTAGACAATAACCGAAATGGGTTCAATCGTAACCTAACATAATCTAGAAGTACCGATATATCCTTACAATCAACCTCAAGAAGAAACAACTATTTCAAACACTACATGCCAAAGTTACCAGCATATATGCACAGGTAACCTCCTTATTACATTGACAATAAAACACAAACCTACATTAATATAGTCACTGGAAACAACACCATAATCATGGCTCACCTCACGACATTACCAACGACATCAACCCTTAAAAGCCCTCTCCCAAATAGGAGGGACCACTAACCAACCAAAACCCTCTCTCAAAGAGGAGGGGCCACTGACCCACAAAAGAAAATAAAGTAATAGGCAAATTAAAAGTAAAGAAAATAAAGAAAAAAAATAAAATAAAAACGCGATATGAACCGCCCACTCCTAACTAAAGTGAACCGTCAAAACGAGACCACTCCAAGCAGCCAAAACGATCAGACGCACGCCACAACGCCCTCGTTGCCGCCCTTGAAAACACGATCAAGCCACCCTCTAGAGGAGAATTGCCGCCACCAAAGAAACTCTAGGTTTCACTGCTTTTCGGATGAACCTCTGCTTTAAAAATTGATAGAACAATGATCTCAACTGGACCCGTCCATAGGCCTCATCATGGGCGGGGCTAGGACCGAGCCGACCCTAAATTTTAGTGTTTAGGGTAGGGTAGGGTAGGGTAGGGCTTGGTCAAAGTCAACAAAATTTAGGATCGAGTAAGGTAGGGCCAAGGCTTGAATATGTAAGCCCTAGCTCGCCCTAGCGGCCTATTTTGTTAGGGTTAATAGGGCCGGCCTTTTAAATAGGGCTAAACAAGGCCGACATGAGCTTGTTATTTTTTTTTTCCTCACAATTTAGCTTTAGAATTATATGTAATGAACCTTATTTTGAGTTATATTTAACATGTATACATACACATTATACTTAATTTAAGATATTTATCTATAAACTAAGTGACTATATTCATATATCTCACTAACTATTGCTCTAAATCATCAAAATACAATCATTAATCAACAAAACAGAAAGAAATCAAAGGAACAAAGCTACCAAATCAACTACAAAAGAGAAGATTAGTTGTATTGTATCTAAAAAATAAGAAACATATTATAACAATACAAAAAATAAGAAATTATTAGGGCCTAAAGGGTGGGATTTTGTGACACCTGAAAAAATTAACGAGCTTAATTGGAGGTCGTTTGGTAAATAACTTATCAATCTCGATAGTATTGAAAAAAGCACGATGAGGTTTCTAAAAATTTATAAAATGAGAAGTACTTAATGTAAGACGTGGATAATAATGTACTCGACATGACGCGTTCGTAGGAATTTTCGAGAGATTTTATGAATACCCGAGTTAATTTCTATAATTTTCTAGTCCGGAAATTATAGAAATGGAAAAAAATATGGATTTGTTTGGATCATACTCCACCGCCTCATCGAGCCATTGATTAATAATAAAGAAGAGCATTGTTTTGGAATGCTCGAGAGAGATGGAGAGGAAAGTAACATATCTTCCACCGACTTAACAGGCGAAGACGACATGGCTCGATTTTGTCCGTCTGGTGAAGATACAACGGTGGACTAACACAGCTTGATTCCCTTCCTCAACGGCGACGTCCTCCCGGTATCAGACTTTCTTATCGGCGATCCGAAGCTTGAAAGCTTCGAGCTTTCCGATGAAGCTTCTGCAACTTCCGGCTACTCCGACCACTTCTTAGGTTTCATGTGGTATGGAATTTATTCCCCTCCTCATCCTCTAACCAACTGTGTTATTGATTCTTGAATTCGATTTGGTAATAACAATATGGTTTGGTCGTCATCAGAATTTCTTGACGACGGCGACGTCGTTCTAGACTACTCCAAACTTGGCTCCTGACTTGACGTCGGTTACAAATCAACTGTTGAGAGGTCTGCTACGTTGTTGGCATTTTTCTCTCGTCTCTCATTTCAGCAGAGTTATATTCGCTGAGTTCCTTAAGAAAACGATGGATCTTGAAAGGTGAGTTGAATGAATTGCAGCTTCGGTCGATTATTCAGATGCTGAGTTCGTTACTGTCTTGATTTCAGAATTGGTGAAGTTATGAATGGGAGAGAAGGACGATCAAGCTACTATGTTCTTGGGTGCCAATAACAATTTTAGGAGTGAGCGGTGGTTTGATTGATTGTAAGGTTAGTTGGACTCCTATTTGAGAAATTTGGTTGTTGGCTTGTGTGTTAGCCTCTGCAAATTAGTTGCCTTGAATGCTGGAGATGTAGACAAGAAAAGTCTGTGGTGATTGCTATATTCCTATTATGAAATGGTACAATCAAAGGTTCGTTATGATATTAAATTGATCTCTGGGTGGATTACGTTTCCTATTACTATATATAGAATGACGGGTTGATAATTATCAATGAACGAAAGTGTGATGCAAGCATATGGCTCTTATCTATTTGGTAAAGTGGTAGTTAATATATAATTGAGTCTTGGTGTTGATGTTGTGATCGGGTTCCTATTCTTGTGAAGATAGAAATGGTTTCTGTAGTGTTTTGTGCGAACCTTATGTAGTGTGAAGGAAGAAAATGGATATATTGGGTGTCCTTAGTAAGTTTGGGCACACCTAGTACGAAATTGAACTTGTGTCGATGAGGTCACAATTACTCATGATTGGTCATGTAAATTGAAATTGAGAGAATTTGGTCGATTAAAGTGTGGAATATTTTTGTAAGTCTTAAGGAAACTTATTAATGTTAGTCATTTCGGACGTCAGAGACTCCAACTACCCAAGGAGCGGAAGGCTCGTTGTTTTTGGGAGTTCGCGAGGAAAGCTGCAAAATTCAGGTAGGGGACCCGGAACTCCCTTAATTAGTGATATTTGTTTTATTAAAATATTTATGCATATTTTGAGATTGCATGATCCGGTTATTCAATAAAAATATGATAACCGATGTTATGAAATATTGATGGCTTGAGAGTGAGAGGAGCATAGCGACTACCTTGGATTCAATCCCCTAAACCTTCGGATGGGGCCTTTATGGACGGAAGAGTACGTGTCTTATATCCCTTGTGGTATGGCACTGCTTCTAGGTGATAGGGCGTTTGTGAACACTCTCGCTACACTTGCATGTTGTACACACACAGAGATTGTGAGGTAAGTGGATAGTGGGTCTAAAAGAGACCGGCCATAAGGTACAGTTTATGACGCCACATTTATTTGATATTGAAATTGTTCCTAAAGTTTGTTGTTCCTTATGAATTGTTTTTAAGCATGTTTTCATACTGAAATGCTTTCAAACCTAGTCTTGGGTAGTTTTCTTGAGCAGCAAGGACGAAAGCTCATATATACAACAGTTTTTGGATGCAGGTACTATGCATTGGGATGGGATAGTGGCGAGGAGTTGGGTGTGCATATTTATGATCGGTAATTTGGTTTCCATGTTGTTCCCTTTACTCGTGATTTTTATTCCTTGAAGTTTTGGAGTGGAATTCTTATTCAAATTATTCGAATTTCTCTTCATTGAAGTTTGCTAATTATTTGTGTATTCTTAAATTAAGTTTTGAGACGAATAAAAAGTGTAATTCTATTATGAGTTTGCTTTATGATGTTTTCATTGAATCCGACCATCCCTTGTATAAGGTTTTTGGCGAATAAAAGTAGTTGAGCAAAAATAAAGATTTTACACCTCAAAATAATTTTACGCCTCTGTTGTGTTTCTTTTCAATGTTTTCTTACACTAATTGTCTTACGTTTCTCCTTTTGAGACTTGTGGCACTGTAACGTGCCTAAACTGAAAAGGTGTAGTTTGGGACGTTACAGCTTTTAGGGCCGGGTTCGGCCTTAATGGGCTCATTAGGGTAGGGTCGTAGGGTAGAGCCCGGTTTCATTTGTTCAACCCTTACCCTACCCTACTCAAGAAGGGCTAGGACCGGCCGCCCCTAATAGAGGGTCGGGTATGGTTTCGGCCCTAGAGGCTAGGGAGGGTTTTAAGGCGGGCTAGGGTCGAAGGGCCAAATGATGAGGCCTACCCGTCCATGTTTCTCCTTCAAGTGTGACTGCTTCCACTTCTTTTGATTTCTCCCTCTTACCGTGATATAGCTCTTCAAAATATGAATTCTTCCACTGTAGAGCCCACTGTAGAGCAATATTAGATGAAGAAAAATAACTCGTATCTTCAAAGAAAGTGACATCTATAGTGACATAATACTTTCTTGTGGGCGGATGGTAAGACTTATATCCTTTATGATGTCCTCCATAGCCAACAAACACGTACTTAATCGCTCGGACATCTAGCTTAAACCTCTGGTTTTTGGGAACATGAACAAAAGCAACACAACTAAAGACACGAGCATAAAGATTATGAAATGAGGGAATGAGAACATGAGATGCACAAACCTCAAAATGAATCTTTCCTTGAAGAACACTAGATGGAAGACGATTGATAAGATGAGCAGAAACATGTACTGCATCACCCTAAAGATATTTAGGCATATGAGCACTAAAAAGAATGGCACGAGCCATTTCTAGGAGATGGCGGTTTTTCCTTTTAGATACTCTGTTTTGCTCTAGTGTTTGTAGACATGTAATTTGATGAATAATTTCATGTGTTTGGAAAAACTAGTTAAAACACAATTAACATACCCCCATTGTCTGAAAGAATAACTTTTATGGTATTATTGTATTATGTATGAACAAGAGTACGAAAAGCTTGAAAAGCTGGAAAAACTTCATCTTTGGTGTGAAGGAGAGCAACCTATGAAAATCGTGTGCATAAGTGGATGGGTCGAACTGGGCCTGATGAGTGGGCTTAAGCTAGTTGAACTACACCCACATCAGATTGATGGGTGCATAGATCAAGCAAAGGGACGCCAGACAGTAACTCTAAAAATGAAGATCAAAGTCACTGTACCTCAAGCCTCTAGAGCGGGTTTGACAGTAGCAGAAGGGAAGTCAATTGCCGGCCTTGAAGAGGCGTCTGGAACTTGAGACCTGAAATTGATTAGGACACCTAAGGAGGAGATGACGGCGCTTGAGCTTCAGGGAGAAGATGAATGCTGAAGTCGGACTTGCTTTGGTGTTGAAGAAGATGGTGGTTTGAACAGAGAACAACAGACACACTAAACGCCGGATTCGGACAAGCTTGATCTGAATCTGAGCAGAGTTAAGGACGACGACCTAGACTCCGATGAAACGAGTCTACTGTGTAGATTGACGAAGACTGGTGGCGGTAGCCTGATTCAAACGAGAAGAAACGACGGTCTGGGGCTGAAGAAACCTGTGGCCTGAGCTTGAAGAAGACAACGCCGGTAGGGAGATCAGATCTTGAAGAGTAGTTAGACACAGGAACGACGTCGTTTGGGAAAGGACAAAACTGAATCCCAATTAAACAGCGGAAGACTTGATGTAGACGGTTTTGGCCGAGATCTGGATAAAACGACAAGTTGAGCTTAACAGAAAAAATAAAACTCTAATAATAGAGATTTTCTTAATAGTAGAAACTAAGATACAAAATTCTTTCGGATCTTCGTTTTGATACCAACTTAAATATAACGAGTATGAGAGAATGAATTTGCTGATATATTATTCATTTCACAATGGAGATTTATATACGAGTTTACAAGGATTACAAATGGTAAGTACTAAATATGGTAAATCAGAAATTACTCTAGCTACGACATAACTACAATATGCTTACATTCCTATTCTGACTCACGCTAACAATGCAGCAGCATCACCAATGCAGCTTTTAAACCCATAACAGACCTCTGGCCGGTTAAACTGCCTTAGCTAGCTACGAAGAGGCTATGGGAAGAAGGGTTTGGATTTGGATTGAAGTTTGTTTTTCAAACAGAGACGTGGCACTATGTATGGTTGATCACTATATTATAAATTGTGGTGAGAAAAGGAAAAGTTTTGGCTAATGATTTCTTTTCCCTTTTGGTTTGGGAAACAGAATCCAATACCTATCTATTGATAAGTCCATTCTATATCGAAAATAAGAGACATTGTCTGTGGGTTTTTAAGGGTTTGGGCTGCTCTCTTCATTGTCAATTGGTTTTGAAGTTGAACCACATACTACTTTAACATGGTATCAGAGCGAGTTACACACGTTCTTGTGTGTTAGTGTTACCGGTCACATGCACTCTATGTCATTCCTAATGTTGTCCACGTGCTAGGCTTGAAGATTCCCCACACGTGCGGGAAAAACATGTTGGACATTGCATCATAGTGATATATAGTTCACTAGATTGACTCATGTTTCTCTTTATGAAGTTGTTTCATTAGCACTTATGAGAAGTATACACAAAAGTTGATTTTCACAATGATAGTAATTTTTGGCGGTCTTTTATCTCATCAGTAATCATTTTATCTACAAGACACTCGATCTCCATACCTATTAAATAAGGTAGAGACATAAGCTAAAGTGACACAGAGACTATGCTTCAAGAATGCAAATTATACAATGCAATCTCGAGTAAAAACAATCTTCTCAGACAATTTGACCTTTGCTCACTAAATCTAGCATAACTCTCTCATCAGAACGGCTATGAATAAACTGTGATAACCGTTGGAAACTAGAGCCAGAGAGCTTTCTAGTGATATAAAGCTTCAAGCCTAACACATTATCACATGTTGGATTTTTAGGCATATGTGTGTGTCTTAGGTTCATGTTATGTATACGGGCTTTAGCCCATGAGTCTTAGTTGTAATAGGAAGCTTGTATTACATTCCATATATGTCTCTTTGTACTACACATAGTACATGTACTACATTTCCTTATTGGGTTCTATATAAACCCCTATATAATGGGTCTCTCATTTGATGAAATATACAATTCCCTTATCCTCAAAAAATAATTAAATATAGTTTATTAATTTAGTTATATATTTAGTTACGCGTCCTGTTTTGCGATTATATTGCAAATTTCACTCCGAACACATCTGAAAATGTGATGGCATAATGTGGTGGACCGTTCTCTTTCTGGCCACCGCATGAACAATACAAGACTTCCAACTGAACGGCCGAATATAAGAACCACCAAACCTACCATAGAACTGGAAACACGTAAGCACCAAGCGGACCGACTCAGAACATTACGTCACTGCTCACATCACACAGTTCACACGAACACAGTCAACCTCACTCCCTATAAAAACGAGAAATCACCCTCTCTGCACATAGACAACATTGCGCACCTAATTCCCATTTCCAAGTAAACCTGTACTCTCTGCGAGAACATCACTCATGGCTTCTACGTACGACTTCTCTCACTTTTCGATTCATTTTGGCTTCTGGGTTTGTATGAATTTGTGTTCTTCTATTACTGACGTTGTTTCTGGGGTTTATGTTTTACAGTCAGGAGGTTCTTCCCACACCGTTGGATGCCACTTCCAACCCACCTCCTCTGTTTGATGGCACTACAAGGCTGTACACCTATTACTCATGCCCATTTGCACAGAGGGTCTGGATCACTAGGAATTACAAGGTTGCTTAATCTCTCTTTTTCACTGTCTTAATAAATTTGGGAATGTTGACGAAGATCCTTGTTTTGTTTTCTATTTTGGAATCCAGAAGTACCCACATTCTATATTTGGGTTATTTATTGTTTTGTGGAATTTATGGTGTGCAGGGTTTACAAGATCAGATTAAGTTAGTTCCTATAAATCTCGCAAACAGGCCTGCTTGGTACAAGGAAAAGGTCTACCCTGAGAATAAGGTAATGTTTTTGAACATTTATAGTTATGTTCTTGTTGATCATTGAGTATATGATGCAGATTTGAGTGAAGCTGTTTAATTTTCTTGAATGATTAATTTTACAGGTGCCAGCGCTGGAGCACAATGGGAAGATCATAGGGGAGAGTCTTGATCTGATCAAGTATGTGGATGGCAACTTTGAAGGGCCTTCACTTTCCCCCAAAGTAAGATATATGCCCAATTTAACTAGAATACCTGTATCTGGCTCTAAATGAGTGATTTTTAAACTTTTTATTAAATAATTTACACACCCTATATATGTCATGAGGTTTGAACCCGTGACCTCAAAATTGTCAGTTAAACACTTTAACCAACCAAGCAATGGCTCAACGACAAAAAAATGAGTGATCAAAACTGATGCTGTGAAATCATTTTAGGATCCTGAGAAAGCAAATTTTGGTGAAGAATTAATATCACATGTTGGGACCTTCACCGGAGCTTTGTATACTGCATTCAAAGCAGACGACACAGTAAAACAGGCCGGTAAGGATCCTAATGTTTCTCCCATTAGAGACTGCTTTTGTTTATGAATGTACACTGAACAAAACTGGTTACCTGCACCAGATGCTCAGTTTGATTACCTGGAAACTGCTCTGACAAAATTTGACGATGGGCCATTTCTTCTGGGTCAGTTCAGTGTGGTAAGTTTTTAATACGGAATTATGTACATTGCCCTTGGCTGATTTCACATACCAAACAATATGAAACTTAGGAATATTTTATGGCCTTTTAGCAATGCAATGACCACTTAAGTGGTTACATTTATAAGTTATGCTCTTATGATAGTAATATGTTTTCTTCAGGCTGACATTGCATATATCCCATTTGTTGAGAGATTCCAAAGCTTCTTATCAGCGGTGTGGAAGTATGACATCACAGCACGTAGGCCTAAACTAGCAACATGGTTGGAGGTAAACCCATAGGATAGATTATTAATCAAAGCTACGAACTTTCGTATCTATTTCATCCAAGATGCAATATCTCATTCAATTTATGAAAAATTGAATAATTGCTCAAACTAGCTTATGCCATTGCGCTAAGGTTCCCTTTGTTGTAGTGTAAGTACAGAACAAATTGCAGGACTTATCTTGAAACCAAGCTAGTTTCAAGAATTTATGTTTTCCTTCTGGTACTTCCATACAAAAGTATTCAGTCGTTTGTTATCTCAAACATGGAACCGAGTAGAGAGACGATGTCAAACTTTTTGTTTCATATTGTGGAAAATCTGATGAATATATCCTTCTGCAGGAAATCAACAAGATTGATGCTTATAAGGTAACCAAAACTGATCCAAACGAGCTTGTTGGATTCTACAAGAAGCGGTTCTTGGTAAGATACCTTTTGGCCAACCAAGCTTCATGTTTACGGTCGTTCTTTCTTTATATCGCAGTGGTATATCATGCCACATCTGACCTCTCTAAAAAACTTGTTATTGCAGGAGCAACAGTGAATGTGAGAAGAAGTGCTTCAGATACGGCACAAGTGGCAGTAGCAGGGGAGAATGCATGCCAGTCTAGATATTAAATTTGTGTATGCATGTGTCTGTTTTAGTATGGACTTGCCTTTGTTCCTTCAATAAAATTCAAGTCGCTTCTCTAGTATTGTACTGTTAATACATTTACATAAGTTTTTGTCAGTTTTTGTTTTGTGAGGGAGTCCTTTCGTTTTGGTTATGTGGTACATTTTCATCTGACCCTTGTTGGAAAAATGAGTTTTTGTAATCATTTTGATAGTTAAAGATGAATGAAAATAGTCACCAAAGTAATGAATGTAATGGTTGATCTTTCAACTTTTTTGTCTTTTGATTTTTGTAACAACATGAATCAATGACATGGTAGTGGACTAATGAAAGGTTGTAACCTCATTCATGGCATTAAAGTTTTCCTCCAATTCCATCAATATAAATAGGTGACTCCATCCCTCATTCCAAACACACCAACATAAAGCATCTCTCCTTACTTGAATTCTCTCTCTCCCTCTTTAAGTTGTGTTCTGGTGATAGACAAAGGTACTTCAAGTTCGTTTAGTGTCCTTAGTAGCAGTGCAGCTTCAAGAGACAAGCAGTCGTTGTATCTTGAGGGACAAGTGTCATCAAACTTTTGTACCGAAGAGGAGGCATAATTTGTCATAAGGAAAGTGTGTGACACACGACTCGACTTCTTTCAATATCCTCTTATCCTTAAATCCGAGTTGGTAACATTGGTGGTCATCATCATGTTTGTATTATGAGCTTTTAGTTATAATTATTTATTTAATTATAATAAATTTATATTATTATATATTTACAATATTTGACACATTTTCTAACAATCTTAAAACAAATTAATATTGCTTTGGTTTATGAATCTTTCCAACTAGACGTACTCACTTTGGCTTGATGTCGAGTCTAAAACCATTAAGACAATGTTCTTAAGAGAGCCACGCTCCACTAAAGCTTCATCTTCTTTCCTGATTGTGTCTGATTGGAATTACCGAACGGATTGAGGAGTAGCCAAATTAATAATGATATTGCCTTTATTTTGTGTTACCAATTGCAAATATTGTTGATATGAATCAATATTAACTTGTATTAACATTTTCTGAAAAAATGGAATTTAATTCTGAGAAATCTGTTGACGGGAGTAGCTCTTTAACCCAAGTGTCAATCATTCCTGCTGTTGCTGCTGCTCATGTACCTGTGTCGGTGTCTCATGGTGAGAAACCTGAGAAGTTCAATGGGCTGCACTTCAAGAGGTGGCAACAAAAGATGATGATTTATTTGACCACTCTGAATCTGGCAAGGTTCCTGACTGAGAAAGCTCCTGAGCTCAAAGAAGATGAGCAAGACGATGAAGCAAAAATTGCAGTTGTGAATGAATGGAATAGTCGTGATTATCTGTGCAGAAACTATATCATGAATTGCTTGGCTGACTCTTTATACAATGTGTACATTAGCATAGGAACAGCTAAGGTGTTGTGGGAATCCCTTAAGAAGAAATATAAAACTGAGGTTGTCGGTGCCAAGAAATTTATTGTGGGCCGCTTCCTTGATTATAAGATGGTGGATTCCAAAACTGTGATGAGTCAATTCTCAGAAATCCAGTTGATCCTGCATGAGATTCACTCTGAAGGGATGAAGCTTGAAGATAGTTTTCAAGTGACATATGTTATTGAGAAATTGTCACCAGCTTGGAAAAACTTCAAGAATTATTTGAAACACAAGCGAAAGGAAATGAGCTTGGAATATCTGGAGGTCAGGCTTCGCATTGAAGAAGACAACCGAGGATCTAAAAAGAAGACATGAGTTAGTGGTTACTCTGCTAAGGGAAATGTTGTGGAACATAGTCAAAGCTCCAAGACCAAGAAGTTTAAAAATCAAGGGTCCAAGCTCAGACAAAGAGGGGGCATTTTTTCAAGAAGCCTATATTTGAAGGCAAGTGTTTCAATTGTAACAAGACTGGTCACAGAGCTGTTGACTGCAACAAGCCAAAGAAGAAGCAGAATAAGGAAGCTAACATGATTGAATAAGTTATAAGGGATGTCTCTAAAATGAACCTGTCTACTGTGGTGTCTGAGGTGAACATGGTGGGCTCAAACCCAAATGAATGGTGGCTCGACATTGGAGTAACTCGTCATGATGTGCTGATAAGAAGATGTTCTCTAAATTTGAACCCAACACTGATAGGGAGATAATGTACATGGGAAACTCAGCCACATCTGTCGTTGAGGGCAAGGGCAAGGGCAAGGTGGTTCTAAAGATGACCTCTGGAAAGGAGTTAACTTTGAACAATGTTGGGTATGTTCTTGATATCCGCAAGAACCTTATCTTTGGTGCACTGCTGAACACTCATGGTTTTCGCATTGTGATCGAGTCTGACAAAGTTGTTTTGTCTAATGGTGGAATGTATGTGGGTAAGGGTTATATGAGTGGTGGAATGTTCAAATTGAATGTAATGACTATTGTCAAAAATATGAATGAAGCTAGTACTTCCACTTATATGCTTGAGTCTTCCAATTTGTGGCATTGTAGACTAGGACATGTTAATTATGGTACTTTGCAAAGGCTAATTAACATAGAACACTTACCAAAATTCCAAATTGATGTGAAACATAAGTGTGAGACTTGTATAGAGGCAAAACTAACAAGATCATCTTTCAAAAGCGTTGAAAGAAACAATGAACCTCTTGATTTAATCCATAGTGATGTATGTCCTTTAAAACCAACACAATTAAGAGATGGTAACCAATATTTCATTACTTTTATTGATGACAACATGAAATACTGCTATGTGTATTTGCTGAAGAGCAAAGATGAGGCAATAGAGAAGTTTGTTCTCTATAAGAGTGAGGTGGAAAATCAACTCAATAAGAAAATAAAAGTATTGAGAAGTGATCGAGAAGGTGAATATGAATCACCATTTGCTGAATTTTGTGCTCAGTATGAGATTATTCATGAAAGAACCGCACCTTACTCTCCATAATCAAACGGTGTTGCTGAACGAAATAACCGTATATTGATTGAAATGATGAATGCAATACTACAAAGTTCTGGTTTACCACCCAACATGTGGGGAGACGTCATTTTGTCGGCTAACTACCTTTTAAATAAGGTTTCCAAAAAGAAACAAGAGAAAACTCCATATGAACTATGGAAAGGAAGAAAGTCATTCTATGATTATTTGCAAGTGTGGGGATGACTGCCTAATGTTGTAATCTCTAAACCTAAAAAAGTGAAAAATGGACCTAGAACAGTTGATTGCATTTTCATTGGATATGTACATAACAGTACGGCTTATCGCCTCCTTGTGCACAAATCAAAAATTTCTAATATACATGAGGGCATGGTAATGGAATCAAGAAGTTCATCATTCTTTGAAAATGTGTTTCCATATAAGTCTAGAGGGGAATCGAGTTCTTCAAAACAGACACGTGAGGCTGGTACTGGAACTAGCCAAGTTGCTAATGAAAGCAGTCAACATCAAGATACTGAGTCTGAGGTTGAACCCAGACGAAGTAAGAGAGCAAGGATAGAAAAATCCTTTGGGTCAGATTTTTTGACATATATGCTTGGAGGTGAACCTCGTACCTTTAAAGAGGCGTTGAACTCCACTGATAGTCCTTTGTGGAAAGAAGCTATCAAGAGTGAAATTGACTTTATTTTGCAAAATCACACTTGGGAACTGGTGGATCTTCCACCAGGTTGTAAACCTTTAAGTTCCAAATGGATTTTCAAAAGGAAATTGAACGCTGATGGGTCAATAGACAAGTATAAGACAAGACTTGTAATTAAAGGCTATAAGCAAAAGGAAGGTCTTGATTATTTCGACACTTATTCTCCTGTAGCGAGAATAACATCTATCAGAATGATAATTACAATTGCTGCATTGCGAAATCTTGAAGTTCATCAAATGGATGTAAAGACTGCTTTCCTTAATAGAGATTTCAAACATGAAATTTATATAGAGCAACCTGAGGAAAGTGTGCAAATTTATATAGATTTCAAGAAAGGAAAGTGTGCAAATTAATGAAGTCATTGTATGGCATAAAATAAGCCCCAAAGCAGTGACATGAGAAATTTGACAACGCTATGATCACCAATGGTTTCAAGCTCAATGAATGTGTTTATGTCAAAAATACAGAAACTGGATATGTCATTCTGTATCTATATGTTGATGACATGCTTATCGTTAGAAGCAATGAAAAGATGATCAAGTCCACTATGGATATGTTAAATTTCAGATTTGATATGAAAGATATGGGTCATGCTGATGTCATATTGGGGATTAAAATAAAATGAACTTGTATTGTGTCAATCTCATTATGTGAACAATATCCTTGGAAAATTTGATAAGGATAATTATGGAGTTGTCAGAACTCCGGTGGATATGACTCTACATCTCTCAAAAAATAAAGTAGAGAGTGTCTCTCAATTAGAGTACTCTAGAGTCAATAGAAGTCTGATACACCTAACAAGTTGTACAAGACCTGATATAGCTTATGTAGTGAACAAGCTGAGCAAGTACACGAGTAATCCTGGAGCTATGCATTAGCGAGCAATTGTGAGGATACTAAAGTATTTAAGGTATACGAGCGACTATGGGCTGCATTATATCAATTATCCAGTTGTCCTAGAATGATACATTGATGCAAATTGGATTTTTGACGTAAAATACTCAAAATTCACTAGTGGGTATGTGTTTACATTGGGAGATATAGCAGTGTCCTGAAAATCCTCTAAACAGACAATTATAACCAGATCCACAATGGAGTCTGAATTTGTCGCATTAGACAAATATGGCGAAGAGGCAGAATGGCTACCCCAATTCATAGAGGATATTTCAAGATGGACAAAACATGTGCCAGCAATATGCATATATTGTGATAGTCAATCTGCAATTGACAGGTTACAGAGCACGATGTACAATGGCAAGTCAAGACATATTCGTCGAATACATAATACTATTAAATGACTACTTTCTACTGTAGTTATCTATATTGACTATGTGAGGTCAAAGGATAATATTGCGAATCCGCTAACCAAAGGGTTAAACAGAGAGCTAGTTGATAAATCATCGAGAGGAATGAGACTACAACCCATGAATTAAAAATCTTTACAGTGGATACCCAACCTAGCTGACTGGAGATCCCAAGATATAGGTTCAAAAGGGACAACCAAACTGTAGAGACCATGTTGGATCACTGTGGGGATTTTCCTCATGTTCATTCCTATGTTGAAAACAGTGATGCCCGTAAGGAATGAGGTTAAGCGATAGCTTTTAATGATTCTTATGCGTCGGAGATCCGAGCGGAGTAATATGGGTTACTCGTAAGAAATCACCTATGTAAGAGAGAAGTGAGGCCGCTTCTAAGGGAATTGTTTAAGAGCTCAATACCTATCAAACTCTTACAAAACCAGAGTAAGTAAGAACTGTGAGAACTCTAAGTACCAGGAAGATTCCTGTGTGAAGTATGTTATCATTTACACAAATGACGAACAGTTAAAAGAAATCGCGTTTGCTATCTAGTTAGTAAAGTCAGCATACTTTCACAAGAGAAGGTTCAAAGGATAAACCTACCTATCCTAAGCAGGTTTCAACCGTAGATATCTATCACCAAGTCTATCGAGTCTTTGGTCGCCTATTTCATTCATGTGGGAATTGTTGGAAAATGATTTTTTATAATCATTTTGATAATTAAAGGTGAATGAAAATAGTCACAAAGTAATGCATGTAATGGTTGATCTTTCAACTTCCTTGTCTTTTGTTTTTTTAACAACTTGAATCAATGTCATGGTAGTGAGCTAATAAAAGGTTGTCACCTCATCCATGACATTCAAGTTTTTCTCTAATCCCACCAATATAAATAGGTGACTTCATCTCTCATTCCAAACACACCAACTCAAAGCATCTCTCCTTACTTGAGTTCTCTCTCTCCATCTCTAAGTTGTGTTCTGGTGATAGACGAAGGTACTTCAAGTTTGTTCAGTGTCCTTAGTAGCAGTGCAGCTTCAAGGGACAAGCAGTCGTTGTATCTTAGGAGACAAGTGTCATCAAACCTTTACACCGAAGAAAAGACATAATTTGTCTTAAGAAAAGTGTGAGACACACGACTCGACTTCCTTTAACATCCTCCTATCCTTGAATCTGAGTTGGTAATATTGGTGATCATCATCATGTTTGTATTATAAGCTTTTAGTTATAATTATTTATTTAATTATAATAAATTTATGTTATTATATATTTACAATATTTAACATCTCCAGAATATCCATACTAAAGTTCATTCTCACAACTCACAAGTCAACTCTGAGGAAAATTCAATTTCTTGGCACAGAGCAACGTGTTAGCGACCTTCAGAAGCTGAAAATTTGAGATAATTATCAACCGAACAACAAATACACTAGCTGTGGAAACCAAACCACGGTTTGAGAAGTTAGTGACCGATGAGTGGTAGTCATGAACTTTATGCACATTGTCTGAGCCCAATAGTCGGCCCAATAGGGTTTGAGAATACTTATCCTCTCTCTAAATAACTTTTCTCTACCCTCTCTCTACCAAACCCATCCCGTCTGGGTTTCATCTTCTCCCCTTCTCTCTTGCCCGATCTGAATATGTAAACCCTTAGACTAATCCCAAAAGATTGACTGTCTAACAACTCCTAAGAATAAATTAGAACTGAGATGTCTGAAAGCAGTTAAAATGAGGAGAAACGAACCAACTCCGTTATGCAGACCAATCTGAGGACTAATCATGTATCCGAAGTACACTGTATTCATATTGAACAATGTGATTCCAATCACCCTGCTAGACGCAACACTGTCGTCTTCTTTCCGAAGAATCTTTACCAGTCCTTTCCTGATGTCTGAACAATATCTCAGCAACCATACCAGTTTCCGCAAAATAGTAAACCCCATTGCTCCTTAAGGAGGTCCGAAAACTTTAACTTGAGTTTTCCATACACATCATATTCTATCATTTCCCATACATCAATGCAGGCAACATATAACAAACCAGAGACAGGCATCCTCCAGAAGAAACTTCAAATAATTCCTACCTCCATCATGGAGGTTGGGCGGCAGCTGTATTTTCCTGAACTTGGGATCCTTCTCCTCCGGAGCCAAATCAAAAGCCAAGATTTTATCTTCAGTATTGAGCCAATGAAATGCCTCTTTCAAGAGAGTCCCCCTGAAGAAACATCACAGGTAACACATGCACTAGTAGAGAAAATGGCTCATGAAAATATATATTTTTTCGTCGCATGAGTTCATACTGATGCGACGAAAATAAATTTTATAGCATGATTCTAAACTAATATGACGAAACACATTTTGTCACATAGTGCTGACTCATACGACATAATTTTTTATTTCGTCGCATAAATTCATAATCATGCTACGAAATATTTTAAATTTCCTCGCATCAGTTTTGGATTTTTCTGGCAACATTTTGCCCTAGCCCTGACTAATGCCACGAAATATATAAAATTTCGTCGCATCGGTTTACACTCATGCGATGAAATTTTGAATATTTCGTCGCAACACTTTTGATTTTTTTCGCCAAAATTTTCCACCTTGCGCTGACTGATGTGACGAAATATTAAAAATTTCGTCGCATTAGTTCACACTCATACGACGAAATTTGTTTATTTCGTCGCATCAGTTATGTTAAAAATTTTAAATTTTAAATTGTTCCGCCAAAATTTTTTCCCACCTCCCTTCTTCTTCCTCCCTTTTCTTCTTATTCCTTCTACTTATTCACCACCCTCCCTCCACTTCACCACCACCTCCACTTCTTCTTCTTCACCACCACCCCCACTATCTCTTCTTCTTCTTCTTCTTCTTCTTCTTCTTCTTCTTCTTCTTCCGTCACCACAACCACCGTACCACCTCCGCCACCACCACCTTCTTCCTCTCCTTCTTCTTCTTCCTCGGCCACAACCTCCTCCTCCACCACCACCACCGTACCACCACCTCCTCCTCTGCCACCACCACCTCCGGCAAAACAAAAATACAAAAAAATATCATAATTTTTTTTAATTTAAATTAAAACTAAATTGATAATTAAATTAATAAAAACATTTTTTTATTTAATGAAAACTATTAAGCGACGCAATATTTTTCATCGCATAGGTCGAAGCGACAAAAATTTTCGTTGTATAAGTTTATGTGACGAAAAAAATTTCTTCCCTTAAGGGGAACTGATGCGACGAAAAATTGCAGTTTTGTTGCATAAATTAAATGCAACGAAGCTTATGTGACGAATTTTTTGGTCGCTTAAGGTCTTATGCGACGAAAATTACCTCTTATGCGACAAAATCATTTCGTCGCATGAGGCTTTCCCTCTACTAGTGATGGAACATGACTAGTATCTTCCAAGCTTGAGATCTTGACGAGTAAATGGCGGCCTCACTCTTGCTATGAATAAAATCTCTGCAGATTACAAAGAGTTTGTAGTCATCGGTGGCCGGTAAATAGCCAACACCATAAGCCATGGGCGACATTTCGCTTGGTGAAAAACCGAAGTCAGGTAATCTCTTGAAGAATCCAGTTGACGGGTTCCACATCTTTATATATAAAGTGGATGGGGGTATGCACTATTCACATGAACAGTGCTGCTAACTTTTTTTGTGAATCTAGCTTCAGTTTTTTTTTTTCGGGCCTGACTTTCAGTTTTTCTCTTTATATATATAGATTCAGTTTTATCCATCAATTTAATTTGTGATTAAATCTAATAGGTTTCAAAGGCACATTAACAAATATATGATCAAATCTCAAACACATTGGATTTAAGGTTTAAGGGTTAGAGATTTAGGGTTTAGGAGTTTGGATTTAAGGTTTATGCATATTAACAAATATATAACAAAATCTCAACACACATTGAATTTAAGGTTTAGGGGTTTAGGGTTAGGAGTTCGGATTTAAGGTTTAAGGGTTGTGCTATTTTATTTGGGTTTCAGAGAGTTGTACAATATTAACTGCACTAGAAAAAATGCACTTCGGCTAAACAACCAATATCAGGGCTAACTCCATCTTAATTAAATGCGTTTATTGATCGAACAATATTAATCGAACTACCAAAACTTGCATAATAATAATTTTTTCTGACAAAAACGCAATTCGACATGTGTGCGCGAACGCCAGTAAAGTATAAACCATATGTGCGCTCCGTAAGAAAAAATAAGTCATATAATTAATCAAAGTGTATTTGTTTTGTTGGGGAGAGAGAAAGAAAATACATCGAGGCATCTATGGGACAATTAATATTAATGATTAATTTCAGTTTACCTACCTGAGGTTTGGTGTTAACATCATTTCACCCTCCGTACTTTTAGTTTTGAAAGTTTACCCCTTAAAGTTTTCGATTTTCATCAATCATACTCAATTGCTGAAATTATGTGTAAATTGGATGTTAATTATACATTTATAACTCACTTTAAAGACAAATATAGTCATCTAACTACAAAAATCATATTTTAAAACTTTTTTAATAAGACTATACATTAACATTTATTGTTCAAATTGGTCAAAATTTCATCAACTAGTCATGATTGATGAAAATTGAAAACTTTAAGGGGTAACCTTTCAAAATTAAAAATACGGTCGGTGAAATAATGTTAATCTCATAACTCAGATAAGTAAATTGAAATTAATCATAATATTAATTATATCTAAATATAAAGACGCCTAGTATAACATACTCCCTTTCTGTTAGTGAGAAATACAATACCGTTGCAGGAGCCGAGGAGCGTGACGTGTTTGGCTGGAAAGGCAATTGGAGGAAGGATCCCCAAACGACGGCGTTTCAAGGTCTACGGATTTCAATCGAGGAACTTCAGCGGAGCAGTCTTCGAGTATGGGTTTTGCTTGCAATTGGGATTTAGCGAATTTGGGGTCGGAGAGAATGAGGGAATGGAAGCGTTTGCAAACGCAGGTGAATCGGAGTAACTAGTGACAGATGATACTGGTAGTCATGGAAGACTAACAAAGCACAATCAGAACCATAACACGAAAAACCCGTTTTCTTTTTCTGAAGGGCAACAGAGGGCTTGTTTCTCTACCTGTTCTTGAAACATTACACGCATTTTGTCTCCACCTAGCTAAATCAATTTAACGATGTCATTACTCTTTGGGAGTCATTCCCTATGCGAGACTCAACTCTCTTAAGAGCAAAATGATAACCTATACAACTTATACCCTATACACTGGTCAACAAAGGCCAGCCAAAGCATAACATACGTATATGGAATATGAGAAGGGCCATGTACAGAAGTCAATTTTCAGAAGACCGAGTGAGGAATACCTAACAAGGATTTTGAGCAAATCAGCATTCCTTTTAATTGCAGCCTTGTGATGACTTGTAATCAGTGGCGGATCCAGGATTTCAATCATGGGGTGCTTGAACTTCTTAATAAAAATAGTTAAAATGGACCGATGAATCTCGGCGGTGCGAAATAACTTTATTAATTGAAAGAAAAATGCAACTCATAGCTTTAGTACAAACTCAAGTACTCAATGAAATAAACATGCAAACAAATACAATAAAAGAGCATAAACTAACTGAATCTAACTCTACGAGTAGATAAAACTTCAAACTCTTTTATGACCTCATCATTACTTATGACTAGAGTTGTAATGTATTTCCAGTCTCCTGCTCATGAGGCATATTGATACACATGACTAGAGTTTAGTTCCATCAGTCAGATTCAGGTTTGTGTCCATTAACAGTAAAATCCAGCATAAACAAAGAATTAATTCTCAAATGCATGAGCTAATTAACAGACTCCGCACTTCGTATGCACAACCATTCCTCGATGATTCTATTCTCCCTTCATATGAAACATGCCAAAAGTTTCAAACACTCAAACACAACAGATCAACTCTAAAATGAAACATCAAACATGCCAATAGTGTCAAACACAATAGAAACAACAATAAAGAACGAAACACATTATCCATCAAGGGATACTTGACAAGATAGTCAACAAGAGTTCCACTACACGTCTCAATATAGATAATCATTCACCAACACATAAATTTCTTATAGGATAGATTAGAAATCCCAAAAAGAAAACAACAAACCAAGATAAATAGCATGTATTGACACACTGGCAGCCATTAGACAAATATATAGCTAGCTTCCAATTAAATCCAGTCCAAATCATCAATCAATCAAAGAACCCTCCAATAAAGCCCTACAAAATCAAAGAAGAAATACAATTAATCTCCGTCAAATAATTATATCAAAGCCAACAAGTCAATGATCAAACAGGAAGAATGCCAATAACAATAAACCAAACATTTACATTAAATTCCCATAAGATTGGCCGTCTACAATAATGAAGAGTATTTCGCAAACTTCCTAAGAATACAAGTAGTATTCAGATGCATGAAAGCAGAAGTAACTAACCAGCTATGTTATCCAGGGAGCGATCAAGGACTAATCCTCTATCTGAAGTAGACTCTCTTGATATTGAATCATGTTAAGCCAATCACCCTGAGCTTTATACTTGCTACAGGTGTCTTCGTTTTGCCCAATCTTTACTAACCCACGACCGATCTCATGCCTCTTGTGAACATATATCTCTGCAACCATACAAGTTTCCAGAACCAAAACTCGATTGTAATTCCAATCCTGTCTAGGCGGGTTTGAAAACTCCAAGTTAAAGTGTTTAGTCCACGAGTCACGCACACCATATTCTCCCATGACCCATATAGCAACGGAATGACCGCAAACACATAGATTACGAGCAAGACACAGGTTTCCTCCAGCAGCAACTCCAAGATGGTTCTCATAGTAGCCACTTCCGCCATCATTGAAGTCCCGGGGCAGCAACATTTCCCTGAATTTGTGCTTCTCCTCCTGACCCAAATCGAAAGCCACGATTTCTTTCTGAGTATCAAGCCAATGAAGTGCCTCATTCACAAAAAAACCCTGAAGAGTGTTGAAACAGAACACATTGAAATCGACCTCGACTGTGATCCAAGCTTTAGCTCTGGACGAGAACAACGCAACCTCCTTGTTGTCGTTCTCATAGTCAGTGGAGACAACGAAGATTCTGTAGTCATCGGCCGGCAAATAGCCAACACCATAAACGGAAAACTCATTTTTCTTTTGGTAAAAAAGAGGGTCAGAAACGGAGGCCTCATTTTTCTTTGGTGAAAAACCAGGGTCAGGTAATTTCATGAAGAAAGCAGTACAAGGGTTCCACGCATAAATTACTTTGTCATCAAAAGCCAGGAATACAATACCGTTGGAGGAGCCCAGAGGCAAGACATCATCATGTGCTGGCGCGGAAGGCAGCTTGTGCTTTCGAACAGAAGAGCTGTGTTTGAACGACGGCGAGTCCAAGTCTAGGGATTCGAGTTCAGGGATGGTAGGGGAGTAGAGAAGTCTTTGAGTTGAGGTTTTGCGGTTACGAGCTGCTTGGAATTGGGATTGAGCGAATTTGGGGTCGGAGAGAATGATGGAATGGAAGCATTTGGAAACGCAGGCGAATCGGATTAAGGATTTCACAGGCAGCCAAGAGAGGATGAGCACTATCATCTGTTGGGGTAGGGTCAACGCCATTGCAATTTGCACTCTGAAATGAGACGTTGAAACTAGGGCTTGAACAGAGTAACCGAGTGATATATACTCGTGGGCTTTATGATGGAGAGTGAGCCCAATGGGCCGCCCGGTCCGTTGAATTCGTCGTTGGGAAAAATAAGCTGTTGGGGAAAAATGCACTGCACGGCAAGAATATCCATAGGGAGGTTCCACCAGCCTAAGAGACTCCAAGTTCAATATTGAAAATAACTCAATGTAATACATATACATAAAGAAACCCAGAACAACACTACAACTATAAGCTTAGACCACATAAGAAGATTAATCAGAATCAGGAGTGACACAGGACCGTCACCGGATCTGTCGGCGAAAACTTACAGTTCAACCAAACAAAACTCATGCTAGAATAACAGTACATAAACCATCTATGAATCTCCATAACCCATACCTCTGAACCATACAAAAATCCTCAGAAACAAACAAAGAAAAAAATAGAAATAGAGTAAGAGATGGAAGAAGAGCCAATCCGCAAAGGAATCGATGAAGAGACAAACATGCAGCCTCTTTTTGCACTACCGTATTCACCAGATTTACGTGTCGTGACGGGTAGAACCCGTTAAGACAGACGATCCAAACGACGCCACGGTCGGAGCTCTGAAGAACAGTCGAACAATCGGTGAAGATGGGTCTGCCAGATGAGGATGTGCATCTTGAGCATGAAAAATCAGGGATTTGGCCAACCACTAGTAGAGGAAAAGGTTGATGCGACAATTTTATTTCGTCGCATAAGAAAGATTTTTCGTCGCATGAGTACTGAAGCGACGAAAAATTTATCGCATAAGATTCGTCACATTATTTTCGTCACATTAGGTTGATGCAACGAAAACAAAATTTTTTTTCATCGCATAGGTTTATGCGACTAAAACAAAGTCGTCGCATAAACGTTGTTGATACTCAAAAAATCACACAATTAAATGATTTCGCCATGACTCACACAATGTCGAGAGAGACCCTCGACTTAATACGCCAAACAAGCATATCAATGTATCGATGTGCGCCCAAGCCACATACAAGCAGATTTGGGGCTTGTAGACGTGGGTATGGTGTGGAAAGTCACAGAGGCACACGACACTCGTTCACCAGTTTAACTTCGTTAAATAGTTTCGGTCTTGGGCCCGGAACCCAAGCCCAACGACCTAAATCGGTGACGAAATTGGTGAAAAAGAACCGGACTACGACATGAGCTTAGATGAGAGCTTCCAAGCCCAAGACCCAAAACTCATTCTTATATTATAAACCTAAGCTTTCTTTTTTTGTCCTTTGTTTTCCTCAGCCTAGAACTTTTGAATAAAAAGGCCTAAAACCTTCTTTATTTTGTTCATCCTTATCTACAAATCCACCCACAGACCAGTTTTTCTCACATTCCTCTGCCACCGTAGCTTTGCTCAATAAGAAATTACCTTCATCTCTTATCTGAAGAAGGAAGAGGCTGGGAACCGAGTTCGAAGGCCAAGCATTTACCCTCGAATGAAGAAACTGTAACGTGCAAGTTTCCCAGGTCGCTCCACTCCGGTTTCTCCGTCTTTACAGTCGTCTCTGCAGCACCCCCTGCAACAAGTTGTCAATGTCATCCTTCAGAACCGGTTTCAGCTCTCCAGTTTTTCAGCTGGAAATCATGTTGTTGAGAATGAAAATTTTATTGACCAGTAGTTTAAACATGGTTGGCCCTCGCAAAAGACCATTGATCAAGTCCTATAAAAAGAGGAGTTTGGAGCTACGGAGATCATCAAGCAGTAACCCAGAATTCCACCATAAACACTCAAGCCAAGCTTCTCACGCCTTCAAAGCCATATTAACTATCCCTCTAATCTCTGCTCTTCCATCCTTTAGGCTTTTTTAGCCATTCTTCCACCCTACTATCCCTGAAACCCATCATTTTTCTAGAAATTAAATTTCTCGCAGTTTAATTCTTATCACCACAGTATGCCTCAAGCTCTCACGTCAAGCTCATGCTACAAATCTCTTCTCTTGATTCTGAATCACGCTCTAAATCAACCCAGTAAGTTCAATCCTTTGAGTTGATTTTGGCTTAGTTACTTCCAAATAAAAAAGAACCCACACATTTTTGACGACTCCACTGGGGAGTAACTAAGTTGTGATTCAATCATGGTTCCAAGCAACAGAAGGAATGCACGCTCTTAAGAGAATGTTAGCGAGTCCGCCCCAAATCTTCAATCTCAGCAGCAATGGGATGAACAACCACACGAGGTTACTGAAGAGCAAGAAGAGACGGTGGAACTGACTGTCACTGACCTCGTGTGTGCTCTCACCAAATTTGGAGACACCCAAAGAGAACTCATACAAGCTGTGAAAGAGCTCAAGAGTCCCAACCCTGCACCTAAGACAAACATTGAGCACCATGACAAAGTCTCACAAGAAGAATCCGCAGCAACAAAAGGATCTGAGCAAAAGGAGTGAACCTTTGTTACTGAGCATGATGTTGTAATTATGTTGGAAAGGGAGTTGAATCGCACTAATGAAGACTGGAAGTACATCCCTCAACCCCCATACCCAGTAAGCTTAACCTCTATGCCTTACCCCAAATGCTATGAGACACCAAACTTCACCCTTTTTATGGAAGGAAGGGAAGTCCCAAGGAGCACATCAGTTGTTTCATCGATGCACTTGGTCCTCATGTCGCGGATCATAACCTCAGGCTCCGTGAGTTTTCAAAGTCACTCACTGACCGTGCTTATACATGGTATACAACACTTGCTCCAGGTTCCGTCCGGTCTTGGGAAGACTTGGCTAGCAAGTTTTACAAGAAATACTTTAAGCATGAAGAAAGAGTCACCATTACACAACTCAGCTACACTCACCAAGAGGAGAATCTCGTGGACTTTGTTCGTAGGTTCAGAGATCTGGCCCTTGATTGCTACGATGAGAAAGGGGAGCAGTCTCTTGTTGAAATTTGTATTAGCAATATGATGTCAGAATACAGAGTCTATTTAGAGAACGTCGGTATCAACCAGTTCTCTGTACTGATGGATGCGGCAAAAAAGACAAGCATGTCAGTAAAGACACAAAAGAGCTGGAGAGCTGAGAAGAAGGATGTGCACCAAACCTTGGCCATAGAGGACAGATCTTCTTACAAAAGAAAAAGGGAAACTTTCCCGGCTGTTCCCTACAGCAATGAGAGGATCCATGCCATACTAGATTCTCTATTTCCTGATGGCATCATCAAATTGCCACGACCGAACAACCCTCCATCAGAGGAAGAAAAGAGTGACACCCGCTACTATCGCTATCATCAATATGTCGGTCACCCAAGTCAAGCACGCCAGGTGTTGCAAAGGATACTCCATGAGAAGATAAAAGATGGAACACTTGAGCTATTTACCAGGCCGCAAGCTATCGATGAGAATCCTCTGCCAAAACGGAAAGAGAAAGAAACATATTGTGTGATTACTGCAGCTAATGACCACATGGAGGAAGATGGTGTAGACTATCAGAATGCACTGTGTCAGTATCAAGGTCCACGAGTTATGGACCGATATACTTGGGAAAGGTACTCTAGGCCCCAGGGCTATAACGCTTCATGGTCTCACTTGGATACTTCGGAAGGGAATGTTAATCTGTTCAACCAATACTCGTTCAACCAGTACTCATGAGCTAATTATGCCTATCAGGTCGGAGAAGCCAACGGATCCCAGTACCATAGTGAGGCAAATCAAACCTACTTTGTGATAGAGGCCGAAGTCATCAGGGTGGGCAGGTGTTGAGACCAAAGACATAGCTGGAGCCACAGCGGGCAGAGTATAAGTTACAAGATGAGCAAACTGATCACACATCAATGGAATGTTGTGCAGCATCATATCAAGGCCCTCGAACGGCTGGTCAATGGTGTATCCTCGCTCTTGATTGCACTCGAAAGGAGGAATAAAGGGGAATACATGTGCTACCAGCAGAAAGTGAACGGAAGAAGGGATCAATGGTCCAGGAATGTCAATGTATTCGAGAGGGATTTTGGACAAGAATAGAGACTGCCGCGTTAATCTTGCAGGCTGCTTGTTGAGCTTGAAGGACTTGAACGTAAGCCAGGATGGAGTAGAGTCAGTAGACAATGAGGGAAACATAGGCTAACCTTGTTCAGCATGGCGATGATGTAATACATCATACCAAAGCTGGGGATGAACACATTCAGGCCAGGATGGTGAACAGAAGCTAACCTTGAAACAGTTATTTTTTTAAAAAAATTTTATTTTTATTTTTTATCTTGTGTTTGGGTGCCATTTCATTTTCCATTCTATAGTTTGGGATCACAAAATAATTCTGGTTATTTATTCTCTTATTAGAGAAACTTGTTGGTTTTAACACTAACTTGACCAGACACTTCCAAAGTGGAAACTTGAATAAGTGGTAAATAAGACAACCCTGTCAAGGACAACTCCTATGGAGAATACGACAGCACAAGTCCCAGTATCGACAGGCTCTTTAACAGCAAAATGAAGATATTGACGAGATTTCAACTCAAATTCACGGTACTGTGATAGGTGGAAACAAACCAGAACTATACATCGACATTCAAGAGGAGACGGGTAAAAAGAATGGTTGAAGGGAACCCCATGGCTGCTTAATGAAAAACCAAGGTAAGATGGCACACTGATATTACAAGCTTCTGTTCTTTAAGTATAAACAGAGGAGGTAAACTTCTTTTTTCTCTCTTTCTTTCTTTCTTTCTTTCTTTCTTTCGACTTTTCATCTGTGATGGTACACAACTTAATTTCTGACAATAAAGGAATTGCAGCTAACATGCTTTAAGAACTATCAGCCCTACAAATTATCCCATACCTCGTATACATCAGAACAGTCACCAGCATTCACAGGAACCCAACAACTTGCAAACAAGACCGCGTATCAGGAATTCAATCTTCTAGTGTCATGTCCCCTACCACCATTGATCTTTCCTTTCGCTGTCCCGTTTGGTTCTAGGGGGAGTCCAAGGGGCAAGACGGGAGCTTTGGGGAGGATGTGTTTCAGGATCATACTTTTGTGCAGCAAGGTATGTCAAAGCTGTGACGACATCAGCTATTACCGGCCGCATATTAGGCTGCTCCTGAACACACATTGCCGCAACAGCCAGAGCTTGGTATAATCCCCTTGGGGGATACTGACCTTGTAGAGCTGGGTCTGCCATCTGTGAAAATTTCTTTCGGTCCTTAAACAAAGGCCTTGCCTGAATACAAGAAGTCACATCATTTATTAAATATCAAAATCATTTCTCAATTTCATGATCAGCATGACCAAAGTACTTCAGCTTTTGAAAAAAAGATTAATCAACTTCCCAAAACTTCAACAAGAAACAAAAGCTCATGAAAACCAAACAATATTTCTTACCCATGCAACCAAGTTCTGCTCTCCTGTTGCTCTAGAATTGTCAATTGCCTTTCTTCCAGTAATGATTTCCAAAAGTACTACCCCAAAGCTATACACATCTGATTTAAGAGTCAATTGGCCTGTCATTGCATACTCTGGAGCACAATATCCATATGTACCCATAACCCTTGTAGAAACGTGGGTGTTGTCCCCAACAGGCCCAAGCTTGGCTAAGCCAAAATCAGATAGTTTGGGATGATAACCTTCATCAAGCAATATGTTAGAACATTTCAAATCTCTGTATATTACAGGAGGACTTGCTTTGTCATGTAAATACTCCAATCCCTTTGCAGCCCCAGCAGCTATTTTCATTCTTGTATTCCAATCAAGTCTTCTCTTACCAGGCGACATATCTGCAGAAACAAGCTTATCAAACCAATATTCCTGAAAGATCTTACTATGTGAATATTTTATATCAAAGAAAACGATGCATGTGAAACTAATGCAACAATGTACCATGTAAATGATCCTCCAAAGATCCTAAGGGCATGTACTCATAAACAAGCAGCCTCTGATCTCCATCAGCACAATAACCAAGAAGATTAACAAGGTTAGGGTGGTGAAGTAGACTTAACATCAACACTTCAACAAGAAATTCCCTGTTCCCTTGCAACCCATTACGATCAAGTTGTTTGATAGCTACTACCTAAATGAAACACAACAAGAAAGATCAAACTCCATGACCAACTAAATCAAATACATTCAATAATGAAATGATAAAATATCTATCACTGACCTGATTTATACATTCCAGATATCCTTTATATACTCGACCAAAGCCCCCCTCCCCCAGAAGACATTCTGCTCTGAAATTTCTAGTTGCAGCTGCCAAATCGCGGAACACAAAAGTCTGTGCTGATATGTGCTCCCCATCTTTCGAAGGCTCCTTGACACTCAAAGAGGAATTGGTCTTTGAAAATTCTAAAATCATACATTGACAAAAAAGTAAGAATCTTTGGAACATGAAGTCAGGAAGAGCAGGTTTAGGACTTTGTTCACAATGGGGAAACAAAATAAAAAGTATCACGACCTCAGAAGACAACAGAACAAAATAGAAAACTGAAAATAAATGGAAGCAATCTGGACCACGAGAGTGTTTAGTATGGATTAACGTGAGTAGAATGCTGCATTTCTATCAAGATAACAGCAACAAAAATTATAAAGAAAAACCCACAAAGTACTCCGAATTCGAGACATGCCATCCAAATTCTTCAACTAGTGAGTGGGGTGACTTATATACAAGTTTATCCACATAGTTCATACTCCATAACCATCATACAGAAAATCTAATCGCAAATGCAAAACCATTAACAGAACATTCAGCTCAACTTAACTAATACTAATAAGTACTCCTGAAAGTAACTGACATGCATACTAAACACCAATTAAGATCAAACACCAAGCAATAAAAGCCCCAATTTTTACCTCTACACCTTAAAATTTCAAATCAAATTATTCATTTTTGCTCCATCTAAACCAACCCAGATGAAGTACAAACAAAACCCAATAACACTAACCAACCCAAAAACTATCAAAACAGACACTGACCATTGTGCTGAAGTTTGATTACAGCTAAAGATTCAAACTTTCATGTCATAAACATGTAAAACAGTAAGTACCTGAAGTGGGTTTGATCTGGTCAAATGGTCTCTCCTCCAACTCAATGGAATTCTTCCTTTTCTTCTTGTTCTTCCTTGCTCTACTGTTGGAATTACCAGAACATGGAATCCAACCCATGGTTTTTACTTTCTCCAATCACTCTTGTCAGAAGCCAAAAGACTCAAAAGAGAAAGAAGAACCAGTAGAGATATCCACAAAGACAAAAGATAGAGAACCAAGCATTCCCAAGTCTCAAATAAACCAAAAGCTACAGAACCCACCACGAGCAACACACACTGATAGCGAGAGCTTGCAGGCCCTTGTAACAACTTGACTTTGTCTATTCTCATCAGGTATTTATAGAACAAAACACACCCTTCTTTATTATATTTTTTCCATATCTGTAACATTTGACACTTTCTTTTTAGGATCTATACTGGACAAGATAATAAATTCTTGAATAAACATCATAAACCAAATACATGTAATTTATTATGCGACTGTCAGAGATTTTTGATGGTAGGGAGCACGTTGGAGTTTTATAAAACTCCTTTTAGAACTTAGAAGTAAGCACATTTTTGATTTGCACCCACTCTCTTTTCTATTGTGTTCATATGTGGTATTTTTAAGACTTGGACCCCAAGGTTTAGGTAAAAGATTCGACTACTCCATTGTATCCAAGAGATCACTACGTGTGTGTATATTGTAATGCTGAATCTTGGTGTTGGGTGGTTAAGGGTTTAGCTGGTGACAGCGTCGACTATGGTTTCTCATTTGTTTGATCCTTCCTCAACTAGTAGAGCTATCCCTGTGAGAAAAACACAGAAAGAAGCTATTGTTTGTGTAATGAGTCATACTAACCATTTCATGCAAAACATACAAGTATTGAAGGGGTTTTTAAGTTTTAAATGATTGATGGAAGGAAGTAAGGAACCACACAAATATTATGGAAATGTAGACAAGAATGAAACACTTTCTAAACATACTTAAATAAGTCGTCGTCCTACCTAATTGTTTCAAGAACAACTCACCCGAGCGTCACATGAACAATCAACGAATCATCTCTAACCACCGATGAAGAGAGATCTAGAGTTAATTTAAAACAAAATACTGTTAAAACTGGATAATAAAACTCAAGAGTTTATAGGCCACTGTATCTTAGATTACAGTTTAGATCTTTGAGCTATTCCTTGACTTTCAAGGTTTCATCTATGGCAGCATATGAGGTGTTCCGCCAAAAATGAAAAAATTGATCATATCAATGAAGTAGTTTTCTTTAATTTTTTTATTAATCATACACCCTACTTTGAACTCATAACCTCAAAGTTGTTAGTTGATATTTTAACCAACCAGATTTCGGTCTAATAAACTAACAAACTAATTCTGTGTTAGACACCCGACCTCGGTCGGTGCTTCTTATCATATGAATGTGATAGCCTCTTAAAGACCACAAAGTTGTTCAATACCAAAGCCTGAAATTAATCCTAGGTTCACAGAATCAGAACATCAAGCAGCTTAATTAATTCACAAAACTGAAAGGGATCGATGTAAATGGAATTGAGAATTTGACATGAAACAGATACCAGTAATGGAAATGATGCGGGAGTTAAGGACAGGACAGGAAGCACCTTCCGGAATTTTCTTGATATTAGGGCAAGATTGGATCAACAAATCAGCAGTCAAGTCTGGGTCCAAATTTTATTATGAGCTCTGTTTTCTTTTATTTCAATGGATACATTCATGAGTTCTGTATAGTAAAGTTGTTAAACCAAATGGTACTGCACACTAGACAGTCGTAGCTTTGAGTTGTGATTCACTTAGTGTAGAACTTACAAAGAAAGTGAACAACTACAAGGAAGTTGAAACATAATTCTGAGCCAACAAACAAATGCGTAAAGATGCATTCTTTTACATTTTCTGTATCTACCCTTCAACCCTTTTAACCCTAATTATTTGTGGGCAACCATGTGAACTCTGTTCAATCATAAGTTACTTTGCAGATAATAGTAACACACATCCATTACCTCATTAAGAAATGTGAGCCCTTCTAATAAGGAGCTTTAAGTTGAGGAGTTTTAAATTAATTGTTTATTAGACCAACTTTTTGATCAAATTTTGACATCTTAACCGCTGAAGTTGTAGATTTATATAAGTAGATCAATCATATAAAATTTCAGCCAAATTGATGATCGTTAAGAACTAGTTGTGGATCAAATCAATGAACGAACCAAATCTGTCGAACATGAACCGTTCAAGTTCATAATTGGTAAATCACACTTATGAATGCCTTAACGATTTTCAATTCAGTTAAAAATTTACATAAATGATTTACACATAAATATTTATAAAATGAACGGTTAAGATATGAATATAAGATCGAAAAGCTGGATAACTAATCCTCAACTTATGTCCTCATTAGAAAGACTCCCACTTAAGAAATTGAATCTTTAAACTTGTCTCTGTCCTTACAATTTAGTGGGATAAGTGCTACCCAGTTATCAACCTAACTGCCATCAATGTATAACTAGGAAAGGTTTATAATATGAACTATGAAGTGGCTGGATGGGTAGCAATTAAAAGAGAAAGAAAAATGATGTTACTCTACGAGTGAACCAAGGCAGCAGCAGAAAATAGGGAAAGTTCAGCTGAGATAATTTCACCCATTTCTATGTTTCCAGAATCCCACATTAATTAATGTCTCCATCAAGCAGCAACTTTCAAAGATATTCCCCTCCACCAGGTATTTGCAGCTGACCAATCAAAGTGGGGCATCAGAAATATCACTGCAGCTTATTTGGTGTCTGATTATGATTTGAATCCACTGCTACCTCAATTTGACATTTTTGTCAAAAGATGGGGGTTCAACAGCTTGATCCCTGAATCTGGATCAGGCTTTTCTTTACTTGAAGCCTGTGGATCCCTTTCAGAAGATGCTCCTGGGTTTGCAGTCCTCAGTGGCATGTCATGGTTGTGCTTTCCCTCGTATGTTGTGATAAAGGCTTTCGGATCCTGAGACTCTTTCGACGTGCTTACGCACACTGCATTTGGCACTGGTGCATCTGTAGTAACTTCTGCATTATACATAAACCCAGTGTTGAGCACAATTAACGGCTGCAAGGAATATGCTGTAGCCTACTAGTCAAGAGAATCTTGGATCACATTGAACATGTCATGAATGACTTGATGACTGCATCTTTCGATCCAAGTAGGATAGTATATTGGATAGTCATTAAACTGGTGTGAATTTAAGGTACTTGAAGTCTAGATCCCATAATTTTAGCAAACCAGATGATGACACGCTCTAGAAAGAACCAAAAAACTCTCCAGCAAAATTCTCAGCACTAGATGCTTTGTAATCAATTAAATGAACAGTCTTAGCTTAATCCAAAGGGTTTGATGCTTTCATTGCTTTGTAGCTAATTGGAAATAGTGTCTTGAGTTCGAATAAAGCAAAGTACTTTGGCCAACACCTAAGGGATTACCTTGATAATAACCAAAACACACATGTAATATATAACAAAGAAGTATTTCTAACCTGGGATATGGATTTCCCTTGACAACTTTCTGCCCATATTTCCTCCAGCGGAAGCCATCACCTGTAATCTCAGTATCAGTAGAACTTTGCACCACAACACAAGGTTCTTGCATGACTTCGCCCGATATGCCTGCTTCACTTGATTGATTCTCACTTTTTCTGAAGGGGACAGAGAAATTTACAAAGATCAGTGGCATTAACCTTCAATGGGAAGAATGACAAGAAAGAACCAGCTCTCTAAGCAGGAAAGTATCTACATGTTTCTGATAAAATAGTATAGGGTTTAACTCCAAAACCAATTGGTAATAGAGAGTGACCCAAACCCTTATAAATTCACATGCAAGGTCTCATATTTCCGATGTGAGATATATATCTCAACACGTCCCAGCACGTGTGGCGAATCTTTAAGCCTAACACGTGGACAACAACTTGAGTGGTCGTAGAATCCGTGTGGTCTTTGGGCTTCACACGTGTACGTGGGTAACCCGCTCTGATACCATGATAAAGTAGTCTGGGTTCAACTCCAAAACCAATTGGCAATAGAGAGAGTGACTCAAACCCTTATAAATCTGTGTTGAAATATATATCCCACATCGGGAATATGAGACCTTGCCTGTGGATTTATAATGGTTTGAGTCACTCTCTCTATTGTCAATTGGTTTTAGAGTTGAACCCCAAACTATTTTATCAGTTTCGAAAGTAAGGAGAGGAAAGAGGCAAGGAATTGACACATAACCCTAACCATGATGAGAAATTAAACTTGCACTGCTAGTTTACTGAGTGGTCTTACCTTCTCTTACTTCTAGGCTCATAATCCTCTGCTTCAACTCCCTTGCTTCCTTCCTCACATTCTCCCGTAACTCCACAAGAATTATAAGGAGTTGCAGTGCCAGCATTTAGTGTTCCAGTTGCAAGTGGATCATAATGTATGTTTTTGCTTTCATAAGAATGCACTGGTACTCCTTTCTGATCATCTACTCTAGCATCAGAACCTTCATCCTTTTCATTAAGACGACTATTCCATAACCGGGTGTTGTTATCTTGACCAGTTGCATCAGATGCAAATGCTGATCCTTGTGTCCCAGATGAGCTGCGCTTTGGAGGCTGAGGCTTTGAGTGGTTGTGTTCACCCTTGTATACAATCTCAGCAATCTGTCCATCGAAAGATCTCTCAACCTTCTTTTTCATGGGACAATTTGGATGTGTGCACTTGTAATAACTTCGCGGATACTCATTTCCTTTGACTTGTTTTTGTCCATATTTTCTCCAATTATATCCATCATATTGATCATAAGAAGGCCTATCACTATTGGCTGCAGCTGGTATATTCTTTGCATCCTCTTCCATATTTTGTGATACCATCTTTACTGGTTCTGTACTCTGGCTTGTCTCTGCACATGATTGACTTTTCTGGTAAATGTTTGAGACGAGTTGTGTTTTAAAGGGTTTATCAAGTAGAGGCAATCCAGCACCAACTGATGATTGTGTTTGTTGCTGGCTAGTATTGAAGTTTCCCTGATAAGAAAAGGGTGATCTTCAGATTTCAGACAATTTCAAAGACCATGTCTTTGCACTTTATTGTATAGAATATCATAAGGCAGATAGTTCTGAATGATAAAAAACACATCTGAAAAAGAAAGGACCAGTTAAATTACAAATCTGTAATAGGCAGCTACTGACCAGATTAGCCAAGGCAGAAACAGTAGCCCTTGATACAACTTTTGCCAATGGTTTGTATACAGCAGTTGATTTACTATCTGATTTTGAAACCTTCTCTGCTGAATTACTAATTGCAGCACCAGAGGTCTGTGCCTGAAATTTTAGGTACCAACAATTAGTAGGAGAAAACTTCTATAGAAAGGGAAGATTATTTATCAGTTAGTAAACTTTACAGGGAAGAAACCAATGCAGCAACAGGATGATTGGCTGTTGGCTTGAACCTTACAGTCTTTGGTCTGATAGCAGGAACAGCAGTTTCAGAAGATACATTAGAGGGTGCTGCATCGATAGCACCTATAAGAAGCTCCGTGAATGACTTGAAGCTGGAACATATAGGCCTCGAAGCAACAGGTTTAGCTATTACTACCCGCTCCGCCTCCTTAATGTCCATTTCCAAAGACTGTGTTATGGTATAACTAGGTACATTTGCATTATGCCTGAAATACTCGGTGTATTTCTATCTTCCAAGAGCAAGCAGAAGTTACTCAGTGGGGAAGTTTGAGATGGATTGAGAACTAACAGAAGCCTATGCAGCTGCTATTGTCAATTGTTGGTCCAATTGAGCAGAGTTAAACCTTCCTCAACCTGCAAATAGGAGTACGTATTAGCATACACTAAATCACTCATAGATAAACACATAATGGCTTATCAATCAAGATGAAGCAAGCCGTAGGTTGCATTGTAGAACTACTACTGCCATTATCTTAACAATTACTTGCAAGAACACAGAACCAGAAAAGCCACAGACTCTTTGTTTCAAACAAAACAGACAAAAACAAGAATTTAACCCAAAAGAGAAAAAACTAATTCGAAGAAAACCTTCGTGGTTATAATTAAAAACCAAAAACGTCATAAAGTTCCAGAAATTGAAAGAATCAAAACTCACATCAAACACAGAGATTTACTTGGTTAATCAGTGAACAAAACAAGGAAAGAAAACGAAATACAAACTAACCCGGAACAGGGTTCAAGTTTCAGCTCACATAGACACAAATCTGTTGGGTCCACAAATCTAATAAGCAAAGTATGAACACTAGGAGCTGAAGCGCAGAAACCAAAGAAACAAAACGAGTTGTTTTCTTAGAGAAGCTCCTCAGAGTTTTGAACAGTACCCCTTTAATGGAGGACTCCAAAGACTCTTCTGCAACAAAAAAACTCTCGGAGGTGAAAAAAACACACTCGGTGACACAGAGCAAAAGTTGCCTGAAAAAGGAATGCTACTATTTGCAACCTTAAATTATTGTTTGTATTATAAAGTTTTGATTTTTATTTCCTCTTGGGATTTACTATTTTGAAGCTGGATTTTTTTTGGCAAAATAAAGATTGAAAATCGAAAAAGTGGATTGTATTGTGTGATTACATTTATTTTGTGGGTCTCAAAAAACAGAGGGATGTATGATGCTACGTCCAACAACTCTCTACATTTCTTTCTTTCGACTCCGATCTCCAGAATTTCATATAAATGAGCTATATTTATCACTACATAGATTCGTTGTAGATGTCGATATTTTTCATATGATTATCATCACCAAATAGGAATGAATTATCTAACTTTTATCATGTGAAACTAGTACTTTGAATTTAGGGTTAGGTTTTGGGCGTGTCATTGAGCATGCTTGAGTTCATTGTAAGAGTATACACCCTAACAATCGGATGGTTATGATCGGATACAAGTACACTTCTACTTTCGGGACGATCTCGTCCCGTCTCAATCCTGTCTCGTCCCATTTTCAAACTACCGAGATGGGACGGGACGGTACCACCATTTTAAAACTTTGTCTCGTCCCGTCTCGTCTTGCCAATTTTTGGTACATGACCGGGACGCGATCAGGATTGCAGTACGAAGTGCCCAGCCCTATATCTTGGAGATCTTTCGAAAGGTCCAAGTGAACATTCCTCTGCAAAGCACTCAAGCAAATTCCACAATATGCAAAGTTTCTCAAAGAACTTTGTACAACTAAGAGGAAGTATAGGTCAGCTGAGACGGTGGCTTTGAGTGAGAAAGTGCATGTTGTGCTACAAAGAAAGTAACCTTCAAAGATGGAAGATCCTAGACGCTTCACTGTTCCATGCATTGTTGGTGATAACAGGTTTTCTGATGCTTTATTATATTTAGGTGTTTCAATTAATTTGATGCCTTATTCTGTTTATAATAAATTAAAGCACAACAATTGAAACCCACATCGGTAACCATTAAATTGGCTGACAGATCTCGTTGGTACCCTTTAAGTGTTATTGAGGATGTTTTAGTACAGGTCGATGACTTGATCTTCTGACTTCTTCATCTTGGAGATGGAGAGAGAACCAATGACTTTCGAGCTATCATTGATTTTAGGTCGTCCATTCTTGAGGACAACCCGCACAAAAATTAATTGTTATAAGGCAACTCTCATCATGAGAGTAGATGAGAGGAAAATTCGCTTCAACATTTTTGAGGTGATGAAGTATCCAGGTAATGATAATGATTATTCTTGTTATTCTATTGATGCATTTGATAGTTTTATACAGGAATACATCCAATACTTCATTGAGTACGATGCTTTGAAGAAGACTATAGAAGTTAAAGGAGTAGATGTTCCAACAACTTCAGTTTGACATATCAAGAGAAAGTCTCAACACATTGAAAATGACAGAATCAGAGAAGAGCTGGACAAACTTGAGGAACAACTGGAGTATAAACCTTCAAGTGTGGGGTTTGAGGACAATGAGTTTCTAAAGATTGATTCCTTTCAGGATTTAGCTATAGAGGATGAATTTTATGAAACGATTTTTGAACTTGAATCCCGACCATTTGTACCAACAGGTAAGGACGCAAAACCAATTACTTTACCAATTTCTGATGATGTTCTCCACCCTTCCATTGAGGTACCTCCTGAACTTGAACTTAAGTCATTACCTGAGCATTTGAAATATGCATTTTTGGAAACCGGTGACACTTTACCGGTCATTATTTCTTTAAAGCTAACCAAATTGCAGGAAGAGAAATTGCTTGTTGTTCTCAGGGAACACAAAGAAGCAATTGGATGGACCATTAAGTTACAGTTGAATGAGATAGATGAGATTCAGAACAATGCTTATGAGTCTAATCGAATCTAAAAGGAGAAAACCAAGACGTTTTATGATAAGATGATTAAGAGCAAGTCTTTTGTTGTTGGACAAAATGTCTTGATTTTCAATTTCCGTCTACGTTTATTTCCAAGTAAACTTCATTCTAGGTGGAGTGGACCTTTTGTTATACTTAATGTGTTTGCTCATGGTGTAGTAGAGGTCCAAAATCTGAAGAATGGGCTCAAAGTGAACGGACATAGGCTCAAACAATTTTCTGAGCCTGCAAAGGTGAGAGATGTGGAGGAAGTACCCATCCATGATCTAATGTTGATGGAGCAATGATTGTGTATGTCGTCTGGCTGAAGACGTTAAACTTAGCGCTGCGTGTGAGACAACCCATGTTGATGGGGTAGCTTGGATACCAACAGTCAGCCTGAGGACGTTAAACTTAGCGCCGCTTAGGAGGAAACTCATGTTGATGGAGTAGCTTGGAGACCAGCAGTTAGGCTGACGTCGTAAAACTGAGTGCTGCTTGCGAGGCAACCCAATACTGGAGGATTGGAAGCGGCGTTGATGATCTTCAATCAGATTTGCTTTCTCTAACTTTTCATCTTTCCTTCATTATTATTTATTTGTTTTGTGTTTGTGTGTTTTTGTGAAATGCTTTTTTATCGCCATGCTTTATTCTTTTTATTATGTGTGTAGAATTTGTTTAACATTGAGGACAATGTTAGAAATAAGTGTGGGGGAAGAAAACACTCTTTTGTTTGTATTTTTGTTTAACATTCAGTCATTCTGGAGTCGTTGGGTATATAGAGAAAAAGTAAAAAAATTATAAAAATTAAAAAAAATGTAAAAAGAGTCTTTACGTATCATCCAACTATATGATGAGCATGAACTTTCCACGGATTAATATTATGGTCAAAAAAGGATTGCAAGCATCTGTCAGATTCTTGATTTTAAATAATTGATAATATATTTTAACGACTTTTTTGCTTGAGTTGTGTGCATTAATGGTTAGATTAATGTGATGATTGAGAATTGACTGATTCATGCTAAGACGAGTTCAACTTGATTCATATGACCCTTACGTGAGCCTTTGAACTTTATATATGTGCTTTCTGAGTGGTTATTGAAATTTTTCAATTCGTTTTCTTGGCTATAACTTTTTGAAAACTTTATTATACTTTCATCTTGGTTAATTGATCACCATAGCTTTTAATGAACTCTAGATTACTAGAGGAACTCACTCTTGTGTACTTTCAAAGCTTTTTATCATAAAATACTTATTTTTGGAAAGGATAAATGAAACTTTTTAGGATGAACATCATTGTCAAATTGTCATGTGCCCCTACTTGTGCGTGACACAGCCCTTAGTTAAACATTTTTTAGCCTATGTTAAGCCTTTTCTTTCATCACCCATGAAATACATACATTGAGCTTAATACAGTGATATCTCTACCTTATTCCCTTGGGCCTAGTAGAGCATGATGTTGTAATGTATTCTATGGAATGATGATGAGAAACAAGTGAGAGAATGTAACTTGTCCAAAAGTAAAGAAAAAAATTCATGAAAAAAAACGACAAAAAACAGAGGATTAAGTCCTTTGTTTGTGAATTTGGGCTTTTGTGTATGTTTGAAGCCCCAAAAACTGAATATATGGTCTTTATTATTTTTCACAATGTTGTAAAGAGGTTGGAATGACGATGGGCCAAATACGATGATATCTGACATTTGGTTTAGCGACATGAGACATGTTACAATGCTATGCTAGGTCTTTAGGAATTTTGCAATTCCTTACTCTTCAAATCTTACCCCTAGCTTAGCCCCAGTATTACGTGTAAAGTTCCATTTGATTTGAAAGATGAGCAAAACTTCATCGGTGGAGTTTGTTCCAAAAGTTGAGTTTATTGTATGGTTCATTTGTGTGAGTAATTGATTCTTTCATGAGATTTATTTATATTGTCATGTGCTTTTTGTTCATATAAATATGTAACCTACTTTTCTCTTGCATATAATTAAGAGATTGAGTCAAAAAATCATGAGTGAAAATTTGTGAGGAATTGAGTTGGAACTTTTTGACCCATGACTAAGATGGTTCTTACTTGTTGCAGTAGTTTGATCATCCCTGCATAATTTGAGTATCATGGTTGTTAAAATAAATTAACATTTAAGTGAAAAATTGAGAGTTTTGATACATAATAGCTTGAATATTTGTTGACCATACTTGTGGGCATTATGAGTACTCTGAGATGTTTTGAAGACAATAGGTTTGTGTCAATTGTTTAGTTAGTCTTTGTATTTGCGAGGGACTAGCAAAGCATAAGTCGTATTTGATAGAAGCATAAATATGCGACGTTAGGATGGTTATTTCTCCTCTTTACTTTGTTAGTTTATTATATTTTTCTATTTGATTTAGTCTTTTATGTTCATTAGGTGTTCCGAAACAAAGAAGGAAAATATGAAGCAAAATTGGAGAAATCTTGAAGGAAAAGAATTTCATATCTTCAAAGTAAAAGATTATGAAGAGCTGCCAGAAATTATCATCTAACTTCGAAAGAGGATTGTAATCAACTCACAATAATCATGGAGATGAACTTTATATCAATGGAAAGCTTGAAGATTCTACTTTCCAAAACGTTTTACGGATCATCAATACTTATTTGTTAGAATAAGTTATGGTCATTTTAGTGCTCAAAATTCAAGTCTGCCGAAAATCTGATAGTGGACTGAAACTTTAATTTCAAGACCCAAACCATCTCGGAAAGCCCATGGACTGAAATTGAGGGTTCCCTAACCCTAATATAATCTGACACGCTAAAGAAGAGCAGGAGAGAACGGTTTGGAGAAAAAAAGGAGGAGAAGAAGAGAGTGACGAGAAATAAGGGTTATGCATAGCAGAGAAATTGAGGTGAGCAGCCGACGACATCAATTGCACTTGCAATCTTACAAGAGTTTTTCTTCTCCTTCTATAGTCCATCATTCTTTTCTTTCTCTAACTTTGGTTTGATTCTTTTGGGTTTCTTCTATTTGAACGTCAACTGATCTAAAAATCCTCAACTCTCAAGTTTGATTCGTTAAATGATAATATTAGAATTCATCCATCTTTTGATGGATGTTTTTCAATTGAGCGAAAAAATTAAGAGTTAGAGAGAAGAGATATGAAATGAGCAAAAGAAAAAAGCAAGAGATCACTATTTCAAAGTAGTGACCTAGGTTGGAGATCTAGATTGATAAGTGGAATCATGAATAAGTAAATTCATGAGGGAGAGAGAGAATGAAGAGAGGTAAGTTATTGGGTATGGATACACGAATGGGGTTAAATTTCCTTTTAGCTCTCAGATTTGATTCATTTAAATCTAAAGGTCATAACAGACCTATCCCGTTTTGTCCCGCAAAAACACTCCTGCATGTGAGCAGCCCTGTCAATTATATTGAAAAAATTCCCTCATTCTTTGGTTGTTTCTCTCTTTTATCAATCTCTTTTACTTTCGTTGTACAACACGTTATCAACACTAAGTTTTTATGCATATGGAAGAGAGATCGTTGATCAATCGATGGAAGAATTATTCAATATGATTTTAGAAATTCAATCACAAATAAGCTCTCAGATTGGATTAGAAGTTTAGTCCATCAATATTCTCGGTTCTGACACATAAGATGAAAGCACATTGATTCGCTCTGCATCGAGTAAAGTTTTCTAAATTCTTATTGGATTAATTTCAGTTTACCTACCTGAGGTTTGAGGCTTATATCATTTCACCTTTCATACTCTTAAGTTTGAAAGTTTACCTCCTAAGGTTTCTAATTTTCATCAATCAAGCCTAATTACTGAAATTTCAAGCAATTTGGACGTTAAATGCTAATATGTAGTATTAGAAAAAAGATCATAAAAAACGATTTTTGTTGTTAGATGACTATATTTGCCCTTAAAGTGAGTTATAAAGTTATAATAAACGTCTAATTTACACAAAATTTCAACAATTGAGCATGATTAATGGAATTTGAAAACTTTAGGGGGTAAACTTTTAAAATTAAGAGTACGGAGGGTGAAATGATGTTAGCCCTAAATTTTAGATGGGTAAACTGAAATTAATCCATTCTTATTATAGTTCATGTTTCTTTCAAACCTTGATTACATGAAAAACCACCTTGAAGCATGAACCTTGAACCATATGTTGTTATGTTTTGATTTTGTGATTTCATGGTTATTACCTTTGGTTGCATATTGCAAAATCCGCTGACGATGCATAAACACCAAATTTATTTTTTTAATTTATTTGATTAATACATATGAACATGAATGACATATAAATTTGTTTATGTTTTAAGATTGAAAAAGGAAAAATTTGTTATCATCGAAAATGCCAATAGCCACATAAATAAGTCTTATCACATGCCTAGTAGTGCATATATACCAAAAGGCGCATAGATGAACGAATATCATATTCGGTATCTTGCTTTCTATGACATTCGAACACAAGAGCGAAAATGCATTCTGGAAGTTACACTTGTAACCGCTAATATATGACCATTAATTTTGTCATTTATACCAACGGTTATATTTATACATTTGGTCAGTTACAATTTGAATTGTGACAAATTCTATATTTTATTTAAGAGTATGCAATGCCGGAAGCATTTTACCAAGTTACAAATCATAGATTATTCTACAATTATTATGGATCAAATATGATAGAAATGTTATGAATTTATTATTCGATTACATCAATTTGAATAATGTCATTATAACTTATTATGCTAGAAGCATGAGTTTTAGGTTCTCATAACTGCTACATAAATGATATTTATTATTGACCTTATGCAGTTCCTAATTTAATATATATGTTATGTTAGTTACGGATTCACATTATGTTCATTTCAATCTACATTTAAAAGGATGTAATGTCAGAAGCATTTACATATTTATAACCCCATAAATTGTGTTTGAAGCATTATGACTTTGATTACGGGGTTATTGTATAAACGTTATGTCAAGAACATTTATCCAATTTAATACATGTTTAATTCTAGAAGCATTAATGAGTTTTGAATTCATTATCATTAGTACTTCACCGCTGTATAAGTGGTATTAATTAGTAATTTATGTCATGTCTGTTATCAAATTTAATTACGAAGCCCGTTCTATTACGGACCAAGTTGTTGAGGACTTGGTGAGTACTTTTAATTTCCACCACTAGGTTAAATCAACGGTTTTCAATTTAAAGAACAACAAAACCCAATCACCCTACCTCCTCCCTAGTCTTTTTGCTTACGCCCAAATTCTTCTCCCACTGAAAGTTGTTTTGTTAGTAACTTTTTAGCCTTAGAAACCTTGCGTTGTACTGTCAACAAATGCATTTCTCCAGGGATTTCCAAGAGATGGTTGTGCTCCTCCATAAAGACAGAAACTTTGTACATTGTACTTTGCCCAACCTGCAAAACTACAATTTTAGCATCACGTCGTACAACCCCTTGATTTCTTATACCTTTACCGTCCACCTTTTTTTCATAGTTTCCTTGCTTATAACACACAAACTCTTTTCTAGTGATGCCATTCGAACCTTTGTCCTTTTTCTGAGAATGACTTCGAATGCCAAAACCTCCCATTATTGCATAGTTGTTATAGAATTCATATACTTCTTGAAGTGAATCAAACATTGGCAGATCTAAAGTCTAATAGTTAGGTGAGCGGAAAAAATCTAAGGACGAAGAAAGTGTGAGTGGATGTCGTTGCCTCGATGATAAACTCGTGAAGAGACAAAAGAGCATATTAGGGTTTAGGAACAAAGTCTTTTTTTATCTGACCAACTTTTGATACATTTTCCTCTGCCACTTCAGGGGTGTAAACAGAGTTCGAGGCATTTTCATTTACAACTTCCATGAATCCATGATATGGATTCCAAGTTCATACTCATCCATTTCACCAACAAATAACAAGGATATTGGTTTGTATAAAAAATAAATAACAGTAACCAAATTCACAACAACCCATATAATTATAACTAGTCAACGATATCCAAATACATGATAAGTGTTTTAAAGACCCATGACAATATGCTTGCAAATAAACCATATTAATTTCATCTGACCAAAAATGTGTGCGGGACTGAATGAAGGATACAATAACATAATTTCTTACCTGGAGGAGAATCTATATTGATTTTGGAAACGGGAGGGAGAGAGTCTAAGATAAATAAAATTCTAATCTATTGAAGCAAGAGGGAGAGAGCCAAAGATAAATTCTAATCTATTGAAACCCAAAGAGGGCAGCTATGGTGGAAACTTATGACAGATTTTAGCGGGACAAGAAATTTGGGGAATGGAGTTAAAGAGACGCAGGGGAGAGATTGATTGAGCCGAGATGAATAAATAATCCATAGATGGAGGAGATTTGATTAACAAGAGCCTGGAGGGAAACAGAAAATTTTCAGCGGGAGAAGAATTTGGGTGTAAGAAAAAAGACTCGGGAGGAGGTAGGGTGATTGGGTTTTGTTGTTCTTTAAATTTAAAACCGTTGATTTAATCTAATGGTGGAAATTAAAATTACCCACCAATTCCTCAACAACTTGGTCTGTAATAAAACAGGCTTCTTAAATTTAAATTGTATCCGATTTATTCATTTTATTCTTAATTATATTATATTGATAATTATGAGGGTATGATTTGACAGAAATAATTGATGATGCAAATGAATTAATTTTGCATGTAACCACTATGCTAAATGCATGACATTTATTTGTTCAGTAAATACCAATTTTATTGCATATACATTATGTCAATGAGAATTAAATTATTTCTGTTATAATCTAATTTATTTCGGTTTCATATAATTATTTTCACATTAAGTTGTTCAGTTACGAAGTAATAACATAAATTGATTTGTCTACGTTAATGGTGAATATTAAGTCAGAAACTCAAATCAAGCCTAAGTTATAATAAGAAACCGAGCCAGAAGCTCCACCCAAGTTGCAAGCCTAGCATAAAAGCTCGTCATGTGTCGTCATGAATCTATGAATATAACTCTTATGGCTCTCACATATATATTCAACCTATAGATTCGATAAACATTGAAAGGTTATAAATCTTGTCAAATAGGCTCACCCACTTGGATGCGATGTCTAGGAAAATCACCTGAGTTGTGTGCTTAAGAGAGCCTCGCTCCACCACCTCAGTCACTCTTACTTGGTTGTTTTCATTTAGAGCTACCGAAAAGGTTGAATAATCATTTTTCATGTATTGAACTTGTTATTTCGATGATGCCATATAAGGAACCTGAAGTTCCTTAAAGTAAAAATGATCTAATTACACCAATGTTTGAATCTAGTCAACACATTTGGTTAATTTGCTATTGTGAATATATTCACCATATTAAATATGTTTAGTTAATTTCCAGAAGCATTTTCACATAATTTCGTGATATTTGTTATGCTAAATTAATAGCGTGGACTTAATATGATCAGTTGCTACATGATTCTAATATATTTGTTGATAATAATGAACCAGTAGTTATATATAAATGAATCGTATATAAATCAATCATATATTTGAAGTTTCATTCATAGATTCACATGATGAAATCAGTAGTTTTTATTCATATCATGTTAATTGGAGATCTCCAGAAGAAACAATATGAACTAAACATCCTCCTTGCCAGAAGCAAAGACAAAATTAGAGAATACTGAAATTAAAGGGCTTGTTGTCTTAGAATCTAATTCAAATTTGATATGTGTTATCAATATTAAGGAATTGTGCGTTCTTGTCTAACTGATGAGGTAAAGTACCTCTACATTTCAGAAGAACGTTATTGAAAGGTAATGTCATTGGAACTAATAGTTAAAACGTTGAAATCACCGAAAAAGGTTGTAATGCATTTGCATAACCTCCAACTGTGCGGCCTGAAGCGTACATTGAAGATATTAAAATCTATTGGCTAGAAGCTACATGATTTGAGCAAATACTCGCTATAGTATTGGTGTTTGAAACACTTCAGTGTGATGCACCGTATCCTCAATTTAATTATCAAATGGGCATCCCCCTCAGAATAAGGGTCTTGTCTTTAATGACATATTATGTCATGTTGCTCGATAAGAATGTTGAATACTAGACCATCATATGCAAAGACCAGAATATACACTATATTTTTCTACATAGAATGCAAAGGGAAAATTTGTGGACCTATCCAACCATCATACAGACCAACTAGATATTAATGGTTTTGGTTGATGCAATGACAAAATTGATCAGATATCACACTACTGTTCATAAGAAATCGCTGCTTATGCTAAACTCTTACCTATGAAATTGAGGGCACACCACTCGGATTACCTTATAAAGTCTATAAAGCTTAATAATACCGAAGAGTTTACATCATAGGCTTTCGATGATTATTTCATATCCCTTGGGATCGTTGAACATACAGTTTCCTATGTTTACACACAAGATGGTCTTATAGATAGAACCTTGGGAACGCACACCAAACTTCAAGTATTTGTGTTGGACTATGTAATCTTGCATGCGGCCATGTTGGTTCAGTTGAGGCCCACTACTACCCACCTTACTTCATTGATGGATTTCAATGAAGAGGCGACTGTCTGAAAAGGAAATGAACAATCCAAGTCAAATAAGGTTCTTTAACTAAGAGAAATGTGTTATGGGCATGTTGTTCCCACACCTCCCCATGATAAAATTGTATGGTTTAATGGCTATTTGTAAGGAAACTTAATGAGAAATACGAGATTATGAGATAAGTCTCGTTTAGTGGCAACGTCTTGTGATTGATTATGAAGAGACATACTTTTTCGTAATGGAAATCATAACGTTCCACTACTTTATCAGTTTGGTAGTTTTCGAAAAACTGAATACGCAACCTATGAATGTGGTAAGAAGTTATCTCTATGGGGATCAGAATATAGAGATATACATGAAAGTTTCCGATGGACTTTTGATACACAATGCAAATAGTTCTAAACCACGTAACATGCTCTCTGTTCGTTAGAGTAGTTCACTTCATAGATTGAAACAATCCAAACAGAGTTAGTATAACTGTCTAAGTGAATATTTGCTTCAGGTGAGATATAAGAATAATGAACTATGCCTATGCGTGTTTATTAAGGTAACATATTTTGGGTTTTCAATTTGTGGTTATTTATATCAATGACATTAATGACTGATACTCTTGAAGAGATTAAAAAACCGTAAAATATCTAAAGTCGGAGTTTGAGGTGCAAGACTTTTGGAGACCAAATCTTTTCTCGACTTGGAGTCATGCAAAGTGTAAATTCAATTTTGGTCCATTAATAAAATTACGTCTAGAAGATGTTGAGATGTTTTAATAAAAATTAAGGAAAGTCTTCAAGAACGCTATAATTATGTGAAGTCTAGTGAGACCTATATCATCATGCAAATGATAACGAAGAGATATTAGGGCCAGAAGACTCGTATCTTAAGTACAATAGGTGCATTATTGTACTTGGTTAAATTCCCTAGAACAAATATTTCATCCAAAGTGATTTTGTTAGCTAGATATAGCTCCGCGCCAACACGCCGCCTCCGTAAATGACATAAAAGACAATTTTTCTCTACTTTAAATGTATGACAGAAAAAAGACTTATTCTATCCATACACATCATAGAATGGATCAACCGCCTATCATTTTCAAAATGATGTATGCATTGTTAGCTATTTTGACACAGCTTATGTAAAGTCACACAAGACTTATTCCCAACCAGTTATGTCTTTACTATAATAAGTGTGATAATCTAGAGGGGAGTCAATATCAGGGGTAGTATCCTAAAGCACACTCTTGACCATTGTGTACTCTTTTGTCATTCATCCAGGGTTATTTTGTCTTATTGGGTTTGTTAATTGACAAGGTTTTAATGAGTCACACATTTAATTAGTCATCCTACTCATACTTCATCTTGAAGATGCCTTTATTCGAAATATATGTATTTGCTCATTTTTCCTTTCGACCATGAGTTTTTCCCACTGGGTTTACCAGACAAGGTTTTGGTGTAGCAATCATTGTGCATGATCTTTCACGGACTCACATTTTATGTTCCAGACTAAACTGCTCAGCCGAAATCATGGGTTGTGTTTACCAACTTTATGTGTGTATTGTACTCTTTTCTTCTTCGACCAAGATTGTTTTTGTCCTATAAGGTTTTTATTAACTGACAAGGTTTTGACGAGACAATACCGAAGCACATAGAAGAAACTAATAACAGAGTATACCCAAGGGGGAGTGTTGTAAATATTTATTAGTTAGTGTGCATTCTTGTAATTAACTTACTAAAGATATTTTTGTAAATTATTTATTGATACAATCTCCATATAATAGATGGTTCTATACTCAATTATATTGAACAAATTTCCTCATTCTTTGGTTGATTTTCTCTTTTCTCAATCTCTTTTACTTTCATTTTACAACAAAAATAAAGAAAACAATTCAATTACGGAGAAAATATCAGATAAATGAGATGTTAGAGACTCAGTTTTCCACCACCAAATATGCTTCAAAACATGTCAATCATTCAAGATTTCAATTACTAAGTTAAGAAATTGGTTTTAATCAACAACAAACAGTGAACGCACTGCGTAAGTTCTTATTACCTTTTCAATTACTAGAGAAAGATGACGCACCGTTACTTAGCCTTTAGAATAATCAATCCAGGTATAGACGCTATTTGTTCAACAAATTATCCTAAACGATACACACAATGGAAGTTTGATTGAAACAAGTATGCAAAGTTAGTGTGGAATGCCTGCCTAGCATGCAATCTTTTTTATTTAGTGTCACCTATTGTTCTATAGTTTTACTACTTTGAAATAAGTCTTTTAACCGTTTAGGAGATCAGTCAACTTAGTTCTAGCCCCAATTATAATTTCATAATGACATATGATGTGCGAACATGATCATAAATAAGTAAAAGTTCCGCATAAACCAAAACCAAATAAACGTCTTTCAAAACTTAATAATATCTGAAATCAAGAATCAAGACACATTCATGAAATATTTGGGGCTTCTAACCTCACCTCTAACTAAGAGAAATCAGCCACACATGGCTACAAAAACTCACAAAGAGAATTGAGTTAGAAAACAGTAAAAGAAAAATAGACCGTGGATGGAGAGATCGATGATGGCTTGGCGACTTTTCTCTTGATGAATTCTTGTGTTGCAGCAGTGAATGGAGGCTCCTCCACTGTATGGAGGTTGTTATTAGGGTTACAGAACCTTCAAAACTCGTCCATGGGTTTCCCGATGTGGTCTTGAGAACAACTTTAGGTCTAATATCATATTTTCGGACAGACTGACCTTCGGTCACTCAAACAACCATAAATTCTTGAAGAAAATAGATATTGACAATCCACAAAAAGATATGAAAACGAGACTATTATAGCTTTCCATTGATATAAGTTCATTTTTTGGATCGTTGTGAGCTACTCACAATTCTCTGTCGAAATTGATTGATAATTCCTGGCAGATTTCTGATTTCTCCTCTTTTGATAATTTTGTGCTCCTTAGCTTTATTTGTGACTTAAAAACACAAACTAAGTTAAAATGAACATTGTTAAAAGATTTACATAGCTAAATAATGTCAGAAATACATTAAAAACATCGCATAAAATGCAATCATTAGTCTTTCCTCTTAGTATGGCAGTTGATTGTTGTCCTCAAGATATCATATGTTTCAACTCAGTAGGATACTATTCTTGATGAGGGAAAAATCTGATAGTACTAGTTCAATGCTTCCCCCAAGTAGTACAAAGACAAAGGATGCATCATTTTCTGTCTGCTGCAATGCCATTATAAGGTGACCAACACAAAGACATACCAAACGTCGACAATCAAGGACAAAAACATCCAAAACCAACCTGCCCAACAATATGAGAAAAACCGTTGCAGTGAGCAATATAAAACATCTGTCTCACTGTTTTGGTGTTCCCTCAGAGCCTACCAATGTTACATCAATATCTGGTTTCCAAAAATCTTTAACTTCTTAACATACGCAAAGGCAACAAACGTACTCCTTGGGAATGCTTGGCATAATCAAGCTTTCAAAGTAGTGGACCTTAACCAATATAGAGTCACAGCGTGTGTTTCAAATTCTATATATGGTCGAGCCCTTTGGGGTGATGCTGATCTTGATGAAGTCAGTACCAAACATGGAGTCAATTTTGATAGATGCGTGAATGAACTTGGAAAACTATTCTACCATTGTCAACTACAGACTCGTTGGCAATATATATCTAACTCCCTATCTACAGGTACTCCCGGAAATGATATGAAACCATTAGTCTACTGCTCTCGCAAACATATTGTGGTTTGCAAGATCATGATTACACAGGTTTTGCATCATAGAGCATCATTTTACACATGTTGATTGCATCATAGATTTTGCTTAAACTTCTACATGAGCATTGTTTGGTGTAGAATTTGCAGTCCTTCAAACAACCGGCTTGTATATTTGTGCTAGGCGTGCCAGTACCTTTGGGTCAGGTACAACCTTGAAGTTGGATGCTGCTCGCGTCCCCCTTCTGACTTCTTCTCACAGCGACCGTGACAGACGCCGATCTTCTTCCTCTGTGCTAGGTTCTCTCTTCAGACCTACAAGGGAAAAGTCCCTATAGGATTTTTCTCCAACCTTTGCGGATGGCCGAATCTTACTTAGTATGCAATGAAACTAAGCAGCGGGTATCAAGATATGCAGGATATGGACTGGCGAACGGATTCTCCAGAACTGGTTGCGGGAGTAAAACTGCTCAACGGATTGAACTGGGGAGTAGTGAGATTTCAACGGATTGAAACCTGTCAGACTTAACGGATTAAGTCCCTTGTGCAGCTTGACGGATCAGGTTACGGTTGCTGACGGATCAGACTTGGTTGCTCCGGAGAGGCTTGAAGACTTTCGCGTGGCGAAGTTGTTGTCTGTTTGTTGATAGATGTAGTTGTCTTTTTTCTTCTTGTATCTTAACCCCTTTATATAGTGAACACTAGGGTAGATATTTACTTGTGAATCAAGGCACGGCACCATACTGCTAGGGTTTAAGAATTCTCCTTGTAATGCAAGACAACCTCCTAAAGCCCAATCCTCTGAGCCCAACACTCTTCTGTTTGTAACTCAAACTCTTGTGGACACGTGTTTCATCTCTTATAATACTCTCGCGAACGCTTTTTCTCCCGCGAGCGTGTTTCCTTAATACATAGCCCCTTCCGCGAGCGCGTCTCTTCCTGTAAGCCAACTAACTCCCCTCGCGAGCGTGTTTCACTAATGTGCTTCTTGCGAGCGTATTTGACTTTCTGAGCATTCCCTGACCTTCCTGACCGCAGGTATCGGTCCACTTGCTTCCATAAATGAGGTTTTTACTTTTGGATCTAACATTGCCCCCCAGCTCTTGAGATTAAGCCCGTTTGCGGAAATCGAAAAGAGTTATACCTAAGCATCAAAAAAAGCAAACGTCCTTTCATTATCAAACTCCTCAGAACACTCAACCATCATTTCCCTCTGCAACTCTTTTCAAACCCCTCTGAAACAAACCGCCGTCGCTTCTACTTTCTTTCACTGTTTCCAAATCAATGGCACCCAAACATACTTTCTCCGCCGTGAATACTTCACCCAGAACCCCCTCTGAACATGAAGCTAGAGACTTTGTACAAGTCATGGCCGATTTCCAACCTGCCCAAAGACCAGAATGCTCCTGGTTGAGAGTTAAACCTGACAATTCCTGTGACCTGGGTCCTTGGGTCAATCTTTTTCCTGACCAATATCGATTGCCTTACCTTCAACATGCTTCCCGAATTCCTCCTTTAGTCTTTCGCGAAGATGAAACTTCCTTCGCCGATTGGCAAAAATCAGACGCTCAAACCAAAATTGGACAATGGCTGAATACCAACGATGCTAAAACTCAATGGTACCAACAACGCCGCAGCAAAGATCTCGCACGATGGCAAGCCGTTGGAATTGCCGACTCCATCGACCTCTGTTTTTCCCTGAAGCCTGGTTGCAACAGAGCTCCCCTCGCAGCAGCAATATGTTTTTGGGACACATCTTCCAATACCTTTCATCTCCCCGCAGGCCCGTTAGGCATCACCCTACTGGATGTGTATACGATTACTGGGCTTCCTTTCTCTAACGCACCAAGCCCTCTTAACGACCTCGCGTTGGAACATCAAATCCCTTCTGATCAGCCTCGCCCCAACTCCTACACCGCATGGGTCAGTTGCTATGGGAGCTCTGATGATGATCTTAGTGGCCTAGCATTCCTGGAATTCTGGCTCCTAAAGTATGTTGAATGCAGCGCCACCAACAAACCCACCATCGTTTGGGCCAGAACTGCTGAGCTGCTCTACAATGGTATCCCTCTCAACCTCCTAGAGCTAGCTACTGGGTTGTTATACAGGGCGTTACACTTCCTGTCCTTAGAACCTTTTAAACACAAATCTGTTAGTGGTCCTCTTTGGATTTTAGATTTGTGGCTACAAACCTACTTTCCCATTTTCCGCTTTTCTTCTATTACCAGCTTCCTGAAAGACAAGGTATTAGGCCAAACCATTGTGCCTGCCTCTCATCCTCCATCCATCAGCTATTTACGCTGTTTCCACTATCTATATAGCATGAAAACCTTGCATTCCGATTCTATCACCCTTATCTGTAGACGCACATACCTTTTACTTGTAGAGGAAGGTTTTGTTCATAGTGACCGCCAAAACATCCAGCAACTCTTTTTCTTCCAACGCCTCCTCTCCACTCGCGATCTCAAACTGCCAGGCAGGGCAGGAGTCGAAGTCTATGCACCCAACTTCTTCGCTAGACAATTTGGAATGCACCAAAAAATTTCATACCCCCCATTGGCTAGCCGCAACCATTTCACTTCGTGGCGAGAAACTTACAATGCTGGAACCGATCCTGAATCCATTCCCTCTTGCTTCAAGGACATCATACGGCCTGTGAATACCTATCCCAGCGGTGGGGTACGTTTAAGCCCTGTCGCCACTGATGAGTTCACTAGGTGGTGGACTTCAATTAACGAGGGCAGACGAAACTCGGATCACCTGCCTGTGTTCAGAAAAATCTTCCAACCGTATCAAAAGCACTTCCGTCATGCTGAAGACCTGGCTATGTTTGCTATTGAAGGCCCTCGCCAAAGCGCTGAACTCTCCTTGGTTCCTGAGGTGCGAACAGAAGTACTCCCTGCCCCCAGGTATTTTAAAACTTTTCAACTGTAATGATCAAATTCCTGATTTGTATATATTTTCCTGATCACCTTCTTTCCTTGAAGCGTCCTCAAAGAACCAAGAAGTGCGCGAACAAGATTGGAGGTCGCCCTCTCAAGAAGCTAAAGCCAAGTCTTCCTATAGAAGAAACTATTTCTCAACCCCAGGTATGGGTTCATTCAATCTGGAACCTCGTATGTTTATGTGGACAAGTCAACTAATCCTATAATTGCCCTATAGGTGGATCAGCCTATGCAGTCTAGCCCTGAAGCCGTGCGATCCCCTGAAGAATGTGGCCAAAATCCTGTTGTTTCCAGCGCCCCAAACTTAACCGTTCTGGCTGAAGCAACCTCTACTGTGGCCCAGGATGCAGATCCCCCTACAGTCAATTTGGCCACTAACAGAAGCAATTCCAAAGGTATCCCCTAGCTAATCCACTCAACTGGAAATATCTTGAAAACTTGAGCTCAATCGTGCTTCTTATGTTTTAGGGATCAATTCCTGTATTTGAAGTTAGTTCCTCCTCCGGGTCAGATTCAACAGCTGCTTCTCATGAGATTGTCACTATGATGGGAGAAATCTGCAAAGGAAGTTCCAAGCTCGTCCCTCTCCAAACTGTTGCTGCGAGCGAGTCAATCCCCCGCGAGACGGTTTCCTGCTCGCCACAGAGTATAGTGACTGATACTCACGCGAAGAACATTCCTCCCGCGAGCGAAAATCCTCCCGCGAACGAAAGTCACGCGCAGGTCCTTCCTCTCGCGAGCGAAGTCTCTTTCGCGAGCGAAACTGCTGCCACATGTTGGTAACCCTCTTGCTCCTGCCTAAAAATAGATAATCTCTGGTGCAGGGAAGCGTAGGCTTCCAATTCCTCCTTACTGAGTTGTGGTTTCATTGATTGTTTTGGGATAAAACCATGGAGATTGGTCTACTGGCGTCTGCTTGAAGTTGCGTCAATCCCCATTGTGTAAGTTCAGTGGAGGTCACCCCATATGGATGTCCTTTCTTTGTAACACCACTGATTTTCAAAGGCCTCATATCCTCACAGTAATAACTTGCTTCGACAAAGCAAGCTGCTACTGAGAATGGTCTAGGGTCAGCCTTGATTACTTCGGACTCGTCAGTCTCTGGGTTCCAGATAGCAAGTTCTTGATGGAGAGAAGATGGAACACAACCAGCCTGATGAAGCCAATCTCTACCCAGAATCATAGTATAAGGGGCTGTGCATTCAGCCACAAAGAAAGTCTGATACATCTCTGATGGACCAACCCTAATTTTCAATATCACCACTCCTAATGTCTGGGCTATGTTACCAGCAAAACTTTTTACCTTCATCTTGCTTTCCAGAATCTTTTCCTTTGGGATCTGAAGATAATTCATAGTCTGCACGGTGAGCACACTTACAGCAGTCCATGTATCCACCAATATCTTACTGACCCTTTTATCCATCATGTCAGCAGACACGTACAATGGTCGTAAATGCTGCCGCATAGCGAAGGTAGGCTTGGAGAACAAAACATATTTCTTTCTTAGCTCAGAGTCCACATCTACCTTATCTTCACTCGCGGCAAGATCTTCCCCGCGAGCAGATGATTCCGCTCCATTCTCTCCCTCTGACATGTTGAGGAAAACCTCAGACAAAATTGGCTCGTCCAATGCGTACATAGAAGGTAAGACATATACCATGTTGCAATAAGTGTTTTCCGCTGGGGTTGGCATCGTAGCTCCGGTTGTCACGTAAACCTGGGCAGACCCTGATTGGTCTGTGACCATCTCACCGTGCTCATTCTCTACGTAAAGCATGCTGCATGGCAAACTTTTATCCATGCCCCCAGTTTCTTCTTCATCTTCCTCCATCTCGTCCTCTGTAACACGAAGTGCACCAATTTCTGATTCATCTTCTGCACGGGCAAACTCTTCAGCCATTTGCTCTACTAATGAAACCTCTGGAGAAGGTTTCTGCTGCTCAACCTCAGTTATAGGTTCAGCCTTATTTGTTTTTCGAGATCCTTGCTCTTGACGCTGAATTGCTTTTGGTCTCCATTCAAACCTCGTTTTCGACATCTCCCTCTTATCTTCGTTCTTAGGACCTTTTGAGATCCTAACCCTTTTTGCTGGAGACGCCTCAGGTGTCTCATTAAAGGTGGAAGTAGATGTTTTACCTACCACCTTTTGACCTACGCGCGACCAAACTAACCCCGTGTGTGTTGACTTTTGTCAACGCCAACCCTTGACCACACAGACTTTCGCTCGCCGCCATTTTCTTCTCGCGAGACTCTCTTCTGTCCGCTATGCTCTGTGGTAGCAGTCTTGGGGATACTGCTAACATTCATGACAGGACAATAAGGTCTAGCTGACAATAAATCCTGCTTTCGCTTTAACTGCTCTGGAGTCTCTCTGAGTCGGTCTGGGCTGACCAGACCCTTATCCAACGCTTCCAAAAGCCTCTTGGTCTTGCCATACCTTCGCTGCACATTCCTAGTCTGAGTAGGAGTAGCCTCTACCACCTTTCCTTTTTCTCTGACCATCCAGACGTTGTCCTTAAGTATATTCCGGGAAGCTGGCGGTATGTAAGGTTTGGTCACGACGTCCTGTGGGTTGACCATTGGCTTCTTCTCCTCCATTCTTGCCTGGCGCAAACGAAGGTAGAGGTTGGAGTCCCTCTGACTAGGACTTGCTGGTCTTATCACCCGTTTTGGACTGTATGGCTGATACGCTTCGGGGGGTGTAATAACAACACTCCTTTTCTCCTGCCGTGGCTCTTCAGCAATGCCACACTCAGTTTTGCATCTGGCACACAACATGACTGCTGATGCACCTTCTCCTGACTCTTTCCGCTTAACAACTTCCTCATCTTTATTTCCATAACTCAGGTCGAGAGTCAACTTTTTGTTACCCCGCACCAGACCAACTACAGCAATATCTGCTACTGCTGGATCACAAAAGGTAATTGACCCCTCATTGACCCACTGTTGTATTTGGTCTTTGAGCTGCATGCACTGAGAAGTCTTGTGAGTCCACAGATTATGATATTTACAGTAAGTCTTACCAGCTATTGCTTCTTCTGGGGGGTAGACTCCCCATGGGATGGCCACCTCGTTGGCTGCAATCAGCTTGTCCAGAATAACATGAGCCCTACTAGCATCATAGGTGTACTCTTTGAACTTTGGTTTCACTGGCAGTGGCTTCTCCTTCTTCCCATCACATGGCACTAAGTCAACCATGTTGATTGTAGGAAAAGGATCGATGTCCACCCAAGCTGCAGTCTTTTCCTCATTCGCTCCAAGTTTTCCCTCGTTGATCCAAGTCTGGATAGTGTCCTTCAGGCGAATGCACTCTGATGTATTATGGTTCCAAAGATTATGGAACCTGCAGTACTTCTTTCCCTTGAGCTGCTCCTGGGTAGGGGGAGGTCCAAAATCATTCCTCACTTTCCCCAACGCTGTCAAATCCTCCAGAATCTCCGGCGCCTTGTGTGCATTATACGTGTAAGACTCGTACTCCGGTTTGGCAAAAGCGGCGAACAAAATCTTTACTGGCTCCTTGGACATCTTTAACACCTGGGACTTGATAGGCTGTCTCCCTGCTAACTCCACTGCTGCCACTTCTTCTTCATATCTCATCATGTACGGGTCTGCATACGGCACAGCTTGTGTAGCCGAGTAGTACGGATCCATGTGAGAATAGATTGCCCCTACTGTCCTATGCCTTGATGGAGGCATTCTAGGCTTCAGTGTTCCTGGGATGAGAGCCAAATTGTTCCTGGAATTGTTGGCCTCCTCATCTAGCTCATTCAAGAAGTACTGGTAACTGCCAACCCTGTTCATTAGGTCAGCCATGCTAGAGAACACTCCATCGTGGTGTTTTGCTCTCTGTCTCTTCTCCAACCCCCGGATTGCAATTTTGATCAAGTCAGGCTCTGGGATTGGAGTCTTGCACTTGGCTTGCTGTACTTTGAACCTCTTGAGGAACTCTACCGATGACTCCATAGGCTGCTGATACATAGCGGTCAAAGAAGACAAGTCAACCTCTGGCTCCACAGTTCCAAATGTGGTTCTAAACATGGTCTCCATCACGTTCCAATCGGGAACTGATCTTGGTATCAACTTGGTGTACCATGTCAGTGCTGATCCTGACAACGAAGCCCCGAACGTGCGTAACTTAAAAACAGTGTCTGCGCCATACGGTCCACACTCACCTGTGAACCTTGCGATGTGGGTGGCTGCATCTTCAGACCCCTCTCCTAAGAATGAGGTGAATCTTATCTGTCGATAATGTTCTGGCCATGGGCTCTCAGCCACCCATTCTGGATAGGGATGCGCGTACGCAGTGTTCACAGCAGCAACAATGGGAGTTGCCCTTATTGCTTCTTGTATCATATTCTGAACTGCATCCCAGTCCAGCTGAGGTCTCCTCTGAATAGGTGTAGGCGAACGACGTGGTTGTTGCCTTGGAGCCCTCTGTCTCCCTCTAGCTCCTCCAGGGTTCTAGTTATTGTGCACCGCTAACTGGTCATCACCCACACGAAGTGGGCCAAATCCCTCTCGGTGCACAGTCCTTCTATCCACCTCGTGATCTACTTCTTCTAGCAACTCTTCTTCTGGAGGCTGTTGGTGGATAAGCTGCTCAGTTCTCATGGCATTTAAAGCCTCCATGAACATATCCATCCTCTTGTTCAGCGCCTGCTGATTTTCGTCCATCTTAGTTGCTAAGTCCTTATACCTTAGGTCCTGAGTCTCGACCTTTCTGTCCTGCTGTCGGGCTCGATCCCGGACCTCTTGGAAACCTTTTGTTAGGTTTTCCAATGATGAGCTTAGTGCTCCTACTTGCTCAGCAAGGTTTTGTGATTGACCTTCTTTAGCCATGGCACCAAACTTGCTAATTGCTTGCTCTGTAGATAGCTTCCTACAATAAGCCGAATTGTGCGGCTTCGCGCTGATGTGTTCCGGTTTGGAACAAGAAGGGTACTCCTTTTGGTACTCGTCGAAGCCTGTAATCTTGACACGGTCCCACTGGGCGTGCCAGATGTTTGTCCCACTGGGCGTGCCAGATGTTTGGTGTAGAATTTGCAGTCCTTCAAACAACCGGCTTGTATATTTGTGCTAGGCGTGCCAGTACCTTTGGGTCAGGTACAACCTTGAAGTTGGATGCTGCTCGCGTCCCCCTTCTGACTTCTTCTCACAGCGACCGTGACAGACGCCGATCTTCTTCCTCTGTGCTAGGTTCTCTCTTCAGACCTACAAGGGAAAAGTCCCTCTAGGATTTTTCTCCAACCTTTGCGGATGGCCGAATATTACTTAGTATGCAATGAAACTAAGCAGCGGGTATCAAGATATGCAGGATATGGACTGGCGAACGGATTCTCCAAAACTGGTTGCGGGAGTAAAACTGCTCAACGGATTGAACAGGGGAGTAGTGAGATTTCAACGGATTGAAACCTGTCAGACTTAACGGATTAAGTCCCTTGTGCAGCTTGACGGATCAGGCTACGGTTGCTGACGGATCAGGCTTGGTTGCTCCGGAGAAGCTTGAAGACTTTCGCGTGGCGAAGTTGTTGTCTGTTTGTTGATAGATGTAGTTGTCTTTTTTCTTCTTGTATCTTAACCCCTTTATATAGTGAACACTAGGGTAGATATTTACTTGTGAATCAAGGCACGGCACCATACTGCTAGGGTTTAAGAATTCTCCTTGTAATTCAAGACAACCTCCTAAAGCCCAATCCTCTGAGCCCAACACTCTTCTGTTTGTAACTCAAACTCTTGTGGACACGTGTTTCATCTCTTATAATACTCTCGCGAACGCTTTTTCTCCCGCGAGCGTGTTTCCTTAATACATAGCCCCTTCCGCGAGCGCGTCTCTTCCTGTAAGCCAACTAACTCCCCTCGCGAGCGTGTTTCACTAATGTGCTTCTTGCGAGCGTATTTGACTTTCTGAGCATTCCCTGACCTTCCTGACCACAGATATCGGTCCACTTGCTTCCATAAATGGATTTTTTACTTTTGGATCTAACAAGCATCATTTACAGAATAAAAGAGAAAGGGGTACAAGAGGGGGACCAAACCAATCGTCTTTTACAAACAAAAGCTAGCTAACGAAAGTGAAAATTGTTCTCTATTACAAAAATAAAAATAAAAAGTGGATGCAAATCCCACCATATTAGTCTATCAGAAAAACATTCGAAAATAACAAGAGCATCAGCAACTTAATTACCTTCCTTGAAACCTGTTATTTTCATTGCATCATCGGTAAACTTTCATACGTTATGTTCTTTTCCTTTATAGTGGATTGAAGAAGTTCGATTAATTACTTCAAAGACTGAGTTAAGGATTGGAAGCCCCGTGCGCGTTGATATATCTGAATATTTCTACTGAGCGCTGCAATAAGAAAAAAATTAAATCCGCCACACAGAAAGCTATCGAACCGGATAATGAAGGGACTATGAATAGTGTTGGTTCAAACTTTGAACCGGATAATGAAAGCTATCAAACTTTTCCTTTATAGGGACTATGAACCGGATAATTACTTCAAACTTTCATGTCCGGTGTTGGTTCTTAGCTGTATGAGATTATGTGCAAGTATTTGACTATGAATAGTGCTGCTTTATTTTCTGTAAGTTGGGAAAGATAGATCAACGTACAACATAATGAAGGGACTGTAGCCTCAACTGAAGAAAGGGTTAGAAAGCTGTTGTGCTTATTGGTCGCATATGCTTGCACGACTGGGTATGGAGTTTTCAAGGCAGTGCCAGATCATATATGATTGCAGTACTGTACCGAAATATTGCTTAAATTTGTTAATAAAAAGGTAAAGTGAAGACAGAATGCACCAAACACAAATCAAGGTATTGTAGTGAAGTCCTTGGAAGGCTACAATTTCATAAAGGTTGCCATATCATTGTCTGGTATGGATAATGCTAAATCATTGTCTTGCATACTTACATATTTTTGCTTCTTCCTTCTAATAGAAGGCGCACAGCCAAGTCCTTCAATTTGCAGTACATAATGTTAGTGAAAAGAATTAAGGTACTAACAGTCTGCCATTTATTGTGCTCTGAATCACAAGGTACCAAGAGATTAGTCCATATTTACTTGAAGAGTAGCCTGGAACTTGCAATTTGCTTAGAGTGTATCATCACAAGCATTACTTTATGTTCAAATCCTAACCGATACACATATCAGGATATAATCTTCAGATGAAATTCCATCCTTAACAACAGTAAAATAAAATGGAAAAGAGTAAGAAGCTAGATAGAAGTTTATTACGATAAGAATCGACAAGTACACAACTTCAAATTAAGCACACCCCCAATAACTAAACTTCTCATGCAATTTGAATAGGAGGGTGTACTGAAATTATTGACTAGTGAATGTATAGCATTGCAGCATTGCTAGATTATCATGCAGCTAGAGCTAGCTAAGACATGGAAGGAGGTTAGGTTTGAGGAGATGAAAGGCAGAAGACATCAATGCGCTTTTGAAGCCTTTGCTGAATCCTCCGTTGCCACCACCTTTCTGTTTCGGCTCAGTCGTCTTCCACCTTTTGAAGCTACTCTAACCACCAACTTAACAAGCTCACAAACTATCTTAGCAATGATCTTGCCTCGCTTAGGAGGAAGCCTGAACTTGATTGTGTTTGAAGACTTGGCCTTTGTAATAGATACAGCCATTGCTTTAGGCATTTGAAGTTGAAGAAGAGCAGAAAGCAGCTAGAATTGAACCTAGCTATGCTTTGTTTATGAGGGGAATGAGTTAATGAGACAGCTTTTATAATGCTGATGGGGAGGAAGAGAGTGAGTGCGAATCACACGCACGAGGGAAATGCACGTAAGGTTACCTGCTCCGATATTGTGAAGAAGCTAGAGCATTCATAAACCTTATAATTTGACAATGGATGTTGAAGCAAAACCTTATAAAATTATATGCAACGTTTATTTTCTACACTCCACATTATCTCAACGTTTACTTGAAGCCGTCAAAGTCTTTGGTCTATACACGACCAAGCAAGCTCAACAAGTTCTTGTACACATAAGATAACAATTGCTGCATCAACCTCTCTCTAAAAATGAGTCTCCACGGTCCCCTATGAAAATGACTTGAGAAGCTCTTCCGGTGCCAAGAGCAGACAATTTTATCACAGCTGTCTCTCTTGTGGTGAAGTGAACACAAAAAAGTGGAAACAGGATTGGATCAAACGACAATAATCATCTTCATTCACCAATAATGGAGGTCAATAATGGCAAACTTAATGATGATTTCTGGGTTTGTCTGTTTCTACTTTTAAGCAGAACATATAATAAGCATAATTATCAAGCAACAAAACTCTTGTGCTGACCACTATGGCTTATGCTCGTGTGCTTTCAAGTCTAATCTCTTATCATTCTTGTTAGCATCACAAACAGTTGGGTTTGGCTGAGAAGCGGGTTATAAGTTATAACATGTAATCCTCCAAAGTCTGGTGCTTGTTTGTTTGTATGTTTTCTTTGGCTATGGCTATGAAGAGCAGACAGGAGGGGACACTAGAGGACTTTTATTTCAACACCAGAATCAATCATGAAAGAACAAAATGTAAAATGCATACTTTGACCAGACAATCAAAATAAAAAAAAACTCCATCTTCATAAATCTTGACCTCAGTTCATTCAGGTCATGTATTATCCAAACAAAAGTTAATAAATATATGTGCTACAAAAGAAACTAAAGCCCTATTTATCTCCTGGAATGCCAATATATCAACTTCCCACAGGAAGGGAAGAACAAAACCAGGAAGGCCGATAGCCTGATAACATCAAGTTTTGAGCATTGTTTCCCACCCATCTCAAACTTGTAGTCACTAAACATGGAGAAGGAATTCTTCTTACATTCTCAAAGGTTTAGTTCACAAACCAGACGAGGTCTAAATGTATGTTACAGTGGAACAGAGGAAAGGAGCTATCATATAAATAACGATTGCATATTGTTGTTAGGATAATAATTCCATTTGTTGGATATATCACTGATTATCTGATTCTAAGTCCTAACCAAAGTCAGAAAATTGATGCTTGGGATGGAGAAAAATTAACAGCAGCTGCAGCATGAAACATGCAAGTTGCTTGCTTATATATATAACAACTCACATTTAGAATTGCTTCCCCAAATAGCAGTTTTCTCAATATACAATCATATTTACAGCAAAATGAGGCATTATTTTCCTGTAATACTGAAATTAATTACCTTGGTGGTACAATAATGGTGTAAACCAAGAGGACGGTGACAATTACAATTGCTCCTGCTAATGTAAACCTTGGGCTAGTCCATAACATGAGGTTGGACCTCTCTGTCCTCTTGATGGGATCAACTTCCTCAGATGGAGGATAATCAGAAGGCCTAGGATCCCATGTCACATACTTGTTGGGAGAGAATTGCGAGAAGAATCCCTTCTTGTTCTTCTTTTGCTTCTTGATGTTTGACCAGGCCTTGTCCCAATCTGTTGAGAACTTATCACCTGATCAAGTGTGTGGATCAACATTGAACCATTGTGAGTTTTGTGATCAGCAGCTAATAATATTCAGTTAGGTGATATATCAACATTAGTAATAGGCTGAATCAAGCAACACTTCAAGGTCAGAGGGGTATGTGCATGCCTCAGGCCTTTCGGAAAGAAATGTTATGCGAAACCTCAATTTTAGTTCTTCACCTCAGGCCTCTAGAATCTCAAGACCAGCTCGATCAAATGCTACTTTACATGATGAATAATTTTGCAAGTTGGCAATACATCTTAACAAATTGCTATAATCAATAAAACATGACAACTTAAGCGATAATTCTTAGGCTGGTTTGGCTATGGTATAGGTCTTCTGTCTTACACACGACCCGTAAGCAGTGGAAGAGCTGCCATAAGCTTTTGCGAAATATGCCCGTTTTCATCCAAGCAAATCTCCTCACAACACATGAGACACTAAATTCAAGTTCCCCAGCCCTACCGAAATTTCTCACCCGGCCAATGCCTCTATTCATCACATGTTGCTAATAGGACGCTTAACTCTGGAAAAAGAGCAGAAACATCGATCACATTGATTCAAATTGCCAAAAGTAACCAAGCAAATGATTCTGAACATAGACGTACGATTGAATATGTCTCTTTACGTCCAAACAGATTCTTCATTTCTCTAAATCAAACCCCTAAGAGCTCGTATTACTTTAATTATAGCCATCACTGGAGTCGGGATCATCTCAGGTGCATGTGTTTACTATGTTTCGGTTCAATGGGGGCAAGAGCATGCAAATCTTGATCACCCTATCCAGAACTACTAAAGCACATGCAAAGCATATATGAACTGAAGCTGCTCGTTCTAGCATCAATGGCAATAACGAGGGAGTATGAGAATGTTAAGTACGTACCATTACCACTGTCACCGTTTTGCTGGGGTTCTTGGGAACCTCTGTTGTTGCAGCAAGGTCTCAATGGCGAAGAGCGAGAAGGACACGAAGATGAAGGTTTGTGTTTTGGAATGATCCATAGAAAGTGAGGCGAGGCTACGCTTCCTAATCGAGCTTGAATATCCATCTGCTGATTCGCATCTCGCTTATTTGCAGGTGCTCTCTCTCTCATCATACCAAGCTTATCGCTCTTGGAGATTGCCAGCCTCTAATTCCCTCATGCCGTCTCTCTGTTTGACACGTGTCACTCTCTTTCTACTGCAGTAGTTGAAAGCATATATTTGAAAATTCATGGAAGAGAACCGAACACTTAACCTAATATGTAATCCAAAGTCTTTTGTTTGATCTAGCTATTCATGTGATACTATCCTATATATGTACACGCCATTACAAAATTAAAACCCAGAAAAAGTAATCTAAGTGTTTCAAACACAAGAGGTAGGATCTCCAGCCAAAAAAAACACAAGAGGTAGGATCTGAGATTGAAAAAATTATAAGCGTTTAATATGATTGGATCAAAAAAATACCTAGAGTAAAGAATTGAGAGTTTTCAGTCCTCATTCGATCTTTGTACCTCCAATCAGATGACTTGCATATTAGTGCGCAACATCGCAAGTGTGGTTTGGTGCATGGAATCTGCTCCTTATAACTGAGTGAATTTCACGTTTGACAGTTTGGTTCTTTCGTTTGAATAAACTCTAATTTCTCCTCTTAAGAAAATAAAATATAACTACAACCGAACACGATTGAGAATAGAACTATTTGTACGTGATAGATATTGTAACATACTCATATGTCTAACTGAATCTTGTTCGTCTTAACTGTAACATTAGCCAACTAAGTTTATCGAGTTAGTAGCTTACCAAAAATTCCGTGCTTGATTACACTTAGAATTAAATCTGATGATTCAGTGAATTACTTAAAGTAAAGTTTTGTTTTTACACTTGAATGTAAATCTAAAGATGATTCGACAGTTGTTTGAAAAGTAAAAATTTAAAAGAGGTCGGCCAAAAAGCGACTAAATAATTTGGGCTTGAGAGCCCACGTGATGGAAACATGAGATGAGATCCGGGACTACATGACCTGGTTCACCACCGTCCCACTCAGCTCGGGCAGGCTTCGGCCTAACCCAAAACCCAACAAGCTGGTGATCCTTCGCCACGTGTCCGTATATCTTTTTACGTAAAAGGTGCGTGCCTAGTTTGGTGAATTTGTACCACAAGGTTGTGCACCAGAGCTTCACAGCCATAGGATAGTCATGTGAATTGCCAGGTCAGCTATTCCAGCAACCAAACGTGATTCGGGTGGTGGGCCCCATGCACTCGTACTAGTGGCAACCAGGGAGCTACACGTAGCATCGTAATCTGAGGTGGGGCCCTTCCCATGATTAATTCATAATTCATCGGCGGTGCTGGCGCATTGAGGCTGCGTCATTGCCAATGTTGCTCCGACACGGCGTCATTCCCTTGACCGTTAATAACCGTAGAGTTGACTTTTCAGAAAGTTAAGAATTTGGAAAAACTTTCTTCATGAAAGTTGTAAAGGACGTCGATACGAGTTCGTGGCCATGTAGCACGCTCAAATCGGAATTCATATGAAGAAGTTATAAGGGTCTGAAGTCAGGAGCATATGAGTAATTTTGCAAAAAAAGCTATAAATAGCCCGAAAACCCCAGAAATCGGGCAGAAAATCTGCCGAAGCTTCTCGGCGTCACCACCGCCGATCCAGGGCACCTCAGGCAGCCGCACCGGTCCCAAAAAGAGCGCATCTGAGTCTACTTCAATTCTAGGTAAGCTTTTTGACCTATCTCCCCTTGGTTTAGGAGAAATTTCAAGTTGTTTACCGTGTGTACAGTAGGAATTCTAGATCGGATTTCTCCCTCCTCATGCCACCAATTTGTGAGTTCTTTATATGGTTAGAATGAGTTTTAGGAGTACTACTCACCCCTAAAGTTTGGTGAATTGATTTGGAATGTGGAGGAAGAATCGAATTTTTGAAGTTTTTAAAAATATTTCGGGTTTTTGCTTTTTAGTTTGATTCACCTAGTTAGAGGCTGAATTGGCCTTCGAGTTGAACTAGAAAGTTGTTCCAAATGATGAGACAAAGCTATTGTTAAAATTTGGTGGCGATCGGAGGTTGCCGGAATTTTGACCAAAATTTCTGTTGGCGGAGGTGCCGTCACTTTTTGGGAAGTTTTTCATGCCCATAAAATAGTATAAAATGAGAGGAGTCTATGGTTTAAATTTGGTAATTTTTGGAGGAGTTTTGGTTATATTTTGGAATTTTTTCAAGTTTAATATTATCGGCGGATAACAAAATATTATTCCAGCCATCGATTATTGCCGATTAAGGTTTGGGAAATATTAAGGCTTGCCGATTAATTTTTTCACCTTGTGCTGGGATTATGGGAAGATGAGATTAAGGCTTTTGATTAGAAGAATAAAACTGGAATACCTTCCTTCGACCTCTTCTATTTTGCTCGCTGCAGGACAACAACAACAACAACAACAACCTCTTTAGTGTCAATTAAATTGATAAATTCTCTTCTACAGAGTCACCAGCAATACCATGGAACAGTGTCCCCAATTACACGCATCACTCTCTCCAAATCTGAAATTCCTTCTCTCTGCTCTACACAAACAAAATGACCACTCTCTTTTCTCTCACTACCCTTTTGCTTATGAACTCCCGCTCTCTCACTTAGAAATTTTCAATTTCTAGAGGTGTTAGTCTCTGAAGAGCAAAAGAGGATCATGGGTTGCATATGAAGACCCATGCAATTAGACCTGTAAATAGATCGAATCTGGACCAGATTGACCTAGATTCGGATTTGTAATAGAAACTTTAGATCCGAATCCGACCCATTACCCATTGGATTCTTAATAGCTCGATCTAAATCTGAATCCGTCGGGTTAATGGATACATGACTCGTTAATCCGATCCATTTAAAATAATAAATATTTCAAATTTGAAATAATAATTTCATAATTTTATTAGAAAATATTGATAAAATTTTATAATAAAATAAAAGTTTACATCAAAAATTGAATTACATATCTAAAATATTCTTTAACGGTAAACTAATAAAATTAAAATACTTGACCTCAAATGTTTTGAGCATAAATAATATAGGCATTAAAAACCTTCAATTTCATCACAATATACTTTAGAGACAATTTAGATATGAATGTTTAAATTATCTAAATAATTATCATATTATTTAATATTTAATTAATAATTTTATATTTATTAAATTATTATTTAATTATTTTTAAACGGATCCGTATTCTTAACAAAACAACGTGTCAAATTTTGATCCAAACCTATTTAAAAATCACAAATCTTGAACAGATCTAAATAAGAACATGTTCATTTACAGGTCTACATGCAATCCAAGATTAACGGAGAATAAGAATTGAATAGACAATAATACCCATGAATAAATGTCGGGTGACTGAAGCCTTAACAGAGGAAACGACCAAAAGTACCAAAGCTAGTTCAGATTGAAAACTTGACGTACATGTTTCTGAAAGCAAAGTTTTTTTGATGGAGATGGTAAAGTTTATAGAGGGAAAGTGAGATACTGTTGACAGGAATTTCTTTTACCACAGAGAAAACTCTAGCCGTACGATTATTATTGAATGGCTCAGGTTCTCCTCATTAGACAATACAAGGAGACTATCCCATTCTGACCGAAACACAATTTTTTCAGTCTCGTATTGATTTTGCTTCCCAACACACATGATCAATTCCAATCAGCAATTCATGTCGTCCTCTGAAGGGTCGGGTAAGAAGGTCCGGAAGCCCTACACCATCACCAAGTCCAGAGAGAGCTGGACCGAAGAAGAGCACGACAAGTTCCTCGAGGCTCTTCAACTGTCAGTAACCCCTCTCTTTCTTCTCCCTGGTCCTTTTCTTGATTCATTTCATTGCTCTTGCATTAAGCAGATGATTCAATTTGTATGATCAGTGGTTTTTATAGAGTATTCCTTAATTTCATTTCCTCTGTTATGTTCATGTGGAATTTCTTATTTTGTTAGGTTTAGTAATTTTTTAGATACTATGATTATCTGTGAGAATTATAACTAGAGTGATGTGATCGGAATTATATCACTGCTATATGGGTGGATCCAGCGTGAGGATTTGAAAACCAAAAAAAATAAAGTCTATACAGAGTGAGGTTCTATCAAGAACCTTTTTGTTGAAGACTAGTTGATAACTTTTTTTTTCACCATTTTTTTGATCGGATATTCACATTTCGACCGTCTAGTTTGTAGATATATATGAGTAGATTATCTCAAAAAAATTCATACAAATTGAAAATCGTTAAGACATTCATAAATGTAATTCACTGATTATAAACTTAAACAGTTCATGTTTGACATATATGGACCATCCATTAATTTGATATATTTCGATGTCTTAACGATCACCAATTTGACTGATAGACCATCCATTAATGATCTACTTATATAGACCTATAAACTGAACGGTTGAGACGAAAAAATGTGATTAAAAAGTGGATGTAATAAATCATTAAGGAGAAAGTCATCAACTAGTCCTCAACAAGAAAATTCTCAATGAATCCCCTCCAAGTCTATATATAAAATTGAATAAAATTAATGAACTATTAAGTTGTTCCTGCAGCGGAGTCGACGTGTTTTTACAAACGTGTGGTCCTCAGTTCGTAACCTATTGACCTTCCTGATATTCTCTTTGGTTTTTGATATTTTCTATATAATTTCTGTATTTTCTATATAATTTATCTTATATTCTCTTTGGTTTTTAACATTTTCCATATTTCTAATTATCTACTTAATTTATGTTGTTACTAATATAATCCTATTGTCTTCTTGTCTTGTTTATATATTCTGTTTATATTCCATTGAATTTTTTGGGCGAAAAATATTAACAACCAGTGTAAATAACTTTAAAACTCGTTTAAATTCGTTGGATAGTGTTTGACGAAACCATCTTGTTAGAACCTTTTGAGACAACTGTAACATCTCCCATGTCATCTTGTTTCAAATCTTCAGCGAGCAAAATTAACATACATACATCTCCTTATGTATGTGTGTATAGTGTTTAGGGGAGGAGATCTATTGAGAACATTCTTATTGATGACTAGTTGAAGACTTTCTTCTTAATGGTTTATAACACCCACTTTTCAATCACATTTTTTCATCTCAACCGTTCAGTTTATAGGTCTATATAAGTAGATCACTTCTACAAAATTTAAGCCAAATTATTGATCGTTAAGACATCGAAATAGATCAAATCAATGGATGATTCAAATATGTCTTACAAAAATCGTTCAAGTTTATAATCGGTGAATCACATTTATGAATGTCTTAACGATTTTAAATTTGTATAAAAATTTGTTGGGATGATCTACTCATATATATCTATAAACTAGACGGTTAAGATGTGAATATGAGATCAAAAATAAGGTGAAACGAAAAAGTCTTCAACTAATCTCCAACAAAGTGGTCCTTAATAGAACCCCTCTCTAGAGTTTAGAACATACAAACATCTCTCTATGTATGTGTGTTATTTTCTAATTAACTACAATTTTTCACATTGTCAAAGCAAAAATTTTCATGTGTTACATTTAGCCCAGGTGACATTTTCATCATGGATCCGCCACTGCTGCTATTGTAACTAGGTTATGAACTTTTGTGAGTTATTATGGTCTAATTGCTATTTGTACAGCTTTTCTTAGTTAAATGTCTCTGTTTTTTTGTCAAATTGTAAAATTTAAATATTTTGGTTTATAACACAAGACTGAAAATTTGAAATCAGTACAGTAAATTTTGATTTCTTTAGAGTTCTTTTTTCTTTTGTTTCAGGTTTGATCGTGACTGGAAGAAAATTGAAGATTTTGTGGGTTGTAAAGGTTATACAGGTTTGAAAGAAAGTGATTCTGAATTTTGGTTATATATATAATTTTGGGCAACTATTTCTGTTTTCTTGAAGAGCTATGGTTTGCAGATTAGAAGTCATGCACAGAAGTACTTCTTGAAAGTTCAAAAGAATGGGACAACAGCGCATGTGCCTCCACCTCGGCCAAAGCTCAAGGCTTCTCATCCTTACCCGCAAAAGGCCTCCAAAAATGATGGTTGTTCAATCTTTAAGATAGCGGTTTATAGTATAATTGTCTCGAGCTTCTTATCTGTTTTGATCCTGACTTGTTCAATGTGTTTGGCAGTTTTAATTCCCTTCCAAGCATCGCTTGCTTATCCTTCTTCCATGAATGCCATTGCATCTGGTTATTGTCCTTGGGATGAAGCTTCGATATTCTTAAATGCTGGATCAGACCAAATTGTGTTGTCACACGAAGAATATATTAATCGCCAAGCAATGGAAGGTATGCATACTTTATCTTTTCTATTTCTTTCGATTCATGTCACTTCTCTTAGGTTAGTGTTGTTGAGAACTTATTATGGGGTATGCGGTTACTGATTCAGCTGATATTGGATCAAAGGGGGCGGCAAGAACTAGTAAATGTGACCCTAGTGGTTTGGGAAGCTCAAGTAGAACCCTACCTAGTTCCGAGATAACAAAGCAAGGGTCACAAGCTCCTGTGTGCCATGGTAAGCCTCTTCTCAGATCATGGATTTTCACTATGTTTCTCTTTGGCTTGAACTTCAAAAGTGTTCTTCTGGTCAACTGTCTTTCTTGTCGGTAAGTACATAACAATTTTTCAGGTATTCCTGATTTTGCCGAAGTTTATAGCTTCATTGGAGGTGTTTTTGATCCAGACACCCAAGGCCATGCTCAGAAACTCAAGGAAATGGATCCCATCAATTTCGAAACTGTGAGTTCAATGGAATTATAGATCATTTTCAATGGTTTCATCTGTCTACTTACTGCGATTTATGATGGCTGAATTTTTCTAAGCATGTTAGCTGTTTGTCTGGTAAAATTTTAGATACTAAGGACGCTATCCTGGCACTTTGTGGCCAAGAGCTGTTGTAAATAAAGTCCTGTAATCAGAACTTTCGAGATAGGCTTAATATGCTATTCAGCAGAGGCTACTCTATACAAGTAGTTATTATGAATAATCTGATGACACTTGTCTGCATTTAAATTTGCTATATCTGCAGGTTTTGTTAGTAATGAGAAACCTCAGCATCAACTTGTCTAGCCCAGATTTTGAACCAATGGTAAGTATTGATATTACTTTTCATTATGAATGTAATTTTCTGTCATGTAAGGCGGATGTTACTATGTCAAGCTAAATCCCCTTGGTAGGAAGCTTTCTCACAGAAACTACACGCCTGACCTTTTTTACTGAGGATTATCTGTGTAATCATAAAAGTGGTTTCAATCTCCTTGAGCTGCTATTTTTTTCTGTGGAAATGAAGTTTGGTATTAAAAGTACAGCTCTTTGAAATAACAATTCAAAATCATAAACGTTTAATCACTTGTTGAGTGAACGTTTAACATGTTCTCTTCATTCTCCCTGATGTCGACTCCTGACTGCTCATCTACTCGTTGTATATCCTTAACTTCAACTGGATAACTAACTAGTGATCACTTACCTGTATTCTTATATCAGCTTGTGATGTGCTTTAACCAGTCATTGTTCTGTTCAGAGGAAGGTCCTGGTATCACATGATGTCAATATGAAAACAGCAGCTGCAGGAAGCATTCCCAGTTACCAAACTAATGGTCTTTCATGTTGAACTTATTAGCACATACAGTTGCTGACTGGTATGCATTTTCCATTTCTTCTATCGTACACTAACTCGCTCTCTTAACAGTGGTGACATTAGGCTTGTAATTTCTCTGATTATTAGGTATGGTCCTGGAGAGCAAGTACAGTGGTTCTAGAACAGCAAGCCAAAATATGATCTTCGGACTACTACTGCAGCCACAACCAGAGGACAACTAGCTGGTGCAGAATGGAAGAAAAAATTCAAATGATTTCCAAGCTCTGGGAGGTTTTCTATGAGTGATTATTGATATTGTGATCTTATTCAGTCCTTCCAGATGTTTATGTTGTAAGATCCGTTTTGGGGTAGTCTTTTATTTTGTTTTAGAGAACCATTTTCCCGCCGAGTCCTGGGGTACCGGCCTCGCCGTCTCCCGTATCCCACGTGTCCCCGGAGGCGGGACCCACCGCGCCCGGCAAGCTGACTTCGGGAACATGTGCCGCGGCGGCAGGATGCGGAGAAGGCCGAGGACAGCCACTCGATTCGTCCGGAGGTACATCAACCGCAAGGGTCCTCTGATTGTGTACAGCAGTGAGGGTGCTAAGCTTGTCAACTTCTTCCTGGACTCAATCTATGGGTCGTTTGATAAGGCCTCTGAGAAGAAGGGGTATGTGTTGCCTAGGGCTAAGATGGTGAATGCTGACCTTGCTAGGATCATCAACTCCGATGAGGTGCAGTCTGTTGTTTGGCCTATCAAGAAGGATCTGAAGAGGGCGCCATTGAAGAACCTCAACACCATGCTTAGGTTGAACCCGTATGCGAAGACGGCCAAGAGGATGGCTCTTTTGGCTGAGGAACAACGCCTCAAGTCTAAGGAGAAAGCTCGAACAGAAGAGGAAAGTCAGCAAGGTAACTTTTATTTTTTATATTTTTTATATTTTTTGGTTTGTGATTGTTTCATATTTTGGTTGTTCTGTTTTTGGCCTAGACAATACTTAATGAAACTGTTTAAGCTATACATGTGCATTATAATTACTAAGTGATGAACAACTTGTGTATTATTGTTACGTTTGAAACGATAATATGTTAATCCAGTTAAGTGAAGAACTCTCTTATATTCATATTCCAAGCCATATGTTAAGTTCTAGTGCAAGCCATATGTTAAGTTCTAGTACAAGAACCATCGTCTTGAAAATGTGAATATTTTTCTGGAGATGTGAATATTTATCTGGAGTTTGTCTAATCGTGTAAGATAAATGACGAAGCAGGTAGGCTTGGAACTTGGAAGTATGAAACTTATTTGGAGTTTGTCTATCTATGTTTTCTTGTGTTGGAGAAATGAGTCTGTATAACTCTACCCTTAGCCAAAATAAGTACGCTGAGAAATATGAATAATTATCTAGAAGTTTATTGGTATTTGAAGTTTATGAAGTTTTTGAACAAGTATTACTGTGTTTTACCTTTTTCATTATAGAACTTTTACGTATGGATTTTCATCTTAATTCAATCCAGGAGGAAGCTAATAAAATCAAGGCGGCTGGAAAGGCCTGGTACCAAACAATGATTTCTGACAGTGATTACACAGAGTTTGATGTTTTCCAGAAGTGGCTTGGTGTTTCCCAGTAATTTAGTTTCCTGCTATAAAAAAATCGAAGACATGTGTCATGTTAGACTATTTTGTTGTGGTACTTATCTGTGTTGTTTTGTTAGTTTGAGTCATGGATGAGACGGTGCAGGGAAATGAGTATAATGAGAGTTGGAATTTTCATACTATTTGTCCAGTTAAATTTTTCTTATAAACAGGTCTGGAATGAGATTAGTTACTTAGGTACTTTGGTTTGCAATACAGGCATGATTCTGGGATTTCTCTAAATTTTTATTCTTCCATCAATGGTTTGTGTTTCTATTTGATTAGTCTGTTGGTACTCATTTGTATTGTTTTACTTATTGGTGTTGGTGCTTGCGATCATGTTTTTGGGCAAAATGTACAACGGAACCTTCTTTTTGTAGTGCATGCAGTTCTTTACTGTTTGATCTCAGTAACGCTAGAACAGCATTCATGCTGTGTGGGTACATGTGACAGGAGAGAATTCCTACGAAACATAAGAGAAGCTTTGGTGTTTGTATTTGGCTTCTTTGTTTGTGTTCATGTTGCTTTGGTTTGCTTGGATAACAATCCAAAGGCGTCCAAAAAATAAATCCAAGCATGGAAGCTGGATCCTGTGTTTTTTCCCATCAAAAGACACCTTGAAGGCATTACCCTGATTTCTCTTTGGGAATTAATTACTTGATCCCACATGTTTTGTAGCAAAAACCTTCCTGGTGTTGATCAGTTTCCTTTCCTTCATTTTTGCACGTCCTCCGTTGTTGTACTACATCCTAATTCATGACCGACTTAACAGCATGTTCACTAACCTGTAATGAAATTGAGAGTGATGTAATTGATTTCGGAATGAATGAAATCATGCGTTTACTAACATGTCAAGATATTGAAATGGATGTGGGTTCCACTTGCTTATCAGGAATTAATTATTGATAAAACCTCTTATTCGATATCCAAGGAGAGGGATGAGTGTTCGGTGTTAAAATCAAGGTAATGAAATCAACTTTTTTTCTCTAAAATATCCTCACATAATTAATAATATTTCTAAATTACCAAACCTACAAAATATGTTAAAATATTTTAAATTGAGTATATTTTTTTAAATTTTGTTGTATTTATAATCTTTCTAAATTACTCAACCTTAAATATGTATATATATATATATGTGTGTGTATATATATATATATTGTATTTTAGAGGTATTTTAAATTTATTAATTGTAGGAGTATTTTAGTAATCAAATTAGTTTTGATTATGATTTTATATGGTAAGTAAACAATATCAATTGTAATTAGTTTTGTTATTGTTTTGATTCCCTATGATAAGTAAGCAGTGAAATATTTTAATACTGATTCTTGTTAATACCGATACTTGTTAATACCGATTCATGATAAGTTTCATTCCAACTAGTAAACGTGTCCTAAATATATATGATTTCTGATCTAAATGGAACATACAACAGTTGGCCTATGGTAGCCCGTAGCCGAGCTGAAGCCGAAATACCGCTGCTATAATGCATAATGTATGCCCTAGTTTGGCAAATTGACCGGAAATCTGCGTCGTTGCCGTTGGATCCCAACAGTGGCAGCTCTCATAGCTTCTAGCGCTACTTTCACAATGGAGACGTCCTCGGTCACTATCAGCCCAACATTGCAAGCAATCAATTACCTTAAACTTAAAGATGGTATATGAAGGAAAAAACGATAGTCGATAGTGTGTCGAAGTGGTAACCTCAGACTTGGTACCTTGCCTCGTTTAGAACTTTGTACTCGTACTTTAAAATAGTGATTGAATGGCTCTATTCGGAGTTTTGGACAAATTTGTATTATAATTTATTAAATTCACCAAACTTCTAATGAGAACTAAATGTAATGCGACCAACACCGACACTTGTTGAATGCACTGCCAAGTATTTCTATATCCTTTTTGGTATTTAACGATCTGATTGTTACAGTAGGGTCATATGAAGAGAACAGAGAAAAACACAAACAAAATAGTTTTTTTTATTATTATTTTGAAAGGACAAACAAAATTGATAATTGGATGTTTTGTCGTTCTGGCGGGCCACTGGGCTTTGATGATTGGGCCCATCTCCAGCGATTATGGGTGTACTCGAGGACGGACTCGTTTTCCCCACCACGTCAACTCTAATTTGCATTGTACATATATATACATATTTTATTTTTTATTAATAACTCATCCAATCTAACGTTTTAAATGAGATTTGAATACATTTTAATATTGTTAGTTTACATCTTAATTAATCAGTTCATAGCTCATTAACTAAAGTTTAAATATTTTATACTTTAAAATGATTTATAATACATTTTCTATTTTTAATACAATTCAGAATCGTATTTCGTTCTTTACTCTAATCACGTCCGAATGTTAGGAAGATTGATATCCCAATATTAATGAGATTTAAACATGCCATTTGTCAAATGCGGATCCATTATAAGTAATCCACCTACTACAATTTACTTACATAATTTGTATATTCATGGATTTACTGTCAAGACTTCAATAATAAGTTGAATTCACTAACTCTGAAATCATAAATTTTATTAAATATACTGTCTAGACGTTATTTGTCGAACGAACTAATAATGTTTAATTTATGCTTGTAAAAATGGTATAATTTAAAAAGAAGATCAATACTTGGTCACTTAATTATGGAAAATTTGTTTACCTTGATTTGATGGTTGATAAAAACAACAAAACCAGTTGTTACTTTGCTGTATTCACATGGGTACAATGAATAAACATAGAAAGGTTTTTAACCTATCCCTCATCTAGTCATATCAGAAGTAACATCAAGAGAGAAAGGGCAAAAAGTAGAACACATCTTTTCTGAAATTAGGTTGAAGAGGTAAATGTGGCATGAGGTTGGTTCAACAACATTGATTAATATGGGCATTCCTATGCTCCCCCCTAACTAAATAAGTCCTAAAGCAAACTAGTCTAGGATCTAGATGAATGGCTAGGGGGCCTAGATAGGTGTAAGTCAGCCAAATAAAAGGGGTAGGGGGCAATATGAAGGGTCTAGTCACACACTCACATTTATAGAATTGAGTCCTCCTTTGTCTTTACTTGACATGTGACATTATTCACACACATCCCCCACATTTTCACACACTGCATCTCACTGCATCACCGCCCTCTTTTACTCTCTCCTCTCTCAAAACCCAATATTAACATTTCTGGTTTCTTTTTCTTTTTTAAATCCCATGAGAAAATACAATAACTACTGTTAGTCAAAATAGTTAAAATACTTTTTAATTTTGGTTCTAATCGTTAATATATATCATAAACTTGTGTCAATTTACCTCATTAACTTAATAAAAAATATCTATGTGCATCTCTACATTAAATTGGATGATTTTCATCTAATTTTAAGTTATGTGTCATGTGTGTAAGGGTATAACTATCTTTTTAATTTTTTTTAATAATAAAAATTATGAAACAAATTCTTCAAATGAGAGACGTGAGAGAAATAATGACTAATTAGAATTGCATGGCTTAGTCATTTTACGCTTAAACAAACTATGTCTTATTCATTGTCATCATCATAAATTTGATTTTTCATTTTACTTTTTTCAATTAAGATTATCAATGTAGTCTTTCTTAAAAAAATCAATGTAGACATCATCTTCACTGATTACCCACCAGTGTGGCATAATTTTTCAATTGATCCATACACAACGCAAAATAACAATGTTATAGTGCAGTGACTCTCGCATTGTTACAAGTCTTGGTCCAATAATTCTAATTACATCATATCACAAAAAAAAAATTATTGTTACAAATCTTAGTTGGATTCTACTTATATCAGATCACAAATCGAGTTATTCCGGTTAATATTGCAGTCTTTTCGTATGATTTCACCAATGTGTTCTCCAATATAATACAGTATTCAAATAAAAAGTAGACAATTCATGCAGGAAATATAACGTAAATAATGAAATATAGGCAAAATTAGATACCAGTATAACTGTGACTGCAGTAGAAGCCTAGAATTAGCAAAGCTAGACCCGCCAAAACAAACCAAAAAAGAAGAAGGAATTAGGAAAATACCAATAGCCCCCTCTTTCCTCCATCCCCAAGCTTCTCTCTCGCCCCTTATTAATACCTTCCTTAATTCTCCCTTGCATGAATATCTCTCCCACTCCCTGCCGGCCTCTGATTCTCTCACGCCGCTCCTCCTCCTTCTTCAACCTCTCTCTCTCTTGAAATATGACTCCACAATTTCTTCACCGTCACAACTACTAGCTAGTACTACTGATTCTCCTATATAATTCAAAATTTCCATTTCCCGTTTCTTTTTCACGTAAGACTAACCAAACGCAATGCTAGATCTCAACCTCAACTTCTTCTTCACCTCCGATATGGCCGCCACCTCCTCCACCACCTTCAACTTCCATGACCTCCAATCCGAAAAACCACCCGATCACTCCGACTCCCCCCGCACCATCCAGCTCTTCCCTCCGCCTCCTCGACGCTCTTTCTCCGCCGCCAAGCAGTGGCTCGGCCTCTCCTCCACTCCCCAGCGTTACCACGTTCCTCGTCCGCCGCCCCCCGCCGAGGGGGTGATCGCGCCTCCCCCGGATAAGGTCAAGAAGAGCCGCCGCGGACCGCGGTCCCGGAGCTCCCAGTATCGCGGCGTCACGTTTTACCGGAGGACCGGCCGGTGGGAATCGCATATTTGGTGAGCATCTGCAACTTTATGCAGTCTGTTTTGGTAAAACTCTGACTGTGCTCCCAGATTTTACCGCTTTCTGTTTTTTTTACTGTGTAGGGATAATGGGAAGCAGGTGTACTTGGGTAAGCAAAGTTCATCTTCACTTTTTAATGATTTGCTTAATGTTTTGATTTATCATTTAATTAAATTGTGGATTAATTTATTTATTTATTTTTCAGGTGGATTTGATACTGCGCATTCTGCGGCTAGGTGAGAACTAAGAATCTGATTATGAACTGATAGTAGTGATTAGTGATTTTTTACTGTTTGATTGGATTGTAATATTTTGGGTGTTTGGTGTTTTGATCTCAGAGCTTATGATCGAGCGGCGATCAAGTTCCGTGGAACTGATGCGGATATTAATTTCAGTGTTGGTGATTATGATGAAGATATTAAGCAGGTTAGTGAGTGTTGGAGAGTGTAATTTTTGAAATGTGGTATGGACCTTTTTTTACTGCGATTGTCGTGATTTTATTGTCCGGTTAATTTTGATTGTGATGTTGTAATGCAGATGAGTAATTTTTCAAAGGAAGAGTTTGTGCAAATTCTGCGTCGCCAGAGCACCGGGTTCCCCAGAGGGAGCTCGAAATACAGGGGAGTCACGCTGCACAAATGTGGCCGCTGGGAAGCTCGTATGGGTCAGTTGCTGGGCAAGAAGTGAGTAACGAGCTCTTCGTTTTTCCTTTTACTTTTCTTTGGTTTGTACATTACATGTCTTTGAGTAATCAATTGCGGTGTGAATAAATGTCATAAGAGAAGAAGGGAACAAAGAATTTGTGCTCTGCTGTGACCTAAATTAATTAAGATCTGGACTTGGTTTTGTAAAGTTTTTGGATGAATTCAGAAATTGGTTTTCATTGGGTATGGCTTGCCTGCAGGTATATATACCTTGGCCTATATGATACCGAGATTGAAGCTGCAAGGTTTTTACGTTAATAAATAGGCACTATTTTACTTGATGCTTAAGTTTGAGATATTATGAACCATGGGATACCATTTTTAAGTCTCTGCAGTGTTGTCCTTTTGAAATCAGAGCGTATGACCAGGCTGCCATCAAATGCCATGGAAGTGAAGCAGTCACCAACTTTAATCCAAGCTTATATAATGGGGAGATAGAGGCCAACAATGCAGGTACTATTGTTATTAGAGAATCAGTTATGATCTTTCATATGAATTGAGAAGAACACAGACTTTCTTTTGTTAATATTGATATGTCGTTTGTTCATAACCCTTTTGGTTCAGGCATGGTTGATAGTCTTGATCTAAACTTGGGAATTGCTCCCCCTTTGGCCTCTGAATGTCCAAATGAGAACATCAACTTGAGCAGTTTTCCACTAGGCAGAAATGATAGACACATGAGATCAAGGGTAATACTCAGATCCAATAAAAGTTCCACCCAGCTCAGTTCAACTTTAATTTTCTTCAGAACTTATTCATTACGTATCTATATCTCACCGTACAACTTTAGTAATTAAGCTACTCACATTGTTGTTCTCTACAGATTGAGAACTCTGTTCCTGGACTTCCAGCAACTATGAGAACTCAACTACCTCGTGGCTCAATGGTGGCATCTGTGGAGCCTCCTCTAATAAGCAGCATGAACTCCAACTTCTTTCCCATCCAAATGGTAATTTATTCAGTTCTAACCGCGTTATCAACTAAATAGTCCATCCTTGCATTTCTGCCTTAATTACATCATGAGCTTTTCACTATTTTGATTTGACATCAGTGTGCACTTAGAATGAATTCATGTTAAAACGCGTGGTAGGATCAACTGTTTGGTCTTACATCTCTCCTATTGTTAATAAATACACATTGCATTGTTTGGTGCTGAGAAAATTTTTACAATCTCCTTCGCACCAGTCTATACATGGGTTGTAGTTTTCTGTCCAATCTCTAACGATAACAATGTCCGCGTTACACTCAGGAAAGAGCAATGAAGAAGAGTATGAATGCTAACTCCTATCGAAATTGGGCATGGCAAATGCAAGGCCTTAATGATGAAACAACTCCAATGCCACTCTTCTCTGCTGCAGCATCATCAGGATTCCCTTCAACACCACCATCATCAGCTGCTGCCCCTCTTCATTTTTCCAACACATCATTTCTCCAGCGCCACTTTCCCCCATCGTTCACCAACAGCACACCCCATTTCTACTGCAGGAGCTGAAGAAACCAAATAAGATTTAACCACAGTAATAATTTAACCCCCGGGTAGGATTGGTAACAAAATCTATTTCGTCCCACAATGTAAAGCTTAGGTAACTTTGAAGCATCTTCAATCTAATGGTATGGGAGAAATTCATGTAGGTTTGCCTTTGGTATAATATGCAATTTTTCCACAACACCTCTTTTTGAGATGCTGAACTCTGTAATTTAGCTTGCAAGGCAGTACCCTTTTTCTGATTCCCCTGCCTTGGGTATAATGATTAGTCATTTACTTAAGCTTACTGGTAATGAAGTGAACATATTCTAGGTCCTAAAGAGATTCGAGGAAAATTCAGTATCAGGGTTTAGTGACAATGTTAAGTTGATATCTATACTTACAAAATTATCAAGATCATACCCAAATTTCAATTTTGTTATTGAAATGATGCCTGATGCCGTTTTCGTATCATAACCACGAATTTAATGACTTGTTGTGCACCTGGGCAAAAATATTAAGGGTAAAAAAGACAATTTGGTTTTTCAAACAATTCTATTCGCTTACAAAACGGTAGCTTTTACCTAGAAACCGATCTGGACACTCCAACTCTGCCGCTTAATTGCGGCTCTTCCTCTTCCTTGCTCTCATTTGCTTCAGTTTGAATTTGGAAAGAGTTTTTTTTTCGGAAAACCCCAAATCAATCAAATTTCTCCTTTGGGCTCTTCCTCCTGAAATTATTATTATTATTTTTTCTATTGGTAGGTTTCGGCAGTGTTACGATTACAGAAGCGAAGATGAGGACGCACATGTTTGTTAGATCATCTCCAACAGCTTCCTCAAAATTTCTTCAAAATGTTTGTTAAATATCACGTTGGTAGTCTTATAAACTTGACTATCACTTAAGTTTAGACCCTTCCTCTAACAGATTATACGCAAAGGAAAAGTATGAGCCGAGTATTGTGAGTTCTAACACAACAGGCTACATGACTGGTTATAAAGCGTTTTTTTCTTCAATCTAAGCAAACTTTGCAGCATATATGCTCTCGCTGTAGCACACACTTGTTCACTAGTACCGTGTATAATTTCATGGGCAAAGTAAAAGCTAACTCTTTTGATAGCCACATGGTCCTTTCTTGACACAAATCACACATCTTTCATTGGTGAAGGTGAAGAACCTTGCAGTCATGGGTGGTGGTGGAGGCTGACATAGAAACTGCCATGAGAGAAGGACGTCGATCACACAGGAAAACCCTAACCCCAATAAATACTATTTGTTATTTTCTTTAATAATTAAACTAATTTAATTTCTAGGATATTTTCCTTAGAGTAACCAAAAAAAATTTCAGTTTTATACGTACTGTAGATAAAATCAAAAAGTAATCATGGTGCTGGCAACTCTTCTTTTTTCGGGTAATATGCTTTTCAGACTCCCAGAGTCTTTCGTTTTCTTTCCACAAACTTAATTCAACTTCAAGGGCTACGAGGTTGCTGCAGCATGCTGCCACCAACGACCTATCATCTCGTATCATCTGAGATAGGGATGATAGCGATAAATAGCGACCTTTATCTCTCTCTGCACTTCTGGAGCGACCTCAGTACGTACTTTTAGTACTGTTCATCGCTAGTACATCTCTGCATCCTCCTGCCGATCTGTGTGCTGCTCTGAGTGCATGATAATGGCTTATATACATGTTTTTGGTTTTATGAAAGGAACTTTCTCTGTTCTTATATGGGCATGGCCCAGAAGAACCAGAACACATAACTGAGTAAGAAGATGATGAAGATCACCTCGTGATTTGCATATCTCTCTCTGTGTGATCAGTCTTGCAGGTACACAGTAATATTAACCTGGGTTCCACGTTGGTTAAGAAACCAAGCTCGTTCAATGTGTGGTCGCCTCTACATGAAAAATCGCAACCAAACTCAACTCCCTGGCTAGCTCTTTATCTAGCTCCGTTTTGTCTGTAATGCTTTAAGTTGGGAGATGATGACGATGCTTCTGTCGTTAATTTTCACCATCAACTTTTTTCTTTTCCTGCGTTTTGGTTTTTCTTGTTTGTTTGAACATTGAATGATCATCCACTTATGGTTACAATTTTGACGATAGGTTAAAGTATTGACTGGTTACCTAGGCTAACCTAGCTAGTATGTAAACCGACCTAGCTAAGCCACTGCAAAAGTAAGGAAAGTTCAGTTGAGCTAGTTCCCGGAGTTTGGATCATTCAATCACTATCTCCATTCTGTAAAATTATTACATGTTATTTTAGATTAGTCTCCGATAAATTATCAGTACTCTCCTCTGTTAGTAACGCTATATTTTGATTTCTAGAGGGATTTTGACTGGACGAGTAAATCTAACCATTAAAAATAAATGTACAGCTACATTAACATGTAGTTGAGATTCACTTACAAAACTGAACCCGATATGAGCAAAACCCGTATTCACTTTTTTTATGTTACAAAAAATTTAGTTGAGAGTTTGGTTACGCTACACCATCATCGTCAAGACAAACTTACAACCTCAACTCTGAAGAACATACAATGAACAAGTGTATGTCATATCAGCCTCTAAGTATGAATTTTCACATGAGAATTTATAGATCGCGAACCAACGAGACTTGTTGGTAAAGAGGATCGAACTTGGATGAGTCTCCACCACAAACCTGCCCTCGCCAACTGAGTCAAACCTCGTTGGCACTTATTAACTTTTTTGTAAGAGTACGTCATTTTGTCTTTTAAATAAAAATGTGTTTTCCTCTTTCTTCACTCTATCGAGATAATTAGTCATTTCATTACAATACTCATATGAGCTTGGATGGAACAGTCTCTTCTCTCTCTCTAGGTTGAGTGTCATGGTGAGAGTTAGGATTTGCCTGTTTACAGGTGTGTCTTCGTGATGAAGGGCAGTGCTAGATTTGTATATGTCTTGGCTCCTGTCTGGTCTTGAGTACGGGTGGTTTGTTTTGGTTTCGATCCTTACAATGATGGAGGAGATCATAGAAGGCTTAGTACAACATATGGCAATAGAAGATGAGAACACGGTAGAGGTGGTGTTGCCTCAGCTGGATGTTGGATATAAGCCCAGGCGCTTCTATTTGGCGGGTCAACTGATGACAAAGAAACCCTACGTACTGGGTGCAGGCACTGATTAGTATGATGAGATCGCTATGGATTTCGGCAGGAGATCAGCACGATAAGATGCGACTAACAACATGTCCCCTAGAGAATAGTTCTCGTATACTCTTCTCATTCCGGTCAGAATCAGGCCTGACGTGGGTAGTGGGTGGAGCGCCCTGGACGTTTGAAAAAGTTTTGTTTGCCATCTCTATCAGTGATAGATTAGAAAGATCCGTTGAAAATGTCACTAAGGCACCAGTTATACTGGGTCAGAGTTTGGGGCCTGCCACCGAGGTTTTTGGAGGATGACAGAGGAGAGGAAACGGGGCAACTAATTGGCAGTGCGGTGGGGAATTATGTGCGAAACCGGAAGACACAAAGGTAGGGTTTTTTGGAGAGCTTTCTGAGAATAAGGTGAGTATTAACATTGAAGTCCCTCTAAAGACAAAGATCAATTTCTGACTGACAGGTGAATCAGTAGGGAAGGTTCACGCTCTAGAGTATGAACACTTGCCTTTTCCTGCTTATATTGTGGGATGATTGACCATACCAGATCTTACTGCCCTAGGACACAGTCAGGAGAGTTGTTGGAGACAAAATTCTCTGTTTTGATTAATGCAGAGAAGAAATAAGATTGGCTACAGGACGGTTCCAGAAGAGAGCAGGAAATATGGGAAGAGAGGTGGTGGGGGACGAAGATTCAGCCTGTTTCTAAAGAAGAAAACGAGATGGTGAATGCAGGCCCCTGAACTATCCACTGCGGGTCTGGTCTGGTTAAGGGATGAGTTTGAAACCGAGTTGGCGGAACTGCAGAAAGGAGGGCAAGAAATGGAAATCGATGGGGATAGGGAGCCAGTTTGTCCGATGGCCAAGAAAAAACCGACGACGGTGGAGACCACCCAACCAGAGTTGATGCTCATGGATGTTCCTGTTTTAGAATGTTCATAGTTGTTGAAGGCATTGATTACAAGACCGCTGATCAAGGATACTGATGGAGGTGATTTTGGGGTATTACTGAAACATATCTCATTTTTGGAAAATCCAAAGAGATAAGAGATCAAAATTGATTTCAAATTCCCTATTTTGAGTGGGAATGTAGGGACTGTCAAGAAAATTTATGTGGGCCAAGTCATAAAAAACAAAACAACCCAACAAAGGCCCAAGGGGGCGAGACGTAGGGAGAAGAAGTTGGGTTGTTTCCTCTCCTCATGACTTAAGACCCAGTCTGAAGAAATCACCAGACCAGAAACGTGGTTTCTTCTGAAGAAAGCTCTTGGTCCGGATCGTTTGGCACCGTGTTTTTATCAAACCATCTGGTCCATTGTGGGAGAAGATGTAACATTAGCAGTACAGACTTTCGTGGGGTCTAGAGCTTATTTACAACTCAATCATACAAATGTCATTCTAATTTTGAAGATCAAGACCACGGATTTGGTAAGCAAAACTTCACCCAATTTGTTTATGTAATGTCTTATACCAGATAGGATCCAAAGTGTTGGCAAATAGACTGAAGCCTATGTTAGAGAACCTGATTTCACAAACACCAAGTGCTTTCATCCTGGACGCTTGATATCAGATAATTCTTTGATGGCTTTCGAGATCTCTCATTATTTAAAAATATTGAGAAACAAAGGAAGTGGATATTACGCTATGATGATCAATATGAGCAAGGCATATGATAGAGTGGAGTGGAAGTTTCTGGACGGAGTAATGGAAAAGCTAGGGTTTTGTCTAGTATGGATAGGGTGGATTACGGCGGCAGTGGAAACAATATCGTACTCCTTTGTATTGAATGGAGACCTGAGAGGAAAACTGTTTCCAGAATGAGGTCTTAGACAGGTTGATGCTATCTCCCTATATCTATTTCTGTTGTGTGTAGAGGTCTTCTCTCAACTGTTAGTGCAAGAAGAACACCAATAGGTCCTACATAGGGTGCGTTCTCAGGCTCCATGTTACTCATTTGTTCTTTACTGATAACTCCTTCATCTTCTTCAAGGCAAAAGTAAAAGAATGCAAGGTTATGCAGGACATTCTCTCAAAGTATGCAATGTTTTCGGGACATGAGATAAATTTCCAGAAGAGTTGTATCTTATTTAGCAAGAATGTGAGCCTAGATGTTGAGTTTGAGCTTGCAGAAGCCCTAGGAGTGACTAGAGTGGACAAACGTGACAAATATCTGGGGCTACCTACGGAATTAAGTTACTCCAAAGGTGAAGCTTTTCGCTTCCTAACAGAAAAGATGGACAAGAAGGCACATGGCTGGAGGGACAAGGTTCTTAGCCTTGCCGGGAAAGAAATCCTGATAAAGTCTGTTTTACAATCTATCCCTACTTATGTTATGTCATGCTTTGAACTGCCTCAATATTTGTGTGCAGTGATGCATCAAACTATTGCCAAGATATGATAGGGAGACAAGGGAAGATGTGTAGGCCGAAAAGAGAAGGAGGTATGGGTTTTTAAGACATGCAGTGTTATAACAGAGCTCTTTAGCAAAACAAGGCTGGCGTCTTATGGGGCGTCTGAACTCTTTAGCTGCAAGAATAATGAAAGCCAAACTTCCCAGATTCTTCCCTCATGGAAGCAAGTTTAGGAAATGACGCGTCTTTTGCCTGGAGAAGTATCTTGAGTGGAAGGAATGTTCTTGAGATGGGAGGAAGATATAGAATTAGAGATGGTAAGTCTGCATCACTATGGTATGATCCATGGATCTCTTTACCACATTCTTTTCGACCATTCTCACAACCAATGTTCTGCACTGAAGATTGGAGGGTAGAGAATATCATTGATCAAGAAAGGGAGTGGATTATGCCACTACTAGAGGAATTGGTCACTAAAGAAGTAGAGTTGATTGCAGGCATTTCACTAAGTAGGGTGCCTCGACCAGATAAATTTATATGACATTTTGACAAGAAGGGAATGTATAGCGTCAGAAGTGGCTACTATGTTGGATGGAGTGCCTAAAACCGTGAACATCAAGCAATCTCCTCTAGGGGCAGTGGGAATTCAACATGTGATTTTTGGAACAAGATTTGGGGTGTGTGTGTTCCACCATATGTCAAAGTTTTTGGGTGGAGAGTGGCACAAGATATATTGCCCACAAGGGCAGCGCTATTGCGCAAAGTACAGCTCCCAAGTTCAAAGTGCAGCTTCTGTCATATGGAAGTTGAAACCAGTTTACACATCTTCAAAGAATGTAGAGTCACTCAGTGCATATGGGAATGCAGCCCTATTCAGTTGAAGCATGGGGTTTTCCCAGATACTTCTATATCTGATTGGTTGGGGTATATGTTTGAAGAATTGGACAAGCACAAAGGGGATTTGTTTCTGATCACATTATAGGCACTATGGTCTGAGAGGAATAACATTGTGTGGAAAGAAGGAAGTTGTAACCCCTCTAATGTGACCTGCTAGTCTTTGAAGCTCTTAGATGATTATCATAAAGTGCACCCGAAATCCACTGTAACAAGGAAGAAAAGAAAGCAGGCTAAGTGGACGTGCCCTTTGAGAGGAAGGCACAAAGTGAATGTAGATAGAGATTTAAGTGCAAAAGAAAAAAGATGAGGTATTGGACTTCTGGTTAGAGATGAGCATGGACACTGTGTTACTGCATTAGGGTACGTAATTTATTAACTAGTCTTTAATAAATTTCGTCTGCTATAGTTATTTATTTTATTTATTTATTTTACTTTAGTCGATGAATTACTCTAATTTCGTCGGCTAAAACCCTAAACCATATACGTAGAAGCTTTAAATGAAAAGAGTCGTGAAATAAGATATGACCAAAATGGTGAAATATGTCTACAATTAAAAAATCACGTAATTCCGGTAAAGTCTCGGTGCCGATAGTTGCGGTTAACGCAATTTTCCATTCTTTCTCCCTAGCTGTAGCCCTATCTCTGGTGGTTATTTTTCATAAAATTTTTATACCATTGGTTGCGTCTCATCGATTTGAAACTATTTTCAGTTGAAGGTCCGGGCAAAATAAGTAATTTAGACGGTCAAATAACCGTTTCCATGCGTTAAGGGGTTTGACTTACGAGATTAACCGTAAGAATCGAGCCCTTAATGTTGTCGGATTAAGTTGAATTTTTTCCTATAGACATATTTCGATATAATAATCATATTGGACGGTCGGAATTTTTTTTCTCAACTTTGATCATCGGAATCACAACATGCCTACTAATGTTGTATAACTTGTTTACCAAGCTTTAAGTAAATGTTCCGTTTCTAAAACAAACTCTACGTAGAAACTTCAAACGCAAAAAAAGTCGTGAAATAAGATATGACCAGAATGGTGAAATGCGTCTACGGTTGAAAAATTACGTAATTCCGGTAAAGTCTCGGTGCCGATAGTTGCGGTCAATACAATTTAGGGGTTTGACTTACGAGATTGACCGTCCAGATGAAGTCCTTAAATTTATCGGATACAGTTAAATTTTTTACCATAGACATATTCCAACATATTGATGATATCTGACGGTCGTATTTTTGTTTGTCAATTTTGATGACCGGAATCACAACATGCCTACTATTTACCATTATTTATCTATATAGGGAGCCCTATCATCGAGGGGTAAATGTCCCAAAATTTTTAGATGGACAGTTGCGTCTCATTATGGTGAGTGTTTGTTGTGTTGAAGGTTCGACCAAAATACCACATATAGGTGTAGATATGAGCATTTTCGTGTATTAAGTGTTTAGAAAAACTTCATTTTGAAGCCTTAAACAAACTCGGATGGCCAAAAAAGCCCATATGTCATGGCATTAGTTATGAGTTTGACTCGTAGGACCGTTCTGCTTCCAAATTGGTATCACAATAGTCAATCGGATACCGAAATATCCGTAGTGTAATTTTGAAACTAAAAGGTACTTTAGCCGATGAAATTAATACCCTAATTTCGTCTGCTAAAATTTTCAAATTTCTTCGGCTAAATTTCACAGACTATAGCCGACGAAAAAAAATTTCGTCGGCTAAAATTCCACTTTAGCCAACGAAAATTTAACTTAGCAGACGAAAAAAAATTTCGTCGGCTTGTTTTTGGATATTTCGTCGGCTAGAGTCTTTTTTCTGGTAATGCTTGCTAGTACATCCATGTTAGATGAATATTGGATTGAGGAGATGCCTGATATAATTTAGGATCTTGTTTTAGAGGATGAGTATGTTGTAATACGAGGTATACACTCTCGATATACTTACCTATTATGATTAATAAGGAGCTAGGAAGGACTCCAATCTAGAGGGCATATTTGGCCCTATTCGTATAAAAAACAAGCATAATTAGTGCTAACATTTGTAAATGAGAAGTAATTAGTTTTTTGATAAAAAAGGGAGCTAGAGAAGTAATCAATTTAGGACATAGTGAATCATTTAGCGTGGAAAATCAAAGTTGGTCGGGCCGCGTAATATATAACACCCCTAATTTTAGAGTCTGAGTTTAAACTCTCATAAGTTTGTGGCCAACGAGTTTGAGAAGTGCCTTCCGGGTTCATGTGCATGAGGGTGAAGATTTGTCTGGCTTTGCTGGGATATTGACTAGGTGTGCAAGTTACTAATCAACTTGGTAACCTAACTGAGGTAGCTTGCTATCTTACTCCAATTAAAGAGAAGGAAAAACACAAATGTCCTTGACCAAAATAATGAGTTAAACATTGTTATTAACAAATGTGTACTAAAACTATGTCAGGAGTTAAGCAACTTTAAGGCCAACATTATAAGTTTAAAATGTTTTGAACTTAGTTGTGGGATAATTCAAACTTTTGGACTGTTTGGGATAACAAGTTAACAACTACTTCTGTGCCTAAGTTAATCCAAATTCAACTCACCTCAACAAATGAGAACCTCTATCAGAGCTGTGTTTTGAGAGCTAGAGTAACCTATACTAGTAGTGATGAAGTTATATCTAGCTTCGCTATACTGTCAAGTTAATTATGATATCGGTCCCTGCAATTAATTCATTAGATAAGAAAGCAAAAAAAAATGTAATTGAAGTTGTGAGTTTATTCAAGTTTACTGGAATAGAAACTTTTTAGTTGATTCACTTGCTAATTTTGCATTGTTCTTGATGAATTAATTTGGGACTATATTGAATCGGTCCCAGATCTATTTCACTAGCTAGTTATAAACTCGTTACCCCAGTAGAACTTCTCTAAAGAACAGTAGCCTCTATATGTATAATTCATATTCATTGAATGATGGCTAATTATGCTGAGATTAATTCGTGCCCAGAAATTATCATATATAACTGAAGGTGAAAATGTAAAACATAATTCACCATCCTTCCCTTTATGTATACACAGTACATTATTCTCTTGAGAAAACACATAATGCTGCTGCTATATAATATGCTCCTTCATTCAACTATTCCAACCACAATTTTGATGAATCAGTACTGTAGGGTAGTGGTCCATTCTCTCTCTTTCTCTCTGTGAACCATCGTCCATGTAAAACCTGGGTTCCTAGGTTCAAGTTCATCACCAGATGATCATATACAGAGAACAGTAGCGTAAATCAGTCAGCCGGAGCCTATAGCCCAAGGGATAGTCACCATGTTCATTCATACCTCTCCACCAAACAAGTACCAAAGTATCTAAATTTTCCATAGGCTAGCTATAGCCAGCTCGAATCTTCAGAATGCATGACAGTTCGACGAGTCATTATCAAAGCCTTAAGCCTCCTCCTACATGCTACCACGTACTGTTTGTAAACTAGTCTACCTATTCTATCCCATCTACGGCATTCTATTTTTCACTGTGTTTGTGAGAGAATGACGAGCGATTAATTGATTATCCAGTACTAGTCTTCAATATTTTCTCTGTATTCTTCTTTTCTAGGGCAAACAGTACAAAGGGTTTCAATAATGAACTAGTTTTGCATGCGCAATATTGGACAATAAAGCCTACTGAATTTTCTTTTCTACGTAGCTTTCTTATTCCCTTCCCTGAGTGGTCTTCTCTCTCTTTATGGGGTGACTGGCCTAGAGTTGTCTTCTCAGTCCTTCAGCTAGTGTTTTAAGTTTCAACAATCACGAGTTTCATATTCTTTTTTTTGGAGAGGAGTTTCATATTCTACTACCTACACATTTTAAGTTTTTAAGTTCAAATTAATTAATTTATAACCAAGTTCGTATTTCTTTCCTAATTCCTCTGGTCATTTCTTACAGAAAATCCGATGGTTCGTAATGAGGTACCTATTGCTGGTAGATTCCACAAGATTACGTACACTGATTAAAAATGTCATATATGAAGCAAAGAAAGCTGACATGCATTACTAGAAAAAAAAACTTTAGCCGACGAAATAACCAAAAACAGGTCGACGAAATTTTTTTTCATCGGCTAAACTATTTTTTTCGTCGGTTATAGTGATTTTTTCGTCGGTTATAGTCTGTGAACTTTAGCCGATGAAAAAATCACTATAACCGACAAAAAAAATAGTTTAGCCGACGAAAAAATCACTATAACGGACGAAAAAAATAGTTTAGCCGACGAAATTTGAAAAGTTAAGCCGACAAAATTAGGGTATTTCATCAGCTAAAGTACCTTTTAGTTACAAAATTACACTACGGATGTTTCGGTGTCCGATTGACTATTGTGATACCAATCTGAAAGTAGAACGGCCTTGCGAGTCAAACACATTGCTATGCTATGACATATGAGTTTTTTTGGCCGTCCGAGTTCGTTAAAGACTTCAAAATGATGTTTTTTAAACACTTAACACACGCAAATGCCCATATCTACACCTATATGAGGTATTTTGCTCGAACCTTCAACACAACAAACACTCACTATTATGAGACGCAACTGTCTATCTAAAAATTTTGAGACATTTACCCCTCTATGATAGGGCTCCCCATATAGATAAATAATGGTAAAATAGTAGGCATGTTGTGATTTCGGTCATCAAAATTCACAAACAAAAATACGACCGTCAGATATTATCAATATGTTGAAATATGTCTCTGGTAAAAAATTCAACTTGATCCGATAAATTTAAGGGTTTCATCCAGACGGTCAATCCCGTATATGTCAAACCCCTAAATTGTATTGACCGCAACTATCGGCACCGAAACTTTACCGAAATTACGTGATTTTTCAACCGTAGACATATTTCACCATTCCGGTCATATCTTATTTCACGACTTTTTTATGTTTAAAGTTTTCTACGTAGAGTTTGTTTTAGAAACGGAACATTTATTTAAAACTTAGTAAACAAGTTATACAACATTAGTAGGCATGTTGTGATTCCGATGATCAAAGTTGAGAAACAAAATTCCGACCGTCAGATATGATCATTATGTTGAAACATGTCTATAGGAAAAAATTCAACTTAATCTGACAATGTTAAGGGCTGGATCCTTACGGTCAATCCCGTAAGTCAAACCTCTTAACGCACGGAAACGGTCATTTGACCAACTAAATTACGTATTTTGCCCGGACCTTCAACTGAAAATAGTTTTAAATCAATGAGACGCAACCAGTGGTATAAAAATTTTATGAAAAATAACCACGAGAGATAGGGCTACCGCTAGGGAGAAAGAATGGAAAATTGATTTAACCGCAACTATCGGCACCGAGACTTTACCGGAATTACGTGATTTTCAATTGTAGACATATTTCACCATTTCGGTCATATCTTATTTCACGAATTTTTTTCGTTTAAAGCTTCTACGTATATGGTTTAGGGTTTAGAGTTTTAGCCGACGAAATTAAGGTAATTCGTCAGCTAAAGTTAAATAAATAAATAAAATAAATAACTATAGCAGACGAAATTAGGGTAATTCGTCGGCTAAGGTTAAATAAATAAATAACTATAGCCGACGAATTACCCTAATTTCGTCGGCTATAGTTAAATAAATAACTATAGACGACGAAATTTATTAAAATTCGTCGGCTAAAGTTAATTCAAAATTCAAAATTTTTTGCGGGGATTTTGAAAATTTTTCGACTAAAATTTTGAACTTTAGCCGACGAAATTAAGGTATTTTGTTGGCTAAAGTTTAAAATTTTCTATATCTTTCATTTTTCTCCTCCTCCTCCTCCTACTCCGACGGCAATAACGTACTCCTCATCCTTCTCCTCCTCACCTCCTCATCTAAATCCTTCTCCTCCTCCTCCTCATCTAAATTCTTCTTCTTCTCCTCCTCTAAATTCTTCTCCTTCTTCTCCTCCCCTAGCTCCTCTCTCCTCCTCCCCTAGCTCCTCTCTCCTCCTCCTAGCCTTGCTCCTCCTCTTCTCCTCCGATCCTCCTCTTCTCCTTCTCTACCACCGGTGTAAAAACGAAAAAGAAGAAAAAAATTTTAATAAAATAATACAAGAAAAAAAATAACTATAGTCGAAAAATTTTAATAAAGTTCGTCAGCTAAAGTTTAAAAAAGAAAAAATAGAAAAAAAATAACTATAGCTGATGAATTTAGGGGTGGGCATATTCGGACTGGACCGGTTTTGAGCCCAAACCGTATCCGATCCGAATCATTCAGATTTGTAAAATCTCCATCCGAATCCGAAACCGAAATCCGGTTAACCGATTATTCGGGTCATCCAAAAACCGGATCGGTTTCGGATTTCACCCGAATTTGGAGAATTTCACTTTCAGTTTACAATTTCAAAATCCAACAGATACCAAACCTCAAAAACGACCGAAGTGTTGAACTAACAATCCACTATATACAGGCAACATATGCACATAAAACCAGTGTAGTAAGATGTTGACTCATCTGAGGCAAATCACAATTGAATGCAACAACTCCATATAACAGACTACAGAAACAATTCACCAAATTCAAGCATATGCTGCGCACTAGACCATACAATCAAACCGATAATCCAAATCATCAAGCCACACTCATTAGTCCAAAACAAATCATCAAGGAATTCACAGATAATAGCACCAAAATCTATCACTCAGCAGTAAAATGTAACAAGAATCAAGGTAGATAGATAGTTGAGGAACACAATTCAAAACTAAGGGATCTCAATTGGATATCAGAGTGATGGCCAAACAGTATCAAATACACCCACAGACTGCATCTGACATTCATCTTTAAATCATCATCCCTACTCCTACCTCTCGTTAACCATCATAATTGCAAAACCTTGTAGAACAATTCACATAGCAAGCAAAAAGACAGAGGCCAGAGATAATGATACAAGATCAGCAACAAACTGTATTAGCACGCCAGATAGAGATGAGTGCACGCTGGAGATGCACCACCGATCATAGTAGCGCCGAAGTGACCAGAAGACGACTGAGCTGAACAGACTGATGCCGATGAAAGAGATTCCAGATCTGAGAAACGAAGTCGGCGTGAACAAAGAAGAAGGAAGGCCTGGCGGCGATGACATGTCTGAGATGAGGACTGCTTGGCCTTGATTCGGGAAGAGATAAGAAGCAATCGCACTGAAACACGCTGATTCGAGGCTTTGATTTGATAAAACTGAATTTACAACTGGAGAGAATTAAAACGGAGGACCATCGGCGAGAAAGGGTATAGAGAGGCGAGAGTCGAGAGAGGCGAGCCGATTAGGTTTTTTTTCCTTATATATGGTGTCTGTGATCAAGTGTGGCAGGTTGCATTGTAACCAATCAGACTAACAAATAAAATGGTGACACCTATTAAAATATATATATATATATATATATATATATATTTATTCGGACCGGTTTTTAAGCAAAACCGAAACCAACCCTGTTCAAACCGGATCGGATCGGTTTTAGCTATTTTTTGACCCGCTTTAAACGAATCGGTTATCCGATCCGTTTTTTCGGTTGAAAATCGGATTTTTGCCCACCCCTAGATGAATTACCCTAAAATTCATCGGCTAAAGTTTAAAAAGAAAAAAAATAATAACTTTAGCCGACGAATTTTATTTAATTCATCGGCTAAAGTTAAATAAATAAAATAATAATAATAGCTATATTCTAAAAATTCGTCGGCTAAAGTCCATAAATTAAGCCACGCAAAATTTCTTCGTCGGTTAAAGTCATTTATTTAGCCGACGATGAACAGTAATTTCGTCGGCTAAAGTGTTGACCGATCGCTTTTTCCCGACGACTTCTTAGCCGACGAAAAATTTTCATCGACTAAAATAGTTGTTCCAGTAGTGATGGTTCATCCATGGAAATACAAGGGGTTAACTCCCAATGTTAATTATAAACGAACGATTGGACCAGTGAACGTAGAGTAAAGGACATACGAGAGCTTTATTCACGAATACTATCGAGTGAAAGACGTTAGACATGTACGATCTGGGCTTTTGAAGTAAATGTAAAAACTAAAAACTGGCTCCATTTGATTCCCAAAGCTGATTTTCAGATTGTGCTCTCGCCAGTAGTAATTAAGTGGCTCAATTTGTCTGTGTTAATTTCTTTTGGTTTAAGAGTCTTATTATAAAAATTAAAAATCATCTTAAGGCTCTATAAGGGTAACAATACGGTTTCTTCGATAAGAGAGTTGTTGTCTGTTTAGCTGCCTTAATCTACTTGAGAGTTGAGAGCTGCTCTGATCCTTTCATCCTTTGTAAACTCCCCATTTGATAGTGGCTTTCTTTCGATGTTGCTCTGTGAATTTAGGCAATTGAACCACGTTAATCCTTTATGTTGTTGTGTTATGGATCTTGCATTATGCGGGCTATATTCTTCTCTTGTATCTCTGCGATCATTATTCATTGACTTGTAAAATCGCTATTGTAGTTATCTAACAGGCTTACTGAAGTACGTTGACACATTAGACAACTTTGATCAAGTGCTCAACGGGAGCTTGAGATGAAGAGTACTTCAGTGCTTCGTTGATAACAAGCAAACCTTTTTCAATACAGATGGTTTATAGGTCCAAGTCCATGATTTAATTTGATGCATCAAATCTTACATCGTCTAACAATAGGGCAGGTTTCGGATAGACAGACATCATCACCAACCATGAAAGCATGATCCCTGACTTTAAACGTAACAACTAGTGTCAACATAGAAATAGCACAACCCCAGAAGAAGCCAATTAAATCTTTCTTTTTGTATGCTTCAGTCCCACTGGGTTCCGCTCAGGTCCACTTCAACAAATTTCTTCATATTTGATGCTCAGAGAACAGAACATCCAGCGACTTCATTAACATCTATTTAACCATTACATAGGTGAATATATGTTCTCAAATTTTCACTAGATGACATTAGGTTAACATTAGAGTCGTCCATCAAGTTCACCAAACAAGACCGAAGCATATTTGCCAATCTAGTACCGGCAGCACTACCTGTGCATAGAAAGAACAAGACATTACAATAGTTAGGAACATTTATCTGAACACACAAATTTCAATTTGCCACTAGACCAGCAGTGGAAATAAAGTAATACTGCACATACTTTATATGAAAATAATTATTTTAAACAAGCAACATACAGACTTCTATCCACAATAAATTTTGAAACTTCTCCATTACCTCATTATGCATATAATGTACTGCCTAAATATCACCAAAGCTTTATAACTAACATGTCTAACTTTTGAATTTGAACATGCATCGAATAATAAATCGTGGAACTCCTTTTGCACATAGCAAACATATAATTCAAGTATAGAAAAAAAAAGAGTTTAGCATAGTAGATTTTGATTCCTGATTGGAACTTTGAGTGATTTAACCGCAATGAAGCAGTATATATTTAAAGAAACAATAACAAAAGATTCACATAATCACAGAAAAAGGATATCTATTTTAATATATCTGTGGAGTATCTGACCTTGCTTTACATGAATTATGGTATCAGCACATTCGTGTTCCCTGGTATCCATCATAGCATATTTATGTCCTTATTTTGCAACTCAAGAAAGTGTGCAAATAGGTCTCTAGAGGTAACATACGCCTCCACTCCATGGAGAGTCACAGGCACTGCATTCAAACTTACCACAACGAAAGGAAATGCCAATGCTTTGGGCTTCTCCCAAGCCAGCGAATGTATAACATTGCTTCACTTGAGGTGCATTACCTAACATCCCATTACCTTCACTTTTCCAGAAAAATCCGATTCCCAAATAAAGAGACAGATCCTTACCAGGTGACACAAATCAACCAAGGATATCCTCCCAAAGGGAAAACTTACATTAATCAAAGCATCCATCTCCATCACATTGGATCCAAGTCAAGTACGAAAAAGAACTCTAGCTCAAAGAAACTCACATTTCAAACCCCTTGTTGTTCAGATTGCTTAAGTAACTTGATTGAGCCTTTGAATCTTCATAATAGGGAATGAATGTGTTATATCCCAGTCTTTCATTTCTCAGCAATTCTGAAATTCCTAAATCGCTTGCACTCTTGACCCCATTCCATTGACCCCAATGACTATTTGACACATGCACATCACTGACCTGTTGAGAGGTGGACTGTACGAATATAGATGGATTGGATTGAAATTGATTTGCATTTTCTGGACAAAGCAGTCGTCCATCATTCAAGGAAGAGTATGTATTCCTGAAGTGGTCATGAAATTCTAAGCTTTGCTGTGTTAGAGTTGACTGTTGTCTCATCATATGGAGCCTTGCATCTGGCTGAGAAGAATTATACTGTAACGTCGCTCTCCCTCTATCCAACATACCATTACCAATATCATAAATTGATGGCTCAACGAGCTCAACATCGCCCGTGGTGCCAGGATAACCAGTGGGCATAACAGATAGCTGCACCGATTGATTCACTGGGGAACAGATGCCAACCTATTAAGAGTTGATCTACCAAATAAAATAATAAAAACACAAATCAATTTCAGGAAAAAGTAAATAAAAAGAAACACAGACCAGAACTGTCAAAAGCCCAGTCCCCCCTCCTAGACCTCCCATGAGAAGAAAAACCTGGAGGTGACGCCCTTCTTGGTACTGAAAATCCTGGTGGGATTGAAATAGGCACCTCTGTAGCTGTCAAAATATATTGGAGCAAAGAGTCAAAGTGATGGACAAATTTACGTATGATATTTAGTATATCCTCACAAAAAGATATAAAATGAATGCTAAATCTCAGCCTTTTATTCAGGAGAGGGATCCAACATAAATCCCAAATCATAAACTAGAAAAGCAGACTCTACCAGCTGTTTACAGAAAATAAATAAACAAGTGCCGAGGCAAACCAGTAGATCAGGAAAAGACCGAATTACGGTAAAGTAGGTAGATTATATATCAAGGTGCAAACCTGAAGCTTTAGGAGACAACAAAGAATGGCTCCTGGGAAGATTTGAAGACTCCATATGCATGAAAGAATCCTTATTTAAATCAGATAAAGAAGAGTGGTCCTTGGGCGGATGCCATATATTATCAGAAGAATCTTCTTGCTGGGCAAATGAGAACCTGGACTGCTTTTTCTCAGGCATTTTCCGTAAACTTGGTACTCTGAGAAGACTGAATTCTTTATCAGTTTCACCCAACAAATTAACCAGATTATGAAGCTCAGTTAAAGAACCTTCATGTGCATCCAAATTCATCATCAAAATATTTGAGATTATGCCACTCTCCCCTATATCTGAAGGAAGATTGCAGTCCATATTGGCTTTATTGCTTTCGAACCCTTCCAAGTACTTCCCTATTTCCATCTTTGGTAACACACTGGAAGGATCAAATGTAGCAAAGCTAGTTCCTTTGTCATCAAATGAATTTTTGGAAAAGTTTGGTGATGAACAATTTACGTTTCTGCTGCTTATAAAGTCAACGGATTTAATATCTCGATCAACACCATTATCTGGTGATAGACAATGTCTCGAAGTTAAACCTACAAGAGTGCTATCTACAAAGTCTTCCATGGGTTTATTTGATACAGCTACTTCAACATTTTCTTCACTATTCTGTTTATTCAGTACCAGCGGATCCAAACTACTAAAACGCACTTCACAGCTATCTTTGGATGTGATAGATCTTACTCCATGGTCAGAACTTTCAGTGCTCACAACTTTTGATGAAAGGACATGAACATCATTACACGTCTCAGGCTTTCGATAGGAAGGCATTTCAGCACTTGTTCCCAGGGGTACACTAGGGGCAACCTGCATGACCCTGATAGAGGATATCAGACAACGTTAGATCTCAAATCACACAACAAAAGGCAGGACACCAGACCACTATATTTTATACCAAGAAGTTCTTGCTGGAGTAGCTTTTCTAGAGTCTTCAACTACACAAGATCCCTTATACTCATCCCTAGTGATCTGTTGAAACGTGATAAGTCAAAGGTTAGTATAACTGGTATGCATAGTGTGGCTACAACTGTTGCTCATAGGGTATATTATATATCCATAAATGCTAATAATACTTCATCCATGATCCTCAGCATTTTGTTGTTAGTTGTTACAACAAGAAATAAAACACTTATAAACATTCTGTAGAGTCTTACACTTATAGGATGATTAACTAGTGGTTTAGCTGCAGATAATATTTTTGCCTTGTTATTCTCATCCCCTGGTGGAGGTAACCCTTTCCCTGGACGCTGATGCAGATTATTTGTAACACCGATAACCTGTAAATCTTTACTCCTGCGAAGTTGGTAGAGGTCAAGTTATAATATGCTATTGCCAAAGAAACCATGAAATTGGATGAAGCATATGCATCCCAGAAGAACTTAATACCTTTCAAAGGCCGAAACCAGTTCATCTTTGGAAAAACTATCTTCCTGAGAGCCAAAATCATGAAGATACATACAATCTGCATTGCTACAAGGCTGAACAGAAAAATAAATGCCCTTGATGATCACAAACAAGTTTTTTTTACACAGAGAATCATAAGGGAGGAAATAATTACCTACCACATTTTTCAACCACGCATGGCAATACTTTGTTGTTCCGAAACATGCTCTGCAGAAGTAAACTGTAACTGTTACAACATGGCAATCCTACCATCGTAACCTTAATGAGTTACAAGACAGGCTTACCTCAAAGAATTACCATCATCTAATACAAAACTGTGCACCGATTGAATACAACGAGCTGCTTCATATTCACTTGAGTAAGTTATATACCTAGCAGATGGAATGAAACGATCACTAAAAAGTTAAAAAAAATGATACAGAATTTGACAGACACCCACCATGCCTGGTATGTCTATATCTATATCCTAGCCACAATTTTCAAAAATTACATATGATTATTTTAACATGTAAAGCGAGGGATCAGGAGCAATTATTTGGATGACTAGACAAGCCGAAAACTGTTAATTCCACATCAAGAATGTTTAAGTTAGTTTCAGAGATTGAAAGTGGTAAGCTATCTTACACACAACAACTATTGTTCGTAGCATGTTGAATGTCTCCAGTTGATGTACGAGAAATAGAGACCTTCAACACCTTCCCATACTGGCCAAAATAGTCCCTTCGCTTAAGAAGCTAGAAACAATGAAACAAAAACAAAAATTGTAGCTCAGAATGAAAGTACAAATTTCTTGGGAGACAGCACAGGGTGATATAGCAGCTACTTACCTCTTCTTTTGCAAGGTTGAGAGGCAATCCAATTATGTAGGCTAAGTTCCGCTGGAGAACTCTAACATCAGTAAGATGCTTCTTTGCTTCAGGTCCCTTATTGGGAGGCTTCTTCTGTTTCCGCTTCTGATTAAATTCAGTCACCAACCTGCACGAAACTCTAAGCATTAACAAACAACATCCACAACTGAACACAGAATTTCACACATTAAACCACGAAAATTATCTTACACTGCTTTACAGTCTGCTGCCACCCTCATAATCTTCTCTTTGTCGTAAGGTGTTCGGCACAGCGGACACCGCCCTTCCCTCCCGTCCTTCTCCGCCATTTCCATAATGTGGTTCCAACACCACAGACACACCTGTTGGTTTCATAAATTGAACAATCAGAGTCCGACTGAGTAAAGTACTGAAAGCACAAAAACGAAAACAGCTCTACAATGCAACCAGTTATCAACTCTAAAACAAACACACACGCTAGTGAATCAAAGCGAGAAGTTGAAGCAATCAAACCTCATAGCCGCAATCGCAGGGCTTGAGCTGCTGATCGGTCAAATCCATCTCCTCGGCGCAAATCGGACACGTCTGTTCTCCGGCGTCACTCATGGCTTCCCTGAAACAAGGTCAGAAATCCACCTCAGGCAAGCCGCATTGCAATTCCCCCAAATCGAACCGCAAGTCTGCGTCTCACTGAAACCCTAGCTCCGGAAAAATGCAAATGAACAAAATCGAAAAGCAATTAGAGAAAGTAAGAGAGAGACTAGATCAAGACTTACAGTGAGAGAGAGTGAGTGTGGTGGAGAAGAAGAATGAGGAAAATCCCAGGATAAGATAGAAAAGCAAAACCAGAGGGCGTTTTCAGGCCGACCTTTTTGGTTTCTCTCTCTATTGCTCTCTGGGGCTTCTGCCGCCGTTGGATGATATTTTTTATTTAAATCCGGCCGTTCAGCTGGTTGTCCTAACCTCGACCAGTCAACCAACTGCTTTGACCGGAATTATTGCGATGAATCTGGGCTGGGCCTGGGGTAAATCATCATTTATGCACTCCAATCTTGGTTGAGGACCTGCATGTCGGGACTGTTCAGGTGCGAGAGCTTCGTGCCGGATAGAATGAGACGAAACGACGACAGCCGTTCGATTTTTAATGAATTGATCCAACGGACATGATTAAACGGACATGATCAATTCATTAAAGATCTGTCGGTTGTCATCGTTTCGTCTCGTTTCGTCTCGCGCTGCATATAATAATTAATAATCTTGGGTTTTTAAGGAGATTAGTTTAGTAACTAATAATTTTTTTTTTCCTTTTACCCTTTTGGTGTAAAACCTTGAACAAAGTTTTGATTGAAGCTGAGCAGCAAGGGCTGGGCGCTGGGCGAGTCCTCTCATATTAATTAGTCGTTCTCTATCATAAAATTTTTCTGAACCGGTGAAAGCCCGACCGGTCTTGTTAGGTTTTTGGTCTATTTCGAATTCGCATGTCTCGCTCCGATCAAGCATCCTCAAACATCTCAAAATGAAGGTGAGTTCTGGAATGTATGCAGTAACTCGTCTACTTTTGCTGTCTGGAGTACGTGTTGAGCACCGATTGGCTGGTGCAATAAGTGTCCTCGTTAGGCTCCGTTATCGTAGTGAGCGCGTGATTTTCGGTTTCATCCGCGACCGACAATATGGGGTTGGGTAAGAGGTGTGTTGAAGAATCTTGACATTTGTGGATTCTAGATTAAGAACAGGTTAGGATTTGGAATGAAAGCGAGTCGGGTACGCCAGCAAATCTAAAAAAGTCCAACTCCCTTTCATGCATAAACTGATTAAACTCTCTTGGGTCGATCCTCCTCGCTACTCTGCTTCTTCTTCTGATCCTCCATCTCGAAATCGCAAACTGTCTTCTGGGTTTTCAGAGAAGAACAGAGAGCAAAATAGAGCCCTCTTCTTCTCTGCTTTCTAGTCTCTATATGTGAAAAGGAATAAGACGACTAGTGCTGATTGCTGACCCTGGGATGGAGATGATGATTTTCTCTGAATTGGGGGCCAGCCATGAGCATGGTCAAGGTCAACCACAAGTCTACAATTTAGAGGTAGCCGATCTAAAAACGTCGCCGCCGTCGTCGTATTGAACACTTAGAGAGGGACTCCAAACTAAAACTCTCCCTGTTTGTTCAGCCTTTCACTCGATGGTGAGGTGGATGTGAGATGATGATAGCACACACAATACACGCCACCCGCGCGTGCTTCATATCATAAGGAAAATACCCCAAGGTCACTGTGCACGAACGTCGTCAGCCAGACATGAGTACACGATGTACTCTGTACACAGCAGACGTCTCCACAAAATGAATACAATCAATTGAATCAAACACCCATTTTCTTAAAGATCTCGATGAGAGAAGCCAAGCAAATTTTCGAGATCTGATCTCACTTGTTCTACCAGATCCCATCACCAATTCAATCACTACCAAATTCCAGATCCAATCTGATCGTATTGAAAGAGAGGACACATGTTGAAAGAGAGGGATGAGAATGAAGGTGGGCAGCAAAATTGTTTCCCAAGTTGATTCTTAAAATGGGGCAAAATTGTTTCCCAAGTTGATTCTTAAAATGGGTTTGTCTCCTACACATACCTACATTAAACAGATACCTACGATTAAATTTAAAAAGATGATCAGACAGTTCGCCTATACATATATTAAAATTTCCCGTTAAAATAACTGCACCTACTCTTTGTCACCCGGCAGCCACCAGTCTGCTACTCTCCCTCCGACACCTGTCCCTACTCTTTTCAAATGCCAATTTACTTCCTCATAGTCACACCACAACCGCACATCTCTCCCACGTCGCACGCTCCTGGCCGTCCATCTCATAGCGCCAAGTAGAACCTTCCACCCTAAACCCCGATCTTTATGCTTTCCTATATATTCATTTGCTGTGTGTTGATAACTAAGCACCAGTTTTCAACAACTACAACTAGCAAGTGTGATCATTCCGAGTATAAATTCTCTGATAAACATTCTGTTATTTTTCCATGGGGAAGTGTTATCCAAGCGTGAGCGAGGACTACCGGAAAGCTGTTGAGAAATGCAAGAGAAAGCTGAGAGGACTGATCGCCGAGAAGCACTGTGCTCCTATAATCCTCCGCATCGCGTATGAACTCTTATGAAGCCACTTTGTTATTCTTTGCTTGTTGAAGAACCAACTAATTAATATGCATGAGCGTACGTAGTATTAATTGTGTGTGATGAATTGCTCGATCAGGTGGCACTCGGCTGGGACGTTTGATGTGGCGACGAAGACCGGAGGGCCGTTCGGGACGATCAGGTACCCGTCGGAGCTGAGTCATGAATCAAGCAAGGGACTTGATATAGCTGTCAGGATTTTGGAGCCGGTTAAGGAGCAGTTTCCGATTCTCTCATACGCAGACTTCTACCAGGTATACATTTGCGTTAGCATCGATGTGCTGAAGTTCTAGATTCGATGATCTAAGTTGTTGGGAACATAATGGTTAGGGTTTTGTCAATTTTAGACCTCCAATTCATGCTACGTCTTCACTAAATGTGTATGCTTCACAAGATTGAAACTGTCTACATGAGTAAATTTGTGATTGATTGAAACTGTGATTTGATTAATTGTGTTTTGAAGTTGGCTGGAGTTGTAGCTGTGGAAGTAACTGGAGGGCCGGAGATTCCTTTCCACCCTGGTAGACCGGTGAGCCATGGAACACCTTCTTAATATACTCTCAAGCTTGCTAACACATTTATGCTGTGAGTATTGATAGTTCTTGTCTTGCATGTACTAATTTCAGGACAAAAAAGAAGCACCGCCTGAAGGTCGCTTGCCTAATGCCAACAAAGGTTTATCATTACAAAATCATAAATACAAGTGCCCATGCATACGATGAAGATGAAAATGCTTATTGTTGCTACCTACCATATATGAATGCAGGTGTGGCTCATCTGAGGGATGTGTTTGGCCATATGGGTCTCAGTGACAAGGACATTGTTGCATTGTCTGGTGGACACACCTTGGTCAGTTCTTCATCATCACCAGGATTCAGCATTATCTAGCTTGTCTGATTTACTGGTAGAGATTAACATTTTTACTCTTGGGGATTTTACGAGACAGGGTAGGTGCCACAAGGAGCGATCTGGATTTGAAGGGCCCTGGACAACCAATCCCCTCATTTTTGACAACGCCTATTTCAAGTAGGAATTAACTCCCATTTGAGCGTCACAGTTGAATCTGTATCACCTTGTCAAGTAACCATCTCCTTAATATTGAGTACCACTGCCTTTGTTGTTTCCAAATTGAGCAGGGAACTGATTAGTGGAGAGAAGGAAGGTCTGATCCAGCTTCCATCAGATAAGGCTCTTCTTGAGGATCCAGTTTTTCGCACTTATGTCGAGACCTATGCTGCGGTATGTATCTTATAATCCACTATGTAATCTCAGTAAAAAAAAGACTGGCTTCACTCTATCTAGCTGTACTAATCTGACACTAGCTACTTCTGTTTTTGTTATTATGATTTTGCTCTTATTAATTAGGATGAGGATGCTTTCTTTGCTGACTATGCTGAAGCACATTTGAAGCTCTCGGAGCTTGGGTGAGTACATGATCACAGTTAACCTTGGTGTTGAATTACGATTATTCTTTCATTGCTGATTATAATCACTGCATTTTTTCATCTATCTTAGAATTTTGACTTCCTTTGTATCAATATCTTTCTACCACCAGATTTGCAGATAGTGAGTGAAGGAATTGTAAACAAACCAGGTCGAGCAATCGATCTTCTGTACTAGTAGACTGAAATTTTGCTTGGAATAAATCGTTTGTGCTATATATTTGGTTTTCTGGCAATGTTCATAGAAGCTAATGCTTTAATAACAAGCAGCTGCACGGCCAAACTAGTTGGGGTTGGCATGGGCAAACTAGAGTGATAATAATCATGACGTGTTTGAAAGTAGGAGTGGAAGGTTGTTTGTTGAAACAAGATTGTACTACTAGCTAGAGGATCCAAAGGATTCATCAACATATAAGGAATGTAATGTTAATATTTTCACTGGAGCTTTTAATTATTTGTTTTGTTCGAATTTTGTTGTTCAATGTTGCTAAATTAGAGGCCACGCGTTTTGATTTGGACTTGGTATCCCCATAATTTGACATGATCTTTCTCTGCACGATGAACATCTTTCTTCTTCTTAGAGTCGTCTGCTCTGCAGACGTTCAATTTTACATACACGGGCTTAGGCCGCACGGTGCCGACAACGTGGACATACAGGACATGCCGTGATAACTACCGAAAAAAAAGTGATGGTTGCAAAATCATTGTCTGCGTCTGATTTCCCATATACTCCAGGTCCGGATCTTGTGACGTACTTGTCGTTCAGTTCTGCAATTTCAGTAATATGTTCAGACTTGTTGTGAACCAGATGTATAGTAGGTTCCAATGGATCCGATTTTTAGGTTCAGACGTAGTCCATTTAGCTTGCCTCATGTTTTTTCCATCGCTTTGTTGCTCTGTTAGTTGTAAAAAGTACCAGGGAGTTTGATTCATGTAAAAAACCTCGTTGATTGGTGACTGGATGGTAGTTTGGGTGCGTGTGTTTGGCGATTTTGTTTGATTGCTCTTGTGGATTTTGGCTACTGATAGCTAGGATTTGAGTTAGGGAAAACAAACTTTTCTTTATTGTTGTGATTCAAGTTTAGTATGTAATTGGTGTGATTGCTTTGGAATGGTTCTTATTCGATTCTATCATTTTCATTTATTGCAAATTGACAAGCATTTGGTTTGTCAACCTGAAATATTGTGTTATGTTGTTTTGATGCTTCATTCATCTTATTTCTTCCTAATATGATGATATGAGTACGATGATAGCTGCTTGTTCATAGTAATAAGTATCCTTGTTTGGATGTCGTAATTTCGATATAAAGTAGCCTCTGACTATCTTACTGGAATTCATTGAAATGTGCATAGCAGACCAGACCCTGTCTTTTGTTTACACGTTGTGGATTACAGAAGTCCTTTATTTTTGTGCTCGTCAGAAGTTGCTCTCTCTCATGGAAGCCCTCATTGGTTCATACTTCAGGGTTCGGATTTAGTATTGACCAATATACAGCAAAATAGAACAAGTTCATCTTGCTAGAACATACACCACATCATGAGGCATCTTTTGAAACAAGGTCATCTTTGCTTACCAAGCCGTTTCTCTAAGCACTTCGGAGGTCAAAAGGAGAAGAAAATAGTTCTGGTGATCAGCCAAATCTGCCGAGATATAGGAGCTGAATAGTAACCCTACTGAGAAAATTTTCTCAATTGAACATGGCCTTACTACTTCAGTGAAGCATTTGAGTTCTATCTGCTCCAAATGCTGGCTAATTGGCTATGAATCCCTGATGGTTCTGTTGTGCTTCCAAAAGGCCACGTAAACTTGATTGACGTGATCATCACTTCAGCAGGAAGGCATCCAAATGATCTAGAATTACGCCTGTGACAATTGAAGTAAATTGGTAAGACGTCGATAGAGCGCAGGGGAGTGACAAAGAAACGTACTAGAGGTGTCATATATCTAAGTAATCTAACCCTTTCGATTTGAAACTTCAAGCAATACATAGTTGACATTAATCCTCTGTAACCTCTTATTCTTGATAAGTCACATGTCAGCTTCACTTGATGGTTTCGGGCAACCACGTAAGTACCTGTCTCACAAAACTAAGAAAAAAGAGGTTTGGTCAATGCCGGAGAACAAAAGAAACATGGCTAAACTCTTCATATATTCTCCACAAGCAAAAGCTGTGGCTTCAATCTAGAGATGGCTACATACCTACAGTTGTATGACTTGCACAACAACAATAAATAGCATTTGGGTGTACTTTGCAGGTTTAATTTGTATAACTATTGCAAATGAACTTCAAAACTTTTAAGATCAAATTTCGATTCTTTCCTGACTCAAGACTAGCTCATATTAATGAGTAATATATAATTTTTATATATTAGTTCATATTTAGTACGGATAATAATTTTTTAGACTTCTTATATAAATTAATAACAGGCTAAACATTAATCAAATTTTCTGTCATGAGGAATATGCCCAGAGGATTCATTCTGTGCTGAAAAGTCTTCAGGTTTAATGTCTATATATCTGTATGAATTCTCCTATCATCAATGCTAGACGCTCAAATGATGGAGAGTTGGACACATTATATTTTTCTTTTCTTTTCTTTTCTTTTGTTGAAGTAGGACACATTATATTTAGTAAGGACAGTTTAGCATCAAATCATACCAGGATGGAAACAAAGACACCACTGAAGGATAGACGCAGAAACCCTAGACTGAGAGAGCCCCTCAACCAAGAAACTATATCGGGTCCGGTTGCGGTATGTCCTTACGTCGTCGGACGGGGCTCGAAAAGGACCTTGTGTCCTTAGATGATGAACCCCCGACGAAGGCAAGATCTGTGGGGGCTGGAAACTTTGTTTTGATTGGTTGCGGGTTTGGTGGTTAGTGACGGCGGAGGCTTGCACAAAGACTGCTACGTCTGAGATCAGATTGTTGGAAATCAAGATCGGTGTTGCCAAATCGGCGTCTATCTCAGGGTGGTGTGGATGCCAACAATACTAGGATTGAATCTTGCATATGTGATTCGCCAGAGAGCAGCTGACCTTAGGGTTTCCTGCCAGCTTGGAGATTGGGTGATAGAATGAAGACGGTCGCTAAATGACAAGCGGGCGGTGTTGGCAGGGTGGTGCAGATCGGAGGAATAGAGCGCCGACAAGATAAAGGCGACTAGTCTCCACAGACGTGGTTGCATGGTGGGCCTGATGTTCGTGGTTCTAAGACTTGTTCTTGGGCCTTATCTATGTTATTTTTCTAGTTTCCGAAGTCCATGTTTTTTGGGCCACTAGGGTTTAAATTAGTTTTACTAGTTTATTTCCAACTAATCCCTATGTAGATTTCTAGGAATCTAGGTAGGTTATGATGCTTGCCGATTATGATGTTTTCTTTTACATCTAGATAGTGAATGCTTCCTGTCGTACCGTAATTGAGTCCTTTGGCGACGAAAGTTTCATACGAATTATCTCTATGTAAGGCTAGATTATAGCTTGCTAGGCTCATCGTCGATGAGAACAATGTATAATGTAATGGTATGCAAATCACCATTTTGGCTGCGACAATCAATACACTGAGCTGCTGCTCTTTTCCTCAAAAAAATATAAATTAATAATTAATTAAATATTTAAAAATATCATGAAAAATATTAATAATTGATAAAATACATAAACATAGAGTAAAAATAATGCTCATAATACAAATTATGGAAACTCTTAACAATTTTAGTTTCTTAGTTTAATTATTCTTGAAGTAGCCTTATATATTCTTTTGTGTTTTCCTTTATATTATGAAAAATTAAAGAATTTCTTATCAAATTAAGAAAACTCTTTTCAACGGACCCTCTATAAAGTAATAGTTTATGAGGAAATTAGAGAAAAACTCAAAAAATAGAGTTTCTTTTAAGATAAATCCATTAACATATTTCATTTTAATTTACACCTAATTCAAATCATTTAACATGTCTTATAGGTTTTATTTTTAAAAATAAATTTTGTCACTATTTTTCTCTTGACTGTTTTGCCCGGCCTTCAGATTTTAATTTTCTTTTTTAGTAAAATTTTAAGTTTACCATTCATTTTGTTTTCTATATTTTAATTTGTGATTATGGTGTAGGTATCAGCCATTCATTTTATTTCTACTTTTAAGTTAGGTTACAAATAGAGGAATTGATTTTTGGGTATAGGCTAGGGTTTTGGGTTAGGGGTTAGAGTTTAGAGTTTATGAAGAAATTGGGTTTTGGGTAGGGTTTTAGGGGTTAAGAGTTTAGAGTTCATATATTCATGGGATGTCATTTCATTAACGATTAGAGATAATGACTACTTTTCTAATTCTAGAAAAAACATAGGTTTTATTATTTATCCTAAATAACATGTTTATTTTGTTTAGACAAACTTAATTAAGTTTGAGTGTATTTTAAAACAATCTTAAATATATGTGTAATTTAAAATAGGTCTACCAAATTATGTGTAACATCAAATACCCCATAATTTATTCATTTATCGATAAATGAATAATTTATTGATAATATAATAATCTCTCTAATGTAATAATTTTTTATTGTCCAAACCTTATTCATTTATAGAAGTTTTATTGTAAATGAAATGAAATAGCTATAGGGCACACGCAACCGACACAAGACATATGAAGATAAAAGAAGCACAATACTGAACAACATAAAATGGTATCCGAGTGAGCTACGCTTAGGGACAGAGAGCAATTTAGGTATATGACCTCTCCATAACGATGTTTTTTCACAAACTAGGGTTAGAACTAGACCATATATTACCGGGAGAACCCTGCAAACGTCCGCTAACATGTTTCCACTATTGGGTAGCATAAAATAACATGAAGAGTAAGAGATGAGATGGAAGTATTTACTTGAGAGGCGTGGAATATGACAAATCTTAGGCCACTCTGGGCCGGTCTCCTCGCTGCATCTTGCCGTTAGGAGGGGGCATTCCATGATGAAGAGCCAGTTTAATTTGGTGAGGCCTCGCATGGCTTTGATGGAAGGTAGGCATCTCAGATTTCTGCAACTTTGAATCATTAGAGTTTCGAGGGATGTAAGGTTTCCCAACCATTCTGGAATAGCCTCCACTCCCTGAAAGAACATTATACGCAACTGTCTCAAAGAACTGAAATGTTGAATCTGTCTTTCAGGTAGAGACGTGAGCTTTGGCCAACCCCTCAATGTTAAGGATTCAAGATGTGGTAATCCTTGAATGATAGGGAATGTGTCCAGATTAGGGAAACCACCAATGGTCAAATTCTTCAAACATGGGAGGACAACCTCACTTGGAAGACTTGTTAACTGAGAACAATCAGAAATCCACAACCGACGAAGGGATGTGAGATTGCTTAAACTTGGAAGAGTCTCTAGATTAGGGCAACGTCTTACTTTCAACTCTTCAAGGGAGACAAGAACTTGAAGAGAGGCCCAAGACTCTAGCCCTAGTTCTGAACTCTGGCACTTCTCGATTGTCAATCTCCGGAGATCTTTGAAGCCTCCTAACGTTGGGAGAGAGTCCAGATCACTTACACACAGCTCTTGAAGCGATGAAATGAGATTGTTGATTGAAATGGATCGTAACTTAGGGCACATTGTTATTGCCAAACTCCGAATAGAGGTACAGTCTAGTACACTCAGCAGGCTTGATAACTCAGGACAACCTTCTATCTCCAATTTCTGAAGGGATGGGAGGCCACGTATAAGTGGAATGGAGGTTATTCTAGAGCAATTCTTTATTTCCAATGTCTCAAGGGATGTGATACCACAGTGTGTGATATCTGGGATGCACTCTAGGCTCTCGCAACTATACAAACTAAACTGCTTGAGAGAGGGTGTGAGTAGTCCCTCAGGTAAAAACCGCAGTTTTGGACAGCAGGAAATCTTCAGTGACTGAAGAGACGAGCAACAGTAGTACTCGGATCCTTGTGATTGGGGAGAAATACAGGTTAGCTCCGAACAGCTACTTATCTCCAAATGTGAAAGACTCTTGTTGTTCTCTAACAACCCTTCAGGCAGACAAGCAAGTCCGTTTACCCCGGATATTTTGAGAGAAGTGAGAGTGGTAAGTTGACTGCTGAGGATACATGTTATTGGCATGTCTCCTCTATGGATGCCACTGATCACCAACTTCTTGAGAGATGGAAAATGACTCGGAGCATTTGACAATTCGTAACAATACATCAAGGACAGCTCCTCGAGGCAAGGAAACACTATGACTCTCTCTGTTGGCGCTTCCACCCAATCAGCTAAGTTTCGGGCGCTTTCGACATGTAATGTTTTCAATGCAGGAAATAGAGCCTTTGTCTCATCCATTGTCATTGCGACATGATCATATCCATAAAACTCAGCTCCTAGACGTTTTAGTCCATGCATAGTCTCAATCCTAACATGTCTAAGATTAGGAAGATGGCCAAGTATTGGTACTTCTTCGCATTTGTTGCAACTAGCTAACTTGATTTCTTTCAAATTGCTTAGCCGAAAAGACCTACTCATCATCCATGATGGAAATCTCACACCCATGAATTTGTGAATCTCTAAGAACTCCAAATTTGAGTGTGGCTGAAGACCCTCCAGTACAAGTTCATCACTGCATCTTTCCCAGCCTTCTCCTCGTGACCAGTGGAGCTTTAACGTTCGTATATTTGACTTGGCCACCAAGTTTGCTTCCTTTGCTTCGTTTCCATGTCTCACAAGCTCCAGCTTGTAGATACATAGCTCACCTGTCAAATGGTTTAGGCCAGCCAGCTCTTCTATACCACAACCTATCTCCTTACTCACCCTAAAATGAGATAATGATCGAAGATTAGTCAATTTCCCAATCCCAACCGGAAAATGTAAACTTCGACCAAAATAAAGATGTCGTAAGTTGATCAAATTTTGCAGTTCATGTGGAAGGTTTTCAAGAGAGACGAGAGGATACATTCTTAACGTTTGTAGGTAATAAAGCTTTCCAATTGATTGGGGCAGCACTTTAACTTTTGTTCTGGAAATATCCAAATATCTCAAATGTGTCATCTCTCCAAGTAAATCTGGCAACTCTACAATATCTGCCTCGAATAATTTTAGGACATGCAGAGATTTAAATCCCGTCAAGATCTCTTTATTCAAGAACAGTTTCCGAACACTTCCCTTCAGAATTCTATGTAAACTAGACATATGATTCTGCTCCACATACTGGATCTTGTTGGAGTATCGTGTCAAGCACATTGACTTCGATACATTTTCTGCAAGATCGTGCACAAGATCATGCATCCTGCAGTGAGTAACAGTACCATACTTATCCTTTGAAACATCTTGAAAAAGAGAGTTTCCCAGTAGGGTATTAAAATATGCATTGCCAATATCCTCCATCACTTCTCGAACTCCATTGGGAGAAGGATACTCAAGCAACCCCATAGCCATCCAAAGTTGGATCAAGTCATCCTTTTCCATATTGAAATCTTTTATGAACATTGAGCAATATGCAAAACATTTCTTCAAAGATGGTGGTTTCAACTCAGAAAAACTGAAGTTCAGTACTGCAAAGATTCTTTTACTTTCTTCTTTTAGATCCCATATTGTACTCATTTCAATTTCCAGCCATTCATTGGTGCTTTTAGAACGCATTAGACTTCCCAAAACCTATTTGTATGTTAATCTGAATTAGAATATAATACTGCCATATATAACAATTGATCAAGTGCTAATGATAATCAAACCTAATAGTTTGCATGAATGTAATGGCTAATGACACATTATTTATGAGGGAATTTATCAGAACTTAGTAGCTTAACTTATCTCTAATATATGAAATGTACCTAAATTTTATTTTTTTCTCACATATCAATGCCTGAAGTTATGTTGAAATTAATGCATGCCAACTTTGATATATACTAAGGTAAGGTAAGACTTCAAATTTGATAACGTACCTTTGCTACCAGTGGCACTCCTCCGCACTTCTTGGCAATCTCCTTTCCGGTTCTCTCTTGATGTTCAGGCAGAGTATTTGCAATCGGAATGGCTTTATTCTTTAAGATCAGCCAGCATTCATCATGTGAGAGTTTCCCAATATCACACCTAGGAAGCGTCTCCATGATTTTTGCGACTTTGCTATTGCGGGTTGTGACAATGATGCTGCTTCCTACTGTACCTCTAGCACTTTCCAAGCAAGTCTTCAAATCATCCCATTTTTGAAGATTTTCATTCCAAACATCATCCAATACGAGAAGGTATCTTTTCCCTTCTAGCTCATCTTGGAGGTGTTTGAGTATTGCAGCCTTGCCTTTCACCGCAGCTTTCTCCGCACTGAGATACTCCAAGATCCCGCTTAAAATCTTCTCGACATCAAAAGCAGTGGACACACATATCCATATTTTTTGTTGAAAGTGTCTATCAATCTCATAGGCATTGTATATTGATTTTGCCACAGTCGTCTTTCCCAAGCCTCCCATACCCACAATAGCCAAAACTGGAAGATGATCACCTTGATTACTATTACTTGAGTTGATCAAGGTGGTAACTATATCTGACAAAACCTCATCCCTTCCAATGATATTCTTTTCATCTTCATCAAAGCAGAATACAGTTTGCCTATCAACTCCTGCATCATCAGACAATTCATTCCCAGCAAGTACCAAGTGAAAACTAGCTGCCTGACTCTCTAGCTTCACAAGAGATTCGTTAATTCTCCTAATTTTACGACCCATTTTATGACGAAATGCAATGGGATCGAAGATTGACAACACCTTCCTTTTTTTCTTCTTCTTCATGTGATCTTGCAGTTCTATTTTGCGCCTGAGTTCTTCATATCCAAACTCATCCAGCAGGTCATCCGCATCACCAGCTATCTCTTCAATCTCCTTCACCCAGATTTTCACGTCCTCGCCCTGATCTTGCTTCAGATGCTCGGCAGCTCGTAACATAGCCTGAAGCTTGACAGATGAAGTATGCATCTTTGCAAGTTCACTCTCAAATCCCCACAGAAGACTGAACTCTTCACCAGCAAGTAGAGCCACCTTCCTCAGAAGTTCCCGGGCTGCAAATGTGAGCAGAGATTCTGCCATTTCACAAACGTACAACACTCAACTCTAGACAAAGAGGTGAACACTCGGTTATTTGTTGAGAAACTATAAGACTAAGGTTTTGAATTTCCTCCCCTCTCGAGCTTTAGTATCTTGACAGCTAAGTGTTGAATGGACCAATTGGTTGTTTCGAATTTATCAGGTAGATTTTCGGTCTTCTCATATATTTCGAGAAGGTAAAAGAGTTGAAGATGTATTAGCTAAGGAAGGGCTAAATTCATCAGGTTTGAAGTGATGAGATTTTTCTCTAAATTATGTTGCTTATCTTTGTAATAGTGATTGGTTTGGGCTTCCTAATTTTCGTTTCTGTTAGCTTTCATTGTTTTTATTTGTGGTTTATAGGTTTGTTTTTTATTTTTAGTGGGAGTTGAGTTATATCTTTTCAGCTTTGATATAGTTCTTTTATTTTTTTTCAATAAATTTTTCTCCTTTTAACAAGATTTATCTAAACAAAAAAAATTTGAACACAAAAATTTGAACACACAGTAAACCTGACGGATAGACAAACTAGAAGTAGCTTGAAGATGCAGTGTGGTTTTAAAGAAATCATTAGCTGATGGCTGGATGGAACAATCCACATTAGATCCATACATTATAACGTAAAAGTCGTATGCCTGACACCAATGCATGAGTTGAAATGGAAGACAAATAATGGATATTTATTCTATACACATGCAGCAGGAGTATACTAATCTTTTTCCTGGAAAAGATTGCGGAACACGTCGAGGGGTTGCGCCCTTGTTTGGACAAGGTCGTCCTGAATTATATATAAACGTGCACCGAGATGACATGCGAGGATGTAAACTCGGGAACTCTGCAAGTAGTGAACTAAATATGATCTGTGCTCTGAATGACACCAATATTTCTCAGAGTATTTTGGGGACAGATACTTTCAGTATCTCTCTAGCTATTATTTACAATTTGATCACTATAAAGACTTTCAATGTATTCCAAAGTCTAAGTTAGGTATCAAACAAATATAGTGAACTAGAAGCTCTTCTGAGTTCTGACATCGGCTAGTTGACTTTCGAATTTTAAACGACCGTATCGTTAACTTGAAGAAAAAACTAAAACAATACTAGTCAACAATGTTACAAATAAAACAGACCTTCAATGAAAGTTGGCACACGCTATTGTTGTTTTAGTTGCTCAATTTGTATTAAATTGGGTTAATGGTATATTTGTAATAGTCATCTTAACACTATATAAGGGTAGTAAATTAAGATTTTATTAGAGAGAAGAGATTCAGTTGTTTTGGTTGTTGTCGTAAAACACTGTGTAGAGCTGCAGTGATCCGCTTTGTAATACCCTCATCTGGTTAGTGGAATTCATTCTCTCTGCTGCTCCGTGGACGTAGGCTATTGCCGAACTATGTTAAAACTTTTGTGTTCTTATTTTTTTGTGTTTGTTGCTGTGATTTGGTATGTGAGATTTTCCCCGCAGAAAATCATTTCTCCCCATAGCTCTTTGTTCTTTTGTCACTACAAGTTTTTTAGGTGCTCTGAGCACAACTAGTATCAGAGCCAGTTGTGACTCTAATTTGAGAAGATGAGTGATGAGAGTGAGATGGAAGTAGAATTGTATAATTTTTGAACTATTCAATTCATATATGTTCTTCAGACTATTCATGCTCGACCGTATAGTCGTCATAATCTTTGATCAATGAAGCTTTTTCCTTTCCCCTAAAAAATGGTAAGTACGTATGGAATTACTGGTTTTGAACTCTTGATTATGAAAATACATATGCATATAATCAGATGCAGCTGATTATTGATACTTAAAAGTTGAAACCAAATCAAATATACGTTCTTGAAATCATTGTATGTTGGAAAATTCAAAACAAGTAGTCTAGTGGTCGGGGCTAGGTCCACCATGTTGGGCGAATGTCACAGTGATACTCCTGGTAGTAAGGAGATCACTGGTTCGATCATCCGCATGGTAAAGAATCCCATGGGAAGAGCTCTAACCTTAACCCCTCCAGCGGTTCGGAGTGGTAGCTCACTCGACTACCATTTTACAGGGTATCAAAGTGGGTATCAAAATGAAGTTTTAAGACTTTTGGTGTTTAACAAATCAAATTTACTGATTCACAATCTGTTGGACAAACCATTTTTAACTGATATACACAAACACTAATATTCAAAGCTGTGTGTTACCCCCTTTAGAAATAAACAAGCAAACCCATGATTAACGGTGGGGAAAGGGATCAGCTGAAGTTTACTAGCTGGCTCCTTTTTCAAAACAGCTGTTCCTCCAGTTTTGTGGTAGCCTCCTAAAAGAATCACTTTCCAAATTAGTATCGGTAATCCTGCTAATACAACAATGTAACTAAGTCGATAAGGAAACAACAAGCTTGGTCAATGCTGGAGACCAGAAAAGGGGACACGCATATACAAGTTTTAACGTATAATATTACTAGAGATGCTTCAGAAACCTTAACAAGTACTAATTTAACAAGAGTTGCATAATTTGCTCAAAAATACCCAGTTCAATTGTTCAAATACTTCATATCCAAAGAAGACTCAATGAGGTGAACATGCAAGATATCTTTATATATAAAGCAAAGGAGGTTTTTAACTGTTTTATGAACGGTGATGGACGATTTTATCCCTCCTGCATTTTTACAAGTCAGTCATTCTGTTATTAAATTGACTGTTTTACCTTCATATAATTACAGTTCTGCCACTGCTTTTGTTGTTTCATAAGTTATTTGTTTTTAATTTAAAAAACGACATTTTTAAAAATAATAATATTAATGATAATAATAATATTCATAATCCTAATAATAATATAAAATAAATTCAGTCACTCTAAACCTAAATAATTGTATTGATCAATATATATTAATTGTTCAAGGTTTAAATCACTTCTATAACTTTTTTAAAATAGTAGATTTAGCGGTGTATGTGAGTATTCATAATACTATTTTAAAAAGTAGATTTATCAATGTTGATATGTGAGTGTTGGTACGTGAATTTATCTAGGTTAGGTTTTGAATTTAAATTGGGTTTTGGGTTTCAGGTTTATGATATCAATTAATTTTGCCGAAGTGCGTTACTGTAGGTTCGATTAATTATTGTAAAATTTCTGTAGTTCGATCAATTTTGTGCAACTCTCTGAAACTCTAATAAAAAGAACCCAATTGATTAAGATGAAGTTAACACCGAATTTATATTAACAACCAAGATGTATGGAATTGCAAATAACAAACACTCATCAATACATGTCATAAGCTGAAAATGATAAACTTAATCAATAGGGAAATTAATTGATGATATTTATCGATGACTTACTACGTGTAATTTAGAAATTTTCGTTGTTGATTATTGCTTAGTTTTCTTCCAAAATGAAATTTATATTTATGGTAAAACTGCACATAATTGATCAAATAACAAAAATTGTATAATAATTGAATCAAATAGCAAAAAAATGAACAATAATTAATCAATTACAAACTAATGAAAACCGCCCTTCTAATTCAAGCTCTCATTCTAATTCAAGTACTCAACAAAGTAGACAAATGTTAAGAGTTTTTGTTTCCTTCTGCCACTATTAAGTATTATCATACTAAAGTGAAAATATATCAACCACGAGTCATTTTAAAAAGAAAAAAAATCAAATCAACTGTGTCTGCCACCGCGCCTGACAGGTGCGGGCGTCAATGCTAGTTATATATAAAACGAAGGGGGTGGATTACTGTTCACGTGAATAGTGTCATTCGTTTTTGCCCCTCCGTTTTTGAATTTTTTTACAATCTAACCAGTTAAAATGAATTGATTTTTTTACCCTTCTGTTTTACTTAATTACAATCTGCCATTCAGTTTTTCTTATTTTTAGTAAAATAATTTTTTTTGGATGGTGCATTCAATTTTGATATTGTAAATATTTTTATTATATATATATTTTACAAATTTTTGTTATTGATTATTTTCAGTTTTTTTTCTGTTCACGTGCGCGTGGAGGTGATTAGTCTTCTTCTTAATCATCTTTATTACTATATATTAAGCGGAGCGGGGGGGGTTTACGGTTCACGTGAACAGTGCCTGCTAACTTTTTTTTTGTGAATCTAGCTTCAGTTTTTTTCTTTTCTATCGGTCGAATGGCGTATGCATTGTTCACATGAACAGTGCATGCAATTTTTTTTGTCAATTTAGCTTCAGTTTATTTTTCTTTCTTTCGGTTTGACCTTCGGTTTTTTTTTATATATATAAATTCAGTTTTACCCCTCAATTTAAGTTGTGATTAAATCTAATAGGTTTCAAAGACATATATTAACAAATATATAACCAAATCTCAAACACATTAGATTTAAAGTTTAAGGGTTAGAGATTTAGTGTTTAGGAGTTCGGATTTAAGGTTTATGCATAATAACAAATATATGACCAAATCTCAAACACATTGAATTTAAGGTTTAAGGGTTATGAATTTAGGGTTTAGGGTTATAAGTTCGGATTCAAGGTTTAGGGGTTGCACTATTTTATTTGGATTTTATAGGGTTTTACATATTAACCGAATTAGCAAAAAGACACTTCGGCTAGACAACCAATATAATATCAGGGTTAACTTCATCTCAATTTAATGAGTTCATTTTTATTTGAGTTTTCAAAGAGTTGTTACACAATATTGATCGAACTACCGAAAATTACATAACAATAAATTTATCTGATAAAAATGCATTTCAGCACGGCTAATGAACATAAAATGATGAGCCAATACAACATAAAAAATTACATGTAGGTGCCAAATGATAAATCTCAGGCCACTCTGGGCCGTTCTCCAGGCTCATGGAGAAGGAGATGCATTTATACCCTTCTGTCGACGCGGCAGGCAACCACATATTCTATTAACGTAACAGGTGGTTATTGTCTGCCGGATTTCGTTGCCTTCAGCCTCTCCAAGATTACTTATATATATATATATAAATTCAGTTTTACCTCTCAATTTAATCTGTGATTAAATCTAATAGGTTTCAAAGGCATATATTAACAAATATATAACCAAATCTCAAACACATTAGATTTAAAGTTTAAGAGTTAGAGATTTAGTGTTTAGGAGTTCGGATTTAAGGTATATGTATAATAACAAATATATGACCAAATCTCACACATTGAATTTAAGGTTTAAGGGTTATGGATTTAGGGTTTAGGGTTAGAAGTTCGGATTTAAGGTTTAGGGATTGCACTATTTTATTTCGATTTTATAGAGTTGTACATATTAACCGAATTAGCAAAAAGACACTTCGGCTAGACAACCAATATAATATCAGAGTTAACTTCATCTCAATTAAATGCGTTTATTTTTAAGTTTTCAAAGAGTTGTCACACAATATTGATCAAACTACCAAAAATTACATAACAATAAATTTATCTGATAAAAATGTATTTTGGCACGGCTAGTGAACATAAAATGACGAGCCAATACAACATAAAAAATTACATGTAGGTGCCAAATGATAAATCTCAGGCCACTCTGGGCCGTTCTCCAGGCTCATGGAGAAGGAGATGCATTTATACCCTTCTGTCGACGCGGCAGGCAACCACATTTTCTATTAACGTAACGGGTGGTTATTGTCTGCCGGATTTCGTCGCCTTCAGCCTCTCCAAGATTACTTTCTTCACATTCCGACTCATCTGAGTTTTCATCTTCACTGCATCTTTCTTCTAGAAGGGGACACTCGTATATGTCTATGCGCATCTCTCCGAATTTGGTGCGGCGTTGCGTTGATGAAGGTAGATACTTGAGATTCTTGCAATCACAGATAATCAGTTCGTGAAGAGATGCAAGGTTTCCCAACCATTCTGGAATAGCCTCTATTTCGTCGAACATATTTATACTCAAATGTTTCAAAGAAGTGAACAGTTGGATGTCATCAGGGAGAGACTTGAGTTTAGGCCACCCCGACAACTCTAATGTTTCAAGATGTGGTGATATGACTGATATCACATCTTGACTGAAAGGGAATGAATCGAGCTCCTCCGACAACGGACCAATGACCAACTGCTTCAAACAGGGGTGGCTAACCAACCTTGGTAGAGTCGTTAACCGTGGACAAGCAGAAATCTTCAACTCACGGAGGGATGTGAGGTTATCTAGACTTGGAGCAGTCTCTAGCTCAGGGCAATCTTCTATTGTCAAAACTTGAACACAGGCACAGACGTCTAGCCTTATTTGCGGAGAATGACATGATTCGATTGTCAGTTCACGGAGGGACGTGAAGCCACCTGGTAAAGTTGGAAGAAACTCTAGCTTACTGAGGGTCAACTTTTGGATCGATGTAGTGAGACTAGTGTTGATTGGAAAGGCTCTAACTTCAGGGCACTTTGATACTGCAAAACTCAGAATAGAGGTGCAGGTTTCTAGTCCTCTCGGCAATCTTGATAACAGACCACATTCACGAATCTCTAACGTCTGGAGGGACGGGAGGCCATGTCGTCTAATCTGAATGGACCTTAAGTTAAAGCAGTTACTTATTTCCAACCTTTCAAGAGATGGACAGTATTCTAGTCCATTTGGTAGACTGACCAACTGATTACAGTAATAAATGCTCAGTTTCTGGAGAGATATGAAACAACCGTGTGCAATATCTGCTATATACTTTAGGCTTTCACAGAAGGACAAGTCCAACTTCTGAAGAGAAGGTGTGAGCAGTCCATGAGGTATATAGGAGAGATACCGACACCCATGAATACGCAGTGACTTGAGAGATGTGCAAAGACCAATTGCCGGGGGACCAATATGAGTTAAATGGTAACAACCATATAAATCCAAATATGCAAGATTCTTGTTGTTTTCAAACAACCCTTCAGGCAGACAAGTAAATCCCCCAACATGATTAATTTCTAAAGATGTGAGACTAGTTAGGTTTCTGCTTAGAATACTCTGTATAGGCATGGCTGCGTTGTCCAGGTTTTGAATCACCAACTTTTGGAGAGATGGAAAATGAGTAGGAGCACTTGTCAATTGCTTACAACTCTTCACAGTAAGCTCCTCAAGGCAAGGAAACACCCTTACTCTTTCTGTTGGCAACACTGCAACTTCCATCCAATCTTTTAGGTTATCAGCCCGCTCAATATGTAAGGTTTTCAATGCAGGAAACAAAGCCTTGCTCACCTCACTTCTGATGTCAACATGATCGTAACCATAAAACTCAGATCCCACACATTTTAAGTTGTGCATTGCTCGTATCCGAATATGATTGAGATTAGGAAGATGACCGAGTATTGGTAATCCTTCACATTTGTTGCAGTCGACTAATTCAATCTCCTTTAAGTTGCTCATCATCCACAATGGAAATGTATCACCATCGAACCTGTGGATCTTCAAGGATTCCAAACTGGAAGGTGGTCGAAGGCCTTCGAGTACCTCATTATCATTGAGCCACTGGTTTTCTACTTGTGACAATGGAGACGTACCACTGAACCTGAAATCCTCTGCTAAGGATTCCAATGGTAAATGTCGAAAGCATTCCCGTACCTCACTGCTCCCCTGCACATTGTAGAATTGTGACCACTCAAACCTCAACTTGCGTATATTTGTCTTTCCCACCAAATTTGTTTTCATTGCTGCTTCTCCATCTCTCACTCGTTCCAAATTATAAATACATAATTTACCAGTCAAATGGTTGAGACTAGACAGCTCCTCTATTCCACAACCTTCACCTCGTTGATAGTTGGTTAATGATCTGAGATTAGTTAATTTCCCAATGCCAACAGGAAACTGCAGTCTTCCATCAAAATAAAGATGTCTCAAGTTTATCAAGTTCTCCATTTCCTTCGGAAGCCCTTCTAAACAGAGGTTACGAGGCATTCTCAACGTTTGCAAGTTATAAAGCTTGCCAATTGATTTGGGGAGCACTTCAATATATGTACGAGAAATATCCAGATATCTCAAGTGTTTCAACTTGTCAATCGAATTCGGCAACTCCACAATGTCTGCCTTGTATAACTTTAAGACACGCAAATTTTCAAAGCCAGGTAACATGTGTCCAACAGCTTCATCGTTTGAAAACTTCTTCCGAACACTCCCCTCTAGTATACTTTGTAGCATTGAAGTATGATGAGTAAGCTCTAGAGTTCGAATGTTATTGGAATACCGTGTCAAGAACATTGATTCAGACACATGTTGTGCAAGATCGTGAACAAGATCATGCATCTTGCAGTGGGTAATAGTACCATATTTATTCTTTCTAACATCCTGAAAAAGAGAGTTTCCCAATAGAATATTGAAATATGCACTGCCTTTGTTCTCCATCTCTTCTTGACTTTCCTTGGGAGAAGAAGGCTCAAGCAACCCCATAGCCATCCAAAGTTGGATCAGGTCATTCTTTTGCATATCGACATCTTTTTCAAATATTGAGCAACATGCAAAACATTTCTTTAGGCTTGCTGATTGCAATCCAGAAAAACTGAGCTTCAAAACCGCAAAGATTTGATGACTTTCTTCTAGATCCCATATTGTGCTTCTTTCAATTTCCAACCATTCATTGTTGCTTTTAAAACGCATTAGACTTCCCAAGACCTAGTAAATAGCGATTATGAGTAGCATTTTGATCTATGAATTATAAGTATGTAGCGTTATAATTTGTATTATTTTTTCAAATCAAAGTACATATGTAAACGTTTAGCCATTTGAAATTATAGTAAAAGATGATAATATAGGAGCATACCTTTGCCACTAGTGGCACGCCTCCACACTTTTTAGCAATTTCTTTTCCAGTTCTCTCTTGATCTTCAGGTAGAATATTCTGAACTGGAATCGCATTCCTTTTCATGATGTGCCAACATTCATCATTAGATAGTTTTCCTATATCACAGCGAGGAAGTGCCTCCATGACTTCTGCAACTTTGCCATTACGGGTAGTGACAATGATACTGCTTCCTTTTGTACCACCAATACTCAGCAAACAATCTCTAAAATCATTCCATTTGTTAACATCTTCATTCCAAACATCATCCAACACCAGAAGATATCTTTTCCCTTTTAGTTGTTCCTGGAGGTGGTTTAGTATTGCAGCCTTGCCTCTGACTGCAGCCTTCTCCGCACTGAGATATCCCAAGATCCCGCTTACAATCATCTCGACGTCAAAGAGAGTAGACACACATACCCATATTTTGTGTTGGAAGTGTCGACCAATGTCAAGGTCATTAAATATAGCTTTAGCCACAGTTGTCTTTCCTAAGCCTGCCATTCCCACAATAGCCAAAACGGAAAGATCTTCACTGATATTGTTTGAGCTGATCAAGGTTGTTACTATATCTGACACAACCTCATCCCTTCCGATTATACTCTTCTCATCATCATCAAAGCAGGGGACTGTTTGCCTGTCGAGTACTCCTGAATCATCAGTCCTTGCATTCCCAGCAATTACTAAATGAAAGCTGGCTGCATGTTTCTCCAGTTTCTCAAGTGACTCGTTGATTTTCTTGATTCTACGTCCCATTTTATGACGAAAAGCAAGGGGAGCAAAGAGTGACAATACCTTTTTCTTTTCTACTTTATGCCGGAGGACTTCATAGCCAAAGTCATCGAGCAGATCATCTGCATCACCAGCTATGTCTTCAATCTCCTCCACCCAGATTTTTACGCCCTCGTCCAGATTCTGTGTCAAATTCTCGGCAGCTTGTAGCATAGCTTGAAGCTTAACTGATGTAATTCGCATCCTCGCTAGTTCTTTCTTGAATCCCCACACAAGGCTGAATTCTTCACCAGCAAGTATAGCCACCTTCTTCAGAAGTTCCCTAGCAGAAAAAGTGAGGATAGATTCTGCCATTTCCCGAGACAAGAACAAAAATAATTGGTTAATCAGCTGAGGATCGAAACTAGGACAGAGTTTGTACATACATTAGGTAGTTATTGTTGAGTTATATGAACTAATAGCTAATGGCTGCCTGCAGGAAACTTACATAGTTGAATTAGAAATGTAAAACAAGCTTTAGTCGTATGGCTGATCGACGCCAATGGATTAGGTTCGGTGGGATTAGAAAATTAATTGCAGAAGGTTGAAAACAGGTTCTAGGAATTTTAAACAAGTTGTACAGAGATGTTATGCAACTTCCTAACATCAAAACCAACTGCTAATAGTCAACTTGATGTGAAACTATGAGTCCGTGGGAGTTGTTTTATTAACTATTAAATGTTGTTTAGAAAGTCTATGAGGTGCAGTTGGTTGCTAGCTGTTAAGCGCTTATGTTAATCTAGGAATCAGGAGTCTTTAATGATGGGAGTCTCTACAAGAGTCTAAAAATGCGTTAAGGTTTTCATTTGATTTCCTTGGAAATCTACGCTCCAACGGTGATTGGAGTAGTTTTGCCCTAACTGATTTGCATCACAACTTTTGTAATCTGGAAACAAACTGCTGGCGTGCAATTTAGCTGTATTCATCCTTTCCAAAATGCGTTATACCTTCTAGAATCAAACAGAGTTTCATAGGAAGGTGCCTAGCTCGTAGGTCCACTTTCAGAATTTGTATATGATATGTTAGAACATTGACATCTCCTAGAGCGCATATTGCAGTATGGCCTTGCGTGACATGTTCTACTCGGAAGCATTCTACATGTGGCAAGAGAAAACTGACGATGGCATATGTAAACACAGGGTACAGATTGATTCAAAGCCAAATCTGTTATATCCATGTAGGATCTGTTGGAAGACCAAGCGCACACAAACTCTAACATGACCAAAGCTGTATATATATTATAGAAAATTTTATACAAGTCTCATTTTTAACATTTTCTCACTCATAAGACCACTCTAACATTTTTATCCATTGAAGTTTGGCCAAAATCCATAAGGTTATCTTTAGACTATGTCTAAAATACCCTCCGCTATATCAAAACCAAATCTCTCTCTCTTTTAGTTGCTCACTCACTAAGTCACTCAACAATGTGGCCGGCTCTATTCACCGTCACGGTGGCCGCCTCCACCGGCCTCCTCACCAAGAACCACCTCTCTTTCTTCCTTTTAAGATTCATATGTCGTCTGATTAGACTGACGACGTATCGAGCTCGTGGCTGATCTAGTCCTCTTTCTCGCCATCGTTGTGGTGGCCTTAGCCGTCGTCGTCCTTGATGAAATAAGCTGAGAAAACTCTCAAACTCTCCGATCTGAGCGATCAATTTCATTCCAGGTAAACCTCTTCTCCTTTATTCAATTTTTTAACCGCCTTAAAATTTTTGGTGTTGTGTTGATTTAGATTGATATAGAGTTTAATGTAGTGTAGTATTGATGAAATTGAACCCCGAATGTGTTAGATATTTGACTTAATTAGGGCTTGGAAGATATGAAGATGTTTGCCAAGTAGAGAGCTCATAATTCTGTTACGAACAAGTTTTAACCGGATTAGTGTGATAAAGGTTATTGGTGTGGCATTGGTTTTAATAGGAACAAGTTGATACTATGATACAACGTTAGTAGCTTTCCATAATTGTCGTAGTATCTTTCTGCTACTGTGATAGTATATTTGTGTGCATGCGCTAGTATCATGTTGTAGCATGAAGAAACTTGGCAAGGAGGAGAAAAAGTCACTCTAGTTGATATTCATATCATGAAACAAAAGAAAGGATTCTAGAAGTATATCCATATATATTGTCACGACTCACCCCGAATTAACCCCTTAAACCGAGATAAATCCTGCGGCATCCATCTCAAAGAAATTTTTTACCCTAACCTCTTTTGAAATGGCTAACCCTTTACCTATCATCAACCGATACCTTCGATGATCAAAAATATTCCATCATCAACACTTGAGGCCATCCTGCTCTCCAAATTCCAACCCCACCCCACCTATCCGGTACATTAGAACTAAACCAAGATAACTGGAGTAATTGCCACACCTAGACAATGCTAATATTTGTGACTGCACCCGCACCTTCGATTGAGCTGCCTACATACCCTCTGAAAGTGATAAAGTCACTCGTAGTTCAACTACACTAACCTTATCCGTCTCATTCCCTCAATAACCAAAAAATTAATATATAAATATATAGTTTTGGTCGTTACCTCAATTAGCAAGATTAATAATATCAATAACAAATGCATAACGGCTAAACCAACATTTATAATCATCAATCGTCCCCTCCCACTCGTAATATTGGTGGAACCCAGAGTTTTACCCTTCTGTTAGGGTAAAATTACTTAAAACCATTTCTGTTAGAGTTTTACCCTAATAACTTTCATGTTCAACATTAAGCTCGAATATGCCTTTAAATGGTTCAAATCGACCATGAACAGTAACCTCCGGTTTGGGGCTAAAAACCCTAAAAATTCTAATTCCACATTTGATTCACACACTTTAAATTGATATACTCATTAAGAAGTTCAAATCCATACCTAGATTTCTCGAGATGGTGGCCTGATGAAGGAGAAATCAGGTGAAGAATATGACAATGTACCGCCAGCTTTCTAGCCCAAATTTCTCGCTACCGACGGTGATAGAGCGGCTGCCACCTACCTAGAAATGAAGATATTGGTCCAAGCTTCACGGTTATACCCGGTTTGCCACCTATGGTAGCTTGACGGTGGCGCTAGACCGCGGCGAACTCCGACGAGCAAAACCAGAGTCACGTAGTGGCATAGTAACTTCCCCGATTTTTCACTTCTACCATTTCACCTCGGTAAGTTTTCTTGTTCATAGACTTTTACCGTGAACAGTAACTTCAGATATTTTATTTTTTTTACCCTTTTACCACATGGTAACTATCTTTTTACTCCTAACTTCCACATACAAACTTCGATTAAAACACATGTCATGTCCATGAGTTGACGTTCTCTACAACTTTCTCAAATGAAACTTTCCCAAATTATCGACTTAACAAAAAGTTATATTTTAGGGCCTATGCGGTAAAACGAATAATAATCGAAAACTACTGTGATCTTTATAAATTCACAGTAAATAGCTCGTTGCTCCGAAAAATAATCCGGATATACCTGAGAGCTCGTATTACCTAGTACTACGGCTTTGAACCTTTAAATCTACTATTTATATATTCCAGAAAAACTCGATAATAAACTCGAGTAATCACTCATAACCCGTAAATAGGTAACTTTTAGGTTCGGGTCGTTACAAACTCCCCACTTTATAAAAATTTATTTCTCGAAATTTCAAACGAACCTGTCAATGATCCCAATACTAAACTGGCTATCATGCTGGCATAACTGACTCGTCAGCAACTAAAATCCACAAACATCTTACGCTAGCTATACGACAAAATCATTAATTTCATAAGCTGCACATAACACATATAGACGTAAGTCTCCTCAAATCATCGTCATAATCACGAGTCTCTTTAGGCTAGGGTCGAAACACTCTCATGGCTACTAATTATCCTGATCCGCTCTGCTCCTTTGGCCTCCCTATAAATATAAACATCACATCAATCCTATAGGCTAATAATTAAAATATAGAGACCTCACCAATCTCATCGTCTTTAGCAATAAATATAAATTCTACTAACCGCATTGGCGCTAATAATTAAATATAAATCCTGCAGTCACATTGGCACTAACAATACATATCATAAATTCTGCCAATGCTAGCAATTAAATATAAATCCCGCCAATTTTGTCTTGTTGCTATGGATTTTATTATGTTTAAGGCCGAATTAGTTCATTTTAAGTTTTATTTTGTGGTCAGTGTGCTGAAGTATGGTATCTCTGACATTTTGACTATGACATGACATAATGAAATTCTTGAGAATTAGTAGTCCGGAAGGTAGGCAATCGGTTTTAGAATTGAGGAGAATATGTGTTTAGACTAAAATAATATTTCTTAGCGAATGATGACTTCTTGAGCCTATTGGACCGATTCTTGCGGTCTAAGTAATTCTAAAGATTATCTTTCCACTTGAAGTCATGTTTCGCAAGGATTTGCAGTTGCTTAAGGATTCTTTCTATGATCCGATTAAGATTTGATATGCCTTGATCCGCAAGTAAGAACAAACCTTAGTGTTCACTATATAAAGAGGTCAGGGTACAAGAAGAAAAACATATCTCAACGATTCAATACAACTTTTGCACACTGCAAAACAAGCCTCTCCGGAATACCTCTACCAGAAAGATTCCTCGAGTCTTTTTGTCCATCAAAGCCCTATCCGTAGGCATTCCCCGCTGCTACTCACCAAAGCTCGACCCGTCAGCATTATCCGCTGCTACCTCACCAAAGCCTCATCCGTGAGCACTACCCCCTTCTACTCACCAAGCCTCATCCGTGAGCGAACAGTCCACCATCGCTTCATAAAGCCCAATCCTTAGGCGAATACCCGCAAAAATCATTGTTGGAGTAAGAACTCTAGCAAATATCCACGATTTGTCAAGGAACCCTTTGGCGAACGACCTACAATCCTGAATTATAGCTCTACTCAACCACATCGGTCTGAGTAGGAACGTTCGCTTTAGAGGAAGAGGAGAAAAATCCTAGTTGCTCTTCAGCTAGGTCTATAGAACCTATATGCAGGCTTGACCAGCGTCTGTATACAATTGTTTGAAGAGAAGTCAGAAGGCGAACGCGCATCAATTTCAAGGTTGTACCTGACCCAGATACTGACACGCCCTCAAGCTTGGTTGTTCGAAGAAAACACATTTTCACACCGAACAATACGGAGTGTTTATGTCAACCAGCAGGTATTCTCGTGTCATGTAATGTAACTTTAATGAAAATAGAAAATAGTACATTGCGAGGATTTATGTTACCACTTTACAAACGCATGTGATAATCAAGGAAAACGTTATCATCACAGAGTAATGTAATTAATAGAATAATTCGGTTTCACCTTGTTTAAAACTCGAACCGAACCAGAATCTTCATTTTGAGAATGGAATTGAAATTCATTTTAACTTTGAGCATTTGCAATGGTTTTGTGATGAGTGCCTACTAATTTTCCATTAGAATGGAATGTGTCAAAAGCTTGGATTTACAGGTGCTGCTACTGCAACTTCGCAGCCAAAACTTCCAACCGTAGGAGCTCCTCGAGGTTTTAGCAGTACTTTTATGCAAGGTACCTTAATTTTCAAGGTACTTCTGGCATGCCTCCTGTGAACAGACAACTATTCCCACCAACGGAGCCAAAAGCTCGCAAACCAGTCATCATCAAGAGGAAATTTCTAGATCAAGTATCTGAAGCGAGCAGAGAATCAGATCATGAATCATCCATTCCTAATAATAATGAGAAAGTGAACAATGATGTTGTTGTGAATGTGGCATCTGTGCCCGGGATTGACATTATTTCAGTCGAAGACAACACTCCAGAGCTGAAGCAAGACAAAGCCAAAGTCAGTAACCCGATTCTGGAAATGGTTGTTTCTGATCAACCACTGCAAATATGTGGTCCAAGTATGACTGAAGAACCAGATAGCTTGGAAGGCTTGTGCATTGTTGGCTTCTTTGATGAAGAAGATAGTATACCAATTACTAAAGAAACTGAGAGAAGTCCTCTTCCTAAACTTATTTCTCCCAGCAAGCTTCCAATTCTCCTGCCAAAGTTATTCCAATCAGCATTCAAAGATATCCAACCGAAAAAGCTGAAGGGACATGTCTTTCCAAGTACTTCTCTTGGTTTAGGTGATTTCAATTTACAAATGGCATCTGCTGAAACAAAGAAAAAGGTTGGACGCCCTCTTGGCTCAAACAACAAAAAACCTTCAAAAAGCTCAAAAAAGAATCCTGATGCAAGGGATGCTGGTAAAGTGGTGCTCAAGTATCTGTTGAGCGAGCCTGGAGGCCCTTATGTTAAGGGCAAAAAAGTAGGGGTGGGCATAAATCCCGTAAATCCTGATCCTGGTGAGATTTGAAACAAAAAACACTCGTCCCGTCCAGTTAGCAAAACAACAGGACGCGGGACTGAAATTTTGAGTCCCGTTAGGCCCGTCCCGTCTAACTTTAAAAATTCATAACTAATTATAGAAATCTTATTTTCGAGAGATTTCAATTCTCAACTGATCTTTAAGATGTCCTCTATAACTTTCATGAAGACACTAAACTCATATAACAAACCAATTTACATAATTTTTGAAAATAAGTCATAATTGATATGCATAATTTACTAATGCAAACCATAACGTTTAAAAATCATAACTTAATCTAGAAAATTCATTTTCAAATGATTCAAATTCTGAAATGAACCTTAAAATTTCTACTATAAATCATATGAAGATATCTAGATGAAACTTCAAATTAAACTGTCGATTTTAAGAGGAAATGAAACTAATGCAAGATGGCTGGGATTAGGCCTCTCTCGTCTAACTTTCAAAATTCATAACTAATTATAGAAACCTTATTTTTGAGGGATTCCAACTCTAAATTAATATTTAGCATGCCCTCTGTAACTTTCATGAAGACACTAATCTTAAATAACCAACCAATTTATACAGTATTTTAAAAGAAACCAACTGGTTCAGAATCTCAGAATTTACTGATGCAGACCCGAAACTTTAAAAAATCATAACTTAATCTATAAAAATCGTTTTCAAGTGATTCAAATTCTGGAATGAATCTTACGATGTCTACTACAAATCTTATGAAGGCATTTGGATAAAATTCAAATGAAACTGTATGATTTGTAGAAGAAAAAAATTGATGCATGATGGCCTGGATTGGGCCCATCCTGATCCCATCCCATCCGAGTTAGGCCCGGCGTGATTAAATCTAAAAAATGTAAGGTTCGTCCCGATCTCTTCCCATGTGAACAACCAGAACGGGACGTGGGATGACCTCAATCCCGTCCCATACCCACCCCTAAAAAAAGAGACAGTTTAGATTTTATTTTTTAACCTACATACTAAGTTATTGATCATTGGAGTACGTTTGTTTTCATAGGTGAGTCTAAGTTTAAATATAGGTAATCTATCATACATGTCACTGTAATTCTAGAATTTCAAAATCTTATCTATCATAGGTGGTAGCGGTCGCTGTAACGGATGTATATGTAATGGTTATCTTGTCATGAATTCAAAGAAATAATCATTATTTGCTTAAAATAAAAAAACTCGAACCGAACCTTACAGGCCCAGTTACGTATTTGTCAGTGGATGGATACTCAGATACAGTAGACTGTAGGCCCATAAGAAAAGGCAGGCAGAGACGTCGTTTCGCTAACAAGTGGTTGAACGGAGCTCCGAACCGAACGGCCCAACCACGTGGAGAAACCGAACCCAGAACCGGAAGCAGGCAGAGAAAATATAAAAACCCCCTAAGAAATTAACCAACGGTGCTGATAACCCTTGTTTCTCTCATCCCACTCGTCTCCTCTCTCCTTTCTTCTCCAGCGTCCGATTAGCCCCCCTCTCTCCCTTCCCCTCGCGCCAAATCTTAATCTCCACACAGGTATATATATCCCTCCTCTAATCCTCATTTCCCTTCTCTCTCTTCTCTTTCTTATGGCGGTGCTAGGGTTTCAGGTTTCCGATGGCGGAAGTTCCGGCGAGCCCCAGCGGCGGCGGGAGCTACGACAGCGGCGAGCATAGTCCTCGGTCGAATGTCCGGGAGCAGGATCGGTATCTTCCGATCGCGAATATCAGCCGGATTATGAAGAAGGCGCTCCCGGCGAACGGTAAGATTGCCAAGGATGCGAAGGAGACTGTGCAGGAGTGCGTTTCTGAGTTCATCAGCTTCATCACCAGCGAGTACGGCGTCGTTTTCGTTTTGGCTTTTTTGTGGATTTTGATTTTGATGTGAGGCTGAGGGTTTGGGATTCTGTGCAGGGCGAGCGATAAGTGCCAGAGGGAAAAGAGGAAGACGATTAACGGTGATGATTTGCTTTGGGCTATGGTGACTCTAGGGTTTGAAGATTATATTGATCCTCTCAAGGTTTACCTTGCGAAATACAGAGAGGTAATTGGCTTATCTGCTAAAATGTATTACTTTTTTTTTTCTAGATCTAGTAGTGAAATGAATGTTTGGTAATGTCATCAGTGTTGTAGGGTAGATTTGGTTTAGTGTAATAAATTACCATATTATTGTGGGACATTTGACTGATGTACTGTTACTTTTGGCTTCATTGATTGTCTTCTGGTTCGATTGGGATGTTGCAGATGGAGGTTAGTTGAATTGTCACTGTTCAGTTGATTTTACTGTTGTTTACTGTGGGTTGTCTTGTTTATTATTTGGTTTCTGGTTGCGTGTTCTAACAGGGTGACACCAGGGGTTCATGCAAGGGTGGAGATTCGTCTTCTAAGAAAGAAGCTCAGCCAAGTGCAATTGCTCAGGTTTATTATGATTTTGGTTTATTAGTTACGCTAAGCTAGGATTTGGTCTTTGGAGGTTGTAACTTATAAGACATTTTGTGTGGCAGATTCCTCACCAAGGTTCTTTCTCTCAAGGAGCTCCTTACTCAAATTCTCAAGTAATCTCCTCTCCTATGTCTGTATGTCATATATTTGTATGAAGGGTTATAAGCTCATTTTGTTTGTTTGATTTCTTCATATATTTTGTTGGAGTGTTCTTGTTATTAAATTACAATACCTATAGTAATTTAATCCCTTTGTATGTGGACTGATTGCATTTTATGTATGGACATTACCGAGTTCCCTTTGGTTTAGTGAATGAAACACCTCATCTTAAGTAGCAGGTTATTGGGAATATCATTGATTCGGCAGTTCTAATGATATTTGACTGAGCATTCCTTCAGTTGAGCTGTTTAGATATCGAAAGATTCAAGTGGAGAAAGGCATACAATCTCTTGTGGGTAGGATTTAGATGTTTCAGGTTCTAATGTTTAGGGGTTTCGTTGACTGCTCTTTGAAATGTAACAAACTGTTTACCAAAGAGATGGTTGGTCTACCGGTCAGACACATGGTTTGCTCCCAAGTGGTCTGGGGTTCGATTTGCTCCCATGGTACCCACCTACTATTGCTAGAGTTTCCAGTTTCCTAGATGTTATGGATCAGGTGGGATGTCTAGGGATTAGTCGGGTCAAAGATCCGGATACCCTAGTTTAAAAAAAGCATAAACTGGTTAGATTTAATTGTATAGCTGCAGAAATGGTGCATTATTGGGTGCTCCTGTTGATGAAATGTCTTATTATAAAATAAACGCTCACTGGGTTCATAGAAGTGTAGTGTATGATCTTTATACTGTTGGACTGTTGGCCCATATCTTGTTTTATTAATATATATATATATATATATATATATATTATCTTGGATATATTACAATTAACTTGCTAGTTGTTGCTTTCCAACTTGCTAGAGTAATGCTTCAATTGCTGTATGAAATGCTAATGACTTGGCTTTTGATACAAGACTTGCTTGCTCGAATAATTAAGATCATACTGCAATCTCTCTCTGTGTACTCATTTTCCATCTTGAAACATCAAAGCAGTTCGATAGTTTTTACAGTTTTTGCATTTGCTTGGGTTTTTAACTTTGCTCGTAGATACATTCATGTTGGTGATGAGTGTCTAATGCTTGCTTGAATAATTAAGATCATACTGCAATCTCTCTCTGTGTACTCATTTTCCATCTTGAAACATCAAAGCAGTTCGATAGTTTTTACAGTTTTTGCATTTGCTTGGGTTTTTAACTTTGCTCGTAGATACATTCATGTTGGTGATGAGTGTCTAATCGCTGATAACTTGCAGCATTAGTTTTTGTAAGTCGCGTGCATTGTCATGGGTGAAAGGAGACAATGATTATTTCATGGTGGTGTATCAGGGTGCATTTCTTGTTGTCTAATGTTTGCATACCAGCTTGTGTATGTGGTAGGGGGTGTGCATCTGTCTATTCCAATATGCAGATCAGTATTATGTCTGTGAATTTACTGACTTTTTGCACTCTTAAGTGATATCAGTGCCAACTTTGTTCATATTAGTGCTGTTTTTGTTATGATACTTGAGTGATTAATAAACTCTGGAAACACTATGTTCTAGTCTAATGAATAATCTGTCATTGCAGGCCCAACAAATGATGGTTCCTATGCAAGGCTCAGAGTAAACTGACTCGTGTTTATTTAACACCATAATTTAATTGCTTGTCTGAAGAGATCTTGTTCAGTGCCCAGGAAAATAACATATTGAATTATTATTCTGATGTGAATGCTATAAACGTGAGGTTAGTTTTTCCAGTGTCTTCTATTGTGGTTTGTAAACTAGGAGTTTCTTCGAGTTGAATGCCTTTCTCAAAGTGATAGCTTAGTCTCCGGAAGACCTATCATATTCCTTTGATTTGTAAACTGGTATCGGGGGATAGGTATTTGATGTTATGAATGGTTAGGAAATGTCATGTATGTTTCAAATTTTTACTTTGTATGATTTTATTTGTTGTAGACAGTTTATTTAAAAAAAGCCTATTGCTGGCTTTCCACAGCTTACCAAGATCATCGTTATTGCTTGGATCACCTGAGAATTTTGATGTGCTTTTCAATCTGATCAGGTAGTCCCTCTCATGCACAGAATGTAGCACCCATCTCTTTCATATTCTGCTGCCATGTTCTGGTTATGTGTCCGCTTTCAGAGAGTGGGCGGTGGTTGTCCACTGTTTCCTTAAACCAAAGGATACAAGATATTCAAATTATGCAAGCTTGTTGTATCAAAGAAGGTTTCCATCCATTCTTTTCGTCCTAATTTCGTTGCTGGTCTTGTTGCACCACCCTTTTCGAGTCCGATAACTCAGAGTTCAGCTGCGGAGGCCAAATAAGGTTCTGATCATTTGATCTATTCAGATTTCGACGCGTTTAGCTTTACTTTCCTGGTAGAATTTGATGCTCCGGAGGATATGCTTTGAGATCATTTTGTGGAGATGGCGATGAAAAATATACCAGAGTGACGACAGATTACAGAAGAGGTGAAAAGAGTCAACATTTGAGAAAAGTAAAAAACGAAAGAAAGAGACGGTGTTGCGTGGTGGCCAAAGTTACATGCCCAACAAAAACTACAAGTCGATGGACTTTGGCTCTTGGTGGGCGGTTGCATATACGTAGTGGACGATGCCTAGTTCATCACTATCGAATTGAAGCATCGGATTAAAGTTTACTACTTTACCTGAGGACATATTAAAGGCCCCCATGTGAGACTAATTAGGGTACTTTATTTTTAGCGGCAGGAGTTACCAGATGAACAATGTAAGGTCTTAAAAATTGAAATTTTCAGTGAAATTTTGTCAAAAATTTCACTTAAGACCTCCGAAATATCTTTCACATTTCAAGCATTTTTTGTCCGAAATTTTCCCGATATTTTTCCGAAAATTTCCTTTTTTTACCCAAATTTTTCTAATCCTCAAGTTAAAATTCAAACAATTACTTTAATTCATACCTTTATTTTTTTGCCTAAAAGTGTATAGTCCACCCCTTACGACGAAAATCTAGCAATGTCTTATGGGGTGCAATCAAATGATAACTCGTGGTCAGTCTAAAACATAATCTTCCAATGATTATGGTTATGACCAAGGTCAAGCGATGCCCAATGCCTACTACAACTTCCAATATGAAAACCCACGGTCAGTCCCCATTGACCTGTATAGTTGGCATATAAGTCAATACATGTAAAACTACAAAGATCAAGGTCAAGGTCAAACAATGCTCAATTCTTACCACAACTCCCAGTATGAAAACTCACGACCAGTCCCCCTTGACCCCTATGGTTGGCATATAAGTCAATACATGCAAAAATACAAATGTGAAATATCATTTATGATTATTTTTCACAATACATTAAAGGCTCCACACAATGAGATGATGAATATAGCAAATATTTTGTACCTCATAGATCTTCTTCGTGGTTTTAAAGTACTCATTTAATTTTTCATATGAAATGTATCATATGTATATAAGGCGTGATAGTCTAGCCTCCCTTTGGGTTTCCAGCCATCAAAAAAATGTTTAAAGTAAACTTGAAGCATTATTAACGGTTCTGCACTTACTTTTTCACTTTAAATTACTACAACTCCTTATAGATTAATATTTATTCAATGTTTTCTTTTCAAATATAGTACACAATTAATATAGTAAACAAACATCTCTTAAAAATTCATTTAAAATTTCCGTCAATTTTCTTAATTTTTTTTACTTCTATTGAAATATCCGTTTTTCAAAAAGTTAATATTTCCGTAATCGTCAAAATTTAAGACCTTAATCACAGATAAACAGTCGCATAAGGCCGAGTTGGTAAAAAAATCTAAACGTAGAACCCTCGTACCAGATTTGAATCTGGCTGATGGATATTGGAGTTGGTGAAAGTCTGCGTAAAACCCATACCAAGTTCGAATCTCGTTGGCGTTGATTTGAGTTAGATGTGAACGGGGAGGGAGCGATCTAATATAATGCCCCTGCATGGATCAATCCATATGCCTAAAGCGAGGAAGCTATGTGATCTTGACAAATAAAATATGAAGTTAGCTGACTTGAGGTTTCTCTTCCTAACATAACGAAAAATGAAGTATCTATTTTTTTGCACGTTTATTTTTTACTATTATTAGTTAATTGCGAGATTAAGTCAATAAATTCTTATCAATCTGGTTGTTTCACGTAGCATGTCATGTTTGTCGTATTAAGACAACGAGTTCCTTATTTCGTCAAATGGTCACTGTCTCCTTGTGACAAGATGAGACTTTAGGTCATTAGTAATTTTCAGTGGCAACACAGCTGAAAAAACTGATATTCATAGTAAGTTATGGCTTCATAAGGAGAAATTTTCCGGCTTGTCGCCAATATTATAAAACAAATGGAGTAGTCAATGATGCACTATTTGCTAAATGATGCTTGTTATGCATAGATTTTGTACACATGCCTAATATAATTTTAGGGTGTTTCTACGGTATGGGGTTTAGGCACAATGTCCCCTTTATATTTTGCGATTTCGTTAATGGTTATGGCGTAAGGACAATCATTCTAGCCTTTATTCAAAAAAGACATTGTCATTTATATGAGTACTTAAGTCGGTATCAAACACAAGTTTTACGTTAATCCATATATATATTGATCAATAAGAGCATCTTTAACAATGCTAACCATTTTTGAGTTACAATTTCATCAAATTAGCTAAAATGTTATTTTGGCTAGTCACATTATAAATATGTATGCATCAATGTTCTTTCTGACTTGGTATCAGAGCCAATCAAGATCCATTTAGGCTTGGCTAGCTTTGTTCTGCTGCAAATTCGGTCTTTTTGTTCATTGAAGATTTTTTAGTCGTTTGGGGTTTGATTTTCTCCTTGGGAATTGGTGTTTTTCGGTTGCGAAGAAATTTTGTCTGACTTTGGGTATTGAGCAGGCTGTGTTTGAATAGTGAGGTGCAAGCCTGAAGCTATGTCTAATTGGTTCTGTTGATTGGTAAAGTTACCAGCCTTTGTTTAATTGTTTTGTTTGATTAGTAGAGGTGCAAGTTCAAAGATTTGTTTAATTGGTTCAGTTGCCAGCCTTGCTTAATTAGTTGTGGTGTTCCCTTAGTGACAAAGTGGTTAAGGTACGTCTGACAAACTTCTCATTCTGATGCTTGTCTATGGTTGTGATTTGAGTATTAAAAAGAAGATGGTGAATTTGAAAGCTATCGAAGAAAAGAGTGGAGCATATCAAAGCTTGCGCTTCTACGACAGTGAAGGTAGAGATCTTTTGAAAGGTAATGTTTTCTTGATCACGGAAACTCGAGGTAAATTTGATATTGCTTTACATGTTTCTGACTTTACTTGTAGTAATACTTGAATAATTGATTCTAGTGTATCTAATCATATGACATATGATAATTCTTTCTTTGTATCTATGTCATCTCCTCCTATTTCTCATGTCTTTAATGCAAATGGTGCATCTTTTCCGGTTCTAGGTAGTGGGTCTGTCTAGGTAACACCGTCTATTATTTTACATGGTGTTCTTTATGTACCATCATTGTCTCATCATCTATTATCATTATCTCAGTTGAGTTCACAGAATAAATGTTTTGTTACTTTTTATCTAATGTATGTAGATAGTCATCAACAGCCTTCACAGTCAATTTTGTCTCAACTTTAATCTTCATAAAGCCCATCACACTTTCAAGAACCGTTTTCTGACAACCGGGGTACACAGGGGTCTGTTGGAAAGCAAGTAGTTTGTTGTACCTGTCAATACCAACAGTGTTGACAACTCTAGGGAAGGGCTGCACCGACTCAGACATATACGGTCCTTCAGAGCATACACCCCTCTCATAAGGAAACATATCGTTGATGAAGGCCGTTGTTGGATCGTTGGATGTACTGCCCGTCTCAGAAAATTGCCCATGATCATGCGGACCCCCTGATGATGTTTCACCGTGATATATCTAACATGTGTACTTCTCCCAAAACCCATTACTTTTAAGGTGCTGCCAAACCTTGTCAATTGCAAATCGATACATATCGCTGCGACACTGACATTTAGTGCACGGACAATAGAAAATTGTATTTCCTTTATCATTATTCATCACATATTCAATAAAACTAACAACTCCTTTAGCATATCTTTTGTCCCATTTTGAAAGCGAAATCAAACTCTTATTCATATCTTGAGAAGATAACATAATATATATGTATAAACGCTAATTAATTAAATTTACGAATCATTCAAAATATATTATATCTGTAGTTAACGTACAATTAATTAATATATATATATATATATATACATGCATGCATATATATAATAACTACTAATTAATATAATCAAATTAATATATATATATATATATATATATACACATATATATAACAACAACTTCATATATATTATCAAACCTAAATCGATCAACTCAATCACACTCAAAATACAATATAATTAATCAACTCTAATTAAAACTAAAAATCAATGCATAACGAAAATAAAACTCTTAAATAAACTCAAAAACAAGATATATACACATATACGTACCTATATATAGCGCCACAAACTAATTTCGGACAGATTTCGACAACACCCAACAATTTCGCCAACCCCAAAAAATTTTCTCCCGTTTTTTCTTTCACATCAACTGTTGTCTAGATCTGGAAATATAAAGACTTTTAGCCGACGAAATTATATACATCGTCGGCTAAACATTAAAAATTTCGTCGGCTATAGTTCACAGACTATAGCTGACGAAAAAAACTATTTTAGCCGACGACACAACATTTCGTCGGCTAAAAGTCCACTTTAGCCGATGAAAATTTCACTTAGCCGACGAAAAAAAATTTCGTCGGCCTGTTAATTTTTTTTTCGTCGGCTATGATACTTATTCTGGTAGTGTGTATTGGTTTATGCCCTGCTTGCAATCTGGTTTTCCACGAAAATGGACGTTGCATGGCTAGTCTTCCCTCTAAGTTTGTAGGTACAGAGGATATTTCAATCTCGATCATCAGTTTTACTTCAAAATCCATGTTCAATGGAATGTTCAAATTCCAAGGATCTTCTATTCCAACTACACCTCTCGATGGTTCTTTATTTGGTGAGAAAGTTCATCAGAGACGCCCGATCATCATAAAGAAACCAACGAGTTCATCCCCTGCATATGAGTTTGCTTTAGCCCTGGTCACAAGCTAGCAAAAGGAGATACCAAATCAAGCTGAAAATGAGAACAACCAGAGCTTTGAAAGTGAACTCACATGCAGCTCCAACAAAAGATTCCTACAAAAGAAACTGACCAGCAACTTCTGAAACCTCTCCAAAGAAGCTCAAAACTGTGGTTGATCAGTTAATTGATGTAGCAATTCATTCGAAGAGAATCAAGCAACTCGACTTCTTGGTTGCCCTTTCTGAAAAAAAAAACTCTTGGTTTGCTTTCTGAAACATCAGTGATAATTTTGGCTGCAACTGAAACAGGGAAGAAGAAAAGATGACGCCCTTTCGGCTCTAAAAACAAACCAAAAGAAGATGTACCGGTGGAGAAAGATCCTGCTAAAGTTCCCCCTCCTTGAATTGGGGTGGTTGGAGTACCTCCTAGCTTTAGCTTGAAGGGCAAGGAAGCTCTATAATTGTCTCTGGTTTTCTTTCCCTTCATGTTTTGTTTTATGGACTTGTTTAGTTTATGGTTTCTTTTGAACAACTACTCATAGTTATGTGCCTTTCACATGGAACTATGAGTTTTATTATCTTGCATTTAGGTATGAAAGTGCATATAATTTAGAATTTATATGATTGTAGGCTCACTGTGATACTCTAGTTAATGTATAGGAGAATAGAACCCTCATATGATCACATGATCTTGTTTGCCCTTTGTACGCATGACAATTGATCAATTCGTATTGTGCCATCTACATGAGATTATGAATGATAAAATTGTATTTGATAAAAAAACACCTAAAGATCTTTTAAAGCTAGGTCATTTTTTAATAACTTCAGATATTAAACCCTAACCTTAAAAAAATTCTCTTTTTAAAGAAGAATATATTTGAGATTCTAGTCCCAAAAAATAGAAGCATGCCAAAAAGTAGAAAAAAAGAAAAAAAATGTGTATATAGGAAGGTGATATACAGTAAAACCTCGTTAAATTAATACTCAATTAATTAATAACCTCGTTAAAATAATAATTTTTACCGGTCCCGAGTCGAGGACAACGTGATAAATTAATAATTCGTTAAATTTATAAGATAATACAAATATAAGAATTCACAGACCCCAATGAAATATAAATTAATAATGTCTTAATAAATATAATTTATTACATATTTATGGAGACTTGATCAAGAATGAACTTTCTCTGAACCATCCTCATTACAGCAAATAACAACTGTGAGTTTTTCCTTATCTTGTTTTTTCCCTTCAAGTTGCTTTGTTGCAAGAGAAAGATCCGGTTGTAGTCTAAAAAACAACACAGTCTCATCCATATTGAAAACATCTTTCGTCTCAAATTGATCCACTTTCTCCCTTATGAGCTTCAAATTGTCCTCCAAGTCCACCACATTAACTGATCCACTTTCTCCAAAACGACGATAATTTTTTTTATCTTATGTATTTTTTTGAAGCGTTGGAGACATCCTTGAAAAAAAACTGAAAATCTGGAGTACCTTGAGGATACATCAACTTGAATAACTCGTTTGCTTTCTCGATGATTAGTTCTCCTGACATATTCACACGTTCTTGATATTGAACTATCCACTGGTACAAAGCCTTCTCAAACTCAGGGAATTTCGTCGTTTTGTGTCTCTTAGCATCATCTTTTTCAAGAGCAATGATGTACTCCGCAGATCGCTTGATCGTATTTGATATCGTCCATTGACTCACTTGCAAGTCGAACTTTTCTAAAACCCACTATTGCAATTGCTTTTGAGTGCTACTTGGATTATCTCTACAGTACTCGTACAATGCTTTACACATTTCATCTGTCATTGTTGAATTTTTAACTCTTTTGAGATGAGAAGCCATTTTTGTGTTTTAATGTGTTATGTAACTATGATTTTTGTTTATTTAAATAGTGTGTTGTTTATTTAATGTTCATCATGTGAACTTGTATAGTACTCGAACTTACATATATGATACGTTGAATAATATTGTACATCGAATAAAGTAACTCATTAAACAATGTATCTGTAATAAATTTGACAAAATAAATAAGATTTTTGTATAATTAAATTAATAAGTTATTAATTAATCGATTAATTAATACCTTGTTAAATTAATAGATTTTAACAGTTCTGACCTTATTAACTTAAAAACAAATACTGTATTGTTCTGGGAGAACTAAATTGTATATTTCATCAAATGAGAGGCCTCTTATAATGGGTTTACATGGAGCCTAATAAGGAAATGTAGTACATGTACTATGTGTAATACAAAGAGACATATATGAAATGTAGTATAAGCTTTCTATTACAACTAGGGCTCATGGGCTAAAACCCGTATACATAGCATAGACCTAAGACACACACATATGCCTAAGTATCCTAGAACACTCCCACTTATGTCGTGCGTCTTCATGCTAGATGGTATCAATTGCTTCATTAATTATTCCGTCATGTGAGACTCCCCATGACGAATAACTTAATCGGATATTCAATGCTCTTCACGTGCTTCTTGGGAATGTCTTGAACTTTTAACATAGGAGGCAGCAGCAGCGCCGTGAGCAAAGATGGTGTGCCTTGCTCAGTTGCGGTGTCGTTTGCCGTGGTCGTGGCAGCATGGTCCAGTGATCATCTAGTGCCGAGATCCTAGGGACAACATACTCATTTGTGGCCCTTCTTGAACCTCAAGCGGTGCAAGTAATATTGCCTCATTAAAAACCTTGTCAAACAAAAACCCAGTTGGACAAAAGACTTGGTCTAAGGGAAAAAGTGCACAACATGGTTGTCACAATACAATCACACCCTTCACATTTGATAATAATAGGTATATGTTAGACTCTCTCTCAAGTCTGTATCTCTCCCTGATTCTAACATCAATCATAGAGAGCTTCATGATCCTTAGTGACCACAAAAGTATTGATAACTTGGCATATCAATGCTTTTTGAACATGTCTCCAAATGTGGCATCAGGAAATGACTACATCATGTCATATTGTTCGCAACACGATATCTTACTTAGACCTGGAGGAGAAGGTTTCTCATGACCTCCTAGAACTAAATCAGCTTTAACTTCATGTAGAAAATAGTTATGGACAATCCGTAAACAGCTCTGGAAAGTAGACATCCATACCTTTCCAACCATAGGTCACACTCCTTCTGGTTCAGCCTGAGCTGTTCATAAAGTCCAGTAAAAATTGAATGATCGTTTGACAAAATCAGATTCTCAGAAAGATCAGTCTTACTTTACGTGAATGCCCATAACTCACTAAATATGATAGCTATGATCAAATGGTTAGTGTCTCTGAAAACTAGACACATCGAACTTTCTAACGGTACCAATTTCACCGTATTCTATGGAGTGAGTCTTGTAGACCCTGTGAAAGTCGACCGAGGAAACTTTACAGATTCTGATTTCGCTTTCAATGCATCCTTACTCATGCATTACAGTGATGACATAGATAACATACATTCTACCGTGTCATTGTCAATGTAGGATTGAATAAGCCCAAATACATATAGGTATTTCAAGTGATGTCCTTATGCCATTCCATTGGCATTGCGTGGGTGTAAAGCTACACTTTGCTTTTCAACGAATGAGAGGCCATATCTTTCTTTATCATTAGGCAAAACGGATAACTCTCTCTTAAAGTAAAGACCTTGACTAATCATGAGAGTATATGCACGCCTCATAGAGAACCTATACCGTTTGATGGAAAAACATCATCAAAACAAAATTATCGACTTATTACACTATTAGAAAAAAGACTTTAGCCGACGATATGACCAAAAACTGGCCGACAAAATTTTTTTTCGTCGGCCAAGTTAAATTTTTGTCGGCTAAAATGGAATTTTAGCCGACGAAAAAAAATTTGGACTAAATTAATTTTTTCGTCGGTTATAGTCTGTGAACTTTAGCCGACGAAATTTGAAAAGTTTAGCGGCCGAAATTATGGTATTTCGTCAGCTAAAGTACCTTTTAGTTACAAAATTGCACTATGGATATTTCGGTGTCCGATTGACTATTGTGATACCAATCTGAAAGCGAAACGGACGTACAAGTAAAACTCATTGCTAACGCCACGACATATGGGTTTTTGGCCATCCGAGTTTGTTTCAGGCTTCAAAATGCAGTTTTTTAAATATTTAACACACGAAAACGCCTATATCTGCATCTATATAAGGAATTTTGGTGGAACTTTTAACACAACAAACTCTCACCATTATGAGACGCAACTGCCCATCTAAAAATTTTGTGACATTTACCCCTCAATGATAGAGCTCCCCATATGGATAAATAATGGTAAATAGTTGGCATGTTGTGATTCCGGTCATCAAAATTCACAAACAAAAATACGACCATCAGATATCATCAATATGTTGAAAAATGTCTATGGTAAATAATTCAACTTGATCCGATAAATTTAAGGGCTTCATCCGGATGATCAATGTTGTAAGTCAAACCTCTAAATTGTATTGACCGCAACTATCGGCACCGAGACTTTATCGGAATTACATGATTTTTCAATCGTAGGCATATTTCACCATTCCAGTCATATCTTATTTCACGACTTTTTTGCGTTTGAAGTTTCTACGAATAGTTTGTGTTTGAAACAGAATATTTACTTAAAGCTTAATAAACAAGTTATACAACATTAGTTTGCATGTTGTGATTCCGATGATTAAAGTTGAGAAAAAAATCCGACCGTCTGATATGATCATTATGTCGAAAAATGTCAAAAGGAAAAAATTCAACTTGATCTGACAACGTTAATGGATCGATCCTTACGGTCAATCTCGTAAGTCAAACCCCTTAACGCTTGGAAACGGTCATTTGACCATCTAAATTACGTATTTTGCCCGGACCTTCAACTAAAAATAGTTTCAAATCGATGAGACGCAACCAGTGGTAAAAATTTTATGAAAAATAACCACCAGAGATAGGGCTACCTTTAGGGAGAAAGAATGAAAATTTGTGTTGAAGGTTTAGGGTTTTAGCCGACGAAATTAGGGTAATTCGTCAGCTAAATTTAAATAAATATAGCCAAAAAATTAGGGTAATTCGTAGGCTAAAGTTTATTAAAAATTTAAAATTTTTTGCGGGGATTTTGAAAATTTTGAACTATTTTCGACTAAAATTTTGAACTTTAACCGACGAAATTAAGTTATTTCGTCAGCTAAAGTTTAAAATTTTAAAAATCCCCGCTGAAAATTTTAAATATTTTCTATATCTTTCATTTTTCTCCTCCTCTTCATCTTCCTTCCTCCTCCTCCTTCGATGATAACAACTCCTCATCCTCCTCTTGTAAGGCTAGGTTTGGTGCAGCTGGGCTTATAAGATATAAGCTGACTTTTAGCTTATAAGCAGAAGTTAAGTGTTTGCATCTTCTCCTTTTTCATTCAAAACACTTTATACTTTTTTAAAAAGTAGCTTATTTTTGAACTTATCAAACATAAAAACCTTTGGTGCTTAAAAGCAAAGGAGCTTATAAGCTATTCCAAACCCAGCCTAACTCCTCCTTCTCCTTCTCCTTCTCCTACTCCTTCTCCTCCTCCTACTCCTTCTCATCCTCCTCTTCTTCCTCTGGCGGTAACAATTCCTCATCCTCCCATCCTCCTCCTTGTCAGGACCCACCCTGAATTAACCCTTTTAACCCGAAGTAAACCCTGCGAGGACCACTTCAAGGAAATTTTTTTACCGGAAACCCCCATTGAAAAGGATAACCCTACATGCAATCCAACTAAACACTTCCACAACAATAAAATTCAATTAAACTGTACTGGGGTAAACAAAGCATTCTACATGGAAGTAAAACCTAAATAGACTATATAGCGACAGCAGAAAAATTTGACTATGCCTCATCTTCAGTACGCATGACCTCCTCTCAGCAACCCTGCACACTGGACATTTGAAAACGAAGGGCACAGGGGAAAACATTTAAAAACATGACGTTAGAGTGAGTGGACAAAAATAAAATCCAAGCGTGAAAAAATATCTTAATTTAATGTTCTCCCTCTTATTGTTCCGAGAAATCATTTATGCATGCCTCCATGGGAAAATAATCTCAAATCTTACTTTCGAACAACAAAACAACACTTGCCAATCTCATTGGCTTAAAACTCAGTATTAAAAATAGAGGAAGAGGTTTCACCATGATGGAGAATCTCCCAGACTAGGGTCGGAACCTTTAAGGCTACTAATTAATATGACGACCCTTCATGGCGGAGAGATTCCACCATGACAATAAGCCTCTCAGGCTCGAGTTTGAACCCTCAAGGGTTACTATTGCTCCGCTCCACTTCCAAAGTAAGGGGGTCGTATGGCTAGCTAGCATCTTTATATATATTACGACCCTTATGCAAATACGTAAAGTCATTATTATATGACTCCTCCCCCGTAAATTAAAACATGCATCTCATGTATAAGTCATGGTTCCCTGACCGTCCTCAAAACTATGATCATAAACAATACATTCCAAATATAATCAATATAACGCTGATTTCAGCCGATATAACATAGGGACGTACGAAATGGGAGCAACCCACTTTCATGGCCCCACCAGCTCATTAAATTAATAAAAAATCATGTTTAACATTCAAAAAAACACGACATGCATTAATTCAAAACAAAGGTCCACTCACAATGCTTAATGTGACCTCCTCACTGCTTGGAATGCACCTAGAGCGCAACCTCAAAAAATCCACATGGTCGAGTCCATCTCACGTTCGACCATTGACTGTAAAATTAATGAGCACATCAGTCGTTTATACCGTTGACTTGTACTTTTCTTAGTTTGACTATGAAATCTTAATTTGACCAAAAGTTGACTAACCAATTCCTTTTTAACGACTTAACAACGAATAGAACTATTTTCGATTATCGACTCGACATTTATTTTCCGACTTCTTAACCTTAATGTATCGACTTTCCTTACTATTGTTGGATCCAGAAGTAAAAAGCCCATTTATAAAGGCAAGTGGACCGATGCCTGCGGTCAAGAGGGTCAGAGGACGTTTGGAAAGTCAAAAGCGCTCGCAAGGAGCACAGTAACAAAGTACGCTCGCGAAAGGAGATAATTTGTTCGCAGGGGGAAACGCGCTCGCGAAGCGGGACGTGTGTTAACAGAATACGTTCGCGGTTGGAAAAGCGTTCGCGAGGGTATTATAAGAAATTAGACACGTGGTTGCAGGAGGTTAAGTTACCACTAGAATGGTTTTGGGCTTACATGATTGGGCTTTAAGAACTAGTCTTGCACTACAAGAAGGATTATTTGAGGCTATACCTTGATTCGCAAGGAAACATCTACCCTAGTATTCACTATATAAAGGGTTGAGGTGCAAGAGAAAAAACGACTACATCTATCAACAAACAGACAACAACTTCGCCACGCGAAAGTCTTCAAGCCTCTCCGGAGCAACCAAGCCTGATCCGTCAGCAACCGTAGCCTGATCCGTCAAGCTGCAAAAGGGACTTAATCCGTTAAGTCTGACAGGTTTCAATCCGTTGAAATCTCTCTACTCCCCTGTTCGATCCGTTGAGCAGTTTTTACTCCCGCAATCAGTTCTGGAGAATCCGTTCGCCAGTTTATATCTTGATACCCGCTGCTTAGTTTCCTTGCATACTAAGTAAGATTCGGCCATCCTCAAAGGTTGGAGAAAAATCCTAGAGGGACTTTTCCCTTGTAGGTCTAAGAAGAGAACCTAGCACAGAGGAAGAAGATCGGCGTCTGTCACAGTCGCTGTGAGAAGAAGTCAGAAGAGGGACGCAAGTAGCATCCAACTTCAAGGTTGTACCTGACCCAAAGGTACTGGCACGCCTAGCACAAATTTACAAGCCGGTTGTTTGAAGGACTGCAAACTCTAGACCAAACATCTGGCACGCCCAGTGGGACCGTGTCAAGATTACAGGCTTCGGCGAATATCAAAAGGAATATCCTTCGTGTTCCAAACCAGAACACGTAGTCGCAAGACCACATAATTCGGCTTACTGTAGGAAGCTATCTGCAGAACAAGCTATTAGCAAGTTCGGTGCCATGACTAACGGAGGACAGTCACAGAACCTTGCTGAACAGGTAGGAGCATTAAGCTCATCATTGGATAACCTGACTAAAGGTTTCCAGGAGGTCCGCGACCGAGCCCGGCAACAAGACAAAAAGGCCGAGATTCAGGACCTAAGGTATGCAGACCTAGCAACTAAGATGAATGAAAATCAGCAAGCGCTGAATAAGAGGATGGATATGTTCATGGAGGCTTTAAATGCCATGAGAACTGAGCAGCTTATCCGCCAACAGCCTCCAGAAGAAGAGTTGCTAGAAGAGGTCGATCACCAGGTGGATAGAAGAACCGTGCACCGGGAGGGATTTGGTCCACTTCGTGTGGGTGATGACCAATTAGCGGTGCACAATAATCAGAACCCTGTAGGGGCTAGAGGACGACAGAGGGCTCCAAGGCAGCAACCACGTCGTTCGCCAACACCTAATCAAAGGAGACCTCAGCTGGACTGGGATGCAGTCCAGAATATGATACAGGAGGCCATAAGGGCAACTCCCGTTGTTGCTGTGAACACTGCATACGCACACCCGTATCCAGAATGGGTAGCTGAGAGCCCATGGCCGGAACATTATCGGCAGATTAGATTCACTTCGTTCTCAGGAGAGGGATCCGAAGACGCAGCCACCCACATCGCAAGATTCACAGGCGAGTGTGGACCATATGGTGCGGACAATGTTTTCAAGTTACGCACATTCGGTGCCTCATTGTCAGGGTCAGCACTGACATGGTATACCAAATTGATACCAAGATCGGTCCCTGACTGGAACGTGATGGAAACCATGTTTAGAACCACATTTGGAACTGTGGAACCAGAGGTTGACTTGTCTTCTTTGACAGCGATGTATCAGCAACCTATGGAGTCATCTGTAGAATTCCTCAAGCGGTTCAAGATTCAACAGGCCAAGTGCAAAACTCCAATCCCGGAGCCTGACTTGATCAAAATCGCAATTCGTGGGTTGGAGAAGAGACAGAGAGCAAAACACCACGATGGAGTGTTCTCTAGCATGGCTGACTTAATGAACAGGGTTGGCAGTTACCAGTACTTCCTGAATGAGCTGGACGAAGACGCTAACAATTCCAGGAACAACTTAGCTCTCATCCCAGGAACGCTGAGGCCCAGAATGCCTCCAGCAAGGCACAAGACTGTGGGGGCAATATATTCCCATATGGATCCCTACTATTCGGCCCCACAAGCTATGCCCTATGCAGACCCATACATGATGGGTTATGAGGAAGAAGTCGCAGCAGTAGAGTTAGCAGGCAGACAGCCTATCAAGTCCCAGGTGTTGAAAATGTCTAAAGAGCCAGTAAAGATCTCGTTCGCCGCGTTCGCTAAGCCGGAGTACGAATCCTATACATATAATGCACACAAGGCACCGGAAATTTTGGAAGATCTGACGGCATTAGGGAAGGTAAGGAATGACTTTGGACCTCCCCCTACACAGGAACAGCTCAAAGGAAAGAAGTACTGCAGGTTCCATAATCTTTGGAACCATAACACATCGGAGTGCATTCGCTTGAAGGACACTATCCAGACTTGGATCAACGAGGGAAAGCTCGGAGCGAATGAAGAAAAGACTGCGGCTTGGGTGGACATCGATCCTTTTCCCACCATCAATATGATTGATTTAGCGCCCTGCGAAGGGAAGAAGGAAAAGCCACTGCCAACAAGGCCGAAGTTCAAAGAATACACTTACGATGCCAGTAGGGCTCATATTATCCTGAACAAGCTGATCATGGCCAACGAGGTGGCCATCCCTTGGGGAGTCTTTCCCCCAGAAGAGGCAATAGCTGGTAAGACCTATTGTAAGTTTCATAACTTGTGGACTCACAAGACTTCTCAGTGCATGCAGCTCAAAGATCAGATACAACAATGGGTCAATGAGGGGTCAATCACCTTTTGTGATCCAGCGGTAGCAGATGTGGCTGTGGTTGATTTGGCTCGGGGTAGCAGAAAACTGACGCTTGACCTAAGCACTATAGCTGGAGAAACAGAAGTTGTCAAACGGAAAGAACCAATGGCAGGTACATCAGCAGTCATGTTGTGTGATAGGTGCAAAACTGAATGTGGCATTGCTAAAGAGCCACAACACAAGCAGAAGAGTGCGGTTGCTACACCCCCTGAAGCATATCAGCTACACAGCCCGAAGCAGATGAGGAGATCAGCAAGCCCTAGTCAGAGGGATTCCAACCTCTACTTGCGTTTACGCCAGGCAAGAATGGAGCAGAAGAAGCCAGTGGTCTACCCGCAGGACGTAATAACTAAGCCTTATATACCACCAGCTTCACGGAATATCCTCAAAGACAACGTCTGGATGGTCAGAGAGAGAGGAAAGGTGGTAGAAGCCACACCCACTCAGACTAGGAACGTGCAGCGAAGATATGGCAAAACCAAGAGGCTTTTGGAGGCATTGGATAAAGGCCTAGTCAGCCCAGACCAGATCAGGGAAACTCCGGAACAGTTAAGGCGGAAGCTGGATTTATTGTCAGCTAGACCTTATTGCCCTATCAGAAACGTTCGCGATACCACCGAGACTTCTACCACGAAACATAGCGGACAGAAAAGAGTCTCGCGAGAAGAAAATAGCGGCGAACGAAAGTCTGTATGGTCAAGGGTGAGCATTGACAAAAGTCAACATACGCGAGAACCAGTCTGGTCACGGGTAGGTAAAAAGGTGGTGGGTGAAATATCTATTTCCACCTTTAGTAAGACACCTGAAACGTCTCCGGCGAAAAGGGTTAGGATATCAGAAGTCCCTAAGAACGGAGACAATATCAAGACGTCGAAAACAAAGTTCGAATGGAGACCAAAAGTAGTTCAGCGTCAGGATCCGGGGTCCCAAGAAACAGATAAAACAGGACCTATGATTGAGGTTGAGCAACAGAGACCTGTTCCAGAGGTTTCTTTGGTAAAGCAGATGGCTGAAGCATTTGCCCGCGTAGAAGAAGAGTCAGAAGTCGATATACCTCGAGTCATAGAAGATGATATGGAGGAAACTGAGGAAGATGAAACCGGGGGTATGGACGAAAGTTTGCTGTGTAGCGTGCTTTATGTGGAAAACGAGCATGGTGAGATGATTTCAGACCAATCTGAATCTGCTCAGGTGTACGTGACGACCGAAGCTGTGATACCAGTTCCAGAGACAAACACTTATTGCAATATGGTGTATGTCTTACCTTCTATGTATGCATTGGATGAGCCAATTTCGTCTGAAGTCTTCCTCAACATGTCAGAAGATGAGACTGGAGTGGAGTCATCCGTTCGCAGAGAGGAGTTGGCTGTAAAGAAGGATAAAGAGGACATGGACCCTGATTTGAGAAGAAAGTACGTTTTGTTCTCCAAGCCCACATTCGCCATGAGGCAGCATTTGCGTCCATTATACGTATCTGCTGATATGATGGACAAAAGGGTCAGTAGGATATTGGTGGATACAGGGGCTGCTGTAAGTGTCCTTACCGTACAGACCATGAATTTCCTTCAGGTTCCGAAGGAGAAAATTCTAGATAGCAAGATGAAGGTGAAAAGTTTTGCTGGAAACATAGCTCAGACACTCGGTGTAGTGATACTAAAAATTAGGGTTGGCCCATCAGAGATGTATCAAACTTTCTTCGTAGCTGAGTGCACTGCTCCTTATACTATGATTCTGGGCAGAGATTGGCTTCATCAGGCCGGTTGTGTTCCATCATCGCTCCATCAAGAGCTCGCTATCTGGAACCCAGAAACTGATGAATCTGAAATAATCAAGGCCGATCCTAGACCGTTCTCAGTAGCAGCTTGCTTTGTTGATGCAAGTTATTACAGTGAAGACATGAGGCCTTTAAGAGTCAGTGGCATCACAAAGAAAGGACATCCATATGGGGTGACCTCCACTGAGCTTACGCAATGGGGATTGGCGCAACTTCAAGCAGACGCCAGTAGACCAATCTCCATGGTTTTACCCCGAAACAATCAATGAAGCCACAACTCAGCAAGGAGGAGTTGGAAGCCTACGCTTCCCTGCATCAGAGATTATCTATTTTTAGGCAGGAGCAAGAGGCTTTCCAACAGGTGGCGGCAGTAGAGTGCGTTAACGATGATGTGTTGGAATATTACGAGGAAGAGGAGGAGATTATCCAGGCAGCTCCGGCAGCCTTGGATGATACTCCACCTAAGGTCAAGGATCCAGTAGAGAAAGTCAACCTGGGGACCCTAGAGGAACCAATAGAGGTTGGAATAAGTGTGTATTTGGAGCCTGAACAAAAACAGAAGCTCATTGAGCTACTCCACGAGTACAAGGATTGCTTCGCAGAGAAATACGAGGACATGCCTGGTTTAGCACCAGAGCTAGTTTGTCATAAGCTACCAATCATGGATGGTTACAGGCCAGTCAGACAAGAACCTAGGCGAATGCATGCCGACACAGCGGCTTCAGTTAAGGAAGAGGTGGAAAAGATGCTTAAGTCAGGAATTATTCGACCTACAAAGTATGCCAAGTGGTTGTCTAACATAGTACCAGTCAGGAAAAAGAATGGTAAGATGAGGGTGTGCGTGGATTACAGGAATTTAAATACTGCCACACCAAAGGACGTGTATCCTATGCCCATGGCGGACATGCTGGTAGATGCAATGGCAGGGCATGAATTGTTATCGTTCATGGATGGAACCGCAGGATATCACCAGATTCCTGTGGAGGAGGAAGACAAGCACAAGACGACTTTCAGATGTCCGGGATTTACAGGAGCATTCGAATACCAAGTCATGCCTTTTGGGCTTAAGAATGCTGGTGCCACGTATCAAAGGGCGATGAACCTTATCTTCCATGACATATTAGGGAAGATATTGGAGGTTTATATTGACGATGTGGTAGTAAAGTCCAAGATTAAGGCAGACCACATAGAGGATCTACGAAAAGTCTTCATAAGGATGCGAAAACATAAACTCAGAATGAACCCAGCTAAATGCGTCTTTGGGGTTCAGTCAGGCGATTTCCTAGGGTTTGTGGTCCATCAGCGGGGGATCGAGATTCCAGCGGACAAGGTCAAGTCAGTCATAGAAGCTCCTGCCCCAACTAACAAGAAGGAGTTGCAGCAGTTACTAGGAAAGATTAACTTCTTACGTAGGTTCATCTCGAATTCAGCAGGAAAGATTCAACCCTTTACATCTTTGTTAAAATTGAGGGCAGATACGGAGTTTCGTTGGGAAACAAGTCACCAGGAAGCGTTCGACAGAATAAAGCAGTACCTAGTTTCACCGCCAGTTCTGATGCCTCCACGGCCGGGTCACCCTTTGAAGCTCTACATTTCAGCATGCGAGACATCCATTGCTGCACTTTTAGCACAAGACGAACACCAAGAGGGTGATAAAGTGGTTGAGCATGCTGTGTATTACCTTAGCAGGACGTTGATAGATGCAGAAACCAGGTACAGTGACATGGAACGGTTGTGCCTCGCGTTGTATTTCGCCGGTTGCAAATTACGCCATTACATGTTATCTTTCACAACGGTAGTGGTGGCACAGACGGACTTGGTGAAATACATGTTAACTAGACCTATTCTTAGGGGTCGAATTGGTAAATGGGTGTTAGCTTTGTCGGAGTTCTCACTACAATATACACCTTTGAAGGCACAAACCGGACAAGCGGTTTCAGATTTTTTGCTTCATCATCCTGTGGAACAAGATTTACAATACAGGGAGTTAGATGTGGTGGCCATTCTGATGCAGCCTTGGGAATTATACTTTGATGGGAGCAGTACTGAGAGTTTATCTGGCGCAGGGATATCTCTAGTAAGTCCGCTCGGGGTTCGTCATGCATATTCTTTCCAACTAGAGTGGAAATGCACCAACAATCAGGCTGAATATGAAGCACTCATAATTGGATTGGAAATGTTGCTCGCAATGGGGGCAACAGTGGTAAGTGTGTTTGGTGACTCCTTGTTGGTGATCAATCAGCTTAAGGGGTTATACAAATGTACCACCTTTACTTTGGTTCCTTTTTGGGAAAGGGCTACAGAGTTGTTGGAGCAATTCAGTGATGTCACTCTGGATTATATCCCAAGAGCACACAACGTCGCGGCGAATGAATTAGCCCAAACCGCCACTGGCATAACTTTGGCTGATGGAGTCTGCGAGCGGATTTTGAAGGTGGAAAGAAGGACGTTACCTTCTTTCATGGCTCGAAGGGTAGACGCGGATGAATGGTACGTCGCTACGATAGAGGCTATCGATACAGATTGGCGTCAACCACTCATTGATTACTTGGATAATCCGTCTACTCCAGTTGATAGACAAGTCAGATACTTTGCCACTAACTATGTGATACGAGGTGGCGAACTCTTACGCAGAGGAGAGGATGGAGTTTATCTTAGGTGTATCTTTGGAAAAGAAGCTAAGCGAGTAATGAGAGAGGTACACTTAGGAGTGTGTGGTTCGCACCAGGCTGGACCAAAGATGAGGTGGCTTATCCGTCGTTATGGTTACTTTTGGCCTTCAATCTTGAAAGATTGCATCACCTTTGCTCAAGGTTGTCAGGAGTGTCAAGCGCATGGACCGGTGCGGCATGTTCCAGATGTGCCCATGCAACCCATTATTAAGCCTTGGCCAGCAAGAGGATGGGCGTTGGATTTTATAGGAATTATTCATCCAGCTTCGTCTCAGCAGCATAAGTTCATCCTATTAGCGACCGATTATTTCACAAAATGGGTGGAGGCTGTACCCTTAAAAGATGCATCTGCTCGAACAGTTTGCAGCTTCATCTTCAGCAACATCATTAGCAGGTATGGTATCCCAGAGTGTTTAGTTGCAGACAGGGGGGCAGCATTTCTAGCGAAAGAAACCGAAGACTTCATTGCTGACTATGGGATTAAGTTTCTGCATTCCACACCATATTATGCTCAGGCGAATGGACAAGCTGAGGCTAGTAACAAAGTCATAATCAATATCCTGCGAAAGATGCTGATTGATAATCCTAGAGATTGGCATAACGAGCTTGATCATACTCTGTGGGCATATCGAACATCTAAGCGGTCGCCTACAGGAACCACACCCTATGCCTTGATGTTTGGGCATGATGCAGTTTTACCCATGGAGGTAAGTGTTAATTCTTTAAGGGTTCGCGAACAACATCAGTTAGTAGGAGAGGATTATGTTCAGGCCATGTTTCAGGAGCATGAACAGTTGGATACTACTCGTATGGAAGCCTTAGATCATATAATGGTTGAAAAACAACGAGTCGCTCGCGCATATGACGCCAGGACACGTGGCAGAAGTTTTGGAGTTGGCGATTTGGTTTGGAAAGCAGTACTTCCCTTTGGCGAACACGTTCGCGGCAGGGGTAAGTGGTCGCCTACGTGGCAGGGGCCTTTTGTGATTGACCAGATCGTGGGTAAAGGTGCTTATTATTTGCGAGATTTGGATGGAGAAGTCCATAATAACCCTATTAATGGGAGGCATCTGAAACAGTACTTTCCAAGTGTTTGGGCTTCTGATGATCCTTCGTCGCCACAGATGACAGAACAGCCTGTTTGCCAGCAAGGGGGGCAGAGTTTAGAGCCTTAGGATCTTGTTTGCAGAATTGGGATCTTGTCAGTTTCATTCATGTTGCTTAACGCCTAACCTGGTTGAGGTTTTCGGCTTTTTATGCACATGATAAAACTGGGGGGCAATGTTGGATCCAGAAGTAAAAAGCCCATTTATAAAGGCAAGTGGACCGATGCCTGCGGTCAAGAGGGTCAGAGGACGTTTGGAAAGTCAAAAGCGCTCGCAAGGAGCACAGTAACAAAGTACGCTCGCGAAAGGAGATAATTTGTTCGCAGGGGGAAACGCGCTCGCGAAGCGGGACGTGTGTTAACAGAATACGTTCGCGGTTGGAAAAGCGTTCGCGAGGGTATTATAAGAAATTAGACACGTGGTTGCAGGAGGTTAAGTTACCACTAGAATGGTTTTGGGCTTACATGATTGGGCTTTAAGAACTAGTCTTGCACTACAAGAAGGATTATTTGAGGCTATACCTTGATTCGCAAGGAAACATCTACCCTAGTATTCACTATATAAAGGGTTGAGGTGCAAGAGAAAAAACGACTACATCTATCAACAAACAGACAACAACTTCGCCACGCGAAAGTCTTCAAGCCTCTCCGGAGCAACCAAGCCTGATCCGTCAGCAACCGTAGCCTGATCCGTCAAGCTGCAAAAGGGACTTAATCCGTTAAGTCTGACAGGTTTCAATCCGTTGAAATCTCTCTACTCCCCTGTTCGATCCGTTGAGCAGTTTTTACTCCCGCAATCAGTTCTGGAGAATCCGTTCGCCAGTTTATATCTTGATACCCGCTGCTTAGTTTCCTTGCATACTAAGTAAGATTCGGCCATCCTCAAAGGTTGGAGAAAAATCCTAGAGGGACTTTTCCCTTGTAGGTCTAAGAAGAGAACCTAGCACAGAGGAAGAAGATCGGCGTCTGTCACAGTCGCTGTGAGAAGAAGTCAGAAGAGGGACGCAAGTAGCATCCAACTTCAAGGTTGTACCTGACCCAAAGGTACTGGCACGCCTAGCACAAATTTACAAGCCGGTTGTTTGAAGGACTGCAAACTCTAGACCAAACAACTATTTCATTTGACATTAGGTAATCGCATAGTAATTTTGTGGAATTACTATGGACACTCAATCCACGGCTTAAACCAAATTACTAATTGTGAGTCGATAAATCTATTAATAAAATTTACCCAACTCAAACACAACGATCTAGGTAGTCACACAATCTTTTACTCCATGTCTCCCCATACTTACCCAAATCCCTTAACTTTGAATTTCAACTTTCTTCACTAAATTCGCTTCCAAAATAATCACTTTTCATAAATAGGAAGTTTCTTAAAATGGAAAGTTTTCCAAAATAGAAACTTCCTAATTACGCCTAACTTTTCGTAATTAACCCAACTTATTAATTTACAGGAACTTTACTACTTCAGGGTTATCAGTGAATCGAGTTCTACCTCTTCGGCTCATGACCAGATTCACTGTATCCCCGGAGCAGTCACCGGATTCACTTGCCAGAATTTCACCATACGTTCCCCGTTTTCTCCGTTTCACCAAGTTACGATAACATGCAACAAAACACCATAATCGATTCAACACAGGTTCAACAACAACAACAGCAACACAATAAAACACGTAAGCCTAGAAATAGAAACCTCACCTTGATTCTAGAATCCAGTGGCTCTCTCGCAGATTTCCTTCACAGGCAGAGCCTTTGCCTCAGCCTACCCACCACCAGGGGCTTTCCTAAACCTCTTCCTGGCCTACCAACAACTCCTCATTTCCAAGACCGAATTGCTGCTTTCCAAGAGCAGAGAGTGAGACGGACTGGGCTCGGGTCAACGCCTGAGTTGGGGTTTGTGCTCGAGTCAACTCTCTCTCCCCCTTTTTATACCCAATCGACCAGAATTTAATGGAGAGATCTGACGGCCCAGAGTGAATGAGTGAAAATTAATTACCAGAAGGGTAAAAAGTAAAAGTCTGAAATGGTATATTAAATTACATGATGTTGGCATCTCTTTACCATGAAGAATCCATATAATTCCGGAATCACGCAAAGACATTATTCATCATATCCCTTCCAAATCAAGGAGTTACTATTGGTTCCAAATTAAAGGGTTACTCTGTATGCGTTCTAACCTCTCTTGCAAACACACGCTCATGTGGTTGGGAGTCACTTGGTTTGGGCAGATGAAGTCGCTTTAAGACTTTCATGCATATCTTTGATCCCATAGAGATGTTTCTATGACCACATTCATAAGTTATTCAGAAACTACCAAACTGACAAAATAGTGGAGTGCTATGACATCTATTACGAGAGCATATCTCATTGTATACGATTCCAGTGCGTGTTAGTGGAAAACCTTGCGTCATAAGGAGAGTCAAAGCTCTTCTTCTCACTACTCTATCCAACAAAGACATATTTGATAGGGTTTACACTTGCGGTGTCGGCATCACCTGCCCAATGACCTATCTCTTTGTTCTAGATCGTATCTTTCCATTAGGCCAATCAACTATGTTTTGTCAACAAATTGCGGTTTGACAAACTCATCATTCCACGTCCCCATGTACACTAGTGTAATGTCTGTAGAGCTTTATATGAATTGGATTCAGGCATCCCCAACTATAATTACAATTCGGACTCCATGAGATGGATTTGAGTGTCATTGATCAACTGATCAAGTTGTGCCAAGCTCGTTTTCTCTCTAGTGCGAGTGATTACCTAACCTAAGGGCCTCCCCCTAACCCTTGGGGAGCCGCAAGGCATGTGACACCATGTTGCCACATTATGACGTCACCATATCACCACCCACAGTGCTCGGAAGCTGATACTCGACAGTGTCAGCAAGTACTCGGAATCAGCCCCAACACTTGGCATGATGATGGCGTCAGGACCATCTTAATCTGGTCGCGCCATGTCCTCTTGCATCATTCCTTACAGACATATAGGCAGTGTTGATCTCGTCACTTTACTTTAATTGATTGAGATCAAGACTTGGTGGTGACAAACCACAATAATTCATGTCGTTCCACCTAAACATTGGTGTTCATATCTTCCCCTAACGATGGGAATAAAGTCTCAAAATGACAATCCGCAATATAGCGGTTAAAGAGATCGACTGTCAAGGAGTAAACATAATCGAACTTTAGGTGGAGACTCATATCCAGCCTAAGAACTTATTCATTCTACATGACTCCTCATTAGGCACTGTGACAGTGCAATTTGGCACATAGCAGAGCTCAAGGCTTGGAGATCTGTTTCAATCCTGTCGAGCTCAAGGATTACAACTCCATGTAAATCTTTGCACAAGTTGTCATACAATAACTCAATGATGATAAGTCGTGGACGAATTAGTAATGCTGCATGCATTATAACCTTAGTGGAGTATTGGTGCACATCAACCGATCTCAAGACTTTACTATAGTCGAGTTCAGGAGACCAAATAGATTATAAAAACTTCTCCATGGTACATCCGCAACTCTATGAGGAGAACTTTTTTTGTAATGGGTATTGAGCCTAGAGAAGTATAAGCAGCATTTGGTAGACGATAGTGTAACACGTGACCGTGTGTTTAACACTTCAACCAACACCATAAAAGCATAAACGGTGTACGTAAGTTAGTTGTATTTGTCTACACAATTCCTCTTTGGATTTATTGTAAGAATGTCTTTTGTGTCATAGAGTACAAGCTTTACAAAACAAAACAGTTATCGTCGGCCGAAGCCAATGACGCATTAGAGGAGGATCGGTGCATCTCACCCGTGTGAAAGGGAAGACCGGTGGAACCGCACAAGGAGACCTCAAATGTCACACGAGTTGCCATTTACAACCAAATGTTTTTGTTTTTAAGAGGAAGAATGGATGTCTAACATTATGACTCATATATCACTTCCGTAATGACTTAAATGTCATAGCTTGTCTGAGTCAATGTTCCAAAATCTATCTATTATCAACATAAGATTTAGACATTGCATCATAGTGACATATAGTTTACTAGATTGACTCATGTTTCTCTTCATGATGCTCTTTCATTCGCACTTATGAGACGTATACACAAAAGTTCATTCTCACAATGATATTAACCGTTGGCTGTCCTTTATCTCATCAGTAATCCTTCTATCTACAAGACACTCGATCTCCATACCTATTAAATAAGGTAGAAATAGAAGCAAAAGTCACACAGGGACTATGCTTCAAGGATGCAAATCATACAATGCAATCTCGAGTAAAAACATTCTTCTCGGACAGTTTGACATTTGCTCACTAAATATGGCATAACTCTCTCGTCAGGATGACTATGAATGAACTGCGATAACTATTAGAAACTAGACTCAGAGAGATTTCCAGTGATATAAGGTTTGCATTCTAGTTCATCCGGAGCTTATCATAGTGCTAAAACAAAGTTACTGCCCAGTAGGTGCAAATTTACTGGAGATATTGTTTTCGCATAATTTGTACATGAGAGGGTTTTAAAACCTCAAGTGATGCCATAGGAGGATCCTAGGCCACTATGCCCGCGGTCTAATACATTTTTTGGAGAGACTTAGAGCGGTATTATCATGTCCTTATGCTAAGGATTTTGAGAATACACTTATAGAACCATAGCAGACAATGGAAGAATACCTTCAATCCAACATGAAAAATTCCTTGACATTGCGCCAACGATTTTATCGAAATCTCAATTTTGTAAATGCTAAAAACATCAATACGACATCTATTTACATATAGCTTGGAGATAAAATCAAATGTAGTTCCTCAATGACATCAATGTCAGAGGTATCCAAAGTTAGATCCGAAAACTGTGAAGTCATGATCATAAGGATGTCATGTTTGTTTTTAATTTGATTTTTCCATACACTCTTTGTACATTATTTGTATGCTCTCATGACTTAATAAGCTCCACCATTTTCTTTTTCTTTTCGGTGATCTAAAGATCCACTACCATTTTATTATTTTTTCAGAGTTGGCGTGATTTGTTTTGACAAGTTTGGTGTCTGGCTCTAGGCCTGGAGGCACAGCCACTATTGTTGGTTATGCCTCCCCCTCTTTTCTAGACAATGCCACAAAGTATCATTGACAACGTAATCAAGCCACGAGACTAATAACGCATCAGGACTTTATACCCGTGTGCGCGTGTCAATGACGCCTCAAACCTCAATTGGAAGCGCACGAAATGCGAAACCTTGGCATCAAGTGTGTCAAAACTTGAATGAGCAGAATGTTACTTTGCTCTTACATACAAAACCAAGCTGTTATGAGACTCAATAAAGGTCACAAAACAATGCTTCATTGGTTTATCTTTGAACGTTGTCCAACAACGCGGGTGCTCTAAGCTACCACTTTAATCGAAAAATGTAGAACGTTGTCCAACAACGCGGGTGCTCTATGCTACCACTTTAATCTAATCATCTCAATGTCGGATACCAAACGACGTGGACCCGTAACACGATTAGTGTCGGAATTTAACCTGCACTCATCAAATACCAAACATGGAAGGAGATGGGAGAACTGAAGATTTTATCCTCCCCGAGGTTATTGAACTTGAAATAGGAGAAAAATATAAAGCTTACTTGCTAGTCTGCCAAACAAACTGCGTTTATGAATGTTGTTTTGCAAGTTTCATGCTCTCAGCCATGCGTGTGCGGCGAAATTGCTCGCAGTATTCCATTTGTATTTTGTTGCGCGGTGGTGTTATGAGACAAATAAATCATATGGTTAGTCAAATTCACCATAAAACAATGACAAAACTGTGGAAAAACATAAACCACATGAAAGGTTTAATGCAAAGCAAGAATTACAACCCGCTTAGTTCTAGGTGTGCAACAAAGGTGCAACAGGGGCCTGTCAAGGGTGCGGCAAGGGTGCAGCACGGGGCCAGCAAGGGTGCTGCACGAGACCGGCAATGGTTGCAGCGTGGTGTAGCAGCTGGGCACTCGGATGTAGTAGCTGGGCACTCGGGTGCAGCTGGGGTGCTGCAGGGATCCGGTAGGAGTCCGACACGGGGTCGGTAGGGGTGTCGTAGGGTGCGGAGGCGGTACATGGGTGCGGCAGGGTGCGACCCAGGGTTGCGGCAGGGCTGCAGCCCAAGGGTGTGGCAGGGCTATGGCCCAAGGGTGCGGTAACGGTACAGTCCAAGGGTACTACACGGTGGTGCGGCAGGGGTGCGGCCCAAGGGTGCGACACAGGGCTGAGGGGCTGCCAAGGGTGCACCGGGGGGTCGGCTTTTTGCTCTAAGGTTAGTGACACGTGCTGATAATGTGTTCTGAGAGAACTGAATTATATATTTCATCAAATGAGAAGCCCCTTATAGGGGTTTACATGAAGTCTAATAAGAAAATGCATTACATGTACTATATGTAGTATAAAGAGACATATATGAAATATAATACAAGCTTCTTATTACAATTAAGACGCACGAGCTAAAAACCATATACATAACATGTCCTTAAGAGATACATATGTCTAAATATCTTAAAACGTGTATAAGTGTTGAGCTTTATTAATAAAATTCGCCATACTTCTCGGAAGAAAATAAAAGTATTGAGTTTGGGCTCTACGATACGATTTACCCTCCCAGTCCAAAATAATAAGAACAAGATCTTAATAAAGAAGATTCACATTCTTAGCTTCCGTACGCTCATCATCATCATCCCTTCTCTGAAGTCTTAACACAAGAACAAAGAAAAAACCTATTGCCCCCCTCTCTCTCAGACTTTCCTTTATAATTCAGGTCTTCGATTTTCATCGAAGGCCGATTTAACAACAGGAACTACTGCAGCACCTTTAGGTAAACAATTTTAATCAACACAACCCAACAAAATTTTAACTATATTTTCTGATTCATGATTCCTCTGTTCTGTTTTTCTGGGTTCAATGGAATATGGTCTGGTTCTTATGTCTTTGTGTTGCGTTTTTGTTCTGCGTTTTTGGGTTTGTGATGATTTTTGTTGGTTCTGTAATAGGGTCGTAAAGTTTGGCTTTTTTGTTGCTTAAGAACAATTTTGGGTTTGATAAAGGACGAAACTTTGACATGTTTGATGATCGTTTTGTGTTTCTGTGTAATGCAAAAGCTTTTTTTTGTGATTGATTCTGTGTTTTTTGGGAAGTGGAGCTCTAGACTGATGATTCAAGCTTTGACAATGCAGGAGTGGTAATATATAATTGGATTTTTTTTGTAAAAACGGTTGTGAATTATAAATGGAAAGTCGCGGCCACAAGCGTTCCGAGATTGATGATGAATTGCCGGCTGATAAGAGGGCCTGTAGTTCATTGGAATTTAGACCGAGTACATCGAGCTCGTCTCAAACCCCTTTGAATTCTGTGAGCTCCACGCCCAAAAACAATGACCAGAACAATGATCATGCTGATCATATGGATACTGAATCCGAAGGAGGAGAACCCGAGAAGGATTCAGCTTATGATTCTTGTGGTGATGATGAGGAGGAGGAAGATCAGAGACACAGTGAGCTTAGGGACATTCAGAGGCAGAGAGTGTCCGGTGATCATGGGAAGTTTCAGACTATAATATCTTCTCTGAGTGAAGAAGTGGATCTTTCTCAGCAGCTGGTTATGCTCACCGAGTTGTGCCAAGTGTTGTCTTTTTGTACAGAGGATTCACTGTCGGGAAGTACATCGAACTCGTTGTCACCGATTCTTGTTAAGTTGGCAAGGGATGATACTAGCGCAGATATCATGCTATTGGCAATAAGGGCAATGACATACTTATGTGATGTATATCCAAAGTCATCGGCCTACTTAGTACGACATGACGCAGTTCCTGCTCTCTGCCAAAGACTATTGGCTATCGAGTATCTGGATGTAGCTGAGCAGGTAATGTTTCTGCATTTGGTAATATTATACAATTTGGAATTTTCGATGATCATTGTATAAAGCCTAAGGTTAACTTGGATTCTTGTTTGGTCTTCTGCAGTGTTTACAAGCATTAGAGAAATTGTCACGGGAGCAACCACTTGCATGCTTACAGGCTGGAGCAATAATGGCTGTTCTGAACTATATAGACTTCTTCTCTACAAGCATACAGGTATGTTAATCATGTCTTGTATTACATTGTAGCTTATTTTGTTAGATTATTTTTCTTGTATTATTCTCAACGTAAATACTGGCTACATCAGAGAGTTGCCCTTTCGACTGTGGTGAACATTTGTAAGAAACTTCCTTCTGAAGGTCCTTCTCCTTTCATGGATGCTGTTCCGACATTGTGCAACCTTCTTCAATATGAGGATCCACAGGTATCAGTTGTGAAGTTTTGTTAATTTCAGATTCTTCATAGATCTAGAACTAACATTTTTTTATTGCTCAGCTTGTCGAAAATGTTGCCATTTGCTTGATTAGAATTACGGTGCGAGTGAGCCAGTCTTCTGATATGCTGGATGAACTTTGTAAGCATGGGCTGATTCGTCAAGCTACACGTTTTCTGAGCTTAAATAGCCGAACTACTCTGTCTCAACCAATTCAGAATGTAGGCAACTCCATATAATGTTTCTCAGATCTTCCATATCTTACCTTGAAGGATGTCTGACTATTGTTTTGGTTGCCAGGGTTTGTTATGTCTACTTGTCAAACTGTCTTCTGGTTCAGTTGTAGCTTTCAGGACTCTATATGAGCTTAATATAAGCAGCATATTAAGGGATTTATTATCTACTTATGACCTCTCACATGGAATGTCCTCTTCTCACGTAGTGGATGGGCATTGCTATCAGGTTTACATCTTTACCATTGAAATACGCTGTTCTGTTTTTTCTTTTTGTCTTCCTTCTGATTGAATCTCTTTTATGTAAAAGAAGAAGAGTTTGGGAGAGAATTCTCAACATTTTTGTGTTACTTTGAAAAACTTATGTTCACCTTAGGTATACGAGGTTCTGAAGTTGCTGAATGAGCTTCTCCCAGCTTCAGCAAGAAATCAAGATGCTCCACAGTTGTCAGAAAAGGAATCTTATTTAATAAATCAGCCTGAACTTCTGCAAAAGTTTGGGATGGATATACTTCCATTGTTGATACAGGTTTGACTCCTGATTTATAGTTTTACCTTTGTGCCCCTTGGCCAAAGCAGTAAATAGTTTAGCAATGTTTCCTTCACCTCTCACAGGTTGTAAATTCCGGTGCCAATTTATATATTTGCTATGGATGCATGTCAGTCATCCACAAGTTAATTTACTTGAGTACATCCGACATGCTCGTTGAATTGCTCAAGAATGCCAACATTTCAAGGTAGACCTGGTTTTCATATATTTTACTTAGTGACTATCCAATCTTAAATAACCCCTCAATCATGCTGTTAAATTCTTTGCTTTGTCAGTTTTCTAGCTGGAGTCTTTACACGAAAGGATCCTCATGTTTTGATATCAACCCTACAGATTGCTGACTTAATCCTGCAAAAGTTCTATGATAATTTCTTGGATTCATTTATCAAAGAAGGTGTCTTTTTCGCCATTGATGCTTTGCTATCACCAGAAAAATGCTCACTAGTAACACTGAATAAATGTTCGAAGCTGGTGTTTCCAGTCTCTAGTGGAACAAGGCTGCTGTCTGACTCCAGTCAGAAGTCTGCTTCAAAAGAGGTTCTGAGATGCTTATGTTATGCTTTTCCTAGCAGTTCACCAGGATCAGACAATGGAAGTTGCATGCTTGAAAAGGATTCTGTTTATAGTCTTGCAAAGCATGTTAGATACAAGTACTTAGCACCAGACTTATGTGACCCTGAGAATTCATTAACTGATGTTCTTCAGAAGCTTAGAACCTTTTCTGCTTCATTAAGTGATTTGATGAACGTGTCCTCGGATGCTTGTGCTTCTGATCAGCATGAACAGAGCTTCTATGGTATAATGAATCAAGTAATGGAGAAGCTTAGTGGAACAGAACCCATTTCCACTTTTGAATTCATTGAAAGTGGAATTCTGAAGTCCTTGATGACCTACCTGTCCAATGACCAGTATTTAAGACAGAAGGGTGAACTTGTTGCTGCTAAAGGTGATATTTATGCTGTAGAAAAAAGATTTGAGGTTTTCGCAAGGCTATTATTTTCTTCGTCAGATCCGTTCTCTGGGGACCTGCCCATTATAACATTGATACGGAGATTACAAAGCTCACTATCTACTTCGGAAAATTTCCCCGTTATCTTGAGCCATATACCCAAACAAAGGAACTCATATATTAATGTTCCATATGAGCGGTACACTCCATATCCATGTATGAGAGCTCGATTTGTTAGAGACAAGGAAGAGACTTCCCTTAGTGATTGCTCTGAAGATGCTTTTGCGGTTGATCCTTTCTCTTCATTGGATGCCATTGAAGGATATCTGTGGCCTAAAGTTAATTCTAAAGGAACCAGCCACATCAAATCAGCTAACGGAGTTGAGGATCAATCAGAATGTGCACCATCAAGTGCCAGCTCTAGTCAAGGAGGGAGTCAAAATGCTGGAGAGCCCGAGAGCATGTCCACGGACTTGCCTGAGATGAAGGTTTGTCTTTACGGTCTCAGTTGATTGTACCAATAGATATCTTTAGAAAGGAAAGACTACTTTTTCTCTATTTGCAAGTTATATTTGGGTGCATTTCGTTATCCTCAGTCGTTATTTCTCTGCAGGCAGATGCGGTCAATTTGACACAGTCGAAACCTGAACGAGAACCAAGTTTTGGACAGGCAAGTCCTGGAACATCTTTGGATGAATCTTATGCTGTAAGAAAACCTTTCCATTAATCATAAGCTGAAATTCATTTCACTTTCTATTTTCCTGTTGGAATTAATCAGATTCATCCCAACAGAACAAAGTTTTTCCTCATGATGCCTGCCAATGGAGAAATAAATGTTTGTCTAATTTTGATGACCTTGGCCTAGTTTCCTGTTTTTTTTACTTTATCTTCTTTCTCTATCGTGTAGTTCTCATTTTCTGCAATCCTGCTGCTGCTTCTTCCTATCAGGTCTAAGATGGTATTAATTCCCTAATTTTTATTTGTTTGATTCAGGATACTGTGGAGAAGGACGTAGAAGCTCTATCTGAGGAAAACACGGATATGGAAGAACAGTATCCTTCATCTTGTAGCAATGATGATACTTCACCGAAATTGCTGTTTTACCTTGAAGGGAAACAGCTGGAACGGTCATTGACATTTTATCAGGCGATTCTTCAACAACAAATGAAAGAACATGAAATTGTCATTGGTTCAAAATTGTGGAGTAAAATGTACACATTGACATATAAAAAAGCTGTAGGTCAAGAAAGTGCTCATAAAGAAGGTGATGACCCAGCAGAGAGTTCTGCTGTATCAGATAAAGCTGGGGTATATGCGTTGTATGTTTCGCTTTTCTCTAGCATGTTTCCTTGTGAGCTTGCTTCTGACTTGGAGAAGTCAAATCCTATCTACGAGATTGTATATCTGCTTAAAAGCTTGGAAAGTATGAACAAGCTTATTTTTCATCTGATGTCTCGTCAAAGGATATGTGCTTTTGCTGAAGGGAAAATCAATGACTTGGATGCATTTCAGATAGCGGTTACCCAAGTGCCGCAGAATGTATTTTTAAGCAGTAAACTGACCGAAAAGCTTGAACAGCAGATGCGGGATGGTTTGGCTGTGTCCGTTGGTGGTATGCCTTTGTGGTGTAATCAGTTAATGGCATCATGCCCTTTTTTGTTTAGTTTTGAGGTCAAATGCAAGTATTTCCGCTTGGCTGCCTTTGTTCCACTACTGGGCCAGTCTCAATCACCATCTCATAGTGATTCAGGTATGACAAGTGATAGGAGACAAAGCTCTGGTGGCTTACCTCGACAAAAGTTTTTAGTTTTCCGCAACCGCATTCTGGATTCTGCTGCCGAAATGATGGACCTGCATGCTTATCAGAAGGTACTTCTTGAGGTGGAATATGACGAAGAAGTTGGTACTGGTCTTGGGCCGACACTCGAATTCTATACCCTGGTTAGTCACGAGTTTCAGAAATCTGGCCTGGGCATGTGGAGAGAGGATGCTGGATCTTTCACCACTCATATAAGCCATGCTGAGGATACTGGAATTTTGATATGTCCTTGTGGTCTTTTTCCTTGTCCTTGGCCATCTACTATGGATGCATCTGATGGGACACGGTTCAGTGAAGTAATCAAGAAGTTCACTCTTTTAGGGAAAATTGTAGGAAAAGCTCTTCAGGATGGGAGGGTCTTGGATCTTCACTTCTCCAAAGCTTTCTATAAACTAATTCTTGGACAGGTGCTCTCTCAATTCTGACTATTTTATCCTGCGACTGATGCTTATTATGCAAGCTAGTAAATATAGACTAACATGTGCCTATTTTGTTTCCTAGGACCTTGGTCTTTATGACATCCAGTCATTTGATCCTGTGCTTGGAAGGACACTACTAGAGTTCAAGGCTCTTGTAGAAAGGAAAAGGTTTTTGGAATCTGTACATGGAGAAAATCCAACATTTGAGTTTGACTTGTGCTTCAGGAAAACTAGAATTGAGGATCTTTGCCTTGATTTTACACTTCCCGGGTACCCTGATTTTGTCCTTGCATCCGGGTTTGATCATAAAATGGTACTTCTCCCCTGACTATGTTCTCGTATATTTTGTTGAATTGTTTCATTTAGTAAACTGCAAATTGAGTGCACTGTATGGTGTAGGTAAATTCCACAAACTTGGAAGAGTATGTTTCACTTATGGCGGATGCAACTATAAATTCTGGAATCTCTAGACAAGTGGAAGCTTTTAAGTCTGGTTTTAACCAGGTAGTACTCGAATGCATTCTATTTTCATGCAAGGAAGATAGAACCTGGCCATACAATGTTACTTTTTTCATTCATTCTGTAATTTCTGTTGTAGTCATGTACTGAAATCATCACTTTAACTTTTGATTGTACAGGTTTTCCCCATAGAACATCTTCAGATTTTCACTGAAGAAGAACTAGAGCGTCTACTTTGTGGAGAACGTGATTCTTGGGCTGTATGTTTACAACCATGTGATTTTTAGTTTTTTTTCTTTTTTTAAGCACTACCAAGTGTTAACTAACTGGTGAATATTCTTTTTGGCAGTTCAATGGGCTCCTTGATCATATCAAATTCGACCATGGTTACACTGCTAGCAGTCCTCCCATTGTTAATGTTGGTGTTTCATTTTCTTTGATGTGTGCTAAAGTTTGTGTGAATTTTTTACATGTAGATGTAACTAATTTCTTTGAAATTTCAGTTGCTGGAAATCATCCACGAGCTTGACCAAGAACATCGAAGAGCGTTTCTGCAATTTGTGACCGGTGCACCTCGCTTACCTCCAGGAGGTTTTGCATCCCTCAATCCGAAGTTAACAATTGTTCGAAAGGTCAATACCAGTGAACAACACTGTTGATTTCTGAATGTTTATTCTTATGCATCATTTGATATCCCCTTTTGCTTTCCATCGTTTACAGCACTCTAACAACTCGGCGGACTTGGACCTACCAAGTGTGATGACTTGTGCAAACTATCTTAAGTTGCCACCATACTCGTCAAAAGTAAAACCTCTTTCCTTCGCTACTGATCTTTTTAGGGAAGCCTTTTTGTAGAAAAATTTATGCTGAATCAATTTGATTTTCTTTTTCCAGGAGAAGATGAAGGAGAAGTTTGTTTATGCCATTAAAGAAGGGCAGGGGTCATTCCACCTTTCATAGATTTAAATGATCCTTCTAACTGTGACTCTGTAAGTAGTAGAGTAGGGGGTTGGTCTCACTAGTGTAGTGAAAGGAAAGGGGGTGCTGGTGCTGCTGATGGTTTTGATTGATGATAAAGGATGTCATTAACAAGAGGAAGCTTTAGTCTGACTGATTGATTGGATGTGTACATTACTGGTGACCTAGGTTAGTTGACTGGAGAGTTGTACAAATGAAGATGGGGGAAATGGTGTGCGCTTTAAACATTTCCTTACAAAGCTATGTACAGTGCTCTTTATCACTACAAAGTAGGGGTGGGCATAGGACGAGATGGTACGGGATTGAGGTCATCCCACGTCTTGTCCTAGTTGTTACATATGGGACGGGACGGGCCCAATCCCGGCTATCATGCATCAATTTATTTTCTTCTGAAAATCATACAGTTTCATTTGAAATTTTATCTAGGTGTCTTCATAAGATTTGTAGTAAACATCTTAAGATTCATTCCAGAATTGGAATCACTCGAAAGCGATTTTTTTAAATTAAGTTATGATTTTTTAAAGTTTCGGGTCTGCATCAGTAAATTATGAGATTCTGCACCAGTTGGTTTCTATTAAAATACTGTATACATTGGTTAGTTGTTTAAGATTAGTGTTTTCATGAAAGTTACACAGGACATCCTAAAGATTAATTGAGAGTTAGAATCTTTCAAAAATAAAGTTTCTATAATTAGTTATAAATTTTGAAAGTTAGATGAGAGGAGTCTAATTTCAGCCATCTTGCATTAGTTTCGTTTTCTCTTAAAATCGTACAGTTTAATTTGAAGTATCATCTAGGTATCTTCATATAATTTATAGTAGACATTTTAAGGTTCATTTCAGAATTTGAATCACTTAAAAATGAATTTTCTAAATTAAGTTATGATTTTAGTAAATTATGCATATCAATTTTGGACTAGTTGACTTATTTTCAAAATTTATACAAATTGGTTTGTTATATGAGTTTAGTGTCTTCATGAAAGTTATAGAGGACATCTTGAAGATCAGTTGAGAGTTGAAATCTCTCGAAAATAAGATTTCTATAATTAGTTATGAATTTTTAATGTTAGACGGGACGGGCCTAATGAGACTTAAAATTTCAGTCCCGCGTCACGTCCGGTTGTTTCGCTAACGGGACGAGTGTTTTTAGTTTCAAATCCCACCGGGACCGTGATTTACGGGATTTATGCCCATCCCTACTACAAAGTTATCCTTTTTGGTGGAATGAAAAATAGTTTTCTTGTTTACAGATTTCCAGTTAGTTTAGCTGGTTTAAATCGTTCTATTGCCAATTCGCACGCTTAAGAAATGCTGCTCTTCTATTTTTCACCTGTGAATTTGTGCATAGAAAAGAATAATGATGATGAGATCAACTTATTTAAAGAACATGGTTATTTTCGTACTCTTGTCTTATAAGTTAATAATGTATGCGCATATCCAATTGCACATTTCATTTGGTTAAGTTAAAGGTCGTAGGCATGGTTGTTATTCTTCAATTTGTGAGCTTTTATTTGCATTATAATCAAACTAATGCATAGGAAAAGTATTTGGCATGATTTGGGTGTCATGTTTTCAAGACCGCATTTGTTAGAGATCAAATAATTATGATCAGAATTGTGAATTTGACACTGAATCACCTTTTTTTGAAAGTAAACAATTGAAAGTTTCATTAACGGGAATACAAATTATAATTATGAGAGACATCGGTGGTGGAAATAAATTCCTCAATCTCCTTTACCTATCCGAAAACCCTATGATTACCGTGTCCAGAAATACTAATGCATCCTTACACTCAACCTCAAGAAGAACCAATCCTTTCAAACACTACATGCCAAAACTACCAGCATATACGCACAGGTAACATTCTCATTACATTGACAACAAGAACTAACCAGGTCACAAGTTGTAAAAGTTGTACAGGAGGGAGCAGAGGCTAGGGTTTTGAAGTTTGTGGCTTGTCCAGCGGCGCCTCCACGCTGGCGATGCCTTTCGGCCTTGTCGTTGTGGTTTAGGTTCTCTGCCGGATGGGCAGTGAAGGAGACGGGGTGGTTTTTCTCACTTGATCGGTGATGGTGGTGGTTCAAAATGTGAGGTTTCATGGGGATGGATCGGGAACATGTTAAAGGCCTCCGATGTGATGATTGTTGTCTCTTTGGCAATGTTAGGCTGTGGCACTTTTATGAACCACAAATCCTGGTTTGATTGTGGGTAGGCAGCTAGGTGCGGCTGCAGTGGAGCATTGAGTAGGGGAGAGTGGGGTTGTAGCACCCCGGGAGGGGAAACTACAGTGGCCACGATTTTAATCCAATAAGAAGCCAACACGTCCGAAGGACATGCCAACAACTTATTAACCTAAAGTCGTAGGCTTTTTAGTAAGTAAAATAAAATTTAAACTTTAATACTTTGAGTGGCACCACATGAAATTCTTAAAACATTCATCAGAGATTTTTCAATTTTCGCGGAAGGTGGTTAAATTAAAAGGGTCAATTAAAAACTTTAGCGACAACAATAAAAATATACAACAAGATTTATGAATCAGAGTGACACCTTTACTGTTTATGTAAAATGCTCTGGTATATGACTCGAAGGGTAAAACCAGAAAAGTGAGTACATCTTGGACCAAACATCGAGTAGTACATGAGGCTCCACACACAGCTCTCTCTATCTATCCCGTCACAGTACCTGCAAACAATCTGTTGTAGGGATGAGCGTCGCCCTTGCGTGCTTACATATAGGCCCACCAATGATAGGTTTGAAAACCATAAAACCATATATGTATACGTATAGATTTGAGCTCTTGATAAAATCATTTAGAAAATCCTTAGCACACAAAAACATCATTTCATATCTTTCGGGAAAACAGTGCAGTATGCTAAAACAGGGGCCAGAGCGCTCAATGAACAATACAGCCTGCAGGGCTTCACGAATCTCTGTGACCGAATCCCAAGTTTGTCTATACAGCAAACCGGGGCCAACTACATATGCGTCTGAAGACGAATAGTAGCGAGAGTGTCCATTTACTGCTAATGCCCAACATATCACTCGTAGTACGCACCGCACTTACGGCTCGCTTAACTCTGTGCGAGACGAGCGTAAGTGGGATAATTAAAATAAACAGGGCATTGCCCCTCCGGAGGTTCACGGTCATCGACACCGTGGGAAGCGTAGTCTAAATACTAGGTCCCGCCACTCTCAGGTCACGCACCGGAAATCAGGACAACGGTGCTCAACATATCACATCATCGTATAAAAATCATTTACGTCTAGCCTCGGGTTTTCTTGGCCCAATAATAAATCATTTATCTTTTAATATAAAGAAAACTTTCCCGAGGCATCAACCATGAGCATACACAAAATCATGCACTTTCTCATATTTATACAAAACCACTACCAAAGGGGGTTCAGATTCCCTACTTGGAATTGCTGTTCCTTTCGTAAGCTCCAAGCATCCAGGAACCGCCTCGGTGAACCGAGGTCACCGCGTAAGCTATCTCGTCCAATAATCACTGCAGAATAGAGTAGCTTATCAACCAAGATACAATAATAGTCAACAGACCTCAACATTCCTAGTTTGACCAAGAATGATCACATTGACTAAGTTGACCAACCAATTCCCTTTTATGGCACTTTAACCTTTTAGACTTTCTTTTCCGGTTATCGACTCTTTACTCAAATTACCGGAAGTCCGACTTAGCTTCCGAACTTTCCTTTACCATTTTAATGACGTTAGGGTGTCACATAATAATTCGTTGAATTACTATGGACACCCAACGTGTCACATTAACCAATTTATTTACCAAGAGTCGATTTACCGATTTACGTGAAGCACCAATTTTACTTAAAACGGTCAACTTGACATTTTTCAGAAATTCCTGTTATCATTTTCCGATAACAATTTAACACTTTACGAATTTAACCAAACTGTGTCAAACTTCGTTGAACTTCAATTCTTTACTTAACCGTTTTTCTGAAAATGGAACTTTCCTAAAATGGAAACTTTCCCAAAATGGAAACTTTCCCAAATTAGCAGGTTTCCAAACATAGAAGGTTTCCTAAAATAGAAAGATTCCAATTACGGTTAGTTTCCGTTTTAGGACGTTTCCTTACGTAAATTCCGATTACGACACTTAACCCAACTAAACGGAAACAATACACTTTAAACAGGAGTCGAAGACTACCTCCTCGGCATTCTACCGGTTTCACTGCATCACCGGATTCCGGCAACTTGTCGGAATCTCTTGCCGGATTACGGTCAACTTGCCGGAATTTCACCGGAGTTTCCCCGTTTTTCTCGTCACCAAGTTATCGACACATATACAGGAAAACAACATCCAAAAATCAACATCACAATAACAAATCAACAACATCTAATCCAACAACACAGTAGCCACAGAGAAACATCACTCACCATCTGTCTGCCCAAACTTAGACCCGAATCTGATACCACTGCCTCTGCTCCAAACCATGATCGAACAGCTTCTCAGCCTTCTCCTTGCCGGACTCCACCCTCTGATCCATGCTGAACCGAGCCCAGCTGCTCTTCCACAGCTGCAGCACACCGAGCAGTTCACTGCCTCACTCCAAAACCTCACCCGCTGCTTCCAAGCTCCTCCTAGACGTCACCCAGTCTCCCAAGACACGCCAGAACACCAAGAATAAGTCGCCAGAGGGAGGAGTAGAGAGAACCCAGAAAAACCCGAAAACAGTGAAAAGGGGTTTTCTTATTAGGGCCCCAATCGAATGATCAAGAGCATGGAAAAGGAAGAGGAAGAGAAGAGATGAAGAACCATACCGGTTGGAGGTCGAGTCGCCGCCTGGTTCGCCGGAAATTGGCCGTTGACCGCCGAGCCTTTTTCTCGGTCGTTCTTCCTCCACAGTGGACGATGCGGTGATCCAAGGACTAGCCTGGATAGAGGAGGAAGAGATGAAGAGAAAGAAGCTGGTCCGCCGCCCTGTGGTGGCCGGAGTCGCCAACGCTGGGCGGAGGACAACGGAGCTCAATCGAACTCGAGTTGACCGAATTGGTGAGTTTTGACTGAGTCTAAACTCACCCCCTATTTATAAAGGATTGGACGGTCCAGATTCAATCTGGAATTGATCCAACGGTCCAGATTTAAAGAAGGTGAAAAGTAAAAGGTAAAATGGTAAAACTCTTTTTACCGGATTGAAAATTAAAAGTTACTGGAAACTTCAAAAATTCATGGAAAATAAAACCGAAGCTCCGAAAAATATTCTGAAAATACCGGGAGACTCGTGTCGACACGTACTATGACATCGAGTCATTAAATCAGGTATTTGGAGAACTTTGAAAAACTCAAAAATGAACATGGTAGTTAACTCGCGAAGTTACTAAATGTGACTCAAACCTCAGTAACTCGCCATTAACCACGGTTAAAACGTGCGGGGTCTCACAGGGGCTGCGGTGGTTCATCGGGTTTTGGGCTATTGCATCTTGTTCTGGTGGTATGTTGCAGGATGGGTGGCCAGATGTCTCTCCATGGTGATTCGTGGATGAGGTTGATCGTCGGGCGGCGGCCGACAACGTGCGTTGGCGTGATGGTGGCAGTGCATCAAGGTCAAAGCTTTTTTCAGGCCTGAACTTTGGGGGCCTACCTTCTGAGGCCCATTTGGATATGGGATGGGCCTAGGCCTTGGGCTTAGGTTGTTTGATCTTTTATGTTAATTTGATTAGTTGGTATAATAAATTGTCAGCCCCTCTGTTAGGGTTTAAGGTTTAGGGTTTAGTTGTCCCTCCTTTTTGAGCGAGGGTTGTGGTCTCCTCTTTTAACGAGGATATAGGGTTTCGGTAGGTTGTTGTCAGAGTCGTGTTGTTGGATGGGCCATGGTTATGGTGTCATGTCTATAGACTATTTTATCGTCGGTTAGTTCTTATTGACAGTGAATCACCTTATTAAATTAAAACCTCGATAAATGAATATTCGATAAATTAATAACTTTGATTAAATAATAAATTTTTCATGTCCTGACTCGGGACTAGTTCATATTACTATAAACCTCTATAAGATAATAATTTTTATACTCCATTTAGGTCCCAACGAATATATAAAGTAATAATTGAGTAAATAAATAATTAATAATATTTATAAATTAACAATAATTGATTAAATACATAAAAGAAAAAGTAAATAATGCTATTTTTAGAGTCGAAAGTCAACCATTTTATATATTCAACAAGCACTACCAAGATAACCCACCCATAAGGGCCAACAGAAAGAAATTACCTCTTTAGGCCTACGAACCTAGCTGAGACTAGACTTAGAAACCAAAGTACACCCACGGTTTATTACACCTTTATTTGACAGGTTTTAGACGTAGAAGCAGGGATAAATTTTAACAACTACATTATAATAGAACTTGTACCCCGACTCTTCTAAGCCATATTATGGGTCATATAAACCGGATTAAACCCAGTCCAAGGACCTTGATGCTATAGCTGATGAAGATGTACTCCCAGTAATTTTCTTCAGTGAACGAAATCCATATCAAATTGAATTGTTCATAACACTCTATGTAAAAGGATATAAACTTCTTTAAAAAAAGGATATAAACTTGTACTGCTAATAACCATAACAGATCAAAATATGCAAGCAGAAGAACATTAATAACCCAAACTTTGGCCCTTAATTGAACCTCAGGAATCTGGTAAGAGTGCTCTCTTGCATTTCATGAGACAACCTTTTTCTCGTTCCCCTCTCTAGTACTATAGACTTCAAACTTGGGCATGCACGCGCTAGTTCGTCAAAATAACGTCCACATACAGCAGTTGAAATATATCGTAGATCAAGCACTTGTAAGCATTTGTGACCCACAAGAGCACGAATACCAACTCCAGTCACAAATTCATTCAATCTCAATTCAAGCGACTCCAAGTTGAGACAATTTTCGGAAAGAGCAACAATGGTGGTGTCTGTCACTTTGGGTCCCAAAACAAGGTTTAATTTCTTGAGGGTTTGAATTGCGGAGATGGCAACACCTCCAACATCAGTGACCTTATCACAAAAGGCCAAACTTAGCTCTTCCAAGACACACATCTTCCGCAAGGAGACCCCAACATCAGTGACATCATTACAATCCTTGAGGACCAGTTCCTTTATGGTTTTTGAGCAAGACCCATCTGTCAAATATTTCAACCCACAATCCGTAATTCGACAACTTTGCAAATTCAAAACCGTAATGGAACAACTTGAGGACCCAATTGCTTCAGAAAGGGTTTTGTCTCAAACAGAACAACATTGCCCCAAATCCAAATGCTTCAAGTTATCCATGAAAGGTCCGATTGCCGCAGTTTCGTTTTGCTCATCCCTAAAGTTCCTCCCACGAAGCAAAACCTTGGACAATTTCGAACACTTATTTGCGAGTGTGCATAAACCCTGTGTCTCCAATGTTATACCTGAAAAAACGGGTGCTGTGAGGTCGAGGATCTCTAGTTTGGGACATCCTTGGGCTAATAATTCGAGGTTCTTGTTGCTTATAGACTCGGGTGTTTGGAATGTGACTAATTTCAGAAATCTGTGTAACAATGCAGGGAGATGATCGAGATCAAGAACACGAATTGATGATCCGTTTTGACTCTCCACTAGCCACCACCAACAAGATCCATTATATAAAGGCAATTGATGAATGGCAAGCTATAGTTCACTTTAGCAAGTATCATATACAATGTAGCTATTGAATAAGCTTACAGTGGTCGAAGAGCTCTTGGGATGCGGGAGCGAATAACTGCAACAACATCGAAATCTGGCAGAAATACATGGACTTTTAGAAATACATGGGACGGCAAAAAAATTTATAACTTTTAATAAATATCATGAAGGACAAAAAATTCAACGACGTTTAAACGCCGTTAAATTATCACTATTTCTTTTACATCTTTTATGACATTTATAAACTTTTAATGACATTTTGCTCAAAAACATCATGCTTAAAATGTCATTAGGGTATATGTAGTAGTGATACCATCGGTCTTTGAAATAGGATAGACATCAAAGAGCACTCGGCATCAAGCTCAGGTCCTTGAGAGGCTTCGGTCACTAATTTAGGCCATGCATATTTCTATGCCGATATTTTGCAGGGAATAGGTCTATCAATCAACTCGATATGCTTGTTGTAGTAGTAATCACATTGATCCTCATATTCATAATCTTTCTCTGCATAAGATTCAGCATTAACCGGTAAACTGATCTTTTGATTCTTCTCAGCTGGAGCAGGTTCGTCTAGAGAAAATGATTCAACCTTGTAAACATGAAAAATTCCTGGTGACGAATAATAGAAAGATACGTGTACAAAATAAAAATATTTGTATTAATAAGTTTGCGGGTTACAATCTATGTTTGTATTCTTTAAAAAAAAGAATTTCCTCTGATTCGATCTCCAAAGTTGGTTTGATCCGAGCGTGACTAGCACTTGATCTTAAATCGAATGGTTTAAATTTGATCTTCTTGTCGTGTTGACGATTTAGAGAAGATGCTTGACCAAGGGTCGTAGAGGCTCGGTCTTAATTGGATTTAAGTCACGAGCAGTGTCACGTGGTGAACTTTCTTCGGCTTTGATGGCGGATGAATAGGTACGTGTGTTTGGTGCTTGTTGATTCTCCACGATCTTGTTGAAGAACTTGGTGAAAGTTTTGATTTGTTGAACACCTGAAGACAAAGGTCGATCAAGGCCCATGAAGGCTTGATGTTGATCACATTTGTCTTTCGTCGAGCGGTTTCACATGGTGGTTTGTCTTGAAGTTGGTAAAGAGATCGGCTATTTGCTAGCTTGATGACTCTTTGGGATTTGATGACTTATAGACATGAGGCTTGTGATGAATTAGCTATTTTAAAGCTTGATAATTCTTCACAAGTGTTTTTGAGACTCCTGAGCTCTCGAAGGTGATTTGTTCTCTCTTGCCAGAAATCCTCCTCTTGATATGAGATGAGGTATTTATATTGTCGACGCTTCCATGCATATGGCATGTAATGATGGCGCCGAATGAATTTCATTCCTTATCTGTAATAATTGAATTAATCAATTTTGATTGATTGCTAATTATCATAATTAAATCAAATTACATTTAATTAATTGATTTAATTATTCACGTTAAGACATGATTTATTTGATTAAATATCTGATTTTAATTCTGACAGTCAATTTAATGTGATTGACAATTGATTGACGGACGATATTTAATATTTTTTTTAATTAGGATTTGAAAAATCTGTTGTTGACCGACCAATCACGTCGTCACGTGTACTTCCAGAGTCTCTTTAACCTTGCTGACTCACGTACAATGTATACGATTTATCAGGGCCACATATGGTTTGAATATTCAACGATTTTATTTATCGTTAAATTTTTTGTGTCTACAAATGCCTCCACTTCAAGGTGAGTCATAGTCATGTAGTCGTCGGCTCATCGAGTGTCGGAGATGCGGCTTGAAGTTCACGTTTTTGATATAGACGAATTTAGGCAAACCTCTTGGGCTTCAATGTATGTGAGGGAATTCTGTTGAAGCTGTAGGAATTCCCAAATTTGCAAGGACTCCTAAATTTTCAAGGATCCCTTGATTTGGAGGGATTCTTTAAACTTGTTGGATTCCCAAACTTATAAGGATCCCTTAAATTTTGCGGGGATTCTCATACACTTTGATTTGATTTGCTGAGATTTGGAGCTCTAATCGTAAATGAAAAAAAACCTTTGATATATTTCCTCCTTGATTTGATTGACTGTAGAAATTTCCACAATCAATAATTTTTGGTTGTCAAATAACTTGGCGCCATATAGTGAGAAAATCTTTGATTCTCTCCTTATTTTATGGTCTCATCTAGAAAATTACTTTCGTGGCCAAAACCCTACCGATTCAATATAAATTGAGGGTCTCAGTTTTAATAAGTTCTCACACCAAGTCGACAACTCTAAGGTTTTCTCCACCGTCACAACGATGTCTTGTTGTTTTGTTCCTTCTTCTCGTTTTGACTATCGATTCATTAACCGCTGAGGATTACTGACTTCTTCCTTTTTATTATTTGCACAGTAGGTCGCATGACATTTTGAATTGCCTCCTAAGTCGCAAGTGGAAAAGATTTCCAGCCTTGCGAGTCTTTTTGACAGGACAGGAGCAGAGATTAAGGTATATGACGCATACTTTCTCGTCAAAGAAAATTTTATATCCACTTAGTAGCCTGACACACTATAATGATTCCTCATGCCTTTGAAACAAACAACATTTTTCAGTGAGTGGGTGATGTCCTTCACGGGCCAGTTTGAACAAACCTTGATATGCAAAGTTTTAATTTGCTTTGGTTATTTTCTTCTTAATCGCAGACCCTAGTGGGCTTGTTTTCTAGTTGCAAGCCTTCATCAGTTTTGCCCTCAAGTCTGTTGTAACTTGACCTACCCGTGAGGTATTTTAATTCGCAAGGTGAGCGGTTTTCACGTGGGTCATTAGACAACATACGTGAATTGGAAAAAGTGTGGTCTGTGGATCATCATTGTACCGATATTGTCCTAACTTAACCACCTTTAAGGTGTTGAGTTTTAACCACCTTTAAGGTGTTGAGTTTTAACCACAAAAGACTTCGTTACAATTGAATATGATCCACCAACATATATGTTGTATTTTATTTATCTCTTTTCTGATGTGGGATATTTTCTTTCCAACAACAACTTTCTGCTTCTTATTTCGCCAAGCCACAAGATTTGCTCCAACAAACATCACAAGGTTATTGCAATTTGATTTTTTCCTGAACAGTATGAATGTAATACTGACCCCTATTTTTTCAGAATTTTGATAGCTATTAAAGAACGTGATTTCCTAACCGTTAGGTTCCTTCCACGTCTTGATCGTGGGATAAACCGCTTAAAGTGTTTAAGGTTCGCGTACATTGGAAGCGATTTGAAGAACGTGATCCCCTAACCGCTAGGTTCCTTCCACATCTTGATCGTGGGACAGACTGCTCAAAGTGTTTAGGCTTTGTGTATATTAGAAGCGATCTGAAGAATTTGGTCCCCTAACCGCTAGGTTCCTTCCACATCTTGATCATGGGACAAACCGCTCAAAGTGTTTAGGCTTTGCATACTGTGGAGGCTTTGCGTAGGCGCATACCGCTCAAGATGGCAGTTTTCAAGAGTTTCAAGAATGACACTGTCACCATCCTTAAAGTCGTCGGGGACATTCAAAGCGAAGGCACCACCTTTTACACCTATCCTTCATTAATCAGGCTAGACGCCATCGAGACTCCTCCCTACGACAATTCTAGTCACCTTTCCCGATGGACTTTTCAACAATCTCGCCAACTAGCCACCTTTTCCCCAACCAATGAGAAGCGAAGTGCAGACGTGTGGATGTTGAAGTCTGCCCATCATGATCAAGATGCTCCTCAGACACCATATTTCTTCTTCGTGAGCCTTAGCGAACGCTCATCGAGTCACATGTTTCATTCCACTAGTGATCACAGTTACTCTCCGTGAGTTTTAGCGACGCTCACCGAACCACATGTTTTATTGCCAACGATCAGAGACTACTCTCCATGAGCCTTAGTGACGCTCACCGAACAACATGTTTCATTGTCAAAGATCAAAGACTACTCTTCATGAGCCTTATCGACACTCTCTGAGCCACATGTTTCATTCCCAACGATCAAAATTACTCTCCATGAGCCTTGTCGACGCTCACCGAGCCACATGTTTCATTTTGCCAACAATCATAGGCTACCTCCGTGAGCCTTAGCGACGATCATCAAGCCACATGTTTCAATGTCGATGATCAAAGATTACCCTCTAGTGGATGACCCGTTAGGTGATTGAAAAATGCGGACAACCTAAATGCTTGATTCGTTCCACTTTTTGAAAGTAGAATGAATCATTGAAGGTATTTGGGCTGCGTGTATCCTCCGACCATGAAATGAAGAGTATAAATCCAAAGTGTGCAAGGTCATCATCTTTTAAGTCTTGTACGTCTCTTCTTTAACTTGGGAGACACCTCGAGCAAAATCACATTCTTGATTTGTTGTGATCATACTCAGAACAATTTTTGAGCAAACATTTTTTGATCTGTTATGACTGCACTTAGAAACATATTCCAAGCTACCTACGTACTCTTGTGAGAAAGAGATCAAGTCATGACGTAGTTTAAAGATTTTTTAGGTGTCATACACAGTTTAAGCTCGTGTGGGCAAGGAGCGTTTTTTGGATAACTTGTGCAGTTTATGCTCATGCAGGCTAGGAGCCATTTTCCTGTGTATTTGTGTCATTCACAGTTTAAACTCGTGCAGACAAGGAACGTTGTGATTTTTTTTGTCATTCGCTGTTTATGCTCATGTGGACAAGGAGCGTTGTAATTTTTTTGTCATTCGCAATTTATGCTCAAGCGGATAAGGAACGTTGTGATTTTTTTTGTCATTTGCAGTTTATGCTCGTGTAGACAATGAGAGTTGTAATTTTTTTTGTCATTTGCAGTTTATGCTCGTGTAGACAATGAGAGTTGTGATTTTTTTTGTCATTCGCAGTTTATGCTCATGCGAATCAGGAATGTTGTGATTTTTTTGTCATTTGCAGTTTATGATCGTGCAGACAAGAACCGTTGTGATTTTTTTTGTCATTCGCAGTTTATACTCATGCGGACAAGGAGCGTTGTGATTTTTTTTGTCATTCGCAGTTTAAGCTAGTACAAAAAAGGAGAGATATGTCTCTTGAGTGGTCTAGATGAGTTTGCATGCCCCCAACAAAGGCTTTGATCACACCGCTTCGAGTTGTTCATAGATGATAGTAGTATGATTTGACTGAGCCACATCATCTTCATCGTCCAAACATATTTTCCCTTGTGCCAGCTTCATGTTGAGATATTTCAAGGCAAAACACTTCTCCACTAGATGACCGATAACACGGTGGTACTTACAGTATCTTGGGTCGTTGATGTGATACATCTCTTCTGGACGTTTGCAGTATGACAATTTGATTAGTTCTTTTTCAAGCAAGTTTTCCAACATCTTGGTAATTTCAGAATCCATAAAAGGGTAACTTTTAGCTTCTAGCTCTTCTAAAGTGCGCCTCCTTGTTTGATCCTAAGTTGAATGAAATTTCTTTTCATCATTTAATCTGACTCGCGTCGTGATTCTTGTAGGAGCTGTGCTAATTGCAAATGACTCCATATCATGCTTGTAACTATATGGTTCAATGCCATCTCTTTCTCTTTGGCCATGATTTTCCAAGCTAAGTTCCATGTCATGAGCTCGATTGGCTAGTTCTTCAAAGGTGCGAGGCTTTATTCCTTGAAGAATGTACAACAAGTCCCAATGCATGTCTTGTATGCACATCTTGATAGCTGACAACTCTGAGAGTCGATCTTTACAGTCAAGACTTAATGCGCGCCAACGATTGATGAATTCTATAGCAAGCTCATCCTTTCGTTGATTGGTGTTGGTGAGCTCTAACATACTCACGATGCGACGTGTGCTGCATAAGCGGTTCAAGAAATCTTTTTCCATTTGCTCCAAGCTATCGATGGATTCAGGCTCCAAGTCTGTGAACCATTCAAATGTTGTACCTCAAAGTGAACGAACAAATTGCTTCGCAAAAATGATCACCATCGGTGCACTATTGCATGTTTCGATGAAATGCGTAATGTATTGCTTGGGGTTACTTTTGCCATCAAATTGTTGGATTTTCAGAGGTTGGTAACTAGTTTGAATCTTAAAATTGTCTAACCATTTGGTGTAAGGATTGGAATACGTCAATGTATCTCGAGACGAACCACCATATTGAGCTTTGATTGTGTTAGCAATCATGTCTTGAAGCTGTTGAACTGACAATGAAGTTAAGATAGAATTCGATTCTCCTTTTCGTTCAAAAGATGATCCACCAGCCTTGTCCTTCTTATTGCATATAGGACACTATCCGAGTCATTGTCATGTTGAGCTTATAGCTTCTCTATGAGTGATGCAATCTCTACATCATTCTCTTCAATGGTCTTTTGAAGCCTCTCCACTGCTTCAGTCAATTGGGCTATTTGGGTCACTTGTTCTTCCACGGTAGTCACTCCTATCGCCATGACTTTCATGGTGAAATAGTCGTCTTCTAAAATCGCTTCAATTTGATTGTCAAAGGGCAATTCCATGTGTGAGCATATCTCTAAATCAACCTCAATCATGAACGAAGGAGAATAATTCATGGAGTTGTTTGACGATGTTGAATGTCTTTGCTTCATGAGGTTTGTCCTCATTGTTGTCTAAGCGTCGATAAATTAAAACGACTTTGAGGAATGATGATTCGATGTCGTGAGTTGGAACGACTCACTATGAGCAGCATGACCGCTAAGGTACATACATATTTTCATAGTAGCTACTTGTTGGTCTTTTTTGACGATTTTATTTGTGCCATCTTTGATTTCATTGGATGATGGTGGCTTGATTGTCGAAGAATGAGATGAGAGGAAGAGATGGACCCATTGGGTGTGCCAATTTTGTAAACACGAAAATTCCTTGTGACGAATAATAGAAAGACACATGTACAAAATAAAAATATTTATATTAATAAGTTTGCGGGTTACAATCTATGTGAGTATTCTTTAAAAAAGAATTATCTCTGATTCGATCTCCGACGTTGGTTTGATCCAAGGGTGACGAGCAATTGATCTTTAATTGAATGGTTTAAATTTGATCTTCTTATCGTGTTGACGATTTGGAGAAGATGATTGACCAAGGGCCATAGAGGATCGTTCTTGATCGGATTTAGGCCACAAGCAGTGCCACGTGGTGAATATTCTTCGGCTCTGTTGGTAGATGAATCGGCACGTGTGTTTGGTGCTTGTTGATTCTCCACGAGCTTGTTGAAGAACTTGGTGGAAGTTTTGATTTGTTGAACACCTGAAGGCGAAGGTCTATCAAGGGCCGTGGAGGCTTGATGTTGATCGGGTTTGATCCATGAGCGGTTTCACGTAATGGTTTGTCTTTCGTTTTGAAGTTGGTGAAGATATCGGCTATTTGACAGCTTGATGACTCTTCGGGATTTGACGACTTCTAGGCTTGAGGCTTGTGAGGAATTGACTATTTGGAATCTTGATAATTCTTCACAAGTGTTTTTGATATTCTTGAGCTCTCGGTGGTGATTTGTTCTCTTTTGCCGGAAGTCCTCCCCTTGATATGAGAGGGGGTATTTATATTGTCGAGCTTCCCTGCATATGACATGTAATGATGACGCCGAATGAATTTCGTTCTTTATCAGTAATAATTGAATCGATCAATTTTGATTGATTGATAATTATCATAATTAAATCAAATCACATTTAATTATTCATGTTAAGACATGATTTATTTGATTAAATATCTGATTTTAATTCCTACAATCAATTTAATGTGATTGAAAATTGATTGACGGGCTATATTTAATATTTGCTTTAGTCAGAATTTGACAAATCTGTTGTTGACCGATCAGTCACACGTCGCCACGTGTACTTCCGGAGTCTCTTTGACTTTGCTGACTCACGTACCACGTATAAGATTTATCGGGTCCACATGTGGTTTGAATATTCAACGATTTTATTTATCGTTAAATTTTGTGTTTCTACAAACCTCTTTGGCGAAGTTGTATAATACATGTCCCAAATCAGACAGAACATTCTCCTTCGAGTAACTCTGTTAAAGGATCTTGTAATCTCTTCAGACAATATTGATATATGTTCAGGCACCGTTTGGGGTGATAAACCAAAATGCTTTTGAGTCTCTGTATTGTATCTGTCAAGTGCCATGGTTGCCAACCGGTTTGTATAGGCATCAATGCCCTCTTTGGCAATACAATATAGAAGGTCTTTCTGGAAAGACATCTTGCATCGACTGGTAGATTTTCTATAGGATTGTCAGACGCAATCTTCGCTGCTGATATAGGCGTGCCAATGTTTGGCCGTAAAATTTGAGATGCTGGCGTGTCAACGCTTCTGAGTTCAGCATAACCGTATTGCATGTCTTAATGTTGCGAGCTTCTTCTTCTTATTTTTGCTCCAAGCGACTGCTAGACTCTTTTACCAAACCTAAAACAGAGCTTAGGGTGCTTAAACAACAAAGATAAAGAGGATATTTGCTAGAGATCGCTCTCTAACAATAGGTTGCAGACTTGTGCTCGTGATTGAGGCTTTATAGATTAGGGATGGACTTTTGCTGACTGGAGGGCTTTGGTGAGTGATGCGGGATTTGCCGACTGGCGGGCTTTAGTGGTGCTCTTAGAGAAGGTTGTTCCTTGGAGAGGCTTTTTGTAGGATTGATGCTCCTGAGGAGACTTTGATTACAGAGTATGCAAGTTTGGTTGAAGTTGAGATTCAGTTCTCTTTCACGTTCGTCGGACCCTTCTATATATATGAAACCATGCTGCTAGCTGGGTTTCGCGAATGAATTGTCTCAAAAGCAATCTTCAGCCAGTAATTACTCAATTTGAACCGCAAGTATCGGTTCACGTTTCTGACTAGATACGATATCATAATTAAGTAAACACATTTACCTCAAATATGATTCTTGGAGATCTAGAGACATACTGCATGCCAACATCTTCTAAGCAAAGATATTTCCCTCACGATTCTTCTCTTGGACGTGTATATATGACTTGCCAAATAACACACATTTGATATATTTCTAAATCACATCAAACCAAGGATGATAGTCTTTCACGTCTCCATGCTCCATGCCTTAATTGTACAAGAATCCATCAAATCATGCAGATCACCTTCCTTATATAAGATCCTCAATATTTGCTCAATTTGGTAATATTAATTGCCAAATCTGAGATGTATCCATAATGATCCAGATTTACATTAAGATGACTTGGTCTTCAAGAAAGACTCGACTTAGCTTCGACAACAGACATATCCAAAGATATTCGAATATATCTCCAATGAACCATTAAACTGGTTCTAGACACCATGCGTCTAGGAAAGTTTATTTTACACTCAAACATCGGGTAATTGAGGATGTCGTCTCTCCTGAGAACCCGGTTGTAGTGCAGTTATGGGTGGCTGCGTCGGGCCCAATTCGATTCCTGCCAGCAGGTCTTCAATCCTGGGTTTGGAGCCAGTGACAGTAGTTGATGGTGATGCCTGCTCGTCCTCTTGTGCTGTTTGCCTGGAGGATTTTGAACAAGAACCCTTCACTCTGTTGCCAAGCACACACCAGTTTCATGTCCACTGCATTGTCCAGTGCCTCGAGATTAACCATCTGTGTCCCCTCTGCCGTTACACAATACCAACCGAAGAAGATTAAGGTTAAGGTCTGCTCAATCTGCCCAGAATAAGAGGTGCTTATTGCTGCTGTCTTATCAATTCAAAAAAAAGATAACTCATTGCACAAGTGTAAGCACACTTCTGTGCTATGAATTCGAGTGAAAAGGAGATCGTAAACATTGTCAGATTTAAAGTCTTAGAAATGTTTGTCTACTCAAGATGTACAGATAACTCGATGCACAAGTGCGAGCACATAGATGGAGATGGGATGAATCCAAGCAAAGAATGTAAAGGCTTCTTGTCGGCGTTAATTAAATGGTGGAAAGGGCTTGTCTCCAACAAGTGAGTATGAATTTCCTTCTGATCATACATCAACTTTCCACCCCTCTAATATATACACAAAAGGAAGTTGATCCTATAGCCGATGATTCTACACTGAAAGATTTGGAATGCTATTTATCAGCAGGCCAGTGGGAATTGCATGCAGATTGAGTTAATAATAACATTGTTACTTAATATCTTCACTTCAAAAAATTGGATGTTTATTTATGATTCCTCATATTTGTATAATACATGTATTAACTAATTAAGTAGACAACACCATTATACTAGTATAACAAGACCAATTAAGTTCATTCAATTTAAATATAAAAATTATGTTGCAAACACTCACCGTAACATCATTTGGTCATAAAACAAATTTCATTTAGAGATCTTTAAATTGTGTCTCACTAAGTCTGTAATTTTAGCTCCATCACTACAGACGGAGCAGCTAGAATTCAAAGCACACCGACGATTCTCAATGGGGCTCCTAACAAGAGAAAGTCTAGAGAGAAGGCAGAGCTTCTCTCTCTATTTTCCCTTCGATGGATTGCCAAAAAGTAGAGGGATCAAACTTTTGAAACCGGAGAAAGAATGATCAGTTGGCCGGTTCAAATCAAAATTAGTGAGATCAAGATCCAACATCTTTTACCATTAGATGTTGATGTGTACAAGGCTGTTGGAGGATGGAGATGAGTCTTCTTTCGTTGTTGTTTAAGTACATTAGTCAGGTAGGATGCAATTTAGAATTAAGATTTGTTATTATAGAAAGTAACAAGCTACTTTGAGTCATGTTAAAACTCTATATGACTTTGATTTTTTTGTTTTTTTAATTATGAAAACCGTTTTGTAAATCTCTGAAGACTGGTGTGACAAACACATATCCACTGTAAATTCTTCAAAATTCATGTTATAAGTTTGTCGTAACCATTGTGATTTAAAATAACCGACTTCCATCTAAACTTCACAACCAAAATATTATCCGGACTGTGTTAAGGTTTTGGGCCCAAAAGAATATGGGTCCCGCCGGTAGTGCACCACGTGTCTCATAAGATACCTGGGTCTTCACGTCTCCCACATTTTGAAACGCCGAGATCTCAACCCTCCGCCTTCTTCTTCGTCCCCAATGGAAACCCTCTTCTATTTCTCCCCAAATTCCCAGATTTGAAGCACTCAATATCAACCTGCGCAGCTCCCAAAAGGTACTCTCTCTTTCGCCTTCTCTAATTTAACTTGGTTCACCTCGAATTAGGGCTTATTAGAAACTTTTCTGCTTTCTAGGGTTTTATTAGAGCTGAGAATAGCTCGCTGTTTGTACGACGTGTCGTTTTGAATGGCTCGGATAAGGAAGCACGGGGTTAATTTCTCTGGCGAGGGAGGAGTTGAGAGCGTTGATAGTGATGTAGTGGGTGAGGAGACGAATGAAGTAGGGCCTGTAGATATGGAGATTGATGAGAGAGGTAGAGGTGAAGTAGCCGAGGGTTTGGAGGGGACTCGGGTTGGGGGTACTGATGTGAATGCTGTGAGTGAGGAAGGGCTGGGTTCGGAGTCAAAGGAGAGTTCTAAACAGGTTGAGGGTTCAGTTTCGAGTGATAAGGATGGAGGCAAAGATGAGGGTTCAAGGGAATGCGTGGAAGGGAGTCATTCGATGAGTGTCGAGGTGAAGGAGGATGTGAAATTTGAGGGAGAGGATGAGAAAAAAGTGGAAGTTGCACCAGTAGATGAGGAAGAGAGGGAAGGGGAAGAGAACGCGGAGGGTATCCAGGTTGAAGAGAAGAGTGTCCATGTTTCAAGTTCTGATGCGGAGCACATGGTGACAATGTCTGTTGGAGAGATAGCTCAGGATACCCCAGCTGTGGAAGTGAAAATTGCCCGTATCGATGAGTCTGTGCAAGATGGAGAGCTGAATGTAAGCGCTGATTCACAGATGGCTGGTGGAATAGAAAATGAGACTTTGGAAGTTAGTGTGGGAGTAAAGACCAGTGAAGATGTATTGATGCCTGAAAATGTTCCCCCTGCAGAGGATTCTGTGAAGTCTGAAGATGAGAATAACTCGGTTGATTTGGTCATTGATTCGGAACCATATTCTGGAAGTGATGGGAATGACTCGGATGATATGGATGTTGCTGGTCCCTCAAAACCAGAGTTTCAAGCTTTTGATCTAGTATGGGGCAAAGTTAGGAGCCATCCCTGGTGGCCTGGGCAGATATGTGATCCTTCGACTTCGTCAGATCAGGCAAAGAAGTATTTTAAGAAGCGCAGTTATCTGATTGCTTATTTTTGGGACTGTACATTTGCTTGGAATGAAGCACCACAAATTAAGTCCTTTTTGGAGAACTTTTCACAAATGGAAAAGCAGACCAATATGGAGGAATTTCAAAATGCAATTGCTTGTGCTCTGGATGAAGTTTCAAGACGGGTAGAGTTTGGCTTGGCCTGTTCTTGCATTTCCAAAGAAGCATATGCAAAGCTCAAAACACAGACAATCGTCAATGCTGGAATCAAGGAAGAAGCAACTAGAAGAGATGGTGGTGATAGTTCTCTCGATGCTGCCTCTTTTGAACCCTTGAAACTCATTAATTTTGCAAAACAAGCCGCCAAGTTGCCATTTGGCAGAGCTGACAAACTACAACTTGTTACAGCACGGGCCCAGTTATATTCTTTCTGTCGTTGGAAGGGTGTTTCTCAGCTGCCAGAGTTCAATTTTCTTGGTGGGTTACTGGAGAATGATGCCGACATTTCACTATTGAGAGAAAAAGAGAAAGTTAATGATTTTCCGGAAGATGCACATCCAGTTATTAACAATGATGAATCCAAGAGGAAATCGAAAGGGGAAAACTCCTCCGTGTATAAGCGTAAGCACTCTGAAGATAGTTCCAACCCACGTAAAAAAGGAAAAAACTTCTCACATGTCACTGTTGAGAAGGAGAAGGGTTTGTCTACTCCCATGAGTGAGAGTGGATCTGAAAGTAAAGCTGGCTCCAAAGTGGTTTCACAATCCTCTAGTAAGAAACGAAAGGCAGTTGGTGCTATCTCTGATGACTCTGCGGTGAAACAAAGTAAAAATGCTTCGTTAGCAGTGGATGATTATATTTCTCTACAGAATAAGCAGACTTTTAAAGTTGGAGATAGAATCTGTAGGGTTGCGACCCTGCTAAATGGGTCAAGTCCAATATTTAGGCTTTCCGGTGCAGCACCTGCAGCAGATGCTGAAGAGGATGAACGCAAAGAGAAATCTACGTCACAGGCACCACAAACTGAAAAGCTGATTGACATTGAGGATCCTTCTCCTGATGAGATGCTGTCTCACCTCTGCTTGGCCGCCATATATCCTAATGAAGGGTACAACATGATGAATTCCTTGATGGCATGCTTCTCAAAATTTAGGAATACTATATGCCTGGAACCTCCTAGTCCAGATGAGGATCAATTGCCTTTGGGACAATTATTTGGTGGCAAGCGCGGTAAGAAATCGACCAAGTTTTTGAAAAAATCAATTAAACCATGCAAATCTGAAAAATCTGAGTTGGAGCTGGTCAAAAACTCTTCTTCTGATAAGGTAGTCAAGAGTGAAATTGGAGAGTTATTGCATGGAGCTGCAAGCGACCAAGATACCTGTGTTGTGGAGTCACAATCAAGTCTTGATTTGGAAGCACAAAAGCTGGCTTTTGACAATGAAAATAGAGAGCTGGTGCATGGAGCTGCTACAAGCGACACAGATACTTGTGTTGTGGAGTCACAATCAAGCCTTGATTTGGAAGCAGAGAAGCCAGCTTGTGAAAATGAAATTGGAGAGTTGGTGCATGGAGCTGCTACAAGCGATAAGGATACTTCCACTGTTGAATTACAAGCAAGTGTCGAATTAAATCCCAATTCGGATTCTGAACAGAACATTTCTCTTGGAGATCTTGATTCAAAGGCAGCCAATCCAGCTCTGGACGATGAAAAAGGAGCATTAGCTCGTGAGTCCATCTCTGTTGTTGAGTTGTCAGCAGATCCCAAGTTGAATCCCAATTTGGATTTTGAACAGGAAAATACTGGCTGTGATACTGGTTCGGAAGCAGCAAAGGTAGCTCCTGACAATGAAAGTGGAGAGTTGGTCGCTGGAGCTCTAAGTAATAAAGATGGTTCTGCTAAGGAATTGCAAGAAAGTCTTGAGCTGAATCCCAATGGAGATCATGATTCAGAAGCATTGAAGCCAGCTCCCCAAGGTCTGAGTTGTGAGGAAGATTCTCCTACTGCTCTGATCTTGAACTTTTCAGACTCGGAGTCTCTTCCCTCGGAAGAATATCTGAACAAAATATTTAGTGGCTTTGGTCCTTTAAATGAATCACAAACCGAATTGCTGAAGAAGACTAACCGGGCCAAAGTGGTTTTCAAGCGGCGTTCTGACGCTCAAAAAGCTTTCAGCAGTGCCGGGAAATACAGTACCTTTGGACCTTCACTTGAAAGTTATCGGCTCAAGTACCCGCTATCACCAAGTAAAGCTTCTTCTACTCTAAAGGCGGCATTGTAAGGGGATACATCTGTAGAAGGTAGTACAGATAGGAGACTGATAAAATGAGAGTTTCACAGGTTGCCATTAGTTTTTTAACCAGGCTTACAAGCAATAGAATTGGGTAGTTGCCTCGATGTATTTTTAGAAATTGCTAGGAACAAGATTAACAAGTATATGTACATCCATGTAGTTTGTTTCTTAATCAGCTGAGAGATGTGAGAAATGCCAATAACTCCATTATGATTTAGTACTCAGAAGTCCATTGTCAGTTACTCTAGTGCAGTAGGACATCTTCCTTGGCTCAATAGATAACATCTGTGGGTTGTGCATTTTGTTGGATTTTCATGTCAAAAACCGGATAGCTGAATTTAGTATTGGATTAAGTTATCATGGGTTATTTGTTTCTTCTATGGAGAGAATCGTTTGGACCAAATTCTTGATTATGAGATAATCAAGGGGGAATTTCGAAACAGCTGAAAAAGTGGCCGATCTTGCGACAAGATGTTTAAGCCTGAAAATGATTAGATAGGCCAACCATGAAAGGAAATAAATGAACTGCACATTAGTGTGCTGCTTTGATATTGGGGGTCGGAAAGTTGCAATATTGTTGAGATTGCAATACAGAAAGTCCGAAAAGAAAAAAATATATAGAAAGTTAGAGAGAAACAACAAATTAGGGGTAGATGTTTTGCACCGAAAATACGGTTACCGATCCGAATCGCACCGAAAAACATGATTCAGTAACCGTTCCGAATTAAAACGGTGTAATTTTATGGTCACACCGCTCTGAACCGCATAAAAGTAGTTTGGTTACAGTTTGAGGTTATAATTCAATAGATTTAAACTGAACCGTACCGAATTATATTTTTCTTATTTTTTAAATTTTTCATTGATGAAATTTGATTTGTAATATATAAAAAAAATCATTTATGCTCAAGTTTTTAGTTTGCAAGTTATTGTATTTGCATGATAGTTGATATATGTTGATTTATTAAGTTATCAAATGTGGTGTTTTGTACGGTTTGATATTCTGATGACATTTGTAGACTTGTATGCACTCTAAATGGATTCAAAATTTGTTCATACATTATAGGAATTGTTGGGAAAAGATTTGGACATCTCTTGCTTGTTAAAATAAATAAATTGGTTCACGGCGAAACCCAACCGCACCGCACCAAAAATTATGTAACCGAATTATTTGAAAAATGAAAAAAACAGTTTAGTTACGGTTTGAAATATTATAAAACCGAAAAAAAACGATTCGGTTGCGGTTTGAGCGTCAAACCGATCCGAACCGAACCGCGTCCACCCATATAACAAATGACAAGCAACATTGAATTCAAACCGTACTTGACCACAATACTTGGAATCTACAATATTCCTTAATAATCAAGCTTAGACCATCTCTAACAGTTTCATATAATTTCTTTATAAAAGAGAAGCAAAAGTCAATGTTTCAAGAAATTTTTCTTTAACTCAAATATATTCTCTACTTTGAAGATTTCATATGTTCATTCCTCAAATCTTTCTTACAAATTTTAGAGTTTGCTGCAAATATAGAAAATTTGTTTTTCTCTCTTCTCACATTCCTCATTTTAAAAAAAATTATAAGGAATCTGTTAAATTTTTCTCAAATTTAAGAAAATCAAAAATTTAAAGAAGCTATTAGAGCTAGTTTTAGCAGTAGCAGCGCTTATAGTTATATCCTTGGTATCATCATCATATTGCTGGGCACCCTCAATAAGGGGTTTTGAGGAGTATGAACTGTCACCGGTAACAGCCTCCGACTCTATTTCTTGAGACTCATGCGGTGTGCGGCACCCCTTTGTCGGGCAATACTCGGTGAAGGTGGCCACGAGTCTTACCAGAAGGGGGTGCTGCAGCTTTCCAAATTGAAAATTCATTGAATTCTATGCATCTTTTTTGTGATCCTGAAGACCACAGTATGGACAATCCTCTCCAAGCTTGCCTTCTCTTTTCATTCGCCTGGCTTCTTTTCCCATTCTCACGATTCAAACGAGCAATAGTGAGCATCTCATCGAGACTTATGGGAGGTCCCGCCGGTATTAAGACCTTCTCTAGAGGAAGGAGTAGTGCTACATACACACTCAAAACAAATACAGAGAATTTTGAAATAAATTTCATATTTTCGTTGATGCTTTCCAAGGTCAAGTTACAGAGCTAAAAAGCCATTTGATCCAAAATGATAATTGAATGAAGCTCAATATATCAAAGAAGACAAGGTTCAGATGGGCTTTGGGTTTAGAACAAGAACAAAAATTTATATCAATTGAATCGAACCTTTTTTGAAAAGCTGGGGATTTGGGGAGTCTTCGATCTGTTTGTTGAAAACACAAAATCATCAAACCCGTCAATATCCCACATATAAGATATAAAAAAACATAGAAGAGAAAAATTAATTTTAAATTTTTGAAGAAATTTTTTATCTATTTTTATAAAGTCAATATAAAGTCATCCAATAGTGATGAAGGTTTTATTGTGTATTAATTTCTCATATATATATATATATATATATATATATATATATATATTCTATTGTGTTATTTTTTTCATGGTATAATTGTCCTAGTTCTAAACTCCTAACTATATATAAGTATAAGACAAAAAAATTGTAAAAATAAAAAGGGAATCAATAACCAATTAATTAAATGTTTGTAATTTGTATCTAACTAATTAATTAAGATCTCTAGAAAACTCTCAAGTTTGAAAAATCAAATGAGCTCCAGTTATCACTACAAAGCTTCGTTTTGACGGCCGATATCTTTCGTATGATCATCATCATCATCAAATGTGAATAAATTATCTAACTCTTGTTATATGGAACTAGTGTTGTGAATTTATATTTAGGTTTTTGATGTCTCATTGAGTATTTTTGAGTTCATTGTAAAATATTATACATCCTAAAAATCAAACGGTTATGATCGGATACAAGTACATTTATACTTTCGGGATGGTCATCCGTCCAGTATCCAAACTATCGGGACGAGACGGGACGGTACCGTCATTTTAAAATTTTGTCCTGTCTTGTCTCTCCAATTTTCAGTACAGGGCCGGGACAGGATCATGATTGCGGTATGAAGTGCCCAGCCCTAAAATCAACCCAACCAAAGTGTCTAAGACCTGTTTTTTAAAGTAATATACATTTATATAAAATGAAGGCCAAAATGATGGGTTACAATGACCCAGGATTGCTCAGGCGCAGGAGTGCCGTGCGGGACGAAATGACGACAGCCGTCCGATCTTTAATGAATTGATCATGTCCGTTTAAGTCAGTTTAATTCTGTCTGTTGGATCAATTCATTAAAGATCGAATGGCTGTCGACGTTTCGTCCGGCACGGCACCTGAGCTGTCGCCGTTTCGTCTGGCACGACAGCTGAGCTGTTGCAGTTTTATCGCTGTTTCGTCCTGCACGGCGCTCCCGGCCTGACCATAAGAATAACAATAATGTCATCATTAGACATTTAACTTACTTATTGTGAGTTTAACAAAAGATAAAACTAGGCACACAAAGATACTAAAGAAACATAAAATTAAAACCAATATGCTCTATTAAGATACTCTAAGTCCTATGTAATAATTTCAATGCATCTAGCTCACACTGTTTGCCAAGCTATCCTGCACCACACTTGATATTAGATTTTGCCTTTTTGCTTAGGGTTTAGAGAAGTGTTAGGGCCAATTAGTAGCGAGGCGTAGAGAAGTGTCACTAAATGACAGTACGCTCTGGCTCCCAATAAACAACCACATTGAGGTAAGCCCAACTCAATATCAATTGAGGTCGTCAGTTTGGCCAGACCTGAGCCCAGACGCAGGCCCAAAGTTCGAGCCTAAATGAGGGAGCGACCATCACACTCGCCCTATAGGCCGTGAACCTCCAATCTGCTTCAACCCCGCTTCGCCGAACCTCAGTCGGAAAACCAGAGCAAAATCAGGCAGTAACAACCCGAATCGATTGCAACTCCAATGAGATCTTGTTGACTTCTAGGCTCGATGATCCCCAAACCTTATTCCAGTCAGCAAGATTCATCAATAAAGCTGCACAAATCACCGATCCGAAGGCCGAACATCCGACAATGTTCGTCGACGTCGGTAATCTTCCTCGACGTTGCCGACATCAGCTTACCCTTGAGATCACCTTTACCCACGACGAATCACCATGGTTGAAGGCCTAGATTGGTCTTGATCTTGACACCACCGCTTGAGGAGAGCTTGGCTATCTGCTCCACCGTCGCCAAAACCCTGCCATTAGATGGTTGAGGGTGCATTGGGTTCACCGCCGCCAATAGAGAGCCCGACTTTCGCAACCCTACTTTGATACAAAAAAAGGAGCATATTGCGACTTAGATCTCGTCTTAGAGTCAGTTTGGTATTAAGATTTGGGGTTTATAATCATTTATAATCGTAGAGATATAATTTTTGTTTGATAAAATCTTAAAAAAATTATTTTAAACGTTTTAGTTCAAATAACCGTAATTAAAAAAAACAGGTTAAATGTTATATATTTAAAACTATTTTTTAAAAAAATTGAAAATTTAAACCATCATACCAATCTAAACCTAATTTGAATCATATTTAATTTGTTTCTATCATAATCATATCTCTATATATAAAAGGGATAGTGTTCACGGTTTCTATAAACAATAAAATTACAGTTTTACGTCTTCTTCTTCTATATTTTTACAAGTCAACCTGTTGGTTGTGTAATTGACTTTTTTACTCTCAGTTTTAATATAATTACAGCTCTGTCACTATGTTTGTTTTTTATAAATGATTTGTTTTAATTTTTTTTAAAATTCAATTGCATGAAAAAAACACATTTTGAAAAACAATAATATTAATGATAATGTTAATATTCATAATATTAATAATAATGTAAAAGAAATTGAGTCGCTTTGAACCTAAATAATTGTATTGATCAATATATATTGATTATTCACGGTTTATAATTACTTATATAACTTTTTAAAAATAGTAGTTTTAGCGGTGCATATGAGTGTTGGTATGTGGATTTATCTAGGTTAGGTTTTGAATTTAAATTGGGTTTTGAGTTTCGGGTTTTGGACATCAATTAATTTTCCTATTAATTCAGTTTATCAGTTTCAGCTTACGACATATATTGATGGGTATTTCTTATTTACAATTCCAGACATCTTGGTTGTTAATATAAATTCGGTGTTAATTTCATCTCAATCAATTGTGTTATTTTTATTAGAGTTTAAGAGAGTTGTTGCATAATATTGATCGAACTACTAAAATTTATACAACTAACATACATCCATGGTTAACACGTTTTACCAATTTCGATATTTTAACTTACTGTTGTTGGATGTCCTTTATTACATGTATTCTTAAAATTTATCAATTTTGATATTTATTGATAACTTACTACATGTAATTTTGAAAATTTCGTTGATTATTGCTCTGCTTTCTTCTAAAATGAAATTTTCATTTGTTGTAAAACTGCACATAATTGATCAAATAGCAAAAATAGCACAATAATTGAATCAAATAGCAAAAAAAATAGACAATAACTAATCAAACCGATGGAAACCGCACTTCTAATTCAAGTTGTCTCTCTAATTTATATACTCAGCCAAGTAGATCAATGTTAAAAAAATTTTCTTCTTCTGTCACTATGAAGTATTATCATATTAAGATTAAAATATATCAACCGCGAGTTATTTAAAAAAATCAAATCAACAACGTATGAAAAGCTCAGACATCAATGCTAGTATTCAAGAAACACGATATCCTATATATGTTGGACAGTAATCAAAAGATTATGAAGACATTTGATCGGTTTTCTTATAACAAAAATTACGTTAGATAATTGATGAATAATGAAAATGTCAGCTAGTGGATGAATAATATAGATGTTAAGTAATAGATGAAATGATGAATAATCAACTTGCTAGTCCATCTAATAGTTTTAAGTTGAGAAATTAGCCTAAAGAGTGTATGCACTTTAACTAATTATTAACTTATCTTCGTCATATATCAAAACGGTATTTTAACTATTGAGTCAGGTATTTTAACTTTTGAGTCTGACTCAATATTCATATCTTGAGCCACTGACACCATTGCGTCGGTTATCTTATCAAGGATAACTTCGTCCTTTTCGACCCGGGAAAAAAAGCCTGGGTTTCCACTGAAATTATGGCTTTCAGTTGGTTTTGGTTGAAGGGATTAGTGTTTGGTGAGCCCGCGGTTTAGTGAAGGGATTAATAATGAACTTATCTATCACCAAACCAACCAGTTTCTATTCTATGATGAGGAAATATAGCACCAGAACATCAAAGTTCATCCCAGAAAACAATGAATTTTTTTCAATTGAGTATCCTAGAGTAGCTTCCAAGTTCAAAAATTAATACCCTTGGCTATGTTTCTCATTCTGTCCTCTGTTAATTTCTTTATTGTTTTTCATTTCAAATTAATCACTCCAAACTGATGTGAACCCAGAAAACCATAATTTTTTAAGATCATTGAAAAAAAACTCATCTTTTCAGATTCAATTTTTTATCTCAACATCCTATTATTTCTCACAAAAATCCAAAATTTGATTGAAAAGAGTTTGGGTAATTCGGGTTGAAGTATATATAAACCCCTTGATTTAAACTTGAAAAGACGTTGTCAGAGTCACCACTGTGGGCATCGAGGAAGGAGCATGATGAAGAACTTTTTGGAGACAGAGAGTTACGAAATGGGGTGGAGTCATGCAGGAAGAGGTTAGGTTCAGCTTAAGAGGGGATGGGTTGTATTGAACCAGGGACGACTTCACCCTTACAGAGATAACATTGAGCCTGTTTGACAGGGCCTTTTGAGAGCTTCGCTTTAAAACAAGGGTAGTTAAGTGTTTGGTTCCTTCTCAAAAACGTTGCTCAGCTTTAAAGCATCTCTGTTTTCATTTAAAAAGCCAAAGTCGGTTGGAGATCGCTTTTAATCACTGTAGTGGTACTCACTGTAGCTTAATGAAATTTTCTTCCTCTCACTTTTGTCCCTCGCACAACCTAAACACATTTTCTTTTCATCAGCCGCTCTCTCATCTCCTCTCCCTCAACTCTTTGCGTTCTCACCTTCCGCCACCACCAGACTCCTCTCCCTCAACTCTCTGCGTTCTCACCTTCCGCCACCACCAGACTCCTCTCCCTCTCGCCAGCCCTCGACGACATCTCTTCTGCCTCCTCCAGATCTTACTCGGGTAACTGTTTCTCTAGATCTTACTCTCGATTATCAATCTCTGCTTTGTTTATTACTTTGTTCAACAAACTCGGTGTAAATCTTTGTTATTTTCTTGATGTAAAACTGTGTTTATTTCCTTGATATAAATCAGTGGTGGATGTTTGTATTTTCGGGGATTTGAGAACTTGGTGATGTAAACTTGCCCTTGTATATATACAAAGTTTCAATTTTTTGGGTGTTCAAAGTTTCAGTCTTTTTGTTGTTTAGGTTCGGGTTGTGTCTGGGACTCTGGGTAGTAACCTTTATTAAATATTTGAATATAGTAACCTTTATTAAATATTTGAATATAGTAACCTTTATTAAATATTGAATGTTTTCACTTAAGTCGCTTCTAATTATTTTAATTAACAGGAAAATATTATGTTGTTGATTCGGGATACCCACAAATGTCGGGGTTTTTAGGACCTTATAAAGGAGCAAACCAACATTTTCAACAATACCGTGGGCGAGAACCAAGAAATGCAAAGGAGGTATTTAATCAAGCTCACTCTTCTCTAAGAGGCATTATAGAACGCACCTTTGGAGTTTGGAAAGCTAAATGACACATTTTAAGTAACATGTTAGGTTTCCCATTTGAGAAACAAGTGAAGATTGTCATTGTCACAATGACACTTCATAATTATATAAGGAGACATGCACGACGCGATCCTGATTTTTGTGATTCAAAAAGGTTGGGTAACATTGGTGACATAGAGATGGATGATGATGAACAAGAAGAATCCCATAATCATAGAGCACAAGAAATGGAATTAGTAAGAGATAGGATCGCTCAATGTTTGATGAGTGCGCGTAATAGGAATGTTTGAAGGTAATATGAATTTTTTGTTGTTCATATGAGCCAATGAAAGATAAATTATTATTAATGTATGGAACAACATGTAATTCATATATTTATGATAGTGTCTAATATTATTCTCTTGGTAACTATGATTTATAAAACTTCATATATAAATCATAAAAAATATATAGACATAAGGGTTCATGAGCAATTATATTATAAAACATTACCAAATAAATAAAGCAAAAACATATTGTAAGGCTAAACTAGTAATTTACAAACTCAAAGCACTTTTAAAAAGCTAATTTACCAAACAGTTTGTCTCTGCTTCTATCATTCACAGCACTTATAAAAAGTCAATTTACCAAACACTCAGCAGCTTTGCTTGTCAGCTGCTTATTCTCAGAATAAGCCACAGCCAGCTTATTTTCAAAGCCACAACTGTACCAAACAGGCTCATTGTTACCCTTGTTAGTAATTCCAGAAATGAATATTGGGTTAGACTTAAAACTTGAGGTATTTTTTTGATATATCACAAAGTGAAGATATATAAATTAAGGGAGTCATTCTAATGAGGACCTCTAAGTTGAGGACTAGTTAAGGACTTTTCAATTAATTACTTATTAGACCAACTTTTTGATCAAAATTTGACATCTTAACCGTTGAAGTTGTAGATTTATATAAGTAGATCAATCATACAAAATTTTAGCCAAATTGGTGATCGTTAAGTACTAGTTTTAGATCAAATCAATGGACGAACCAAATCTGTTAAACATGAACCGTTCAAGTTCATAATTGGTAAATCACACTTATGAATGTCTTAACGATTTTCAATTTAGTTGAAAATTTGCAGAAATGATCTACTCATAAATATTTATAAAATGAACGGTTAAGATGTGGATATAAGATCGAAAAGTGGGATAAACCGAAAAGTCCTCAACTAGTCCTCAACTTAGAGGTCATCACTATAAGGGCTCCCTATACATTAATAGGCAGCAAAAGAAGCTATTTTCTCCGCGGCTTACTTCAGAAGAAGTAATCTGAGAATTTATTATTTATTTTTTGGTTAAAAATTTAAACTTAAAGGTAGGTATCCGGGCGTGAGCAAGTACATGGCTGTTCGCTTTTACCTTTCATTTTCGATTAATAATTTATATTCCAATTTCAGAATTTTGAACCGCCGCTTCTCCCTAATTCAAACACACTCTCATCTCATCTCCCACACCACAAAAGACCTACACACTTCCGCCACTCCCAAACTCCGATCCTATCTCCGATATGGAAGATTCCGAGTTGCTCAGCAATCCCGACGCCCAGCCCAGACGCCTCAGCCTCATCGACGTTTCTTGCGAGGACGATTCCCTCATCGACTCCTTCACCGGTGACTTCAAGTTTGCAGGTGTGGTGCTCTTTTCTCTTTCTTTAACTCTCTCAGTTTTCCCTGTGAGTTCTTCTTGATTTTGAAGCTGATTGATCTTGCTGCCTGCTATTACAGCTCGGATGAATGCTTTCTGGAAATTTGAATTCAATTGAAAATCTTGTTGCTTTATTCATTTCCGATATCTGAATTTGGTGCTGTTTTGCTTATGGTGATTTGATAATTGCTGCGATCTTCACTGAAAAGTGTGTTCTTGATTTGTTCTTGTTTGCTTGGTACAGTTTTTGGTGCTGAATTTGATCTTGAAAACTGCACTACAAAAACTTAGTTTGTTCTTGTCTTTTCTTATCTGAGTTTATTTGCGATAATTAGAACACAAAATTCTGAAATTCAAGTTAGATTAACGGAGGATAAGGTCCTTACTTTAGTTATGATTTGTGCATTGCTCTCCTTGTTATCTGATTGTAAGTTATTTGTGTGGTTTCTTTCACAGTTTTATTGTTTTTTTCTTCGTAATGTGGTATACACTGTTCAGATGATCAAGTCAACCGAAGTCTTGAGTTGTTTGGGGGCACTGCTGCTAACAAATTAGATGCGGTTCCTGAAAACGTCGAGCTCAATGAACAAGTTATCCAACCTTCGGAGTCGCTGGAACCAGTGGTGACAAAGAAGAGGGGGAAGTATAACTTGCGTGAAAGTATAGCTTGGAATAGTGCTTTTCTCACTGGTCCAGGTAGGTTTAGTTATTGGAAGTTTAGTAGGTAATGTTGTTTTGTTATTCATATCTTGTGCTTTAAGATTCTTAGTAGGGGGTACTATTTTGTGAGTCAGGTGTTCTTGATGCTGAGGAGCTGTCAAGCATGATTGATGGAGATAAGAGTGACACAAGGATGTTACCCGCTATTCAGGAAGAAATTTACAGGTCCACTGATACAATCTCCACCTTAGAAAGTGATACTTTGACGCTCGAAAGTGTTGAGGCCAATTTGTTTGATGATGTGAGAGCTTCGATCCAAAGATCTAGCAATGCATCAAAAGTAGTGGATGAAAGTATTGAAGTGGGTTCAAGAGTTTCAGAAGACAGGAGTACCTGTGGTAAGCAGGGTGACTCATATTTGGCATATAAATAAACAGGTTTCCATTTTGTCCAGTTGTTATGCCGGACAACAGTGTATTTGGTCTCCATTTGAGTTTCTTATTTTTTCTCTATGTAGAGGGGTACTGGTAGCCGGAGTATTGAACATTAATAGTCTTTACTGAAGAAGCATAAATAAATTAGAAACCTTGACAGGTCTAATATCAGACGATTTACTTTGCAGATGTACCTTTTGAACTAACACAGCCTTGCTTCTTTTCAGCTTCAAAGGAGCTGGATTTTTCTTCTCAAGATAAGGTATGTTTAGTTTGTACCAGGAATATCTAATTGTCATGATACGATTATAAGAGATAATGTTCTATACTTCAGGCAAGGCCTAGGCTTGCTTTTAAGAAGACACGCATTGATGTACAGAAACCAGGGGTATTGAAACAGCAGGCTTCTAGATGCCCACAAGTATCACAGGTATGTAATAATAATATGTTCTCAAATATCTGCAGTACTTGTATGAAACATTCAAAACTGGAACATATGCCATTGGGATGTAACTCTATGTTCTATTTTTTTAATAACTTGAAATTGTTTGATTTAGCCTACTAATAAATTATAAATCTCTTCATTTATTTCATTGAAGTGTTTCGTTGATGATCATTGACCCTTGGTGCTGATTATCAACCGGAAAACATTAAGAAAGTAGACCTTTATATAGTGTAATTGACTCAACTCTTATATTCTTTAAATTGAAGTCTGTTTCCACAAGTGGAGGATCAAGTAAATCTCTTTTGAAGCGACCAAAGATATTAGGGAATCCTACTCCTAGCTCAGCAGCTTTAACCAAGAGAGCTTCTACGGGCGGTGCCCTTGTCAAAGTTGAAAAAGATACTGTCAAAAGCACAAGTGGTAAGCTGAACCTCCTTTTGGTCTTATCTATGTATCTACATACCTCAAAGGTAGTGATGTATAGTTTTATATCTCACTTATCAGTTCGTTATCCTGCTTTGACCACTGCAGGTAGAGGGGCACCGGTGTCAAAAGCAGCATTAAGTTCCCGAGTTGTGCCCAAGCCCAGACCATCAACTAAGGCTTCTCACTTGGGTGCTTCTCCTGCAATCAGGAGAGAAGTAACTTCTTCCTCAATTGATAATTCTGGCAGCACTACATCCAGGAACATTAGTAAATCTCCCTTCAACTCCAGAAGAAAAACTGATTCTAGAACTGATAATACACCTTCATCTGGTTCAACCTTTAAAACATCACCACGAATTGAACCGAGGAATAAAAGTCAGTCTGGGAAACCTCATCTCTCGTCTAATATGATGCCTGTGACAAAGCTGCTCTCTAACATATCACCTGCAACCTCTATCAGCGAATGGTCCTCAGAGTCATCAAGAGCCAGCCTCGACACGATCTCTCTTAAAAGTGGCTCTGTAGATTTTGACGTATCTGTGATCTTGGATTTGCAGAACCATGGTAAGGATCTAAGCTCAGTTGGACATGAGACTCTGGCAACTGGACTCCTCCATAGATCCGTGGTGAATGCCCCTATGGAGAGAAATGGTGCACGTCTTCCAACTTCAAAACCTTCTGGACTGCGATTGCCATCACCGAAAATTGGCTTCTTTGATGGGGTTCGTATGCTCTTTCTCTGTTCTTACTCAAAACTCTAGGCTAAGTAACTTCAAATGAACATTTGTTCGACATCACATTTTTTTATTTGGATTAATTTCAGTTTACCCTTCTCAGGTTTAGCACTAAAATCATTTCACCCGATAGACTTTCAAATTTGAAAGTTTACCCCCTAAAGTTTCTAATTCTCATAAATCATTCCCAATTGCTAAACTTTCACCTAATTTAGACATTAATTTTGACTTTATAACTGAGGAGAGTAAACTGAAATTAGTCCTTTTCATTTTCTAATCCTTTCTCTTGTAAATAAACTATGTGGTGTTTCTACTTTACGTAGATGAAGTCAGCTGGATCCACTCCCAATGGAAAAAAGCAACCTCATCCTCTTGTTCATAGTAGTTCGCCTAAATTTGGGACAGGAACTGTTGGCTTGAGTGGGGGCCAAAGCAAGGGAAAGCAGGGAAAACTTCAACCTGCTAGAACTGTGATGAAGGAAAGCAGTAAAAAACCCGATGCTCAACACTCGGCTTCTAATACGAAACCTACATCTTCAGTGCCTGTTCAGCATTCATTAAATGCTGCAAAGAAAGTCCTGACTCCATCAAGGAAGTGCATATCTCCCAAATTTGATTGTAAAGTAAATCCTAAATCTGGCTCAGAAAATCAGTTGAAGGATGAGAAAAATGAAACTGAAGGACATGGCATTGACATCAAGGAGCAACAGAACTGTTCCACAGAGAAGAAAGCTAGTGTTGCTATTTCAGAAAATCAAGTGAATCCAGAACTGAAGGGTAATCCTTCAAAGGCTGCAAAAGTCACTCCTATTGATAGAGAGTCTACTAGTTTCTGTGAGTCAATCTCCGTGTCTGATGCTGACGTAATAATTGCTTCTGTGGAATTAGGCAAAGTTGCAGCATTGGAACCTCATAGTGTGAAGCACGATTCAGATAGCTTGAATGTCTTTAAGGAGAGGAAAGAATCACAAATTGAAGAGCAGGCTCATGACCTGAGCAGACAAGTTGGAGCTTTGGACATTGGCGCATAGACTCAGCAAATGCTTGTTGGTGAAGATATAGCCATGGAGTAGTGCAAATATGCAGAGGCTATATTTTACTTGCATAGGATTCAGATGGATGAAGTCCTTCCAAAATATTTCCAAATGTTGATGTTACCATCTTATCTCCTGATGGTGCATGGTTGATGGTATGCTTGAAGTTGGACTTGTTGCATAGCTTCGTGTAGGACTTTGCAATTGGACCTGTCCCTCCATATTTAGTGTAAATTATGATTTTAGTGCATATAATTCCAAAATGTCCTGTAACAGGCGATTAATGGTTGTGTTATTACTCTATATTAGATACGGAGGTCTCATTATTGTTGGATATGTCTCATCTGTATGTCACGTAATTAAATTCTACTTGATTTCTTGAGCACACATATAGGTTTGCATATTGGGATGTCGATGCATATCTCACATGTATGATGAACACAAAGAGTAGTTGGCTTTTATCTTCTAACGGTTTTAAACTTGCTATCTCTGTTACCATCATAGTGGAAACATTAGCATTTTTTTCTGATAGACCGATACAAAGCAAGGAAATTACAACGAGAAACCCACAACCTAAACTATGAAAATCAAAATGAACGCCAGATTATACATAAACATGTTGGGATAACCTGTTGGCAGCGGTGGATTGAACTTAAACAAGGCCTCCACCACAAGTAGACCTCTAAATGGACTAGATCTTATCCGAACCCGTTCTGAATATGTGATTTTTAAAAGTTGACATGTTGATCCGTACAAAGTTAACCCGTTTACTACACGGATCGGATCCGGATCTTTATAGATTCGATCCGTTACGGACCTGGATTCATTTAAAAATAATTAAATAATATAATTAATTTATAAATATAATATTATTAATTTATAAAATATAAAATTATTAATAAATATTAAATAATATGATAATTATTTAGATAATCTAAATATTCATATCTAAAGTAAGATGTGATGAAGTTGAAGGTTGCTAATGCCTATGTTATTTATACTAAAAATAGTAAAAGTCAAGTATTTTAATTATATTAATTTACCATTAAAGAGTTTATTAGATATGTAATTCAACTTTTGATGTAAACATTTATTTCATTATAAAATTTCATCAATGTTTTATGATAAAATTATTATTTAAAATTTGAAATATTTATTATTATAAACGAATCGAATTAACGGGTCGGGCATCCGTTATTCCGTCGGATTGGGATTTGGATCGAGCTATTAAGGATCCAGCAGATAACAGGTCAGATCTGGATTTAAAGTTTCTATTACGAATCCAAATCCTAATCTAGGATAATCCAGTCTAAATCTGATCCATTTACAAGTCTGGTCCGCAAGTCTACTCTTATCGATTGAGCTTTGTTGTACATTGTTAGTACTTGAACATCACTCTTCTTCTGGTGGGGTGAAGTTCATGCGGTTACATGGCCACTTAGGTGGTAAGCGTGAGGCAACAGGGCGTGGACGGTGACATTGACAACAGACAGTAGCGACGGTGAAGGTACCAGAGGCTGTGTCTGGAATCTGGTCTGGATTTCTTGCTCCGGATCAGCGGGGTTGACGTTTCGAAGGTAACCCTTGGAAGAGTGGCGATGTTTGAGGGTTGACAGATTATGGTAGAAACGGATTTGAGTGGCTGCGCCTCAAACGGGTTAGAGGAGATCGCCGGACAACAAACGCCGGTAAAGTTTTGAAGGAGCTATGCGGGTCGTGCGGCTTGGATCAAGCTAGGGTGGAGACAACTGTAGAAGAGCAGGCAGCGAAGCTCGCCACGCGCTGTCCACCTTTGGGTCTATCGTAGGCTTTGAAGACCGGCATGGCTGGTGAAGGGTTGTGCTCGGGATGGCCACCAGACTGAGGTTGGAGAGCTTCGACTCCGGCGGCTACAGTTAGGGTTCCGGCAAGAATTGGCTTGATTCTGGGAAGCAGAGACGGTCATTGGATTGGCCCATGTCACTTCTCTTCTTTCCTTGAATTAGACCGATTTCATGTTTAGGCCGTAGTGTACCCGCTTGGATCGAGGAAAGACCCTTGTCCGAGCCCTAGCTGCTTAGTCCTACCTCCCATATGCTACATCATTGTGGTCTGAGACCTCTAATTGGAGAGAGAAGTTTGAGGTGTTAGGGTAGGACAGGTTCATTTCCTTTCTTAGTTATTCATATCCGTATTATGTAGTTTTGAGGCTTGTTCCACTTCATAGCTCAATATCTTCCACTTCACGCTCTAGACCGATTACTGAAGCCAGGGAGGAGATACAAACTATTAAGATAAAGGCGACTAAGGCCAAAGAGAGAGCCTAACGTGTGCAAGAGTAGAAAAGATTTATGAAAGATTTATGAAAGATTAAAAGTGTGCTAGATCGTCAGACCTTGTTTTATTGTTGTAATTTGTTTTGTTATTTATAAGCATTTTATTTTAATTTTGAGAAAAATATTTGAAATTGTTTTATTTTTTAACTTTTCCCGCTCACGCCTCGGGCTCGGTGTTTGTGCTTGGAAACCACCGACAACCTGGTTCAAGGTGTGACAGAGTGGTATCAGAGCTAACCAAGTTTTCGATATCCTAGATCTATGGATGTTTAAGACTTTTAGAAACTAACATTAAGACATTAGTTGTACTAAGTGGGCGAGTAACATTAGAATTAGAAAAGGGATAGAGTGATCTTGTTACTATTTGTTTTAGAAATTTTCGTTTGTTCACTTTTACGTTTTAGAAACATTTTCGTATTCAGTTCTATTGTTTGGTTTATTCTTCTTGAAGAATGATTTTAAGTGATTTGTTTTAAGTGCAAAAGTGATGAAAGATAAATCTTGTTCTCAGCTGCATCTAAGAACTCGATTTTTTTGTATCTGAAGGTAAGATTGTAGCCTATGCAGTGGGTGAAAATCTCGTCCGGAGATGTTACTTCTGTTTGATTGAAATACATTCTGAAACTCTGGCGTTGTTTTAATATTTGAATTTCGGAAAGAAATTCTTTTAAGGAGGTAGATCGTAACATCTCGGAAATTCTATTTCTTATTTTTCTAAAAGAAAAGAATTATTTTATTTCAATTTTCATTATTATTAAATTCTTTGTAGCATTCAATAATTTTTAAATTTTAGTTTGTCGATTTTTGTCTTTCGAGCTATAGGATTAACCTAGACGTCGTTACGAGTACGTGAGATTTCTTCGGAGCATCGTTCGGGCGTCAGAGCTATTTTTAAAAATTTCTGAAAAGTTGGTATTATCCAGAAATTTAATTAAAAATAGAAAATAGAGGCTTTTTTTCTGGGCGTTAGATCTTTTTAAGTCGGTCGATTATTGGCCGTCGATGTTGGAATATAAATATGTGGATCAGCTTCAGAATGGATCAGTTACAGCTCGGACCGCTTCGGTCTCGAGCTGCTCTGCAGCGGTGGAGCTGGATCTCTCCTTCCGCCTCGAGCCGCCTCTCGGCGCACCAGAGGTGGCCACGGCTTCGTCTCGGCTTCCCCAACTCATCTGTGATCATGGTTTCGGTAGAGGAGGGCTGGTGAGAGAGAATCGACGGAGAGAAGCCTTTACGGTCCAATCAGGTTTTACGATTTCAGCCACGGCGGCGATCATGGATGGTATAGATAGCTTCGTCTGGTTGTCAGGGTCATCTCCATGGTGTTTGTTTGCCCAGTTGAGTAGCCGAGAAGGAGATTCCAATGGATGAAGGTTTTCCTGGCCATCGTTCTATGTTTTCCGGTCACCGGCGAAGACAAATGTATGAAAGATGATCTAATCTTCGGGATCTACCTCTTTGTATAATTGAATTCAATTTTGGATGAGTTTTCGAAGAAGTTGACCGCCGTGCGTGGTCACTGTGGACGGCGGCGGTGATGATTTTAGGTTCCAAAGTAGGTCTTTTGATGTTTATAGAAGCTTATAAACAAGATTTCATTATTGATTGTGATTGAATTTGAGATTAGAGAATTTGGATTTTGAGCAGGGTTGTGAGGTTACTGTGTTTGTATGGCAGAGGTGGTGACTGTTGTGTTCGGCAGCGGAAGTAGGTAGTGATGAAGAATTTGGGATTGTCTATGTTGTGTTTGAATTACTGAGATGGAGGAATTTGGTGAATTGAGGAGTAATGGAGGGAAGTTGTAAAAGGGAGATGAGGTAATTGTACCGATTCTTGGCAGGGGTATGAAATAGATGTATATGAGATGGTGGTGGTCTGTGATTAGATATTTATACATGAGTTTGGTTTAGTACAAAGTTAAGGGAAATTGGTGATTGGTGATGATGGGTGTTAGTCGACAACTTTTACTTTGGTGAATAGAAGTGTTCTTGAAGTTCATTTGGTGATGAAGGTGGGTGTTCAGAGCATATAATGAAGATGGGTGATGTTGGTGAATAAGGATTATGAGTTTTAGTCCACAACCATTACTTGGGAGAGGAAAGGTGGTCATGGAGTTCAAGATTACAATACGAGTACCAATGAGAGTTGATGCAGTTGTAGAAGGTGGTGATTGATTTTGGGGATTTGTTGGAGGAAACTCATATGATTGTCCATAGTAAATTATGAGGATCCAATGCAAGTCGCAACATTTCAAAAGCTGAAGGCCAAGGATTTCAGAAAGCATATCGCGGTGTTACTAATATTAGTTAGCGTCAGTCAAAGCTCGGATTTTCAGGTAGGGTCTCTCTTTTAACCTTTTTTTAAATTGATAATTAAATTATAATTGAAAATGTGTGCCTGGTGGGCCATTGAGTGTAACTCTTGGATGTTTAATACTTTCGTTTAAAAACATGTTATATCGTTGAAATGTGTGATCATTGTAATCGTTTTCCTTAAAAGCATGTCGTTGATATTGTATTGCTAGTATTAACATAAATCATGCATCCTGCATTGTGAGGAAACTTGAGAATGATGAATGGAGTGATGAGAATGAGATTATTAGAATAAATACATTTTGTTGAGTGAGTTGAGTTTCTTCATGGGGACTTCCAGTAGCTATGATCAACCTACCTGCGCAAACGAGTGGGAAAAGAATGCTCCTTCGACGTATGAGTCGATGAAACGATCTTATCAGGTTTCGAGATTGAGGACCATGAAGTTAACAAAAGTACTAACAAAAGAGGTACTGGAGTTATAAATTATTGATCTGTTAGGTCGTATATTCGAGACATCTACATGGTATGGGACGTGTAGGTTCTTATGTCTCAGGTGTATGGACTAATGAGCCAGTAATTGAGTGGAGGGAGTGCAATGGTATTCACGCATTGAATTATCGTTATTCATGTTTGTTTACTTGATAACTTGTTTGTACGATATAGTTAAGAGTAACTTAAAACTGTTTGGCCCTACTGAGCGTAAGCTCATCCCTAGACTTTGTTCAGGTTTGTACGAGGACACATACTTTTAGAAGCCTAACTATGACGCTCCGCTGATGTGTGTAAGAGTATAAAAGGTTTACGAAAGATTAAGAGTGAGCTAGATTGTCAGACCTTGTTTTACTTTTGTAATTTGTTTTGTTATTTGTAAGCATTTTATTTTTCATTTGGAGAAAAATATTTGAAATTGATATATTTATTTTATTTTTCCCGCTCACGTATCGGGCTTGGTGTTTGTGCTTGGAAAGCATCGACAACCTGGTCCGGAGTGTGACACACACACACACACTCTCTCTCTTTCCTCGACGACTCTTAGACATTGACCTAGCCTCTCATCCTTTCAGATCATCAGAAAGCTTCTTGCATCGTCGAAGGCAGTGTAGCAGTTGGCAACCGGTCTTCCTCACCAGTCGCTGCAACAACACGAGTAGGAAGATCATTGTCAAATCTAGATCTGATCTTTCTTCGATGTCGTCTGCACGATCCAGATCCAGCGCCATTCTCAATCGTTCCTCCCCTACAGTCAACGTTGACTAGCCACGTCGATCGAGATTCACGATCTCCGCCTCTGCTTTTGGATTCTGACGCCGTCGCTCGAGTTTGTTCATCTGCTCGAGTTTACTACCCTAGTAAAAGTTTACTAAGGGTAGTAAACTTTATTTTTTTGCATGTAAGTTGATTTTTTACTGTTTTTAATGTCTATAATGGGCATTGAAGATACTGTTTTGCAAGTTTACTACATCTGATACAATTTTATTAGGGGTAGTAAACTTATGATTTACTACCAATGTATCGAGTTTGTTCATCTGTTCGAGTTTACTACCCCGGTAAAAGTTTACTAAAGGTAGTACTTTATTTTTTGTATCTAAGTTGATTTTTAACTGTTTTTAATGTGTATAATGGGACTTGGATATACTGTTTTGCAAGTTTATTACCTCTGGTACAAGTTTATTAGAGTTAGTAAATTTATGATTTACTACCAATGTCGGAGCAAGCCAACACCGATCAACGCTTCACCGACGTCAATCAATGCCTTCGCGACAATGACTCCAACAAAGGATCTGCAAACCTCTCTCTCTCACTAACTGTCACTGACAGATCCTTCACCTCCACTATCTCTGACGACTTCATCCTCGCTTCCACCTCGACTTTATGTAAAAGTTTATTGCCTCTAGTAGAAAAAAAATTGGTAAATTCTGGCTACCAATAATTTTCCGGTGTTTGATGACCAAAGTCTAGCGGTTGGTGACCAGAGACCGGAGTCTGACGACAAGAGAGGCTCCGACAAAATATTCTCTCTCATTTTTTTTCTCCAAATTTGTATAAGGAACAATGGTAAACTTGTCTCAAAAAATTATTTTATTTTGAATTTAATAAAGATTTATGCATTTTGAAAGTACACCTTATATTGGAATAAACATTTGACTTTTTATTTCAGTGATTTGGGGTTTGACTTTTCTTATTTTGTGCAAATAATCATTTCTTCTTTATTTTAAAATGTATAATTGTACAAACAATATTAGTTTTTTGAACGGCACGAACAATATTACAATAAAATCTCATTAACTTAAATACTAGATTAATTAATAACCTCGTTAAAATAATATTTTACAAAATTAATTCGCAAACTACAAGAAGGGACAACATGATAAATTAATAATTTTTAAAATTTATAAGATAATACAAATACAATAATTCACATAAACTCTAAAGAATATATAAATTAATAATGCCTTAATAAATCGAATTTATTACACATTTATGGAGACTTGATCAAGAATGAGTCAATTGTGTTTTTTTTTAAATTGAGGTCACCTTGAATCTTATCTCGAATTTTTCTTAACAACGTAAAAATTTGTAGTGTTGTATTCTCATGGTGCATCAAAAATTTGTTCAATACCATCGTTGTTTCCAATCGTGACGGGGGCTCCATAATTGAACTATTATATTCAACTTCACAGTATCAGGACAAGAACTTTAGCCGACGAAAAATTTTCGTTAGTCTGTCAATTAAATTCGTCGACTAAGATCTTAGCCGACGATTCTTCGTAGCTATGGTTTCGTCAGAAAATACTCGTTGGCTATGATTTTACCCGACAGAAATAGATGTCGTCGTCGGCTATAGTCTGAAACTTTAACCGATGAAATATATTAAATGTTTCGTCGACCATAGTATGAGACTTTGGTAGACGAAACATTTAATATATTTTGTAGGTTAAAGTATTTAATAAAAAAATAAAAAATAACTAAAGCCGATAAATTATAGCGAAATTCGTTGGCTAAATACTTGTTTCCGGGTAAAACTCGTGGTCCCTTTAGCGGGTCACACGGCTCCAGAAATAGCGAACTTCCTTGTACTCCGAGTTTTCCTGTGTAAAGAACAAACACGTCAAAAAGGCGTCCCCAGGTTTACCGAGGGAAGCCACTCCGATGCTTAAGTCAGACACTGTCAGCTAAGCAGAAAACTCAAGAATAGTCAAGAAGTTACGTACCTTTATGGGGAGGCATGCGCTGGTATTTATAGTAGCACTAAAAACATCATTCCTTGTCCTTTTCCAATGTGAGAACAGTTTCCCTTGCTTTTATTTAGCTTTATGGCGAATTGGGCCTAGACAAAGGGCCCAGAGTTGCTTCTCACATTTAGTTGGGCTTTCACCCTATAAACAATAATTCAAGCATAATTAATAACGCATATTTAATAATTAATTAGACATTTAGAGGTTATTTCTTGAATTGTAACCTGGTAAAGGTGAAATATTAGGTTCCACCTACAAACAAGTCCCCCAAGTCCTCAGTCAAGGGGTACGCTTGAGTGGGGACTTAAAATCTTTTCTTTACCGGGTTACAAAGTTAGCAGCCAAACCCGGGGTATCCAGTCCCCCAAGTCCGTACGCAAGCGTAACTCGCAGATCTTTTCCACCTTTGGAATTTAAAATGACGTCTCCGGGTTGTAATGGAGGGAAATTTGAAATTTTTTTAGGGTTTGGGACGCGGCATGCGTGACACGTGGCGCTTTTCTCGAAAATCCGAAACGTCCCTTCAGCGCACGCCTTTAACTGTATAAATAGGGGTGAGAGTGACAGTTTTGTCTCACCTCCAAACCCGATAACTTTTTCGAGCTTTTCTGCTTTCGCTTTCTTTCTTGTCTCTGTTTCTTTCGTTTCCAAGACTCGAATCTGCCTAAAAACCCCTTCAAACGTTCCCAGCAAAGGTATGGCTTCTCCTCCCCTCTTTTTGTGTGTTTTGGGATGATATTTATGGTGTTTCTGGGTTTCCAAGAGGGTTTTTCTGGGTTTCTGCGTTATTCTGAGTGGGATTTTAACTTTGTGGTCTCCGGGTTATCTGGGTTTTTTGACGTCCCCATGTTTTCTGGTTGTTTTGCAGATGGCCAATGAAGCAATGGACACTCATCTCCCCGAGTCCAACTTTGTAAGCTTCACTGATGGGACCGCTCTCGACCCTCCCGGGTATTCACTGACAGCGGAGGAGATTGTAGAGTTGAGGAGCAACTGGAAGATCCCTGAGTCCGTGGAGATACGGCCTTTAGAACCCGAGGACTGTGGGACCCCGCACGTTTTAACCGTGGTTAATGGCGAGTTACAGAGGATTAAGTCGCGTTCGGTAACTTCGCGAGTTAATTACCACGTTCTTTTCGAGTTTTTCAAAGTTCTTCGAATACCTGATTTGATGACTCGATGTCATAGTACGTGTCGACACGAGTCTCCCGGTATTTTCGGATTATTTTTCGGAGATTCCGTCTATTTCTTACGAATTTCCGAAGTCCATGGTAATTTCTAAATTACTATTTTCTGATTTCAAAACCCCACTTTTAATCTTGGCCTTTGATCTTCATCCTTTATTTTGGACCATTGGATCAGCATATATATACAAACTCATCTCCCCTTCCTCCTTTCTTTCTCTCCCTCCCTCTCGACTCACTCTCTCTCCTCTCACCCGAGTTTTTCTTCACCTCCGGCGCTCCGCCGTCCGGCCACCAATGGCCGGCGGACCACCTCCATTCTTCTCCTCTCTTCCCCCTCTTCTCATCCATGCCCACAGCTCTCCGAGGCGGTGACTGTGGAGGGAGATCGAAGAAAGCTGACTCGGCGGTCAACGCCGGATTTCCGGCGATCCGGGCGGCGCTAGGGCGCGTGGGAGGTATATTCTTGTTCCTCTTCACTTCCTCTTCCTTCTCCTTGGTCTTGATGTTCGAATCGAGCCTTGAATCAAATCCACTATTCTTACTGTTTTCACTGTTTTCTGGGTTACTCCGCTCCTTGCTCCGGTGACCGGTTGTGGGGGGTTCTGGTGACTCCTGGAAGTCTCTGTGGAGTCCGGTAAGGAGAATGCTGAGAGGCTGTTGGAGGAAGCTGCAGTGAGCTGGGGCAGTGTGTGTGTGCTGCTCTGCTGTGTTTGATGGAGCTACTGTGATCGAGGCAGTGGCGTGGAGATGGAGGAGCTGCAGTGAGTCAGGGCAGAGCAGAGGTGGAGGTGGTGACTGAGGCTGCTGTATTCCTCCTTGGATCGAGTTTGGAGGTGAGGCAGATTCCTGGTTTAAGCTACTGTGTTGGATTTAAGTTGGAATTGATGTTGATGATCTGATGTTGTTTGTTGTTTCCCTACGCATGTGTTGTCGTAACTTGGAGGCGAAGAAACGAGGGAAACTATGGTGAATTTCCGGCAAGTTGACCGGAATCCGGCAGAGGATTCCGGCAAGCTGCCGGAATCCGGTAACAATTCCGGAGATGCAGTTAAACCGGCTGAAATGCCGAGAGGTAGTCTTCGACTCCTGTTTAAAGTTCATCGTTTCCGTTTAATAGAATTAAAGTGGCGTAATCGGGAATTACGTAAGGAAATGTATAAAAACGGAAACTAACCATTTTGGGAAATCTTCTAAGTTTGGAAACCTGCTATTTTGGGAGACTTTCCATTTGGGGAAAGTTTCCATTAAAGGAAAGTTTCCATTTTGGGAAAGCTACATTTTCAGAAAAACGGTTAAGTAAAGAATAGAAGTTCAGTAAGGTTTGATACAGTTTGGTTAAGTGTTAAACTGTTGTCGGAAAGTGATAATTGAAATTTCTGAAAAAATGTCAAGTTGACCGTTTTAAGTAAAGTTGGTGTTTCACGTAAATCGGTAAATCGACTCAAGGTTAAAGATTTGATTAATGTGACACGTTGGGTGTCCATAGTAATTCAACGAATTATTATGTGACACCTTGACGTCAGTAAATGGTAAAGGGAAGTTCCGAAGTTTAGTCGGACTTCCAGTAAATAAGTAAAGAGTCGATAACCGGAAGGAAAGTCAAAAAGGATAAAGAGTTGAAAAGTAAATTTGGTTGGTCAACTTAGTCAGTGTGGTCATTCCTGGTCAAACTAGGAATGTTGTGGTCAACTGGACTGTTATTATTTCTTGGTTGCTAAGCTACTCTATTCTGCAGTGATTTTGGACGAGGTAGCTTACGAGGTGATTCGGTTCACCGAGACAGATCCTGGAATCTTGGAGCTACGTATGGAACAGCAATTCCAGGTAGGGAATCTAAACCCCCTTGGTAGTGGTTTTGTATATGTATGAGAAAGTGCATGATTTTGTGTATGCTCATGGTCGATGCCTCGGGAAAGTTTTCTGTATATTAAATGATTTATGATTGGGCCAAGAAAACCCGAGGCTAGACGTAAATGATTTTATACGTCAATGTGAGATGTGTGGAACACCGTTGTCCTGATTTCCGGTGTGTAACCTGAGAGTGACGGGACCTAGTATCTAGCACTCCCACGGTGTCGAGACCGTGAACCTCCGGGGGGGGCGATGCCCTGTTTATTTTAAATATCCCGCTTACGCTCGTCTCGTACAGAGTTAAGCGAGACGTAAGTGAGATGCGCTGTTTGGGCATTTAGCTGGAAATGGACACTCTCGCTACTATGTGTTTCCAAGCGCATAGGTAGTTGGCCCCGGTTTGCTGTGAAGACAAACCCGGGATTCGGTCATGGAGATTCGAAAGTCCTGCAGGTTGTACTTGTACATTGAGCGCTCTGGGCCCCTATGATTTTAGCATACTGCATGTTTTCCTAAAGGATATAAAATGATGGTTTTTGTGTGCCAAGGATTTCATAAATGGTTTTATTAGGAGCTCAAATCTATATGTATATATACGGTTTTTGGTTTTCAAACCTATCTTTGGTGGGCCTACGTGAGCACGCGAGGACGACGCTCACCCCTACAACAGATTGTTTGCAGGTACTGTGACGGGAAAGATAGAGAGAGCTATGTGTGGAGCTTCATTCCTTTCTCGATGTTCGGTCCAAGTGTACTCCCTATTCCGGCTTTACCCTTTGAGTCGTTTACCAGAGATTTCTACCTGAACAGTAAATGTGTCATCCCGACTTCTTAACCATGTTGTGTATTTTTATTGTTGTCGCTAAAGTTTTTAAATTGTCCCCTTTATTTTACCACCTTCCGCGAAATTAGATAAACTCTGATGAATGTTTTTTAAGATTTTCATGTGGTGCCACTCGAAGTGTTAAGGTTTGAAATTTTATTTTACTCACTAAAAAGCCTACGACTTTAGGTTAATAAGTTGTTGGCACGTCCTTCGGACGTGTTGGCTTCTTATTGGCTTAACTTCGTGGCTACTGTAGTTTACCCCCCAGGGGTGCTACAGCAGTGGTATCAGAGCAATCGTTCCTCGGACTTTTGTTTTTGAAATGTTTTAAAACCTCTGATGCCTTAAAGTCTGTGCTAACGCGTCAAAACTTTTCCGAAAGTGGTCTTTAAGAAACTTCGGAGCTAGTAGAGTTTCGTGAGTTGGCATAAAAAGGGTTTTGAAAATTCTCTTGGGAATTTTCATTTACGATTTTAAATTTTAGCGACAACTTTAAAGTCATTCACGAGTCGTGTTCCTACCGTTGATGTCATTCCTTAAATCCGACTCGTTGCATTCTAAAAGCATTTGAAATCCCTTTGTGACACAGATTTGTTTTGTGGCAGTGACAGTTGTGCCTTGAACTAAAAAGCCATGTTGTCACCTTGATTCTATTCATGTGTTATGTCCTGCCCGAGTATCTTGACCATTGCGTTGTCTTGAGTACCCTGAATGACCATAGAAGAATTTCTTGTGCTTCTGTTAAATCCAAACCTATTTGATACTGAGGTCATTGTTCCTTCGAGCATTTTCCCACTTAGCTCTCTCACAGTACACGGGCTGCGACATATGATAAGAGTGGCAGTAAATTAAAACTATAGATTTTGAGCTCTGAAAACTTGGCATACTTGAGGATTATGGATGTGAAAACGTCCTGTTTGGATTGTTGATGGTATAGAGGAAAACCTTGTGCATGTGCTATGGATGATGGATATTGTTTGTGCTACGAGATTGCATGTAGGGCCAGAGCATGTTGTTTGAGCCGCAGGCCACGAGATTTCTTGTACATGAGCATGGCACCTGGATTGTGTTTATGGACTCTCCTTGCTGAGATAGTGAGTTGGAGACGAGGTCCTTAGGTTTGAGATTCAGATCGAGGATCCCGTAGTGGGAGATCCTTGAGAAAGAGATTGCGGATCCCGAAGTGGCAGACCCTGGAGTTCAAAGGAAATTTTAGATTCCCTTAGCGGCAGATCCTGTAAAGAAAGTTCGTGATTGAAAAGAGATGTTATCGTTGGTGGAATCCAAGGTGGTATCCCAGATCTTATTGGAGTTAGGAGACTCCGTTGTATGCTTGGTCTTTAAGGCTGAGTTGTATTTGTCGTACGTGCTTGGTTGGGTATTAGCATGAGTTACGACGGATCAGTGGTGTCTCTCCCCTAGTGTGGAAAGTTGTAATGTAGCGTTGAGGTGATTGGAATTACCCTCCGCAATGTGAAAGGGACAATCAAGGACGTTGATTCAGTGATGAGTATCGTATCATTCCCAGTGCATCGTTAAAGCTTGGCGTCGACGCTTGTGGATACTCCGACGCGTGGTGAAGCTTTGGAAACTGTGTTGACCTTTTGAGGTCCGGAATTAAGAGTTGTGATGTGAACATGATGGTAGGAATATGTGAGGCCTTACCCTCGACTTGGTATGTTGGATGAGGTGTCAGGAAAATGTTGTACAACCGATTTGTCAAAGATTGGAACGACGAACTCGAGTTTGTGCATCAGTTCGATAATTTGCATTTAGAGTTTGCAAAATTGTCCATGGGTGAAATTGGACATGTTATCTGCTTGAACTCTATGCATGGAAAGCCTGAAGTGAGGAGAAGTGTAAAGCGTTGTTTGATGACCAAGTGGTAAATTCGTGATTTGAACAAACGGTCTGGGACAGGAAGGAAGTGTACCTAAGGATATTCAGTTAGTACCATAAACTTTGGTGGTAACATGTTGGCTTGACAAGGAAGTAGGTATTAATTTTCCCTGCAATAGGCATGCAGTTAAGATTGACCGATGTTCAGATTATCGAAATCTCGGTCAGCTTCGAGTTTGTGAAATTCAGTGACAAAAGAGAACATCACTTCGGTGCAAGTTGGTAGCGGGCCACTGAAAGGTGAAAGTGCAAAGAGATGAGAAAGTTTGTGGCCAGAGAACACTATCAAGGAGTCTCAGTTCAACCAAGTGTTGGACTTCGAGGTGGAGATTACCCTTGAGTTAATCGCTTCTTCAACAAGTGATCACGGGTAAGAAGGTGTGTTTTCGAGGTATCTGGTGCTTATGACTAGTTCATAGATAAAGCGTTGTCCGGTTTGAGTTAGAAAACGCTGTGATCTATGACGAGACACGGTAATGAGGGAAACGTCTAGAAAGCAAGAGACCTGGTGAACGTTCTACGACGTGGTGACGTGTAACATTCTTCCTGACAGGCGTGGAACCTGAGATTCTATCTTAAGGAAAGCTTCGTACGAGATGCGACCTGACAGCTTCAGAGGCGAAGACGTACTGATCCTTTAAATAGGATGTGGTAGCTAAGGCATCTTCTGATCTTCTCGAACGTGTTATCAAGGCTGACGGTTATCTTTCTGATGGAGCCTGACGGAAACACTCGCGTGAGACGACTCGACGTCGTGGAGGTATCAAAGGAGTGGATTAGCGAAAGCGTCTACGAGTGTCTGTTTCGATTTTTCGATGACGAGGATACTAAGTTCGCGGTTTTGACTTCGAGGAAAAGTCTATCGACGACATCGTTACGAGTCATCAATGAGTTGAAAGTGTGACAACGTGTTTGACTTGGCTCGTCATTAGTGGTTCTTCGTTGGTGAGACATCGTTCGTGGTTCATCGATCGTGTAAGCCCGACGCTGCAACGGAGGACGTGATCTTGTGTGTCATCACTTGTCAGTTGGTGTTTGTGTGTTCCTTTCCTACAGTAAAGGATTTGTTAAAGTCGTTTTAGCACGAGGACTTTGCGACGCTATACGTTAGCGGATGCGACAGCTCGTTTCGAGTATCTTGTCTTTGCGATCAAGACGAGAAAGTGACAAGTTCGAGTTTGTTACGTGACTTTAGAACCTGCAAGATTGACGATCGAATCGACGGTTACCCTTAGATCGTGACTTCAGCACTCGTTACACGAGGTAACGAAAGGTGGAAATGCTTGAGTGCACGTGCCTTGGTATTGGCATTGTTGTTTGGGTTACGAGCAGAGTTTCGAGCTTCAGCGGAAAATTCAGTGAACTTGAAGAAAGTTGGACTCACGGTAAACGAGGTTATTGGTGGACTTAAATCACCAGGGTATCAGTTGTGACGTTGCAACACGTGGACTGACAAAGTTTAGTCAACATGATTCCTGAAAGAACGGAGATTGACAGAGAAATTGACCCTTGATCAGTGATCAGTTTGGTATGTGAATTTCGAGGGCGAAATTTCTTTTAAGGGGGGGTAGAGTGTGGGACCCCGCACGTTTTAACCGTGGTTAATGGCGAGTTACAGAGGATTAAGTCGCGTTCGGTAACTTCGCGAGTTAATTACCACGTTCTTTTCGAGTTTTTCAAAGTTCTTCGAATACCTGATTTGATGACTCGATGTCATAGTACGTGTCGACACGAGTCTCCTGGTATTTTCGGATTATTTTTCGGAGATTCCGTCTATTTCTTACGAATTTCCGAAGTCCATGGTAATTTCTAAATTACTATTTTCTGATTTCAAAACCCCACTTTTAATCTTGGCCTTTGATCTTCATCCTTTATTTTGGACCATTGGATCAGCATATATATACAAACTCATCTCCCCTTCCTCCTTTCTTTCTCTCCCTCCCTCTCGACTCACTCTCTCTCCTCTCACCCGAGTTTTTCTTCACCTCCGGCGCTCCGCCGTCCGGCCACCAATGGCCGGCGGACCACCTCCATTCTTCTCCTCTCTTCCTCCTCTTCTCATCCATGCCCACAGCTCTCCGAGGCGGTGACTGTGGAGGGAGATCGAAGAAAGCTGACTCGGCGGTCAACGCCGGATTTCCGGCGATCCGGGCGGCGCTAGGGCGCGTGGGAGGTATATTCTTGTTCCTCTTCACTTCCTCTTCCTTCTCCTTGGTCTTGATGTTCGAATCGAGCCTTGAATCAAATCCACTATTCTTACTGTTTTCACTGTTTTCTGGGTTACTCCGCTCCTTGCTCCGGTGACCGGTTGTGGGGGGTTCTGGTGACTCCTGGAAGTCTCTGTGGAGTCCGGTAAGGAGAATGCTGAGAGGCTGTTGGAGGAAGCTGCAGTGAGCTGGGGCAGTGTGTGTGTGCTGCTCTGCTGTGTTTGATGGAGCTACTGTGATCGAGGCAGTGGCGTGGAGATGGAGGAGCTGCAGTGAGTCAGGGCAGAGCAGAGGTGGAGGTGGTGACTGAGGCTGCTGTATTCCTCCTTGGATCGAGTTTGGAGGTGAGGCAGATTCCTGGTTTAAGCTACTGTGTTGGATTTAAGTTGGAATTGATGTTGATGATCTGATGTTGTTTGTTGTTTCCCTACGCATGTGTTGTCGTAACTTGGAGGCGAAGAAACGAGGGAAACTATGGTGAATTTCCGGCAAGTTGACCGGAATCCGGCAGAGGATTCCGGCAAGCTGCCGGAATCCGGTAACAATTCCGGAGATGCAGTTAAACCGGCTGAAATGCCGAGAGGTAGTCTTCGACTCCTGTTTAAAGTTCATCGTTTCCGTTTAATAGAATTAAAGTGGCGTAATCGGGAATTACGTAAGGAAACGTATAAAAACGGAAACTAACCATTTTGGGAAATCTTCTAAGTTTGGAAACCTGCTATTTTGGGAGACTTTCCATTTGGGGAAAGTTTCCATTAAAGGAAAGTTTCCATTTTGGGAAAGCTACATTTTCAGAAAAACGGTTAAGTAAAGAATAGAAGTTCAGTAAGGTTTGATACAGTTTGGTTAAGTGTTAAACTGTTGTCGGAAAGTGATAATTGAAATTTCTGAAAAAATGTCAAGTTGACCGTTTTAAGTAAAGTTGGTGTTTCACGTAAATCGGTAAATCGACTCAAGGTTAAAGATTTGATTAATGTGACACGTTGGGTGTCCATAGTAATTCAACGAATTATTATGTGACACCTTGACGTCAGTAAATGGTAAAGGGAAGTTCCGAAGTTTAGTCGGACTTCCAGTAAATAAGTAAAGAGTCGATAACCGGAAGGAAAGTCAAAAAGGATAAAGAGTTGAAAAGTAAATTTGGTTGGTCAACTTAGTCAGTGTGGTCATTCCTGGTCAAACTAGGAATGTTGTGGTCAACTGGACTGTTATTATTTCTTGGTTGCTAAGCTACTCTATTCTGCAGTGATTTTGGACGAGGTAGCTTACGAGGTGATTCGGTTCACCGAGACAGATCCTGGAATCTTGGAGCTACGTATGGAACAGCAATTCCAGGTAGGGAATCTAAACCCCCTTGGTAGTGGTTTTGTATATGTATGAGAAAGTGCATGATTTTGTGTATGCTCATGGTCGATGCCTCGGGAAAGTTTTCTGTATATTAAATGATTTATGATTGGGCCAAGAAAACCCGAGGCTAGACGTAAATGATTTTATACGTCAATGTGAGATGTGTGGAACACCGTTGTCCTGATTTCCGGTGTGTGACCTGAGAGTGACGGGACCTAGTATCTAGCACTCCCACGGTGTCGAGACCGTGAACCTCCGGGGGGGGCGATGCCCTGTTTATTTTAAATATCCCGCTTACGCTCGTCTCGTACAGAGTTAAGCGAGACGTAAGTGAGATGCGCTGTTTGGGCATTTAGCTGGAAATGGACACTCTCGCTACTATGTGTTTCCAAGCGCATAGGTAGTTGGCCCCGGTTTGCTGTGAAGACAAACCCGGGATTCGGTCATGGAGATTCGAAAGTCCTGCAGGTTGTACTTGTACATTGAGCGCTCTGGGCCCCTATGATTTTAGCATACTGCATGTTTTCCTAAAGGATATAAAATGATGGTTTTTGTGTGCCAAGGATTTCATAAATGGTTTTATTAGGAGCTCAAATCTATATGTATATATACGGTTTTTGGTTTTCAAACCTATCTTTGGTGGGCCTACGTGAGCACGCGAGGACGACGCTCACCCCTACAACAGATTGTTTGCAGGTACTGTGACGGAAAAGATAGAGAGAGCTATGTGTGGAGCTTCATTCCTTTCTCGATGTTCGGTCCAAGTGTACTCCCTATTCCGGCTTTACCCTTTGAGTCGTTTACCAGAGATTTCTACCTGAACAGTAAATGTGTCATCCCGACTTCTTAACCATGTTGTGTATTTTTATTGTTGTCGCTAAAGTTTTTAAATTGTCCCCTTTATTTTACCACCTTCCGCGAAATTAGATAAACTCTGATGAATGTTTTTTAAGATTTTCATGTGGTGCCACTCGAAGTGTTAAGGTTTGAAATTTTATTTTACTCACTAAAAAGCCTACGACTTTAGGTTAATAAGTTGTTGGCACGTCCTTCGGACGTGTTGGCTTCTTATTGGCTTAACTTCGTGGCTACTGTAGTTTACCCCCCAGGGGTGCTACAAGGACCAATTCTTCGCTCCCGGGGATGGGTGGACGTTGTGCCACGAGTACCAGCTGCGGTGCGGCTTGTCACTCCCGTTAAAAATAGAGGTGCAGTACCTCTTAGCTACAAGCAACTTCGCTATCGGGCAGATTGGACCGAACACGTGGAGGCAGCTTCTCGGGTTGTGCGTCATGTACAAGGTATTGAAGCAGCAGATGCCGACATACCACGAGTTTCATGCCATGTACCGGGCCGAGTACTCCCGGAAGGCGGGTTTCAGCGGGACTATCCAGTTGAAATCCAAAGTGGCTTTTAAGAAGATTATCGAGGACCTGCCATCCTCAGTGAGCAGGACTTGGAGGGAGAAAAGTTTTCTAATAAGAAACTTTCAAAACCCGGACTACACGCTCCAAGTACCGGTTGACTTCCAACAATTGATGAGTAAGTCCTTCTTTCTCTCCGAGTTTTTCTTTCTTTTCTCTGTCCCGGGTTATAATTATGTTATTTGTGTTGCAGATATCCCCGACATTCCTCTGGAGCCGGTGATGGAGAAGAGGATCCGGAGGATGCTATGGGCCTTCCGGGGTCAAGATGACCGGAGTTCATACCGGCTCTGTAGGCTTTTCGTGTACGGCAAATGCCGGTTGATGGAGCTCCCAGGTTTGTCCAGTGTCCTTTAAACTTTCTGTTGTCATATGCTCTTGTCTAACGAGTTATATTTTCTGTATGTAGCTCTTCTACCGATGGAGTTTACCAAGCGGAAGAACCCGGGGATATATGACGGGTTTGAAGATAAGGCTGTATGGGCCGGGATCCGGACGCAAGCAACGGATGGTCAACTGTATGACATTGACCTGACCACGAAAGCGGCTTTCCTGCGCCCAGAAGCCGAGCAAGGGGATATTCAGAAATTCTTCGTTGATACCTTGTACTTCAACGAGATCCCCGGGTACCTGGCTGAGGTACTCGGTACGGAGGTGTACCAGGAGGGAGAAGAGGAGATTGTGGGTCATCCCGCGGAGGAGGTGGCGGAAGACCCGGTGACTGAAGAACCGGTGATTCAATTCCCCACAGGAGACGAAGAAGAGGTGGAGATTGAAGAACCGATGATGAGCGCAGTTCCCTCGTCTGTGCTCCCGGGTGAAGAGGAGTTTATTGAAGATGAGGATGACGACGGGGGTGAAGAGGTTGTAGGGGGTGAAAGGGTGATAAGGAGTGAGGAGAACTTTGAGGGGAGTAACGGGAGTGATGAAGTTCACGAAGTGGAACCCGTTCCCTCTCGTAAACGCACTCGGGAGGCATCCAGCTCTGAGAGGTCCGAGAGGAGGAAGAGGAGGAAGGAGAGGAAGGAGAGGAGGCAGCACCGGGCCACCCACGAGATCATGGAAGAATTGGCGAGTGGAGGGATGGCGGATGTGCTCATCTAGAGGATGATAGCGGACATGAAGAACTGTGCTGCTGACTCTTGCATCCTAGAGCATGAAGACCCGGTAATTGCTGCCCGGAGGACACAGGAGAAACTAATGCGGGTAAGTGTTTCTTTGTTTGACTTGTGTTAGTTTGTTTGTTTCTGGATATTAACCCGGTATCTGTTTTATGTAGGCGGTCAGGATGTCATACTTGGCAACTGATCGGCTAATCAATGAAGGTATCCCCGAGAGAGAGAGTGCTCAAGGAGGACCTCCGGGCGGCCCGAGACCAGGTGACGGCGAGCGAGGACTGCTTGGCTCGTGTCCGGGAAGAGGCCAGCGCATCAGCGGTTTTGGCTTGGAAAGAGTTGGCCAGGGCAGAAGATCAAGTGACAGAGTTGGTGGCCAAAAACTCTGAGCTAGAGAAGGTCATCGAGGGTCACCGGGAGGACCGGTATTCTCAAGATGCCGCTATAGCTCAGCTGACCGAGCAGAACCAGGCGCTGCAGCAACAAGTGACTTCTTTGGAGCAGCAAAAGGAAGATTTGGTTCAGGCGGTTTCCCGGGCCAAGGACTCTGCTGTCTCCGAGTTGTTAGCCAGCCCCGAGTTCGAGAAAAAGCTGCGGACGGCAAAGGCTGAGGCTCGTGCTGAAATTGTTAGTGCCGGAACTCGCCAAGGCTGGCTCGACAAGGCGGGTTATGATGGCCACCAAGGGCATGTCAGACCTGACTGGGTTGCGGGCTCCTCCCGGCCTAACCCTGCTGTGGCTGCAAAGCCTAAAGCTCCAATAAACCCGGTTCGGAGTCCCCCGGTTCCTGCTTCAGCAGCCAGGAGAGGTGCATCCTGTGGCGGTATTGTCGGGGGTCCTCAAAACCGGCCACTACCCCGTGGAGGACAGTTCATCATACAGCCCCGGGGAGGACGTGGCGGGTCGAGCACTGGCCGGGGTAGCGAGTCTGCAACGCCATGAGCTGGAGCTTCTCTCAGAGGATTTTTTGTTCTTGCTTTTGTAGACTAGTTTTTATTTGTAGCGGTTTGCTACTTTGTAACTTTTCCTTTGCATAATTCTTCCTGTCAAATAACACGGTAACCTGATGCATAATATGCAAGTGTTGACAAAATTTACACATATAGTGCCGGTTTGGCAGGTTAACGTTATAAAATAAAAATAGGGTCGTTAAGGCTTTACGGGTCCGTTAGGACTTTCAAGGGCCGCTAGGGCTTTACGGATCCGTTAGGACTTTCAAGGGCCGCTAGGGCTTTACGGGTCCGTAAGGACTTTCAAGGGCCGCTAGGGCTTTACGGGTCCGTTAGGACTTTCAAGGGCCGCTAGGGCTTTACGGGTCCGTTAGGACTTTCAAGGGCCGCTAGGGCTTTACGGGTCCGTAAGGACTTTCAAGGGCCGCTAGGGCTTTACGGGTCCGTTAGGACTTTCAAGGGCCATGAAGGCTTTACGGGTCCGTTAGGACTTTCAAGGGCCGCTAGGGCTTTACGGGTCCGTAAGGACTTTCAAGGGCTGAAATAAGGCCGTGAAAGGCTTGCAATATTTCAAGTCATATATAGATTGCCGAGTCTTGATAGTGAAATAAGGCCGTTAAGGCTTGCAATATTTCGTGTCATATGGAGATTGCCAAGTGAGGCATACAAGTAGTGCCGCTAAAGGCTGCATTCATTCAACAAACTGATTGATAAACATAACCCGGTAGGGTTTTATTCATTATGTGGGCCTGAAAGACTCTATATATAACATCAAAACATAATAAATTTGGACATTTGTAGATAACTTGGTACCTATTTGGGGAAGAGATGTAGATGTTGTGCGTTCCATGCCCGTGGCAGCGTAACTCCATCTGTACCCCTAATGTAAAATGTGGCCAGGCCCACGACTTCAACAATTTCATATGGACCATCCCATGGAGCTTTCAACCCCGTTGGCTTAGGGATAACCTCCTTCATTACCCAATCCCCGAGTTTAAGTGGGCGCTTGATAACCCGGGAATTGTAATGTTTGGCCACTTTTTGCTTATTGTTAATATTCCGGAGATGTGCACGTTCCCGGCGTTGCTCCAGTAGGTCCAGGTTAAGGGGAATGCCTTCATTATTGGTTGCCGGGTCGAACAGTTGTACCCGGTCACTAGGGACTTCCATCTCTATCGGGATTACTGCCTCAGAGCCAAAAGTCATAAAAAATGGGCTCTCCCCATTGGCCTCTGTTGGAGTTGTTCTAAGTGCCCACAAAACTTCTGGCAGTTTTTCAGCCCATAAACCCTTTGCATCCTCCAGCTTCTTTTTCAAAACTTGCTTGATCAGCTTGTTAACAGCCTCGGTTTGTCCATTAGTCTGCGGGTGTGCAGGGGAGGCATACAGCACCTTTGTCCCATTGGAATGTAAGAACTCCTAGAACTCGTCATTATCAAACTGTGTCCCGTTATCTGTGATAAACGTCTCTGGGATTCCAAACCGGCAAAAGACATTGTTCCAGAGGAATTTCTTAACATTTGCGGTTGTGATCCGAGCCAAGGGTTGAGCTTCTATCCACTTGGTATTATAATCCACTGAGACAATGGCGTGTTTGAACTGTCCCGGTGCTGTGGGTAGAGGTCCAATGAAATCAATCCCCCACATGCAAAATGGATATGGAGAAATGATGACCGATAGCGGGACTGAGGGGGCCCGGGGAAAGACTGCAAACCGGTGACATTGAAGACAGGAATCTACCACCACTCTGGCATCCTGTTCCAGGGAAGGCCAGTAATATCCCATTCTGAGGGTTTTGAAAGCCAGGTTACGGGCTCCAAAGTGATTTCCACATACCCCGCTATGATGTGACTGCAAAACCTGGTCTCCCTCCTCGGGTGTAATACACTTCAAACCAGAGAAAGTATGTCCTCGTCGATACAGCTTCCCATCACGGATACTATACTGTGCCGCTCGAACCCGGAGTCGTTTGGCAGCTACCGGGTCCTCAGGTAAGGTTCATTGTTGGATGAAGTTAATGAACTCATCCTTCCAAGATGGTGGCGGCTGTGCTTCCATTGCAAAAATCTCAGAAAAGGAGAGTGAGATACTTGGTTTCTCCAATGTCTCGATTAGTAGGCCTTTAAACTCGGCATTGGGATCCTCCCCTGTTGCAATCCTAGCCAGAGTATCTGCTCTCACATTCTGCTACTGCGGTATCTGAGTAATCTCAAATGTGTCAAATATTTCAAGCAAGAAAGCCGCTAACTTTTGATAGGAGGAAAGATGTGCTTCCTTTGCTTGAAACCCGCCGTTAACCTGCTGCACCACCAGTTGAGAATCACTCAATATGTGAAGATGCCGGGCTCCCATTTCTTTAGCGAGTTGAAGCCCCTTGATTAAGGCTTCGTACTCAGCCGTGTTGTTTGATGCTTTGAAGTTAAAACGTAAAGCATAGTCAAACATGTTCCCTTCCGGGTCCACCAATGCAACTCCTGCTCCACACTGCTTCTGATTAACTGATACATCTACAAATATCTGCCACCTCTCCGGGTCACCTTCTGTGGCGAGAGTATCAACAACTGTGGATTCTGCTGGAATAAACTCGGCAATAAAGTCTGCTGCTGCCTGCCCTTTAATTGCCGTGCGCAGTTTAAAGTGCAAGTCATGCTCCCCCAACTCAATGACCCACTTGACCAATCTTCCTGAAGTCTCCGGCTTTTGCAGAACCTGCCGTAATGGTTGGTTGGTGAGCACATGGATTCAATGTGCCTGAAAATAGGGTCTTAGCTTTCTTGCCGCTACAACCAAGGCCAAGGCAAGCTTCTCAATATCTGGATACCGAGTTTCAGGATCATTGAATCCTTTTCCAGTATAATAGACCGGTAGTTCTTCAGACTCTGGCTTTCTCACCAAGGCACAACTCACAGCTGTTTGAGACACCGCTAGGTATAGATAGAGGATTTCCCCCGGGTTAGGTCTGGATAAGGAAGGAACTGATGCCAAGTATTCCTTCAACTTTTCAAAAGCTTGATTGTGCTCTTCCTGCCATGTAATCTGCTCCCGGTGTTGACTTAAGAATTTTGAAGAAGGGGGCACACTTATCTGTCAACCTGAATATAAACCAGGATAAGGCCACCAGCCTACCTGTAAGCTTCTGGACTTCATTCCTGGTCTTTGGCGGTTCCATAGCCAAAACTGCTTGAACCTTATCTGGGTTTACCTCAATCCCCCGAGCGCTAACCATAAACCCGAGAAACTTTCCTCCTGAAACGCCAAAAACACACTTCTCCGGGTTTAATCTCATTCCCTTGCTCAAGGCAATGTCAATAACGGTCTCCAAGTCATCCGGGTGTTTACTTGTTTCCCGGCTCTTCACCAACATATCATCTATATAAACCTCCATAGTATCCCCGAGTTGGTTTGCAAACATGCCCACTACCAAAAGGCATCACCTTGTAGTAATACATCCCCTTGTCCGTTGTAAAAGATGTATGCTCTTGATCCGCGGGGTTCATCGGAACTTGGTTAAACCCCGAGTATGCATCTATAAAACTCAGCTGCGGGTGGCCCGCGGTTGAATCTACCAGTTGATCAATCTTGGGAAGGGGAAAACTATCCTTTGGGCAAGCCTTATTCAAATCTGTGTAGTCGACACACATCCTCCACTTTCCATTTGCCTTCTTGACCATCACAACAATGGCCAGCCAATCCGGGTATGTTGCATCTGCAATGAACCCGATGTCCTTAAGACGTTTAACTTCTGCTTGGATGACCTTATATTTCTGTGCACAAAATGCACGACGCTTCTATCGTACCGGTTTAATACCCGGGATAATATTGAGGGAATGTGTCATAACCTCTGGAGAGATCCCGGGCATGTCTGCATATGACCATGCAAACACTTTCTGCCTCCGGGTTAGAAGCTCGATTATCCGGGTTCTGACCTCTAGGTCAAGGCCTGTGCCAATGTAAATCTTCCTTTCCGAGTACTCTTCTGAAATCTGAATCCATTCTGTTGCTTCAATTGGGGCTGGCCGGGGAAACTTGGCAGGATACTTCTGGCTCTTCTTCTGTGTTGTCTTACTGATGGGCAAGGAATCCGGGTCATCCCTGGGGTCATCAGGTTTGTCAAATGGGGATAGGGAAAAACCCGCTGAAAACATTTCATGCTGGGCATGAGCTGTTGTTATCGCGTTGCATCTGACAGCGGCTTCTTGGTCTCCGCGAATTGTAACCCAGCCCCCGGGTGTAGGCACCTTCATAAGCAGCATATGACCCGCTATAAAACTCTGCAGGCCCCAAAGGGCATCTCTCCCAAGTATGACATTATAGGATGATGGGTCCACAATTATGAAGGGAACCACAATTCTTGTGGACTGGTGCCCGGTTCCAACTGTAACTGTTAACTGATCTGACCCCAATGGTTGAGTTGTTTCGCCTGAAAAACTGATCAATGACTCGTGGTTTCTATACAGCTTATCTCTTCCTCTTTTAAACCCTTTATAGCAGCTGCTGAACATGACACTGACAGCGGCTCCCGTGTCTATCAGAACTCGCCGAGTTCGCCAATGGTCAATCTGAAGAGTAATTATGAAAGGATCATTATGATGCATTTTCAGCGTGTCTTCAGAATGAGAAAATGACACGGTATCCCAAGGAACCAGTTCTTTGCGGCATTCTTGACGAAGCTGCATTATCTCCAACTCCGGGCCTCTTGGACAAAGTCTTTTGGCCCGGTGACCTGATACTCCTTGGGTGCCACCCCCGTGAATTGTCATTATCTCCCCATATACTTCAATCAAGTTGGCACCTGTAGCGGGTGACTTATACTGCTGTAACTTGCCGTTCTGAATCATATATTCAATGGTGTTTCGAAGGGCAAAACACCGGTTGGTAGTGTGGCCGGACTCGTTGTGATAGGCACAATGTTGCCCGTTGTCCGGCCCTGCCTTTTTGGGAAACTTCCTTTTGGGAGCTGAGGGAATGTCGTTCTTATGGCGGTTCCAAATGTCTTCATAGGAGGCAGTTAAATTGGTTAACACTTCATATCGAGGAATGTATGGGGTTTTTGCTTCCCGGGCTGGGGATTTTGGGTATGGAGCTTCTCTTGGCTTATCTCTTGGTCTGCTTGAACTTTTGCCGTAGTGCCCCTGGCTATTCTTACTCTGCCCTTCCCTTCTCCATACATCAGCTCGCTGGCTTGTAAACCCGGTATTCGTCTGGCGTTCCCGAAGGTGTCATACTCGGCTTGAGCTTGCCTAGTCACTTCATTAATCAAATCATCGTAACACCTGAACCGCTGCTTCCTGAGCTCAACCACAAAGCGGGTTGGCTTGAGTGCCTGCAAGAACGCCTCTGATGCCACTGATTCATCCAAGTGCCCACATTTGGAAGTCGTTGATAACCAACGGGTTACAAAGACTTTCAAGCTCTCATCATCCCTTTGCTGCACTTTGAACAGTGAAGTGGTGCTTCGGTTAGCACTGGACAACAAGATAAACCGGGAAAGAAACTTCTGTGTCAGCTGATCATAGCTCTCTACTGACAAAGCTGGCAACTTAAGGAACCAACTCAATGCCTCCTCACTGAGTGTCTCCTGGAAGGCATGGCATGCTTGGGCATCCGTGAACCGGGTTGAATCCAACTGAGACTGGAACAACTCTAAGTGTGCATATGGGCAGCCCGTTCCGGCACACTTCTTGATCTTAAATGGCTTAGCTTCCGCGGGCTTTTTATCTGCTTGAATCCGGGTAGAGAATGGGCTTGCACGGGTGATAAGGGGTTGATACTGCTGTTGCCCTGTCCCCGAGTTAAGACGCTGCTCAAGATGAGTCACAGTTTTCGTCAGCTGTAAGAGAAGCCGGGTCTGGGCATCAGCTGGGGGAAGTGGTTGATTTAATACCGGCTCTGGAGGTGGGGGGTCCTGAAAGATTGTGATTAAACAGAGGATTGGAGAGATGGATAATTTGGGGATTTGGGGTAGGGTGGGCAATGGGTGGGAGAATAGCGGGTGGGAGGGTAGCGGGTGGGATGTGTGCACTGTCAAAAGTTCGCGGGTTTCCATAACCCGGAGGATTCCCTACTGGGGTTATTACATCAGCAAGTCTGGCTGACGTCTCATTGACATTCGCCCTCTGAGCTAGGGTTGCCTGAAGAAGACCATGCTCGGCCTGGATAGTTGCTAACTGCTCCCTTAACGTCATTAACTCGGCATGTTCTCGAGAAGATTGCTCCTTCTGAGCGAGAAAGTCCTTTTTTAAGAGTTCAAATGCTGCTGACAAATCTGTTTGGCCAAACTGGGTCTCGGAGGCCCCCGGGTTATTATCCCCTGAGAAGTTAAGCCTCCTAGTTGGATCTTGTTCTCCTGTTATTTCCACCATCGTTCTTTAAAATATTAAACGAGAGGGTCTTGAGTTCGACTCTCAAAGAGAGCACCAATTGTTTCCGGGTAAAACTCGTGGTCCCTTTAGCGGGTCACACGGCTCCAGAAATAGCGAACTTCCTTGTACTCCGAGTTTTCCTGTGTAAAGAACAAACACGTCAAAGAGGCGTCCCCGGGTTTACCGAGGGAAGCCACTCTGATGCTTAAGTCAGACACTGTCAGCTAAGCAGAAAACTCAAGAATAGTCAAGAAGTTACGTACCTTTATGGGGAGGCATGCGCTGGTATTTATAGTAGCACTAAAGACAGCATTCCTTGTCCTTTTCCAATGTGGGAACAGTTTCCCTTGCTTTTATTTAGCTTTATGGCGAATTGGGCCCAGACAAAGGGCCCAGAGTGGCTTCTCACATTTAATTGGGCTTTCACCCTATAAACAATAATTCAAGCATAATTAATAACGCATATTTAATAATTAATTAGACATTTAGAGGTTATTTCTTGAATTGTAACCCGGTAAAGGTGAAATATTAGGTTCCACCTATAAACAATACTACTATAGGCGACGAAAATTGTCATTATTCATCGGCTAATCCTTAAAAAAATACTATAGCTGATGAATTATGGCAAGTTTCGTCGGTTATAAGTCCATTCTAGTAAAAAAACCCAGAAATTTCTAAATTACCATTCCAAGCAACCTGTAAAATACACTAAAACAATTTCATATAACCAACAACATAAAAATGGTGACAACACGTTTTTCATTAAAAAAATTTATAAATTGTTCATAAACATAAAACTATATATATAATCATTTAACTACACAAAATATATATCGTATAAATCTATATTTGCATCTGGGGGCTGTTGCGGAGGAGGTTGCAGCGGTTGAGGTAGCGGTATATGCATAGGCATGGGCGGAGCCGGAAGTCTCTGAAGTTGAGCAGCTGAAAAATCCTGTAAGTACTAGAACATCTACTGCTGAGAGGCATATACCGCGACATTATACTCCTGTAAGACAGCAACATAGGCTGTTTGGGTGATGATCTGGGTGGCATAAGCGGCTTGCTCATCCCGTAGTCTATGAACTTCCGACTCTAGCTGAGTCGTCCTACCGCTGGTCGAGGCTGTCTTCTTTGAAATCCTGGAGTGGTCTTCAGGACCCCCTCATCATTCTTTCCTAGACTCCGGCAGTAGAAGTTGTTTTCTCGTGATAGGAAGACTATGCCGATGATCCTCGCCCCAACCCTCGGATCCGAAGTGTTGATCATGGATATGGCTTCAGACATCTCTTCCTTCTACGTGTCCAGCCATGTTTCTCTCACTATAACAGTTATCACCTCGTCAGTAGCCTGTCTCACCTTCGCCTAATTGGATAGGAAAAAATAATTAATTAACATTTTTACATATACATAAGTTAAAATTTTTGAAAATGTAAGATGACTTACAATATCCTCTTGGGTGTCAGGATATGTCTTCTCGTATGTATAGACATACCGGTTGACTTCTAGATGTTTTCTGACCGCCTCATCCATGAACATAGTGAAAGGTCTAGAACCAGCATGATGGTTTCTTGTGTTGCGTTCTGAGTTTTCGCCCGAGAAACGGCCTTTAACGAAAAAAAATATTAGTAAAATATTTTAAAAAGGACGTACTTAATGACAATTTAACCAATTATTTTTTTAATTACCTGTTTATGAGGGTTGTTGAATTATGATATCAAATGCCTACGCCACTCGTACTCCCTGTACTGGAACTCAACAGGGGTACCAGAACGTGCGTAGTCCAGTGGGTCCGCAACTTGTTCTTCCACTCCTTGTACCTACATATACAACAAAAATATTAGAAATATTATTAATATCACATACAATTTTGTTTTTTCATTAACTTCCTAAGGTACAGTCCCCCATGCACAACGTCCACCCAGCTGTTTCTCAAGTGTTGAGAAACGTCAAACCACACCTGCATTAAACTGTTTATTAGTTTAGTTCGATAAATCAATAATATAATACATAATATTATTGAGACATTTTGTAAACTCACTGACATCACGTTGTAGACCATGTCCTTCACCTCTTGCGGGACCTCGCCCTAGTCTGACCACAATATAGGGACTCTATCCCTAATGAGCGCTCTTAGGCGGCCGGACTCTATTCCTGCCCGAAACTGTGGTCATCCCCGTCAGTATCGATGACGATCCTCCCTGAGATACTCACGATCTTCTCGAGAGCCTTTCTCGTGACAGGGTCTATCTTCTTCCTTGTTGGCTTGGCTCCGACGATGTCTATCACATGATAAACCAAATTGATTATTAAAATCAGATAACCTTTATTATGACATTATAAGAAAACAAATTATTCATCTTTCATTACCTGAGGGAGATGCGGCGGATGCGACATATTTCATCTCTATCGCTGATGATGATACCCTCACAAAAATAAGATCCATACTAAAAGTCACGAACTTGTACGCCGTTTATGGAGCCACTGGTAGGGGAAGTGGATAAACATCAATAAGCCTTGGCTCTTCATCACGAATTTGAACCGAACGACCCGCTTTAAAGTTATTAAGGCGAACAGTAAAAGAGTCAGGAATACCTATTGCCTTGGGCTCTTGATACGCAATATCTTCTTCCTCATCTTTGGCCTCTCCAAGTGTAGCTGCTCGGTAAATGTTTCGACGGTGCACAAGTTTGATTACTTTCCACGCATCACCCTTAGCAAGGTCATCAAGATAAACACTTGTTTTATCGATGTGGCAAAAACGAACGGGTCATCTTCGTAACAATGTGTAGTAGTATGCACTGATAATATTTCGTACTGATCAGTCTTCATTCTCTGCGGGCCAGTATCAAACTATCTACACTTGAAGAGGTGCACTGTCATGCCTTACCCATAAACGAGTTCCACCACTGAATCAAGAACACCGTAATAGTCAACTCCAGTTCGCCCATCATGCGCTATCATCCTAGAATTCTGTGTTCTTCGTCTGCTGTCTCTTTGTTCACATATAAATTGCATGTCATTCACTTTACACATCGGATAAACTCTTGAAATTATCGGCTTCATCGCTAGAAGTCTTAGTTCGCGCGACCAATTTCGGTGACCATCAAATTGAATATGGTTCATGTGCAACCAACCATTCAATGTACTGTAAATATGGATAATTATGCAATAAAGGAGTCAGGAACAGAAATAAAGAATTGTGTACCTAGCTGCCAAAATAGTTTACAAACTCTTTGTTGTGGTACTCGAGATCACCTTGAATGTATGGACAGTATAGATGGATGTCTTTCTAGTATTCAACTTCTTGACAGTTAATCAACACCCACTAGTGGACAATGACTAGCTCATGTTGCTGCAACTTGTAGGAGTCTGGTAAAATTTCATAAACTTCACCATCACTGGAGAGTATGGAAATATTGAACTTTGATATATCTACTAGTATGGCTTGCGAAGTTTTCTTCAACGCTCCTAAATACAACTTCATATAAGTGACACCCTCGTGCGTAAAAAATGTTTTAGCTATACATCATTCAGAAGCGGATTTATTAGCCACATAAGCTATGTAGTCTCTAAGTTACCTATAAATCAAGTTGCAAAGTATTATGATTATATATTGAACATGTATAGTGAGGAATTCAGGTATAAAAAACGTACATTTTCATGGGATATAATGTACTGGAAAGGTATGCAACAATTGGTCGGGAAGATGGATCATCAAGTGAGGCATGATGTCAAAAAAAATTAAAAGAAATATCCTCTCAAATTTACAAATGATATAAATGATGTCCTCTTGCATTTACGGGAGATCAGATTTTTTCACTTCTCATGTGCATAACTTCTGAAAGAATCTTGACAACGCTACTAACGGCTGCACCACCTGACGGGGAAGGAACGGTCGAATGAAAACGGGGAACAGACGTTGTAGCAGGATCTGACAGTCATGACTCCTCAACCCGTACATCTTATTGTCCTGAAAGTTCACACACCGGGCTATATTTCTTGCATAGTTTGAAGGATACTTAACACGACTCATCCACCTGAAATTGCGTTATTCTAGTCAAGTTTCACGGTGTAAGGAGCTTGAAGCATTTTTTTCTTCCATTTTTTCAACCACAGTTGTCTTTGTATATCCATTTGTTTAGATCAATGCGTGCCTTAGGACCATCTTTCATCTTCCCCTCCAAGTTCAATACTGTACCCATCACACTGTCGCACACATTCTTTTCTATGTGCATCACATCTTGGTATTGTCTGATCAACAACTTACTCTAGTATGAGAGTTCCTTGAATATGCTCTTATGTGTCAAGAATTTGTACCTGTCGGGTCTTTTAGGTATTGCCGCCATAATATTTGGATAATTGTTGAGCTACCTAAAATCGTACTCATTAAGCACTGCTAAAATTTCTTCTCCCGTCCATCTTTTGGGAGGCATACCGTTTTCTACGGTTACATCAAATTCCTTGTCATCAAACCATCATTCGGGATCATATGGAAGGAGAGTATGGTGACCCAATTTGCATATTTTGTTACAATGACTGCTGCTCCCCTCATCTCTAAGACACTCTGGACAAGCCTTATATCCCCTAACAACGTTGCCCGAAAACATCCCAAGGGCATGAAAATCACTAATAGTACCAACAACCATGACATGCATCTGGAACATCTCGTTTATGTACTTGTCATAAGTAGGAAGACCAACGTCCCAAAAAACTTAAGCTCTTCAATCTAGGGTCTTAAATACACATCGAGACACTTTCCTGGATAACCGGGCCCCAGAATCAACAAACTCAACATATTGTATTCCTTCTTCATGCACATCCACAGAAGAAGGTTGTACGGTACCAAAATCACCGGCCATACACTATATTGAAGACTCATGTTGTCGAAAGGGTTGAACCCGTCGGATGAGAGCCCGAGCCTCACATTTCGCACCTCTGATACAAATAAGGAAACTCCCTGTCTATATGATTCCAAGCCTTCTTGTCAGCAGGGTGTATAAGGGTATATTCGTCATGCAATTCCCTATCAGCATGCTATCTTATAGCTTTGGTCGTGTGTGATAACATATACAACCGCTCCAGTCTATCTTTCAACGGGAAATACCGAAGTACCTTCATAGGTTTCCTATTTCCTGCAAGAGTCAGCTTATACTTCTTAGTGTGACATACCGGACATGTGTCAAGGCCACCAAGGTCATTTTCTTCTGGATCTTTACCCCAGAAGAGAACATAGTCATATCTGCATACATGGATCTTGATGTAGGAAAGTCCAAGATCTTTCAGAATATATCAGACCTTATGATGAGTGGTAGGAAGACGCTGGCTGTGGGGCAGTATCGAAACAGTGTACTGTAGATAATCATAAACAGCCTTCACGGTCGATTTTGTCTCAATTTTAATATTCATTACATCCATCACACTTTCAAGAACCGTCTTCTGACAACCGAGGTACACATGATGAGTTTGTTGGAAAGCAAGCAGTTTGTTGTACTTGTCTATACCAGCAGTGTTGACAACTCTAGGGAAGGGCTGCACTGGCTCAGATATATACTGTACTTGAGAGCATACACCGTTTTCATAAGAAAACATATCATTAATGAAGGTTGTTGAATCATTGGATATACTGTCCGTCTCAGAAAATTGTTCATAATCATGCAGACCCCTTGATGATGTTTCACCGTGATATTTTCAACATGTGTACTTCTCTCAAAACCCGTTACTCTTCAAGTGTTGTCATACTTTGTCAATCGCAAATTGAAGTATATCGCTGCGACACTGACATTTCGTGCACGAGCAATAGAAAATTGTATTCTCATTAGCATTCGCCAGCGCATATTCAAGAAAACTAATAACTCATTTATCATATATTTTGTCCCATTTTGTAAACGAAATCCAACTCTTATCTATGTCCTGAAAATATAACAAAATATATGTGTAACTCTAACTAATCAAATTCCATATATAAAATCTAAAATCATTTAGTATTCTACTAAAATTATTTAATAACAAATTAATAATTAACACACACATATATATACTTAATAATTATATAATAATATTATATATCAACATCATCACAAAATCATAATCAACTCATATCATCAACAACTTCATATATACTATCAACAAAATATTATAATTAAATTAATATATATATATATATATCTACTAAATTATTAACAACTTTATTCATATATATTATCAAATCAAAATCAATCAACTAAATCACACTCAAAATTCATCAACTCAAATAAAACTCAAAATAAATATATATACACATATCTGTACCTATATATAGCTCCTCAAATTAATTCTGGATAGATTTTAACAACACCCAAACTTTTTTTTTCCAAATGAGCTGATGTCTAGATCTGTAAATATAAGGAACTTTAACCGACGAAAATATATATTTCATCGGCTAAACTTTTAAAATTTCGTCGGCTAAAGTTCACAGACTAGCCGACGAAAATATTAATTTAGCTGTCGGCTAAAGTTGACTATAGCCGACGAAAATTTAACTTAGCCGACAAAAAAGACTTCGTCAACCTATTATATTTTTTTCATCGACTAAAGACCTTATAGTAGTGTCATCATCTTGATTAGTTTCCATAACACTCGCAATAATCTCTTTCTCAATCAGCAACTCTGTAGTTGAGTTATTTTTTTCAGGGTAGTTCAAGAGGTATTCCACATCCATCGTATTACGATAAATCAACCACATGATTACATTTTGTAGTTCTTGAGCGCCTTCGTCATCTAACACTACCAGGATCAGTACTTTAGCCGACGAAAAATTTTCGTCGGCTAAGTACAAAATTTCTTCGGCTAAAGTCTTAGCCGACAACGTTTTCGTCGGCTAAGAAGTTGTCGGGAAAAATCCGTCGGCCAAGACTTTAGCCGACGAAATTACTATTTATCGTCGGCTAAAGTCATTTATTTAGCCGACGACAAATTTTTCGTCGCTTAAATTCTGGACTTTAGCCGACGAATTTTAATAAAATTTTGTCAGCTATATCTATTATTTTTATTTATTTAACTTTAGCCGACGAATTTTAATAAAATTCGTCGGCCATAGTTATTTTATTTTTTATTTAATTATTTAACTTTAGCCGACAAATTTTAATAAAATTCATCGGCTATAGTTATTTTATTTATAAAATTCATGAAATAAGATATGACCAGAATGATGAAATACGTCTACGGTTGAAAAATCACGTAATTCCGGTAAAGTCTCGGTGCCGATAGTTGCAGTCAATACAATTTAGGGGTTTGACTTACGAGATTGACCGTCCAGATGAATTCCTTAAATTTATCGGATAAAGTTGAATATTTTACCATAGACATATTTGAACATATTGATGATATCTGACGGTCGTATTTTTGTTTGTGAATTTTGATGACTGGAATCACAACACGTCTTCTATTTACCATTATTTATCTATATGGGAACCCTATCATCGAGGGGTAAATGTCTCAAAATTTTTAGATGGACAGTTGCGTCTCAGTATAGTGAGTGTTTGTTGTGTTGAAGGTTTGACCAAAATACCTCATATAGGTGTAGATATGGCCATTTTTTCGTGTGTTAAATGTTTACAAAAATTTCATTTTGAAGCCGTAAACGAACTCGGATAGCCAAAAAAGCCCATATGTCATGGCTTTAACAATGAGTTTGACTCGTAGGGTCGTTCTGCTTCCAAATTAGTATCACAATAGTTAATCGGACATCGAAATATCCGTAGTGCAATTTTGTAACTAAAAGGTACTTTAGCCTACGAAATACCTTAATTTTGTCGGCTAAACTTTTCAAATTTGGTCGGCTAAAGTTCACAGACTATAGCTAACGAAAAAATCACTTTAGACGATGAAAAAAATTTCATCGGCTTAAAGTCCACTTTAGCTAACGAAAAATAATTTCGTCGGCTAAAGTCTTTTTTCTGGTAGTGTAAGTGCCCATCCAAATTCTCTGAAACTATGATATCAGTTGACTTAATTTTACAATGACAAAAGCAGTTTGCAATTGTATTTGCATGAACATATATAGTCCTAGCTGAAATTGCAAGATTCATTACATCTAAAACATTTATCTTCTCTAGATTTGGCTCGCCTACTTCATAACCCTCGAAAAGTATGATAAAAATGATGACGGTAATGAATCTTGAAATTTTTTATAATCCTAACATCACAAGGTTGAATCTTTGATGTTGTGTTTGTGATTTTTATAATCCCAGCATAACCCTCCCCTTGACTCACTTATTATAAGTCGAACTTTTCTAAAATCCACTGTTTCAATTGTTTTTGAGTGCTACTTGAATTATCTCTACAGTACTCGCACAATGCTTTACGCGTTTCATCCGTCATCGTTGATTTTTTAACTCATTTGAGATGAGAAGTCATTTTTGTGTTTCTAATGTGTTGTGTAACTATGGTTTATGTTTATTTAAATAGTGTGTTGTTTATTTAATGTTCATCATGTGAATTTATATAGTACATCGAACTTATATGGTATGTTGAATAATATAATTAATACATAGAATAAAGTAACTTATTGAACGATGTATCTATAATAAATTTGACAAAATAAATAAATTTTTTCTATAAATTAATAACTTATTAATTTATCGATTAATTAATACCTCGCTAAATTAATAGATTTTGACAGTCTCAACCTTATTAATTTAAAGATGTTTTACTGCAGTTAAGTGTGAACCTTATTATTACTGATTAGTCTCAATCTTCACTGGACTTTTATTTTTCAAGAAATAAAACAAAATATAAATGGTCTATGTACTAATTAAAATGTCACTCCTGACAAACAAAATTAGTTCCATTATTAAGATGTCACTGGTTAGTCCGACAATTCAATGAATTCATACAAAACTGAACTACATTATTAAAAACTGACTAGTATATACCAATGAGTTTCACAACTAGAGCTACGGTTTTTAAACTGAAACTCAGAAATTTGGACCGATTTGATCTGAATCTGGACCGAATTAAATATATCCGGATCAGATTGGGTTTCATGGGTAAAGACCCGACCCAGACAGAAAACTTGAAATATATATAAAAAAATTGTCACGTGTCTATGCTCTATCGACAATATAATCCTAAAAACCCTAATTTCTTCACTTTCTACAGCCTCTCTTGACACAACTCTCTCACCTCCCTCACTCTCTTAGTTCTCATCCATGGTCGTCTCACTCTCATGGAAACACACGAGTGACAGAAACTCAAAGCTGTGAGTCTTTTGATCCGATCTCGGAAGATGTTGATTCCCGATCTCTTTGTGTTGTTGATTAAGCTAGAAAACCTGAAAAACCAATCAGGCCCGAATTTGTTGGTTTCAGGTTCAAATTTCGTTTTTTCTAACCCAGACCAGCTTGAAAATATTGGTTTCAGGTTCAGATTTCATTTTTTCTAACCCAGACCGATCCGAACGCAGCTCTATTCACAACACTTCTCCAACGGCAAATTAAAATGTTCCCTTCAATTTTGATATCATCTTTGCCAAGTTCATACATATGTTTTACTAGCTTCAAGTTTAAGACTAAGAAATAAGATAAAACACTAACCGAGTTGATCCATAGCCACAGCATACATAAGGGAATAGAGGTACATTCACAGTTCACCAGTTTCCATATACATATACAATCTGCAAAGAACTATTTTGAACTTCATCTGAAACTTAGGTGCTAACACCTTTAAAAATACCCGTCAAGAATACAATTAATGGAAAACCACAGAATAACAGGACATACAGAACCCAGCTTAACAATAACCGATAATGAAACTTGTTGCATGATTCCCTCTACTTTTGACCCTTCTTCCATAACACACCAAACTTCTTTAACATGGTCACATTTTTCTTCTTTGGGGAGTCATCGTCCAAGTCCAAGTCCTCTGAATACGGTGAACTCAAGGGATTGTAGTGGCTGTCAAGAGAACCTGTTCTCTCCACAAACTTTCCATTGTTTCCTGTAGATAGGATAGCAGCAGCCGCCTCAGCGGCCTTCCTCCACTGATCTGCCTGCACCTTTAACCTCCTTAACTCGGCCTCCAATTCAGAGTTTGCAGCCTGTGCTGCATCCAGCTGTTCAGTCACTCGTGCTACTCTCCGAGTACTTTTATCAGCTTCTTCTGTTAAATGGCCAACTTTTATTAAAGCATCTCGCTCTGCCTCCCTTGCTGCTTCAGCCGAAACAACAGCGTCATCATTAACTTTGTTGCTCTCCATTTCCTTGTTTTTAAGTTCAGTCTTCAGCCTTTCATTTTCCTCAGCAATGTTCTGCAATTCTGTCTCCTTATCCATCAAACTGGCCTTCAATTCCACCAGCGCAGTTTCCGACGTCTTTAGCTCCATTGCAAGTTCAGATTCCCCACTTTGAGTTGATAAATTTTTCTCAATTTGCAAGCTCAACCTGTCTTTTTCCTCCGATATACTCTGCTTTTCATTTTCTTTATCCATCAGTTGAGTCCTCAAGTCTTGAACTTGATCCCTTACATGCTTCAGTTCTGATGTCCATTCAGCTTCCCTCCGACATGATTCAGATTTTGTAGATTCAACTTCATCATATGCACTTCGAATTTGCAGTGTGCTCTGAATATATTCTTCTTGGTATCGCGTCTCAGCCGCATCTAATGCAGATCTCAACTCACTCACTTCAGATTTCAAACAATTCAGCTCTTCTTTTAACTGTACTGCTTCTTCATTTTCATCTTCCCGAGCAAGCTTTGAATTGCCTGAAGAGTTTACCATCTGATTGCTGTTACTAATAGCAACTTCTTCCTGAAGTTTGCTCACAAGACCCTCTAGTGATTTAATTTGATCTTTAGACTGCTCCAACTCCATTGATAAAGAGTTGTAGTGCTCTGAGCCTTTGGTCCTATCAGATTGGAGCAATTCTATGGTTGCATTCGCCCTCTCCAATTGCATACGAGTACTGTCTATAAGCTCTACAGCCCTTGCTTCAGATTCTTTGCAATCACTTAGCTCGGTTTTCAATTTCTCAACGAGGGAAAGAGTTTCAGTAAGTTCCATTCTCAAGGTCTGGATCACGGCATCTGCATGCCTGCTCTGGGTGGCTTCAGAGTCCACCACCAGTTCCAGCTGACCCTTTAGCTTCTGAATTTCATTGATTGCAGAAGCTAGGGCAGTAGAATCCATTGAACGTTGCTGTTGAACAGCCTGAAGTTCAGATTCCCATGCTCTATCTCGATCTTGAGAAAGTTGACGGAGCTCTTGAATGCAAGCATCTTCAGAAGCAGAAATTTCCTGCAGTTGCTGTTCAGACTCTTCAAGATTTGCAGACATTACTAAGAGTTGGTTCTTGGCTACTTCAGCCTCCTTCTGCAATCGCCTCTTCGCTGACTCGGAGGAGTTTAACTGATCCTTTGCCCTCTTCAGATCCTCTTGCAACTGAGAAAGTTGTGATTCCAATTCGGAGACTCTTTTTGGCAGCTTCCTCTGTAAGTCATGTAATGGAAAGGGAAATCAAATGAGCAAGTAACCTCTAAGACTAAGAATGTCTGTATCAAAGAGAGCCTAAACAATAACAGCAAACAGCGCTGGATGACATTAGCTATGCTTAGGATGATAAGAAACTTACTAATCAGCCTACTGTTCATAAGTTATCACAGAATACCTCAGCTACTGGACTTCGTGGCGACCTGCGTTCCGCGACTTTTGGACTTCCTTTTGGGGTCCAAATTGCCATATTTGGAGAGGATACTGAATCAGGATTTGATCCAGATGTCTTGGTAGTTCTACGTGTTGCTGGAGATTTCCTTTGAGGCACTTCCAAAGAGCCACTTCTGTTCTCCAATAAGAAGGGAAGTTAAAAATCTAAAGATATGCATGGTTGATTAAAAGAAAAGACAGTTTGCTGCTACTGATGGCAAAAACTGCTCAACAACAAGAGCTAAAAGAGGAAATAATGAAAGGATATTAACTGGCCATAAGTACTTATATAACAGGGCTGAAGTAAGAAAGTGAACTAGATTGAAGCTAATTTTGTTTCAAGTTGATGCACACAGGCCATAGCAGTTTCAAGTCATTTGATGCCACTAGCTCTTAGATACACTGGAAACCAACTCCTAGTTCATAGTTCAAGCTTTTTTAAGCAATACATTCTTCAGATATGTTCAACTTCCTTTTCAGATACAAAAAGAGCTATACAATTCAGGCAGGGGATAAACAAATGAGACTTATAACCAAGCATATTAATTTACCCTGAGGTCTCTAAGTTTTCTTGTGAAAAGAGAGTGAATTGAAACTATACATTATCAGAAGACAACAGAATCAAGCAAAGAAATGGTGATCTTACTTTTCTTTTGGTGTCTGCATCTTCTTTTACTATTTGGTGGAATTTCTTCTGTCCTTGCTATCTCCCTTTCAAATCCAGGGACCCGAAACACCTGCACTATTTCAGAGAACTCTTTCTATACGAGGAAGAAACATAAAAGCAAAATTTTCATATATATAGAGATCATAAAACCACAAGAGTAGGGATTATAAAACAGTAAAGGCCACCTTAGATCCGTATTAAGTACACCATTTAACTAACAAACAACACACCTGCCTTAAAAGAAAGCAACAGAAACTACCACCACTACTACCAACCAAAGCTCAACAATATTCAATAAGTATAGGAAAGCTGCATCTGCAAGACTCATGGAGTATCATGAAGCAAACTATGTCACAACCTTTTCAATACAGTTTCTCCTCTACCCTCCTTTTTGCTCTGTGACATACTATGTTCCAAGCACATGATGAAAGCCAACCATGGGCCAACGCCAATTAGTAAATGACAAAAAGTGACCAAATAGGGTTGCTCTTGCTCATGAGAAAAACAGGGTCTTTGTGTGAATAATCAATTGGGTGTGGGGCAGTGAAGCACATTTTTGTATAGCTGATGATACCAGATTTTTCATAATTAACAATTTGCTAAGTAAAAACAAAAACAAAACATTTCTTCAAAATGAATCAACTCCAAGCTTATAAAATTTGAAGTGTTTTTCAACGTTTCTTTTTCACTAAATTGGAAAATACCGCCGCACTGTGATAGATATCCTCAATGAAAGACAGCATTACAGAAGAAACGTATAATGAAATGAGTCGATCTATGGCAATCTGGGTTTGACTGACAGATCTAAATCAAATTTACCAATTGAACATCTTTCAGTCGAACTGCGAAAACAGAGTCTAAGAAGAAAAAAGTGAGTTTCGTTGAACCAAAACATGAAAGAAACGAACTTTAACTCTTCATCTTCAGTTACATCCGAAACCAAAGAGTTCTTGCATACCCAAAATGGCAAAGCAAGAGTCTTTCAGCTCAACCACCACGTTTTTATTTAAAATCAAATTACCCAAAACTTCAAACTAGAAAAACAGAAGGATCACATAACAACTAAACAAGCCCTAACGCACCTGAAGCTGAAACTGCCTAAAAGCACAAGCCTACTTAAAACCCAGAAAGCACAACACAAAGAACACACACAAAACAAGGACAGATGGTATGAAATGGAAAACACTTGAGACTGAGAAGGATGAAGCTTTGGTCTTACCAGAAAGATTTAAACACACAGAACTCAGGTGGCGGCTGCACCTCTGCTTGGCAAGTACTAACTAAAGCCAACTTGAATACAGGTTTAAAGTTCCACCTAGTGTGTTGTCAAAATGCCACAAGACCTAAAGCATTGAGGTTCGAGAAAGAAGAGAAAAGGCGAGGTGGGTTTGTCTCATGTTGGTGTTTTAAGCATTGGGAGGTTCTTGGGTTTGCTTTCTTTCTATGCTCAATTCCCAAGTGAGTGGGCAAAGTAAAGCCCTTATATCTCTTCTCAGGTCATTGCTTTTGTCAGTGGTGGAGGGAAGTGAGAAACAGAGCAAAGCAATAGCTAAAATGGGTTTTATTATTATTCAGAGCTCTTATTTACTCCAAGCTAGCCTCTGAGACTCTCTTCGTCTCTAACGCTCCGAATCACATGGGATATGGTGGTGGGTCTGCGTATGTGATTTCTACAGCTACCCAATTTTTTTTCTTTTTGGTTTTTGGGGTGAAGAGCAAGCTCAGAGCTCAGTATGGCCAGCTCTCATCCAACTTCCAACATGAAAAAACAAATGGATTACTTTAATTATTGATATTATTTAGTGCTGCTTAAACTAATCCCAATTAAGATGTTCCTATTGGGGTCTCAATTTTCTTTGTTTTCGGTGCAATAGGAATCTTCATACGTTCATATGATGGATTTAGAGACTCTTTGTCCACACTACATACAAAATGTCTTTTGAATTCCATAACGAATGATTAACGGAAACTCTTGTCTTCACTCTTCACTAATACTCTTCTGTAATTGTGATTGAAGGATTAACTGCATTTTCCAAAACAACACAAGAGTTCAACTATCATCTTTTAGATGTGTTAAATCTTCTACTCTTATACAAATTGATATTGTGGTTGACTGATTAACTTTATTTTCTAAAATAATATAAGAGTTTGACTATCATCTTTTTCTTTTTTGTTGAATCGGCTATCATCTTTTAAATGTATTAAATTTTCTCATTAATTTTATTTTCTAAAATAATATAAGAGTTCGATTATCATCTTTTTCTTTCTTGTCGAATGAACTATCATCTTTGAATGTATTAATTTTTCTCATTTAAAACATTTGTAACAATCTCTAAAACTTAAATTATTTAGTATGGTGAAGCAAGATATTTAATGAAATACCTTAATTCTTAATAAGATTGTTGTGATTATTTTTCCACCACATGTGATAAAAGTTTGTAAGTCAATTTGTAGCAGGTTTTTCTTTGTCATATTTGTAGCAGTCAATTTTTGACACCCACATGAACAGTTAAACATTCACTAAACACACATGAGATTGCCCAAACCAGAAGCCACCTACTTAAAATGACAGAGTTGAACTTCTACTCTAACTCCTTGTTCAAAATTGGCAGTTCCTCCAATCAAGCATCCTTCAATCCTTCATACATCTACCTCTCACAGCTGGTTTGCACAATCTTAGATTCTTAGGGCATTGTTAATGCTTCTGTTTTGGAGAGGCTTCTTTTCACAAACCAATGTCTAGAACCCAGTTTTGTTGATCACTTGATCCCCAGTCTTTTTCCCTTGAACCTTTCTCAACTGTCCCTTGACTAAGGACGCATTACAGTGTCAATGTAACTGATATCTAACAATGAAAACTGATTAGACATAGCTTAAATGAGTCAAGGTCATAGCTTGAAGCTTTCCCTTCAACCATGGCATGTGCTACAAGCCCTTAGCTTTGGGGTTACAATGACAGTGGTACTGGTTGGTAACATAATGAAGATGAAATAGGACACTACTGGTGATGGGCTAGGTATAGATCCCTGATGATTCATGGGGACCTGCCAAACTCCACCAATGAAACTAAGACGAGACAAAAGGAACAATTATAGCAACCACCAAAACTGAGATTTTTTTGGTAATGACCACCAAAACTGAGATTGGAGGATGGCTTTGTCATGGCCAGTTCTTTTGTATTAGAAATGCAAGTGCTATTACAGGAACATACGTACGTGTTTAGGTGTAGTTTATCTGTTTAGGGGTATTTGATGTTACACTTAATTTATTAGACTCATTTTAAATTACATCTATTTTTAAGATTGTTCTAAAATACATCCAAATTTATTACTTAAGTTTGTTTAAACAAAATAAACCTATTATTTAGGATAAAAAATAAAACCGATTTTTTCTAAAATTACAGAAGTTGGCATTATCTCTAAACGTTAATAAAATGGTATCTCATGAATATATGAACCCTAAACCCTAAACCATAATCCTAAACATGGTTCTAAAAGGCCCCGCCTAGCACCGCCTAGTCCATGCCTAGGCTCTAGGCTACAACAAGCCGCCTCGCTTTTCTTCAAGGCTTTTGTGTCAGGCTGTGGGCAATTAGGCGGCCGCTTATCCCACTTAATCGCGCCTAGCTGCCTAAGGTTTATATCTCTCCGGCTAATTTTATTTACATTTGGTGGTGGGGCTGTTACATTGTGGAGAGCATGAGAGTCTAAGAGTAAATGATGTTTTTAGAATTAGAAGTCTATGTGTTTATTATTGTTGTTGCTCACTTGTACATGAAGTTATGCTAAATTTTGGCTATAATTTATTTTATAAATATATCTAACAAGATTTATGTTGAATAATTTATCCATATTTGACTATTTTCAAATATTGTAGTACATAAAATATATATTTTTAATTAATAAATATGAAAAAAGTAAATCGTCTAATCTCCGCCTAGTCTCCGCCTAGGCTGTCCAGGCGCTAGGCTATGGGTCACTGCCCGCCTATCGCCTAGCACCTTTTAGACTATTGATCCTAAACCCTAAACCCTAACCCCTAAATCCTAAAACCATAAACCCTATACCTTAACCCCCAACCTAAAACCCTATACTCTAACCCCTAACCTAAAACCCTATACCATATACCCAAAACTCAATTCATCTATTTGTAACATAACTTAATTAAAAGTTATAAACAAAATGCATGGTTAATACCTACACCATAAGAACAAATTAAAATGTAGAAAACATAATTAAATCAGAATGGCAAAATCGTCAAGAAAAATGGTGACAAATTTTAGTTTTAAAAATAAAACCTATAAGGCATGTTAAATAATTTGAATTGGATGTAAATTAAAATGAAATATGTGAATGAGTTTATCTTAAAAGAGGCTCTATTTTTTAGGTTTTTCTCTAATTTTCTCATCTTAAGTCTACTTAATGCATTCATACTTCTAATTTGATATATAAATATTATGATGCAAACTATATAATATGTCAAATTGCATATCCATAAGAAATTTATGAGGCACATTTCTTGACAGCTCATGTGTTTAAAGCTAGCGATAATATTATGGTATCAGTCTCACTCCATGAGTTTCCCCATTCGAATTCGCCAATCTCTTTAGTTTTAGTTTTCTTTCGTTTAGCAAGACGTAGAGTGGAGCTGCAGCTGCAGCTGCATCTTTTTGTGTTTGGCAACCAGGCAATGCTCGAGGAAATAACTGTTGAGTTTTCAGATAAAACATTACATAGGGTTGAACTTCCATATGACTAGTACCAAAGTTGATAACGATGCACAACATCAAGGGTAAAACCCTAACCTCGATCATCACATTGATCTAGCGCGACATTTCTCTATCGAATTAGTCTATGTTACATGAAAAGACAATCACATCAACCTCACTAAAAGTTAGGTTATGGCGACTTCAAATTCATTAATGTATTTTTATATTTTAGACAGTAACGTATTATATCCATCTAATTAATCGACAGTCACATAGAAAGACAATCACATCAGCCTCACTAAAAGTTAGGTCATGGCAACCTCATTACATGTCCCTTTAATTATATTTTAGGAGGCATAATGCATTCTATCCATGTAATGGATTGAAATAATGATAACTTGGTAAATTCATATGTCACACTTGTTTGCCTCTCTACTTTGTTTGCTTAGAAAGCAAGTTAATTAGTACTTGAATACCTTATAACGTGTGATCATTTTCTAATAGCGCAATGCAACTAAGAGGAGGAGTACTCTTTTATAAGCAAAGGGAAAAGTCACACTCATTGCTGAAAGTGAAACTGCCTTGGAAACTATATAATAGCCAATTAGCTGCTGTTGATCGAACTGTGTAGTTTTACTTGTTCAAAACCTACTGGACCACGACTACTACAACATCATAGATTGGCACCCAATTAATTTGTTGGAGCTGCTAATCATACATGTAAACAAAACATACGTAGATCTTTGTCTCCAGATTACACCAGTCTGGAAAATAATGGCCTGCTTAACTAAACTACTGACAGACGATCAAGGGAATATGCATTATTATTAGGTCCATGCATATTATTCACGCCATTTTCAAATGTCCTGTTAAATGAGAATTATTAAGATTCCAGCGTGCTAAATATGATCACCTGGGCCATTCTATTCCTTTTTGGAACCCTTTCTGTAGAGCTTGTTCTAGCTTAGATAACATGGATGTTCAACAGCCTCAAAGCTTCTTCGGATCCAGATTTGAGCTCGATTGATGCAGCTTTCAATGGAACATAGAAGGTTTGCTTCAACAACACGTATTTTTGTAGAAGGCTAGAAGCACACAAAGGTATACCTGAGTAACTTGAAAGAAATACTTGCAATTGTGTGTATACATTGTCAAACACCAACTACAAACTAAAAGAGGTTTAATTGTGTGAAAATTGTTTGGTAGTTCCAAAAGCAGTATTTCAACTCTTTATTATTAGGGTTCTAAAGATTTCTACCCCAACTAATACATGCATATATACAATCGAACACATCATCAAATCATCAATTGCTGCAAGCATATATACATGTATTTGGAATGCTAGCTAAAAGCATGTCCCAACAACCTATAACACCTCAAAAGCCATTGTATAGATTACTACTGTCCATTTTTATAAGAAAGCGAAGTATATTATTGCCTATAAATATTGGACTATATACGGATGATGAGATGAGATGCAATGTAATCGAAAACTAGATTTTTAAACCATAAACAAAAAATTTCTCAACAAGTAATCGTTATAAAAGTCCTTATTTGAAGAGCTCCATATATATATATATATATATATATATATACACCACTCAAAATGCCACCAACAGAAAAACTACACATGCACATTGACTTCAATAATGATTTGGTTCCGGGGGAGCCTGGGATTCATTCCTAAAATAATCGGGAAACCATGCTACACAAAAGAAAACTTCGAAATTGTTAGGAAGTACACACAAAATAAGGAATGAGCTCTAAATGATCACTCAAATTTGGTTTAGCTACCATTACTCTAAAAAGAAGAGAGGTAGGTCAACATGACTGTCACTTAATTTTGAATCAAAATAAGATGTAACAGTATTCCTTCATTACTACGTACTAAACTTAAGCAAAAACGTAAACTAGGTTTTTTACTGATACAAAATGCAAACTGCATATATAATTCCTGGTATATAACCACAAATCGCCAGCAACAAGCAGATCCAAAACTCTACCTGCAATTCAAACCAACAAGAAGAATATATTGAAGCTTATACATAACCAGAAAAGAAGAAGAAAACAAGAAAGACGTAGCTAGTTTTGGGATGCGGCAGGCATTATGGATTACTCACCGCACAGCCAAACCGGCAGACGACGCCTAGCGGTGGAAGCAATACGGCGAGGATTAGCTCACAGCACATCGCGCATGCGCCCATTGTTGCAGCTAGCTCTGATCAGAGAGAGAGAGACTGTAAATGGAGATGTCTGCTGGGATATAAGATGAGAAACTTGTTGGGTTAACATGCACGTAGCTAGCATGTAAGTAATGCACGTGTCTTGTAGTCCAAGCGATCTTACATATGTGAGGTCAGAGTGACAGTTTGGTTTTCCTAGTTGTTGTCTGGGTAGAGCTAACTCTCACCAGAAGATCACTACAGCTCGGACAAGACGTCCAAACAAATCGGGGTTTTATTGGTATATATATAAGGCTATTCTATTAAGAGATCTTTTTTTAACATATATAAGAGATCAACTATTAGATCAACTTTTCGATCACATATCACCATCGTTACCATTCAATACTTAGATTCATATATGTAGATCATTTGCGCAAAATTTCATCCAATTTGGTGATTGTTAAGGCTTTGAACTAACTGAAATCAATTGACGCATCAAATCTGTCAAACATGAACTGTTCAGACTTATAATTTTAATTCGCAGTTTTGAGGGCCTTATCGATCGATCGCCAAATTGGATGAAATTTTGCAAAGATGATCTACATATATAAATCTATATATTAGACGGTGAAGATGTGATTTGGTGATCAAAAAGTTGATGTAATCTTTAATCCCTCATATATTTCAAGAAAATGGATCTCTTATTGGAAGGGGGTACGTTGTATATATATATGATGTTATTGGCACCCCTATATAAAATGGGGAAAGTGTGATAAAGAAAGTTTTAATTTAATTAGAACTTATATATGTGGTTATATTTTTGATTGATGAGCATTGATGCATTATATATATACTAGCCTTCCACCACGCGCTTCGCGCGTGCGAAAACATTCGAAACCTAACCTATCCACATAACATTCATGTGCACGGCCAAAATAACTATTTTAAAAAAAATGATAGAAATGAATATAAACAATGAACAATCGATATTGATGAACATAATTATTTAGGTTTAGAGCAATTTAATTTTCTTTTAATTATAATTATTATTAAAAATGTAATTTCCTCTCATGAATTCAATTTAAAAAAAAATCTCTCATTAAAAACAAATTTAATGCCAAAACTGAAATAAATTTAAATTAAAGGGTATAACGAAAAATTCATTCTAAAATGGCTGACTTGTAAAAAATTTAAAACATAAAGAGTAAATTAAAGGGGCAGGACACTGTTCATATCAACAGTAATCCACCCCTCTACCTTTAATATATATATATATATATGATGTGACTTATATATGATGTGATTACCGTTGATATTGAAATAAATCTATTAGGTTGTGGCGTCTAGGTTCATGAGGTGCAAAGAGATTGTTATTTGATTGAGATTTTATTACATTGATTATATTATCATATTTGTGCTCTTAAAATGAATGAAACGGAATATGATTAGATTCCATATAATGTGATTATTATTATTATGCGCGCACCTCCTGCGCACCCTCTAGGCACTGCACGTAACCCCTGCTCACCACTGTGCACTATCACGCACCACTGCCGCGCACCACCTGGGCACCGCAGCGCACCTCTTGCGCACCCCCTTGGGTACTACGCGCACCCCCCTGCGCACTGTTGGGCACCGCAACGCACCCCCTGGGCACAGCGAGCACCTCCTGGGCACCGTGCACACCCCCTGCGCACCACTGTGCACTGCCGCGCACCACCTGGGCACCTGCGCACCCAAGAAACCCTAAAATCTGCCCCAGCTTTCCCAAGCCAATATCGACAGAATAAAATCCGAGTTGGTTTTCATCACCAACAGAGAACTTGAAGATATTGATGTAACGATTCTAACGCCGCCGGCCTCACTCTAAGAACCGGCCGGAAACATACCGAATCGTCCCTTGGAATACATAGACCGGAATAACGGTTTAAGCAACCGGTTTGGTAACTTTATAAGCTCCGATTTACTTGAAATTTGAAGAGGATATGCGTACGGATGTTAAGATTGTTCAGTCAAAAGGACACCTCCAAAACCAAAGTAAAAGTTAGTGAACCGGCCCTCACAATCACTGACTTTCCTTGAGAAAACGAGTTGTATTCGTAGTTTCTCCTTGAATCCTTCATAAATTTAACTAACCATATGATTTTTATGTGTTTCATGGTCTTCCCGCATGACAATTTACAATGAAATTACGCGAACGATCACCGAAAGCGCATAAATTTGAGCATGGAAACAATGTATTTTTATGAATTAAGGAAGAGATGGGTCATCAAGTTAATTGCTGGGAAACAAGAATCTAGTGTTCTCGCATACCGGAGATTCTATGCCTTTTCCTTTAATTATTTCATGATATATACATGTGATATATTCATTGCATATATTTGTGATTCAAACTTCTCCACAATTAGCTAAGAATTTGTGTGTACCTGCTTATAAAATTGTCAATCGATGTCATGCATACATATGCCAAACAGTATGCTTCAATTATACATGATGCTACTGCATGAGATTTTGTGAACAACATTTTTGTTTGCCACATAGAATGAGTCACTAATCACATGTTTCTATTCTTTGAGGTTGCTCACGTTGAAAGAAGTTATGAGACTTCAACGCTGGTACTGTGATGTAATCATAAGTCAAGGATTGAGAAGCATTTACGTTTCAATCTTAAAGACACTGTCAACACGTCTACATCGACACGTGCGTGTAGTAAAAGCTTAAATATTTTTTCCAAGTAAGTTTTATATTAAAGTTCCTGCTTTTTGAGATTGAGTTTTTATGAGGGATTATTCAACTTCCCTTCTTCTTTCATCCCAACCCCTCATATGGCGTGAGACTTTTTTGAGAATTAATTGAATCGTGGGGATTCATATGCTATTAGCATCGAAAAGAAAATTGTGGTTATGAAAAACTTCATGAGCCTCAAAACGACCATTTACGCATCTTGGCCTTGGTCTAATCCAAATTTCTTGGAAATATTAGATGTCGAGGAAGTCTTTGGGACTGCGACACTAAATCTTCTTCTTGTTTCTCGAGATGTCAAAAAAGAGGCAAAGAAAATAAAAGAAAAAATGCTTGAAATTTGCAAAATTATATTCCAATGATACTGGATATCACCAATGGGTGAATTACATCGAGAACACCTCACTGCCATGACATATATGGCTTATTATTAAAGATGAGGTATGTTCTAGACATTGATCTGATAAACATTGATTTTGGGGCATTGCAACGCAAGAGCCAAATTTGCTGCACAATATAAAGTATATAAACATAAGAGAGTGAAAGACTCATCATGCAGCTGAAGAAGAAGGTGAATATGGCAATGATGCCAGCATCACTATTACATATTTCAAATCTCGCAAGAACACATTGATGTTGCAAATTTTGATTGGCGAATTTATTTTCCAAGAATATATTGTATAGGCAAATGCCTCAATAAATAAATGACGATTTTGTCATAATTCATATTATGGATTAGATTTTGATTACAAGACTTTGATGCATGTAATCGTTGGCATATTCATAAAGTCTCGAATGTATTTTTATGAGAATTGAGATTTATTCGAATTTGTTATTGCAATGACATAGAAATCAAAATGCCTTATTTTAGCATATGATTCGAAAAAATAATTGCACCATGAATATATATGGTGAAGCAATACAATGAGTCAAAGGAGAAAAGAAAAATATTTCGGCAAGAATCAAAAAAAAAGAAAGGTGAAAAGGCCAAATGTGATGAAAATGGCCAAATATGAAAAAAGTTAACAAAAAACACTGTTCACGTGAACAGTAACAGTGAAAAAAATAATATTTTGGTGAATATTTTCATTTATATACATGTTGACTTCTCTCCTATTATTTGTAAGTATATATATGCTTTGGAGAGTTCAATTGTTTAAAGCCGATAGTGTGACTAACCACACAACACTTAAAAATATAGGCAGTTATTTGTGGACTTGATGCCTCATAATCCTTATGTGACTCGGATGATTGGATCATCATCCCTCACGATGATAAAAAGAGCGATAGGCGACTCAATTTTTATTGTCTTATGACAGAATGATTAATATTATTGAAGCTCTTTATGCTCCAAGAGCTAATCGAACCCTTATAAGCTCTATAAATACATTGCCAATGATTTTCATGTGGAAATATGTGAGATTGGACATGAGTTCCTTTGCATTACCTCTAATTATAGTGAACGTAAATTAGTAGATTTTCAGGTAAGTTTGATCACTCTGATTGTAAAGAAATCATTGATGCTAGTTGTTTACATTCCCTTGTAACTCCAATCAAGTTGTTAACTCTCCTAGAAGTGGCATTAGTGTGTGCTCATATCAATGCTAGTATTTTGCATTGATATTTTCTAAACATTTGCACAACTAGGATTTCGATCAATAGGCACAGTCAAAAAGGGACACCAAAACTTGTCTGTACCCTTATAAACTTAAAACAGACAGATTTAGGTTGTCCGTCCCCAAATTTTTAACAAAGCCAATTAACACGCGCATGTATCTAATTTGGCTACGGATATTTTCATTATCCGTCCCCAAAGTGACAAGTCGGCCACATACAGTTTCACCAAGCATCCCCAAAATTGTTTCTAAATAATAAAATAATCAATTGAATGTTAATATGGGCACACACATGTTTTAGATCCGCCCTTAAAATAGCAACTAATTAATAAAATAATCAATTGTTTGTTAATATGGGGACGACCATGTTTAAGATCCGTCCGAAGTGCATATTTATTTGGATACAGACATTATATAAGTTGTCCTCAAAATAATACTAAACAATAAAATAATAAAGTGTATGCTAATTTGGGCACAGACAAGTTTTTAATCCGTACCTAAAATTATACGAAATAATAAAATAATGAAATGAATGTTAATTTGAGAACGAACATATTTTAGATCCGTCCCCTAGCCGATACCCAAGATAATCAATAGTTTGGTCACAGACAAGTTTTCGATCTCATCCCAAACTATTTGTTAATCTGACGAGTTTCAATGTCAATTCTAACTCTCAGCCGTTCATTCTTTATGGTGTCATGTGGATCGTTAGTTCATTATTTAAAAATAGCCGTCAGTTTCTGTATTGGTATTCTTTGAAAATGTACAGCAAAATTTCTATTCTATATTTGAATCAAAACCAGGTCCTCTTCCTCTCTACTGTATACACCCTTTGAACTTGACAATCGATATAATGAAATGGCTGGCCTTGATTCGTATAATTATTATAATAAATTCTCCTAGCCTTATTTGACTTAGTATCTGATTAAAGTCGTATTGACAAAAGTGTTTCTATAGAGTATGTCCTGTTTGAAATCTCCAAAGATGGCATAATGTATGTTCAGCTATTCAAATGTTGATGTCCTGTGTGCTCTTCCTTAAGTATTGAATCAATGCCTTGCTCATGATAAATAAAGGGTTTCCTTTTGAGTATTGATCTGGTTTAGAAAATTGGATTTGGTTCTTCAGCAGACTATCATACATAGCTGTTGTTCTTGCTATTCGTAATTGATCTTTCAGCTCTGCCATCGAGCTAGTCCTTGAGCAATAACTTAGTATTTCTCTGTTAGCGGGTTCGACCTTCATCCGATAATTTTTTCTTTCATTGACATGATTTATGATGAAATAGGTCTTAAAAACAGAATTCTTTTTGGTGGACTCATCAAAGGCATGACAAGATACTTAGGAAGTTATTCATGCTCTTGGAGGTGTAGATGGATTAAAACACACCTTATTAATAAAGTAAGTTTGGTTTTCAATTTAGTCTTCAATATTTAAGTTTTTTTTATTTATCTACATATGCATTAAACTATACTTTGATGTTCATTTAGAGGTCCATTTTTGTTTGTGTTGGAAGCATACTCTTTTGATTTTCTTATGAGCTTAAGCTTACACAATCTTCTGAATATGTGCAGTCGGTTGCTACATTTTTCAGTCATGTTATGCTTGCTATTTATTTAATAAGGTACAGAGTGAGCATTCCTTTTTCATCTGGGAGTTATTTTTTTAAGTATTTACTCATTGATATGCACTCAGAATTTCAATTGACATTTTCCAATATATATGCCACCAGAATGAAATGTTGTTTGCTGAAATTTTTATTTAATAATGTTTATTAGATTGTTTTTCAGGATATATTTTGGAAAGAGCCATTAGAGGAGTTTGAGTTTTAGTGCTGACGGGGTGTTCATTATTTGGGGATAAGATTATGTAGATTTTCTTTGGAGTATAGGTATTGAAAATAGTGTTGTATTTTTATTTGGTAGCTTGTACTTATTTGTTGTGATACAATACAAGACCAAAAACTGGGTCCCCATTAATAAAAACCAAAACCAGGGTAAATATTTCAAAACCAGATTGGTGTTGTATTTTCAATATTTTTTTGTTAAATTTTTACATGTTGGCCACGGACTGAATAGATGGTGTATCAACTTATACCATTCAATATGGGAAGGGACATTGAGAAAATTATACGATATAAAAAACTTGCAACACTGTTAGCTGTCAGAGAGGAAAATAGAGAGCGCGTGAGTGTTTGATGGTCAGAGTGGGGCGAACAGGAAAATCCGTCCCCAAATTACAAAAATGTAAAATGGAGATGGTTCATGGGGGCACACCCAGCAAATTTGTCCCCAAACCTTTATAGTGACGGATTCCGTTCCCTATAATCCTAATAGGAACGGAAAACCGTCTGTCCCAATTGCTCTATATCCTAGTAGTGTGGATTTGTTTCTCATCCCATAGCATTGATTTTTCATCTTGTACACACCAAACACATGATTGATTAGAACTTGTCATATGCTTACATGATTGTCTCAAACATGTCATTCGTGAAAGGCGATTTGTTGATTTTATGGATATAAAGTTATGTTTTGCACTTTGGTTAAAATGCTTTACCTCTTCCTTGTAAAAGGTCTCGAATTTTCTACTAGCTGCATGTGTACGCATTAATTTGGATAAACCGTTCGAGAGCGGACGTCCGCACTGCCTTTTAAGTGTGGACGTCTCTGATTTCTCCCCAATTAGGCGTTGACGACGCCGTTTCTTCTTGCCGATCAGACACCAATCCTTGATACTGCCTTCTCCTTGGCGCTGGATTCACCGGCCACAAGTTTTGCAGCGAACCTTGATCGATCTTCATGTTTTAGGTGAAGTTGCTGCCCAGACCCTCGATTCCAGTCTCCTTGACCTCCTTCTTCATGGCTACGCCGTCTGGGATGTCTCTGGTATCCTATCCGGTAAGAGAAGCGACGTCGTCGGCGTTTGATGGTTGAGAAATCAGAGACATCCGCACTCGAACGAGGCTATATATATATAACCCTTCCACTAAGGGATCCTTTTTTGATATATACGAGGGATTGTAGATTACTCCAACTTTTTTATCGCATATCAACATCTCCACCGTTCAATATTTAGATGCATATATGTAGATCATCTCTGCAAAATTTCATCTAATTTGGTGATGTTAAATCTTCGAACTAACTGAAATCAATTGACGGATCACATCTGCCAAACTTAAACCGTTCATGCTTTAACTTTTAAGGGATCCATTTTTTGACAAATATGATGGATCGGGGTTTACACCAACTTTTAATCACAAAATCACATCTCCGCTATTCAATATTTAGATGCATATATGCAGATCATATATGCAAAATTTCATCTAATTTGATGACATTAAGGCTTCGAACTAACTGAAATCAATTGACAAATCAAATCTGCCAAACTTAGACCGTTCATGCTTTAACTTTTAATTCGTAGTTTTGAGCACCTTAATGATTACCAATTTGGATGAAATTTGACATAAGTGATCTACTCATATAGACCTACATATTGAACGGTGAAGATGTGATTTTGTGATCCAAAAGTTAGTGTAAACCCCGATCCATCATATATGTCAAAAAATGGATCCCTCATTGGAAGGGGGCTATATATACCGTTCAACATGTAGTTTTATATGAGCAGATCACTTATGTAAAATTTCATCCAAATTGGTGCTCAAAACTGTGAATTAAAAGTTAAAGCTTGAACGGTTAATATTTGACAGATTTGGTCCGTCAATTAATTTCAATTAGTTTGAAGCCTTAACGATCACTAAATTAGATGATCTACATATATGAAATTTTGCATAGATGATCTACATATAGACATCTAAATATTGAACGGTAGAGATGTTAATATGTGATCAAAAGTTAGTGTAATCTTCAATCCCTCGTATATGTCAAAAAAATGATCCCTGCTATATATATACCACAAAATATGAATAACACTGGGTTTGATCCATTATTTACTGCTGCTCTTTCAGTTTTAATGTAAACTCTAAATTTTTATTTTTTTACTACCTTTTTCCAGATTTATTAATAATTGTTATGTTTATAAAATGTCTGCAAGTCAATCAGAAAACTTCCATTGGAGCTCGATCATGTGGATGACTAGTGAATCGAGGGAGAGGACAACAGGGTTCTGCACTGTTTTGAGTGTAGTGATCTATCAAATTGGAATTCAGTGCTGATCTACAATGGTTGATACTGAAACACTCCCTTACATAAGCATTCAAGTCAAACCCTTCAATGTTATGTGAATTCAAATATGAATCCTTGGAGATAACATTTGGAATATGACTGTCATATCAAATCAAAAAACTTGTATAGCTTGATAATTTGATAGCATCTTCACAGCAAATTGCAAATACTTTTGTCAATAAAGTTCAAAACTTAATGAAAACAAATTATACATATTCAGTTTAGTGTGCCAGCATAAGCTTAATGATATATGTCTCCCCTTCAAGAGCAAATGGCTGAATTGGGAAGCCAATTTCCGTTTGAGCAAACGGATGGTATGATTGTGGTTTCGTATTCAATTGATGTATGATGATTTGGCAAGTGTAATCCCTGTAGAAAGCTTATATGACATTGTTGGACGGGCTTCTAGGGGTAGAGACGGTACCCTTATCTATGCTAATTCTAAATATGTTATAGGAATCCTGTCATTACTTTGATGGAGAAATCTTTCTTGGTGAAATTTTGACGTATATAGAAACCTATTACCATGCGAAAAAGGTTTCCTTCACTTGATGAATAGAACTATTCCAATGCCAAATCAAATATAAAGAAAGAACCTTGACAAGTTACCAAGCCTAGCTTGCTTCGCACATCCCCCTCTTCTATTTTGCTAAAGTCGGGGGGGAATTAGCATCAGCTGTGTCTCAAAGACATGCCAAGCAGAGGTCAACACTCTTGGACACTTGCAAAAGGTGGCAATGAATATAGAGGAAGCCGGGTATCATCAAGAGATATTGCATCCCATACAACTCTAAAACACAAAAAGGAAGGGCAGGACCCAGGAAGAACTGCTGAAGACGAAGAACCTCCAGGAGGAGCTGAAAGAAGGTGAGAGCCAAATTAATGGCAATATCACCACCTGTTATGAAGGTCATGATGATGACGACGACGATGATGGCACAGAAGCAAAGGAACTTTTGGCTGCTGCAGCTGTGCTTGGAAGAAACCCATTAGTGCAGAAAAGTGTGAGGAGATGGGATGATGATGTGATGTTCAGAAACCAGAGCCGTGGTGAGACCAAGACTCCTAAGCGCTTCATCAATGACACGGTCAGGAATGATTTCCACAGCAAATTTCTGAATAGATTGATGAATTGATTATGTAAATTGAGAAGGCATGAAAAACTTTGCTTCAAGTTGCTGAGATTGATATTGCTCTAGTAACAAATTGAACTGAATTGTAATCTGTCTATGAATTTGGGAGGAACAGATTGTTTTCTGAACCTACTTTTGCAGGCAAGACAATTAACCAACTTTTCAGTTTTCTATGAATTGGGTGAGAATATCACCAACCCAATTCATAAAATTGTTTTCTTTTCAAGTAAACAACCCATGAATTAAATACATATATTATTCACCAAGTCAATAAATCAAGAAAAAAAATCAGCAAGACTCAGTTTTCTATGAATTGGGTCCCTGACATATATGATATATCACCATGTCAAGCACCCAGATAACAGAAAGTATTGTATTACAGAATATAAATCAACAAATTTGAATAAATAACCATAGCCTGCAGCAGCATGACAACCCCTGCAATCAACTTTAGCCCACACCAATTCTTGAGGATGAAGAAATTAAAGGAATAAGTAACCTTTATTTTTCTTTCGTCCATGAACTCACCAACAGTTCATGAAACAGCTTTTCTTCGTGTATTCTCTGCTGGTTATAATTAACTTCCAACTTCAACACTGCTCACTTTGCTTTCTGTAGTGATTAAAGTTGTATCCACCTTTGGCGGACCAGAATGTCGCCTTGGTCTGGCAGGTGAGGCTGGAAAGGAGAGTCGTTTCTTAACAGACTCGCTATCCTTCTCAGTGATCCCGTTCTTTTCTGCTGGACTTTGCAACCTGGACTTGGCTCTTGCAGACTTAGTTGGTACCATGTAACTCGGAAGTGATGGAGAACTGTCCATGCTTTCATCATCCCTTACTGAAGAGCCAGCAATGCTGTGCCTCCTAAACTGAACTGACTGCACACTAGCTATGCTCTTTGTGTCTTCATCTGGGGTACGAACATCACCCCTCGGGCTTGGTGATGGCTTCAATTTTCGAGCTACTTTTGTAGAACCTGGCTTTGAAGGAGTTGAAGGTGACCGGAATCCAGGGTGGCTTGGCTTTTCACTGGCTGTAGGGGATTGCTTATCGGAATTGAGGAGGTAGCGAGCATATGACTTGTTGATTTCTCCAGGAGAAATGCTGCGAGCAATTACACTCTTAACAGATGAGCGGTCCTCGTGGATTTCTTTATCTGTCATGCCACGACTCTCCCATGGCCGGGCAGCCATCCACCGTTCTAACCAGCTCCAACCCCAGGTGGGATTGCTTGGATCCATGAACATTGGATTTACAGATTTTGCAGAATTCTTCCCATTTTTCTGTAGAGAACCAAGGTTTAAACAAGAAAGAGGTGCATTTAAGATTCAGCAAAGTTGACAATACACACATTTATATAGGTATGCAATCATGGTCTCATAGGTGGGCCTCTATAAGTCTCTTAATTTCACGACATTCATTTGAGTACCCCTTGTACAGTTACAGTTATAAGTTCACTTAGCAGCACTTTCTGAACCCTTTCATCTCAATGCATAACAAGGTTAGTACTTGTTAATGACCAAGCGTATGCTCCTTTGTTCCAATTATGAAGTTATGTGATAAAGAGAATCTGGCAACCTAACTTACAGTTAGAACAAACAAAGGCAGGCCAGATATACAAGGCTGGAAGAAATTGTTCAGAATATTGCAAAACTGAAAGAAGAAAGCTTTGTGAACAAAAAATTGGTTTCAGGCTTGTATAGGGCAACCAAACTCATTGTTAACCTATAAGGCCTAGTAATTCAGTGATATAACATACTAATTCCTTATGACTTTCATCACTACACCATAACTCACGAAAGACGATAATGCATTAGCTATCCGTCTCCTCCTTTCAGCTCATTCATGTTATGTGATATTATAGAATTAGGATTACCTGATGAGAGAAGGCATAAGCGAGTGCTCTTTCCCTTCTCATTGCCGCTTCATGCTTGCTTATTAAGTTTGCTTCAACTTGCTCTTTTGACTGTAAGCTATCATCCCATTCATCCCCAAGCTGTAACAATGTTCAAGACAAGTTAATAGCAGTTTGAAGAATAATGATCTGGATACAACTTCAAATAAAGGCTTTTTCTTTAGATATGGCTGAATATACAATGCAAGAAGCAATGCATTTTCCACCAGCTGGAGGAAAATTTTGAACCCAAAGCCTATAATTTAATTAGTAAAGAAATTTTGGGATTACGGATTGAAATAAACTAGGTCAGGAGGTTTCAGTTACAGTGAAAAGTAGTTAAAATTTGTAACCTATTAAACTAGTGGCCTCATATATACAAATAATAAAAAGCTAAGAGTAATAAAACACACCTGCAAAGTCTCTTTTGCATGTTTAAGTAGGAGTTGTCTTTGGAGAGCCTGATTCTCCTCTAACATTCTGATTCTCCTAGAACGTATCTGAGCTTGCACACGAGACAGAGTCTGCATGCATTTGAGGGTATTTGTTGCTTGTCGTTTCACAACAGATCCCTCGATCAATGTTTTCAGCCTCACCAACCCTCTTAATGCCCTCAATGCCCTTCTCGCCTGAAAAGTTCATAAACTACTCATGAAGTATCTAAAACCGTCTTACAAGTTGTATTTCTATCAGCCAATATACTCTTATAAAGACTAACATAAATATGTCAAAGACCAATATATATAATTATATGTATATGCAAGGTAAATACCAGGTATCCTCGGAATGCTGTTTGAATCTTGATTGCTGCCACTTCCTCCCTTGATTTTCCAGTGTATCGAGTAACTGTAGGCACTCTGACAACCTCCGGGGCAGCTTGAGCTGGAGGAGGTGCAGGAACCTCTGGCTCAACTGTTGCTGTCGTGGTGACTGCAACAGGGGAAGCATGATTTTGTTGTTCATTCACCACAATGGTTAATTTCACCTCTTCTTGTGGAGGAAGAGGTGGCAATGTGGGCGGTGGTGCTAAAGAGGTGGACTCGAATTGTGGCTGTTTTTGCTTCCCAAACCATTTCTTCTTAGACTTATCTGATCTCTGCAAAACGAGTTGCTCTTATTAGAAACCTACAAATAATAAACAAAAAAAATACGGTGCTAGCCGAATTGGAATATATATACAAACCTGTTCATTCTTCTCTTTGGAATCAGGGCTGAAAGCTTTTTTTACTGAAGAAAACCAAGTTCCTTTCCTCCCCATCTCTTTATCATTCCCCTGATGCACTCCTCTGGAAAGCAAAAACCAATTATGTTTCAGAAATCACTTGCATAGAATTAGCAATATCATACATGACTGGACATAATTCAAGCGAGCAGGGAGAGAAAAATGCAAATCCCTCAGAATAAACAAATTTAATGATGAATTTAATCCCATAAATACAAATCTGGGAGGAACAAGAAAAGGAGAGAACTTTGCATAAAATTCATGCTTTCTATAGTTTGAACAATCATAACTCTCATCAAAAACAGAACTGGCGATAAATTTCTAACCAACAAAATAGCTAAATATTGACTGACCATATATCAGACAAGTTCTCAACCAAATTTGAAACCAAAACTCCAAAAGACAGTCATCAGTCCACTACATTTTCCTACCCTCATTCAACAAATCAATCAACAAGGAAATCTCTGCAGAGTAAATAAAGAAACTGGGTAGCTTACAAATCAACCTGGCAGACGAGCCAGATGTCAAAGACTCTCACTTCAGGCCAAATTTAGCAACCCAATTCAAAACTACAAGAAATACAATGAAAACCCAACATTTGACAGCAACCATCGAGTGAAAACAACTGGAAGGCCTGAAAGAACAAACCTTCGAACAAAGTGTGGCAGATCTCAAATGGCCCCCTCTCCTTTTCTTTTTCTTCCTCGAGAAACCAACAAAAGGGACTTCAATTCAAGAGACTTGAAGAAGACTAGAAGCAACCTCTAATAATAGACCAAACTCTCTCTCTCTCTCTTTCCCCTATTCCGTTTGTAAAGGCCAAAAAAATCAGATCTTGAAACACAAGAACATTTCAAGGCAAAAAGGATTGGTGTGGTGGTACAGAGCAATTAGCAGTATTTGATATTGAGGGGAAATGAAAGCCCCAGCTGAGTTTTGCTAGTGTGACCCCGCTCTCTCTTCTTCTCGCTTTGCGTGCTAAAAAGTGGGTCCCACAGATTTAACAGAAGACTTTTGATCTTAGGTGGCTGGATGATGGATGGATCAGATGCCTCTCTCTTTCTGTGTCCTGTCTCCGACACTCTGATCCTCCTATTTCAAGGGAACGACCTTTTACCGGAGCAGGTTAGGTGTTGAAGTAACTGATTGTCTGACTGTGTTACTGTTACAGATCTTGCGGCTAACTGCTTATCCTCTAACCGACCGTTACCACGTAACACCCCCGCCGTTATAGCTTCCTTCGTGTTAGCTAGCTTGCGCGCTACAACTACTTGTGTCTTTCTGTACGTGGTCTGTTACCATAATCAGGTGAGGAACCAGAATTTAAATGTTAGAAGGTTGAAACATAAACACATAACGATATATAAAATTATTAAGTTTCATAAGCTAGACATCGATATATAAAATTATTAAGTTTCATCGACTAGACATCGATGATAATTAATTACAAATGTGAAAATTTAAACAACATTTTCATTTTTTCTAAATTGAGTGTAATTAATACACATCAAGTACTATTAATCTCAAATTACTCTCTTCCTTTGTTCCTTGTCATAATCATTGATTAAAGGGAGTTTGATGATTAAATTGACAATAATTTTGTAGAGTTGTATGAAATTTGCATAGTAATCAAACAATGAAAAACAAATGTTGAGAGGGGCCCGGACCCCTTTATGGAACAATGTAGCTCCGCCCCTACCCATCATCATCGGAGCATTGTCATTGAGGTTTAGAAACGCGTTTAGTGCGACTTCATTTTTTTATTATAAGGTACTAAAGTTGGCTGATTAAAAACAGATTTATTAGAACTTTTGTAACAAAACTAAGTCAATGTAGTCGTCTCATTAACCCTACCACAAAACGGTTAGGAAGAGTTCTAACCGGTATTAATGCAAGTATTTTCCTTCTTGTTATCTCATCAACACATATTACAAATGAATGGTTTTTACTAAAATTTTGTTTGAGTGATTTTGTTTCCACTTGTCTTAGGGGAATACTTGAGTCAATACCGGTATTGACGCGTGTATGCATACACTTCTTTATTTACATACTTCTAACAATGTAAATTATAATCTTAGCAGTTTCAAAAGTTTAATTAACCAATCAAAATCATCTCTGTAAAAAATCAATTTAAAAAATATCGTTTAAATGATATTTTAGATTGTGTTGCAATTGTTTCCTATGCTAGTGATATTTTCTCCCTTTTATTTCTAGTCTAGCCTAATAATATATGATTGAACGCATCGTCGTTTATCATTTTGGCCTGTAGTCGAGTGAAAACGATACGATGTATGTTGTATCAATTTATTACGCTCTTAATATAAGCTAGCTAGCTAGCTAGCAACTAGCAAGCTTCATACCGAGTAGAAATTAAAGAATTGTGATCAAAATTATGAACTGAAATGTGAACTTAGAATGATGAAATCATGCAAAAGGCAGTAGGTTAGCCTGAGGGAAAGTGTTCAATATTCAGCCCAGTTCAATTGTGGTCCACCAGCTTGAGTATTGTGTCAGTATTTGTGTTAGGCCTATTTTCTCTTCTAAAATAATACGGAGATGAATAGATAGTTGTTCTATTATGAATAGAGAGAAACTCTTTATATAGAGACTCATTTAAGATACAATGGGTCAATCCTTATAGTATTAGGTTAAGTCTATAAAGTAAACATATTACAAATAGGGCACCACACATAAGGCTCATGGGCTAAGCCCATATACACGGCATAAGACTAAGTTCACACACGCACATTTCATATTTCCTACAACACTCCCCTTTGTGCCGCGCGTCGATATGTCAGATGGTGCTAACAATGTTTCCTCGTTAAAACTTTGCCAAGTAACAAAAACCATGTGGGAAAAAATAACATTGGTCGAAGAAAAAAGAGTACAACACACCATATTTCTAGATCGAGAGCATGGCTCCCCCTGATGAGTAACTCAGTCAGAGAGGCTAGATAGTCTCCGCATTTCAATGTTCTACACATGCTTCTCAAGAGTAGACTTGGGTAGAGCCTTAATAAACAAGTCTGATACATTTGCCTCTGAATTCACTTGATTGACTTGTATGTTGAGGAGTGCTTCCTGTTGCTGATTATAGAAGAAATTTAGTAAGATGTGCTTCGTATAGTCACCCTTGATGTAGCCGCATCTCATTTGTTCAATGCATGTGGCATTGTCTTCATAGATACAAGTCGGCTTGTTTGAGGTGCTCAATGCACTAGTTCCTCTAATGTGTTCAATAACTGATCTGAGCCATACACATTCACGAACAGTTTCATGTAGTGTAATAATCTCTGCATGGTAAGAGGATGTTGCCATTAAGGTCTGTTTATTGGATCTCCATGATATCATCGTATTCCTAATAGTAAAGACATAACTAGTTTGAGAGCGCCCTTTGTATGGATCAGATAAGTATCCAGCATATGCGAAACCAACCAATACATTGTTAGGTGTTTCGGTACAAGGGCAGCAAGCGGTGCCAAAAGCATTGGGAGAGTGGTGCTTCTCGACATCTAAGTGTGCATACATGCAGAGTGCTCGGCAGTTATGTGCACATACCGTGGTGGTTGTTGCATCATACTCGACAGCTTGTGCACAGCACATGATAGAGTGAACGTAGCGCCCGACAGCTGCACTGCAGCACTCGGCAGCTAGCGTACAACGCTCGGCAGATAGCATGCAGTGCCCAGTAGGCAGCGTGCAGCGCTCCGCATGTAGTAGGCAACACTCGGCAGTAGACACCCAGTGCACTACAAGCAGCTGCTGGTGTTCAGCAGGGGCTGCACAGTGCTTCGCAACATGCCCACAGCTCTCAGCAACTGTGTGTAACGCATGACATCTATGTGCATCGTGTCCGGCAGCTCGGCTCCTAAATCGACCGGCGCCTAGATTCTCAGGGACTAGGGATGGCAATGGGTAGGGTAGGGTCAGGGGATCAAAATACCATACTCATACCCTTTAACATGTTTTATCTCCGTACCCATCTTCATACCCGTAATTAGATAATAGGCATTCCCCGTACCCGTACCTGCTGGGAATTACATTTCCATACCCGCCCGATCTCCGTTAATAATTATGTATTAAATAATTTTAAAAAAAAAACACAAAATACAAAATTTAAATCAAATACCAAATTAAATAAGTTTCATGCTTCAATCCAATGAAAACAAATAAAAGTCTGATTTAAAAAGAAAAATAACTGTAAATGAATAAAGTTTCGTTTAAAAAAAACAATAACAGTAAATAAACGTCTACATTCGACCAGAAGATTGGTGAGACACAGAGACCACAAGGATGGAGCAGTTTAGTCGAATAGAGTTTTGTATGTGTTGGCTGCTTGGCTTTGCTTGTTTATATAACTTTGTTTTAAACTAGGGTTTTACTCATGAAATTTGGTTTTGGGTTTGCTATTACTTTATTTTTATTTTTAATGTAGAAGCAAAAACCCTTTTTGGTGTAAAATTTAATTAAGAGAATAAAAAATATTTATTACATAAATATATTTTTATAAATTAATATATATATATATATATATATAATAAATTATATACATTAATATTTTCATTCTAAATGGGTGGGGATGTGTACAAATATCAAAATACCATACCCGCCCGGTACCTGATTTAATTATCTGAATACTCGAGATCTCCATACCTGTTACCCGTTTATCTCCTCCGTTAGGGTCGAATACACGCGGGTACTCTATTCGCTAGGACACTGCACTCATTTGCAGCCCATTTTGAATTCTTATATGAAAAGAACAAGCCCAAGCACATGACCCCTTTGAGGTATCGAAATATGTTCTTGACATCGGTCTAATACCCAAAAGTCTTTGCGGACCCATTTTCTTACGCAGTGATGGCGTAATAGGCATATACACTCCAAAACCCAATATAGAGTAAGTGCGAGATGTCAGAATCATATCCAGTAACCAACTGGTACACACTAAAAGCTTGGTTGAAGGCGGGTCAAAAATGCACTAACACAGCTGCATGCAATATAGCATAACATCAAGACGTAATAGGGAGCTTTTAGCCTATGATCAGTGCTCTAGCTATCATCTGAAGCCTCTTTATCATAGCTTCAGCCAAACCATTTTGCCTATGCACGTGTGGGACGAAATACTCAATCTTTATCCCAACCGACATGCAATACTCGTCAAACATTTTTGACGTGAACTCACTGGCATTGTTCATCCGAATCGACTTGATTGGATGATCAGGTTGGTTAGCCCGTAGCTTAATAATCTGTGCTAGGAGTTTGGGAAAAGCAGCATTCCTTATGGACAACAAAGCGACAAGCGCGTCGATGCATCCACCAAAACCATGAAGTATCTAAAAGCTCCACATTCTGGATAGATGGTGTGAGACCCTGATAATTTTATTTAATTTTTTGACACATTTAGGGTTTAATTCCGATTACTTTTCAGTACTTCGTAACTTTTTGTCTAACGTTTTTACGTTAAGACACACGTCGCCACATGCGTGAAAGTATTTACGGAATATTTTCAGGCACTTCACGTATTTTTCGTACAACTTTTACGATTTAATTTGACGTTCGGTTATTTTTAAATGAGTTTTCGAAAACGAATTTGGTTTGCGAATTATTTTGAAAGTTTGATTGAATCGTGACCGTTGATTCGATCGTCGAATCGTGACCGCCGATTTTTCTTTAAAACCTCTTATCTTCTTATCCACTCCCTCATTTCTCCACCTTTCCTTTTCTTCTCTTTTCTTTTCTTTTCTCCTTCTCTTTCCTCTTCTGTCTCTTCCTCATCGAGAGACTCTCTCCCTCCTGCTCTCAACCCAGCAGCCTAGCTGCTCCACCATCCGCGCGCGTCGACGCTCACTGTCGCCACCATCCGCCTCGCATTGCCCCGGCGACCTCGCCCAGGCCACCAACGACGCCAGCGCCACCCAATAGAGGGAGGAAGACTCGAGAACACTGCAGAGGAGGACGATCCGATCCAGTACATTTGAAGGGCAAGGAAGCTCCCAGGAGTGGCCTAGGAGCGAGGAGGAAAGAGAAGGAGGCCAGCGGAGCTCCGCTGGAGGAGTACTGCCGGAAAACCAGGGAGGAAGTTTCAAGGTACAAAACTCGACCTTTTCTTGTGATTATGGAGTTGTTGGATAGCCTAGGATGTGTAGAAGGAGGAAAGAGGAGCCTAGGGACTCGATTTGGCCGGAAAACCTTTTCTGGCAGCACAGTCGGTCGGAAACCAATGCGGTAAAAACCAGAGTTTTAACCGCGTCAGTTTTACTTTTACAGTTTTACCGAGGGGGTAAAGTTACCAAATTACCCCTGGCAGATTTACTAATTACATTTACTATTTTACTGTTACCTTTTACTGTTTACTTTTAACCGTTGACTTTTACTATTCACTGGTTGACTTTGACCGTTGATTTTCACTATTCATCTGTTGACTTTTGACTGTTGACTTTCACTAATCATCGGTTGAGCTTTGACCCGTTGACAGTTCACTTTACTGTTGACCGTTGACTTTCCCTATTTTAAAGTTGACTTTTGACTTTACCGTAGAACACTAACTTTTACGTTTTCGATCACTACGGTTAAATGTTTTAAAGGCTTTTGATTTACAAACTTGGCAAAACGACGTAAGTACTGAATAAGAAATAATCATGAATTCTCACCGGTTCGAGAATCGGAGTGTCAAATAAGTTAAACTCTAATGTCGGAAAGATAAACAAAGAATATTTGTCAAGTATAATCGTAGATAGTAAATCCTCGAATTACATATACCTGACTGTCATTGTTACCTCACCCACAGACTCGGGAGCACATCGACGTTGGCTTCAGGAGGACCAGGAGTTGGAGCGTAGCCAGCTGTATCAGCATATCAGGTAGTAGGGGGCACGCCCAATGGGTGAGCCAAAACCCTCCCGGGTTGGTGGCTTTTCTTTACTTACATATAAAAGTATAGCTGCATTGTTTTAATATATGACCACGGGGCATTTGGTGTGCGTGTGTGCGTTTGGATCAAAAGAGTAGTACCGTTGTCCTGATTTCCGATGCTTGGCCTGAGAGCGACGGGACCTAGTATTTAGACTACGCTTCCCACGGTGTCGATGACCGTGAACCTCCGGATGGGCAATGTCCTGTTTATTTTAATTATCTCACTTACGCTCGTCTCGCACAGAGTTAAGCGAGACGTAAGTGCGGTGTGCTGTTACAAGAGATTAGTTGGGCATTAGCTGTAAATGGACGCTCTCGTTACTATTTGTTTATAGATGCATAGGTAGTTGGTCCCGGTTTGCTGTGAAGACAAACCCTGGATTTTCGGCCACATGGATCCTGAGAGTTCTTTCTTGTGTGGTCAACATGCTTTACTCGAGCTTTGCGTGCGTGGCTATTGCATATGTTTTTAAATGCTCTGGACGTATTTCTATACGTATTTGTATATATGTAAACTATATGTTTTCTCATGAGTTTTAAATCCTGACTTGGTTGGCTTTGGGCCCCATTTGGGTTAGCGAGGACGAGTTGCTCACCCATCTTTAGAGGAGCTGGACTAGGAGCTCGTGGAGCGACGTCGGTCATCGTGCACTTCTACTTTCAGGGATACCCGTTCTGGTGTGGGCTCCATATCTTATGATTTCCGTATTTGATGTTTTTAAATAATCTGTTACGTACTTTGAGACATCATTCGGGCTTATTATTCAGAGGCCTTTTTCCTTGTATTATATTTGTCTCGGGTATTTTCATTTGCTACCTTCCGCTTGTAAAATAATTGTATGCTATTCTGCACATTTGTCATTTCATATTTGACTTTCATATCATTTGTGTGCTGGTTATTTCCTTTTTAGCCTTGTGGTTTCGATCCGGAAGGTTATTAATACGTCCAATGACGTATTGATTTCTCTCTAGACCGAGATCATGGCGGTTACCGTCGTGTTTTGGGGCCGGAAATAGTTCCGGGATGCGACAGATGGGTCCGCATATATCACCTTGGATATGATGGTGAAATGAGATGTTCTGTGTGTGTGTGTCTTAGCATAAGAAGGTCTAGTCGTCAACTTAGCCATTGTACAAGCCTTACAAAGTGTCATTGACGCATCAGGGGAGGTCCTGAGCCTCATGACCGAGTAAGGACCGGCAGAGCTGTCCTCTTGCGACCCAAGTGTTAGCCGGGAGCTCGCTTTGGCGACCACGGCATCTCTACCCTCTTTGGGGATGATGTGTCCTAAACATGTTCGCTTTGTGCGGAAGAAAGGATGTCCATATGAATTCTATAGGATTCTTATCATCATGTCTCTTCCAAAGTGACCGAGACAGTCATGTTACAGCTTGTACGAGTCATGGTCCCAATAATCATGTTTGGCGACCGTATAGGATTCAATAACCCTTATAGTGGTGAGATACAAACCACTAGATTAACTCATAAGCTTTTCCAAGATGCATTTACTGCCTCACTCATTGGAATACAGTCCATTCTCACAATGCGTCTCCAAGCGAAAACCATTGGCGCAGATGTCTTTGTAACTCAGTAGTGTTCGATGGCCTTTAGGGGCATACAGGACATCAGAAACAATGATCAAGGTCCCATTTTGCAGTAAGAACCTAGCTAGTCTGTGCCCTTGAATGAAGGGGGATAAACCTATCAAAGTTTTCATGAAAGTCTGACACGGCGTAAGCTCTGTTAATAGTAGCATGTTCCTCAGAATGATGTGGGTAGTCCTACTGTCTGTAAGGCACTCAATCTCTTAATGTGACATACATGTCGAAACAAGGTAGATACGTAAGGAAATATGCATATGAAAAAGTTTGCAAGTAAATTGCAGACCCATGTGCAAAGCAAATTTACTGGCAGCATGTCATTTTCTCACTCAAACAGTCATAACTCATTCGTTATAATGGATATGAACGATCCAAGAAAACCGGTGAAAACTAGACACACATAGCTATCCAGTGATATAAAGTTTGCATTCTATTTCATCCGGTGCTGATCACAAAGCGCGAAGGAAGTTATTGTACAGAAGATAGCAGATTCACTGTTTTCATTTTTGGTTGCCCGTATTCGCAGCTTGCATGTATGCCAATGCACTAACCTCTCGACAACATTATGCACCTCATTGCATCTACACATATGTTGGTTCACTAAGAACTTGGAAACATTCGGTACTGCATTTGGAGCCACTCATATGTCGGTGCATCAAGCATTTGACAACATTCGATGGCTACACAACCGCTAGCGCACGGTAGTGGGCAGCAAAGCTCTACATTTGGTGCTCAGAGCTTTGTCAGCTGTTGCTTAGAGCTCAACCACTAGTGCTCAGTGCTCGGCATCTGGTGTCCAATGAACGGCTACTAGTGTTCTATGCTATACAGGTGTTGTTTAGTGTTTAGCCTCTGATGCAAGTGCACGACAATTAGTGTTCAGTGAACTGTTCCTAGTGTTCAGTGCTAGGAAACTGGTGTTTAGTGCTTAGTAACTAATGCACATTGCTCGGCAGTTTGTGTGTAGTGCATAGCAGCTGCTAGGCAGTGGCAGGCAGCATGCACACAACTATCGACATCTGGCATATAGATGTTAGCATTACACACACAACCTGCAGCAACTGACACACAGGGTCGTCAACTAGCACAGAATGTCAGCAAAAACAGTCAAGGGTCGGTAGCTAGCATACAATAGTAGCAGCAGGCACATAGGATCGGCAGTTGGCACCTAACTATCGGCAACTAGCAGCCAGTGCACGGTAGCTTGGCAGCCACGTCCTGCAGCTTGTGGTAACGCTCGATAGCTCCTAGACAGTGCTAAGTAGCTGCTTGTCTTTTTCATAAAATAGTGTTGCTCAGCTTTTAATCTATGTTGGAGTGACTTAGAGCGGAATTTAAGGGTCAATGTGCATCGGATAGTGTCAAGTGTTTGTATAACATATCGAACACAAAAGTTAAGAACATCGATGTTTTATTGCATGCATAAAATGGTTTCCCACCAAAGGTCTCAAGAAAAAATTATCCAAAAAATCAAACTAAACATGGCATATTAAGATGCCTTATTAAAATACTTGAAAGAAATCTAAAAACTCATGGAGTTAAGAGCAAACAAGAGCCCAACGACTTCAAAAGTCGGGTGCATCCAAGTTGGTTTGTTCTTGAAAATCCTTAACTGTGGGGTTGGCATTCGACTCTCTGTCTATATCCTCAGTGACGTGGCTCTCCACAATTTCCTTATATTTCTTGTATGCAGCCATTATGTCGGCAGGTGCTCGGCATTGGTTCATCTAGTGGTCCTTAGACCCACACGGATGGCATTCATTTATCCTCGGAGCAGTAGCATGCTTAACGTACTTCTGAACCGGCTTGGGAGCACTGTCCTTATGGGGAGGTGTATCATCCTTCTTCCAGGTATTAAGACGGCCCCTAGAGAGTTTAGAACCTCTAGTGCCTCTTCTAGTCTAGGTACCATGGTCGGAGCCTTGCTCACGGTTGTATGGTTCAGAACGATCTCTTGCTCTCAGCTTCATTACTTTCCCGTCTCTGGCACTGTTGTAATTATTTTCCAGAATAGTTAGAGTCCCAACAGGTCGAGCGGTGTTCTTAGTCAAGAGTTTACAATCATTCTTCTCAGTTAGCAATAGAGTCATAAGAGAGTCAAACATTGGAGTAATACCACTCTTATAATCATGCCTATATTGTTTCATCAGCGTGGCTAATGACCTGGGAAAGTAAGTAGCGTTTTTTTCGATGAGATCATCTTCGGACTTCTCCACTCCACAAAAGTGTAGGTGAGCACGCAATGGAAGCATGTCTGTCTGGTACTCCTCTATAGATTTGTAATCTATTAGCCTTATGGATGCCCAGGCCTGTAGCTCTGTTTAAAGTGCAACATGAACATTACCAAATCGTGCTGCGAGCTTGTTCCATAGCTCTACCGGGTAGGCAACTTGCTGGTACTATCATCTCAATGTGGAGTCCAGGTGCCGGTGGATGTACATAAATGCCTTAGATTTTGTCTTATCGGTCGGCTGTTCTAGACCCTTTGTTGGGGAAACAATGGTGGTTAGATAGTCCTTTCCAATGAATGTCTGCCTCATGTCGAGGACCCAGTGATGATACTCATGGCCCTGGGCGTCCATCGGATCAAACTGCATGTGTTTGTCCATTGAATATGCATACAAGAATTCAAGCAATTAGTTCGAGACCGTTTGGATTTGATGCTTAATTCTATTTAAAAACAACCATGGATAAAACACCATGCTGACATGAGAGTGTGTTTGATGCATAGGTGCATGATTTTGATGATGTAGAGCAGCTACGTGCAAGGTGCCCGGGGAGTGCATTGGCAGCTGTGCTCGGCAGCGCTCAGCAGTCGTTGGCGGGAATGGTGGCAATGTACATGTACCAAGGCATGGCATCGGCACCAGTGCTCGATAGCGCTTAGCAAGGGCATATGCAGCGTCTGGCAGCAATGTGCGCATGCACAGGGACAAGCTCTAGCAACAGCGCTCGGCACCAACCTAGCAGCAGCATGGAAGCCATATGCAATCACTCTATCTGGGGTTTGTAAACAATAAAACAACCTACAAAATTTTTAAACGTCCCAAGCATAAATGGGGATGGAGAAGGGAGGAACCGATTTTATCATCCCTGAATTTATTGAACTTTGATAGAGTTTAGGGTTCAATATAACATATCTTTGTCAATAAAAGCTTCAAACAAAAGGATCAACAATTGATGCTTGGCGGCAACAGCTATACACAACAGCAAGGCAGCAGCCTTTAGGGGCAGTTGTGGCAGCAGCAGCTAGGGGCAACGGTGGCGAAAAAAGGTGCGGCAGTAGCTGCAACGATCGAAGGAGGAGATCAGCCGAAAAAAAATTAGGTTTTAGGGTTTTTTTTCAATGGTGGTGGGCAGCCTCTTTTCTCTAGGGTTCTTAGAGCTAGCGTGACTAATAACGTCTTATAGAATAATATAGAGATGAATAGATAGTTGTTGTTGTTGTAACAAAAAAAAGTTTAGATATTGCATATATATTATACATAAATCCAATTTATAATTAATCAATAATTTTAAATAATGAAATGATAAACATAAAAATAATTATTATGAACAACATTGGTTACCACACTTGATTCAAGGAGAAATGAAACTTGTGAAACTTAATCACGTGTCTTGGAACACAAATAGACGGACTGAATTTTGTCAACATGAACAGTTCATGTTTATAACAGAAAAACGCAATTTTAAGGGTCTTAACGATCACCAAATTGGTTAAAATTTTATAGAGATGTTCTACACAATATTATCTAGATACTAGATGATGGAGATGAGAAAATTCGATCGAAAAGTGATGCAAAAATGAAAATCTGCACCAACACTATTGGTGAGGACGTTTGCAGCCTAAAAGGGCTATATATATTCTATTGAGGGATCCTTATATTTTGTTTATTTATAGGGATAGACATTCGACAAACTTTTCGATCACATAACCACATCTCCACCGTTCAATATGTAGATGCATATATATAGATTATTTCTGTAAAATTTCATCAAATTTGGTGATCGTTAAGGCTTTAAAATAACTGAATTCATTGACGGATCAAATCTACCAAACTTGAACCGTTAATGTTTATAATTTTAATTCGCAGTTTTAAACATCTTAACGATCACCAATTTGGATGAAATTTTACAGAGGTGATCTATATATTAGGACCTAAGAATTCAACGGTTAAGATTGAAAAATGTGATCAAAAAGTTTGTCGAATGTATATCCCTATAAATAAACTAAAAATATGGGATCCGTTAGTGGAAGAACCATATATATATACCCTTCCACAAAGGGATCCATTTTTTGACATATATGAGGGATCAAACATTAGACCAACTTTTTGATCACATATTAATATCTCTACCGTTCAATATTTATATTTATATATGTACATCATTTCTGCAAAATTTCATCCAATTTGGTGATCATTAAAACTTTGAACTAACTGAAATCAATTGACGCATCAAATCTGCCAAACATGAACCGTTCATGCTTATAATTTTAATTCGCAGTTTTGTACACCTTATCGATCACCAAATTAGATCAAATTTTACAGAGATGATCTATATATATATATATATATATAAATCTATATATTAGACGGTGGAGATATGATTTGGTGATCAAAAAGTTGGTGTAATTCTTAATCCCTCATATATATATAATGTCATTCCAGTGAGGGATCCATTTTGTTGACTTATATGAGCGATTCGAGATTACACCAACTTTTCGATCACAAAAGTATATCTTCACCGTTCGACCTCTAGATAAATATGAGTAGATCACTTCTGCAAAATTTCTTCAAAATTAGTGATCATTAAGGTACTCAAAACTGTAATTTACATGAACGGTTTAGGTTTGGCAGATTTGATCTGTTCATTGATTTTAGCTAGTTTGAAGTCTTAATGATCACCAATATTATGACTGAAAATTTTCAGAAATTATCTACTCATATATATCTAGAGGTTGAATGGTGGAGATGTGGTTTTGTGATTGAAATGTTGGTGTAATCCTCATTCATCATATAAGTCAAAGAAAGGGATCTCTTAGTGGAAGGGCTCTATATATAAAGGATGTGAGGTGGACGTCCGTACTCCTCCTTAAACTGTTGACTTCCCTGTTTTAGTTCCGATGAAGCGCCGGTGATGGCTCTCCTCCATCCGAGAGGACACCAGAGGCATCCCCGATCACTTTTTCTTCCCGTCGAGTTCGCAGAATTTCAGTTTTCCAGCGAGACAGACTTTGTTTGAAGTTTTGGGTGGAGGTTGTTGCTGGGATGTTAGAGCTGCTGCTGGGACGTTGTTGGTGTCCTCTTAGGTGAAGGAGAGCCGTCGCCGGTGCTTGATCGGAACAAAAACATGGACGTCTGCAGTTTAAGGAGAATTGCGGACGTCCACCTCACATCATCCCTCTCTCTATATATGTGTGTAATCATATCATCGAACAATGAAACACAAAAAAGAAATGCAATGATGATGATCGCAACATGAATTATGTCATGAGCAACAAAGGTTGATCTTGCATGAACAAGAAATGTTGATGTTCCTTTCCAACAAAAAAAGAAAAAAAAAAGAAATGTTGATGTTGTGAACAAAGTGATGTTAAAGATGTGTCATTATAGCGTAAAGTATCAAAGGAATAAAGAGAGAAAAAAAGGTAAATGATCTTCTTGTGTTGCGTTCTATACAATAGAACAAAAGTAACTCGTATAACATGAGTTTAGTGATTTTATCTACATTTTTGAGTAATGAGAATGTACTCGTGGTATTACCTATCTGATCAAAAATTTAGAAAAGGAGAAGAAATGAAGGATATTAATAAAAATCAAAATGACTTCAAAAAGAAAATAGAATCGAAAGATTGAAAATTTTCTTTGGAGAATGAATTTCCCTTTTCATATTAATTGTTTGGTGTGACTTAATGAAGGGACCAAAGCATGATCTTTGAGCAGTCTTCTGATGGGATTCCCTTTAGCTTTGTCTCATCTTCAAGAACCACTTGTTTTACAAATTTCATTGAGTTCTGTTGAGAAAAAAAACAGCAAATAAAGAAAACCCTGATTGATAAGAACTATACATATAATCTATAATGCACATTCTTTCAATCATGTTTTCTTATTGTATGTTTTAGATAAAAGAGTTATAATCTACTCAAGTGGGTCAATAATGATATGTAGTATATAATTGCATAAATGCTAAGAATGATTTGTTTTGATATCACACTCATTCTTATAATCAATCTTTTTAGGCATTGGTTTCAGAAGAGTGTAAGCTTTTCATAGCAATTCATCCATACACTGATACACCTAATCCTAATGTGTCTACAATGATTTTAAAATGGTAGGTTTGCCAAACCTCAACTAAACCAGCTTACTAATTCATAGAGCATGAATATCCTAACAGCTTGGAGTGACAGGACCCAATTGCAGCAATGAAAGGAAACATATGAACCAGTTTCTTATAGAATTCGGAGAAACAAAAACAACATCAGGGCTCCCAAATTAGATCTCAACCTTGCAACAGTGATTTGTCAAATAATTTATAAATCAGTTTAACAATATACGACTCGAGATTGAACATGCGTGTATGATTAATTATCATATGATTTCGCTAGCTAGTAAGTTTGACGATAAACATATTAATTATTTTTTGTTTTTTTGACACAAATCATTTAGGAATAATTACAAAACACCACCCGAATTATGATGTTATTTTTATTTTTGTACCTAACTATAAAAACTTACATTTTCATACCCTAAGTTTCATTTCGTTAGTATTTTGATACCTTGATCACTAGCACGTACCGGTACCGTTAAAATTTAAATGCATTTTTATCATTTCATCAAATTTATCATTTTACATTTATTACATTAACAAAATAATTTATTTTTTGAAGTTATCAAATTCAAATAGATTAACACTTTACTTTAGCAAAAATATTTAAAAACTGCAAAATTAAATATATTTTTTGTAACAATATAGTGATAAAAGTTAGTACAGGTCCTGTATTTATATAGATTTTTGGACTTACATGTTAAGAAAAATAAAATAAATAAAAACATTACAGTTAAATTCATTATAATTAGATAAATTACAAACCAATAAGAATAATAAATCAAAATCAATCAAGGAACAAAATATCAACGATCATAGAAATATAGGTGGTTCGAAAAAAAAGAAAATTTCCATGGATATGTCCCAAAAAATCAAACATCCATGGAAATTTTATGAGAAATTTTGAATAATGACCACAGTTTAGTCATTGAATTGATTGTTAACCTTGATTTCTAATTTAGTTGAATAATAACCATTTAGAAAGACAAAAAGTCTTTGTTATCCTTAGTGATCTAACTTGCTATCTATCGTGAATTTCTTACTTTCTTTTACTACTACAAGTTCTTTCTCACATAGTAATAAAAACTTAAACAAGTATATTGATTTGAACATGATCAAGTTTCTTAATCGTTTGTCAATTTAAACTTTAATTTCAATGTTCGTCAAAAGTTAGATTGTCAATTTTCTATACAATATAATGATTATGTTTGAAATCTATTTATTTGGTTCAATAGTTCTCTGAAATCTATGAGAATGATGTTGAAATGGGTGTAAGCAACTCAGTAAAACCAAATGATAATATGATATTAGAGAAACAGATAAAAATTAGAAGGCACACTGATGCTCCATTTCATTCATCAACAGAACTTACCTTTTTTTAATATAAAAGAGGATTAAATGATTTCACTCTTATTCCTATGATGACTCGAACTTATGATTTCGTTAATATGTAACGGATGCACTTACCTATATATAAATTTGATTCACAATTAAAGACACCCAAGAAAAACATAAACAACAACAAAAAGAAGAAGTGAACCGGATAGTTTGTCAAAATTTTAAACAATTTCACTCGATCATGTATGTCATCACCAGCCATATATATGTTTAGTTCATCTTGTTAATTCATCATGTATTGCTTCTGACTATTTATTCTCTCTTGCAAAATAGAAGCCAAATCGCTCCGAGCTTCAAAATCTTCTATCGAAATCTCTCACATAAGAAATATTTTTAATGGGACTTAGTATAGACTGAGTAGCACCAAGCTATCTAAATATATTGACATCTAGAATAGTTCATATTCATCAAATATGAAGGGCATTCAATATATTCTTTGTCTGGATAAATATGTTTTTTTGAAGTCATGTTAATTAAGGCTCTTTTGTTCGTTGAATTGATATACTAGAAAAATTCGTATGAATTCAATTCAGTAATAGACAAACTTCTGGTGCAGGTCTTATAAGGGTTTATATGACCTTTTGCATTCTGAAATGGTTATTAATCAACTAAATAAGAAACAAAGGTTAAAAACCAATTCATTAACCAAAATGTGGTCATTATTCAAAATTTCTCAAATTTTATATAAAAATGATATATTTGGCCACAAATATGATTAATATAAAATATCAGAAAGTTCTAAAAATTAATATGGATGCTTGTAAAAACCGAAAATTTGAGAAAATATTAAGGATATCGTGCATATTTTAGTCCCTGATCACAATAACTCATTGATTTGGGTGAAGAAATAATGTTCTCGAGTTTGAACAATAGCAATGAAAAATATTTAATTTTAATAAAATTTTAATGTATATTTTTTATTTCATCAATTACAAAGATATTGAGAATTAACATAAACACCCTTGAGTATTATCAAATTTTAACGGTGTTAGTGATCGGGATATCAAAATGCTAACATAATGAAATTTATTGTATGCAAATGCAAGTTTTTGATAGTTAAGTATGAAAATGAAAATAACATCATTGTTCGGATGGTCTTTTATAATTAATCCAATCATTTATATAGAACCATAATATAACTTTGATGTTATGATTACCTGAGAGGTGCTTTGAAGTGAAGAAGTGCGACCCCATCTTTCAGGGTCCCAAAGAATTGAGCTGTTGAATGCAAAGCTTGAAATATGAATGCGAAGTCTGTTAGCATCATCTGTTTGATCTGTGTTGTTCATTTTCCTTAAGATATGCCATCCTATCACCTGTGAAGAATCACATACAGGTCCTTCAATGATCACTTTTTTCTTGTTTGCTCCTAGTATTGCCATTGGCCATGTCCCAAACACCCTGCAAATTTACACAAAATGATCGACATGTTCTTAGCAACACAAACTGAAAAAGTAGTTTGCTCAGTCAAACCAACTGCACCAACTGCAATCCTATATACAATATCATTTCTCAAAACACATTTCAAGATCATGTATAAATTGCTAATACATCCAAGAAAAGGTCCCCAAGAAAAATATGTCATATTATGAGCAATTTAGCATCATAAGCGATTGAATTGCCGCACAAAAGATGAAATAGCTCTTTTTTAAAAAAGACACGTAAACCTTTATTAAAGCAGATTCGGAAACATGACAACAATCAATTACAATGAATCAACCATGAACTGGAAACAAGCTCGTATCTAGCAACTAACAAACTACCTCCCAAATCCATACGTATACAATACACACAATTGAGAAAGCCGATCACGGCCATGCTAAAAAATAGTTTACCCCACTGTTATACTCCAAACAAAAAACTAAAAAGCAAGAAAAGAAAACCTAAACCCGATCAACCAAGTTCAGGCTATCACTCTAAACACAGTATCAGAGTTAAGAAAGAAACTATACAGGACCCGACAAGCAAAGGAAAACTATCAGAGTTAAGATGAAATCGCTCTTTAATTTGTCGGTATATAAGGTGTTCATCTGGCATCAAGTGTTCTATAATGGTAATGCCAGTCTAATATTAATACTCCAAGTTGTCAAAGTTTTCAAAGATCCATAAATTAAAAACCATATGAATCTCAACATACATGGTGTATTACCTCAGCATTGCAATATTTATATTTTCCTTGAAATACCTAACCATTTGATTAATCTGGTCCATATCATATTACTCAAAGTAATATACTGATAAACCAGAGATTCAGTTGTTTGAGTTTGAAGATCATCTGTCAGAATCAAAATGCTAGTGTAAATTGCTCTTTCACAATATATATATATATATATATAAATTAGAATTATTAAATAGGCGATGATCCATATACATGGGAATAATTATCAACTGTTGATGCATGTGACTGTACATGAATTATATAAGAACTTCAAATTTTAGAGTGGATAATCTAATATTTGGTAAATCTTAAGAATCACGTTTTACCAGCAATCATACCAAACTCATTTTTTCTAAAAATTTACTCAAAACTTTGTAAGCAACATCTCCCCATAGGTTCTTACGTGCAAATAAAAAATTTTGAAATACTTTAGAAGACTCGAAAGAATTAAGTAATGGTTGAAATATATGATTGAACAGAAAAAGGAAAAGAGTTGGATTGCATACTCAATTTGTCTGAGCTGATCAAAGAAGCCAAGATCATAGACATTGGAAAGCCCAGCAAAGTGAACAATCCCACTAAGCTTGTGCTGCTCAATGTGCTTAAGAGCAACATTCCTCTGATGATCCATTTCAGCCTCAGTATCTGTGAAGTTCTCTTTGAAAACCAAATGCCTATACATAATACCAGTTTTCCTAAGCACCTCAGAAACCTCATTAGACTCAGTCTTCCCTTCCACTACAATCCACAACAATGGCTGAGGAACCAGCTTGATGGTGTTAGACAGTCTTCTCAGAAATACACATTTTAAAGGGTTTTTGGTGCTTGTTGGTGTGACTATGATTATAAACCTTCTTGGTGTCAAGCTAGGTTCATTCACTTTATCTTCTGACATCCTCCTTTGGGTTTCGGAGTAGTTTTCTTCAGACCATGGAGGGGAGGATGCTGCCATAGTCAAGTTTTCTGCTTCTGCTATCAAACTTCTGTCGACATTTGCTACTTGTTGCGGCGGTTCAACAGGTTGAGGCGAAAATTCTACTTTCTTTGATGTACTCACAGCAGGTTTAGAGAAGATAGCAGGTTTAAATGTTGGAGCAAAGCCTGTGAAGAATCCCATAACAAAACACAAAGCAAAATGGACAGCAGCTTTCTTCCATAGTTGAACCCTCTTCTTTGATCTCTCAGTTGTACCCATTTCTCCAAACACTTACAGAAATCTAAAAGGTATTTGGGTTACTGAATTTAGGTGGGTTTTGGTCATACACAACAAGGAAAGTAGCGTATCAATGTGATATATATATATAAGGAAAAGAGTTTAATTTGAATGCATGGAATATTGGAAGGTTACGAAAAAGGTTGTTTATTACAAAAATATGGGGGCCAACCTGGTGCAATATTGGTTTTGTTTTTGAGTTTGTGCTGTTTTTTGGTGAGGAACTGCTTTGTGTAGTTGTTGCTTGAAGCAAAAGAAAGGACAGAAATTAATTTTAGGGCTTGAGTTGCTTTCTCTGCACCAAATAGTGGTTGGGATGGAACCAATCAACAAATTAGTATCTGAAGTTCAACTGGGTTGCAGCTGAGATTTGTTGTATCTGAAGTCTTCTTAGTTACATAAAGAAAGAAGCTAGCAAGGGATCAAAATGACTAGGAGAATATGAAAAAATCAACTTAATTATTCGATACTTACGGTAATTTAGAGTTGAGGCAAAGTAAGATCTTGGTTTATGGCAGTTATTGAAGCTTAAGAACCAAAGTTGAAGGAACTTCCAAGCCACATGGGAACAAGTCAGCATTATAAACTAATTAAGGTGTGCATAAACAATGAGAAAAAAGCTTGAATTTCCTAATCGTAATATTATACTCATCGAGTCATTTCAGTTCGGTGTGAGGGAAAATCTTATGGAAAATTAATTAAATGTAAAGATGTTGATTAGGAGTAACAAGGTTGATTAGGACAATGTAACAGACCCATGTAAAGGGTGCTGGTATGAGTCAACAACCAAGGCAAAGAAGAAAGTAATTTACTTGAGCATTGTCAACAAAAATGGAGAGAATTGGAACCCTTGTCAATGGCGATTCTTGGTGTGGATTAAGGATGGATTAATTGGAACCTTAATCCCTCATTTATTACAAGAATAGCTCCTCTCTTACTCTCTTGTCATCATATCATATATGATAACAAATCCAAATCAATTACAAACATTCCCAACATTTGAAGCAACCAATAATTGCCACCTCATCTTCATCATCATATTTTCATAATTTCATCCCAAAGCAATACCATCACATCCCACAACCCATTGAGAAAGGAGTTCAAACCAATCAGTCCTTATGACCAACCTAAACCCCTAAACCCAACAGGTAAAAAGACTCCATTATGGCCTCAGTCCTTGCTTTTCCCTGTGAAATAAACCTTAACCCTTAAAACCCTTTATACCAGAATGAAAATATTCAAAGCCTCAAAAGCATTGGCCTTTAACCACAGTCGGCCACCTTCAACCCTTTTACCAAACTTCAAGAATGAACTGTTTGGCAATGACTACATAAGCTCCTTGTGTAGACAAACGCATTACAGAGAAGCCCTTCAAGCATTTGACTTTCTGGACAAGAACACCAGTTTCAAAGTGTTTCCCAGCACTTATGCCAAATTGGTTTCCGCTTGCTCGTTCTTAAGGTCCATTGAACATAGTAGGAAAATCCATGATCATATTCTGGTGTCCAATTGCGAGCAAGATATTGTTCTTCAGAATCACATTCTCATCATGTATGGGAAATGTGGGTCGTTTTGGGATGCAAGGAAGTTGTTTGATGTAATGCCTGAGAGAAATGTGGTGTCTTGGACTTCACTCATTGCTGGGTATTCACAGAATATGCAAGAGGATAAAGCAGTCGAGTTGTATTTCTAGATGCTTCGATCGGGTTGTAGGCCTGATCCGTTCACTTTTGAAGTGTAGTGAAAGTGTGTTCGGATTTGGGGAATGTGTGGTTGGGGGAGACAGGTCCATGCCCATGTTGTGAAATCAGAAAGTGGTTCACACCCTATTGCGGCAAATGCGCTTACTTCAATGTATACTAAGTTTGGTCTGATTTCTGATGCATTTGATGTTTTCCGCGTGTTGCGGCAAAGGATTTGATTTCTTGGGGTTCAATCATTGCAGGGTTTTCGCAACTTGGTTATGACAATGAAGCTTTGGCTCATTTTAAGGAAATGCTGTGTCAGGGCGCTTACATTCCAAATGAGTTTATATTTGGAAGTGCTTTTAGTGCGTGTAGTGGCCTTGTTCAACCGGAATATGGAAGGCAGATGCATGGGATGTGCATAAAGTTTGGTTTAGGGAGAGACAAATTTGCGTGATGCTCCCTCTGTGACATGTATGCAAAATGTGGGCATTTAGAATTTGCTAGAACTGTATTTTGTCACATAGACCAGCCTGATTTAGTGTCTTGGAATGCAATGATTTCAGGGTTTTCTAGTGTTGGAGATGCTAATGGAGCCATATCTTTCTTTTCTAGGATGCAGCACATGAACTGATCCCTGATGAAGTTAGTGTACTCTCTGTACTTTCCGCCTGTATGCGCTCTCCAACACTGTCTGAGGGTAGGCAAGTTCACTCCTACAGTCCTACATTATCAAGACAGCACTTGATTATACTGTTTCTGTTTATAATGCTTTGCTAACAATGTATGCTGTGTTCAAATCTCGATGATGCATTTGTTGTGTTCGAAGATATGAGAAATCGTGCTGATTCAGTTTCTTGGAATGCCATTATTACCGCGTGCATGCAGCACAAGCAGGCTGTAGAAGTTTTCAGATTACTGAAGTTAATGCTTATTTCTGAAGTTAGGCCTGATTATGTTACTGTCAGTAATGTGCAGATATAGCATCTCTGGAAGTTGGGAATCAAATTCATAGCTTTACTGTGAAAAGTGGGATTGTATTTGGTATTACTGTCTGCAATGGATTGATTGACATGTATACAAAGTGTGGATCACTTGAAAGTGCCCAAAAGCACTTTAGTTTGATGGACAATCCAGATGTTGTATCATGGAGTAGTTTAATTATGGGTTATGCTCAGTCTGGATGTGGAGAGGAAGCTCTTGAGCTGTTTAAAACAATGAAAGCATTGGGGGTAAAACCAAATGAAGTTACATTGGTGGGGGTCCTTACTTCGTGCATTCATATTGGACTGGTAGAAGAAGGGCGGCAATTGGATAAAACAATGGAATCTGAACAGGGTATTGTACCAACAAGAGAGCATTGTTCTTGTATGGTTGACTTGCTAGCTCGTGCTGGTTGCTTACATGAAGCAGAGGAGTTCATCAAGCAAGTGGCATTTGAACCCGACATTGTGGTATGGAAGACTCTACTGGCCGCCTGCAAAACCCGTGAGAACAATGAAATAGGAAAACAGGCTGCAGAGAAGGTACTGGAACTAGATCCTTCAAATTCTGCTGCTCTTATATTACTTTGCAACATCAGTGCTTCTTCTGGCTGATGGGATGAAGTAGCTAGATTGAGGAATTTGATGAGAGAAAGTGGCATCAAAAAAGTTCCAGGTCAGAGCTGGATTGAAATCAAGGATAGGATCCATGCCTTTTTGGTTGAAGATAGTTCACACCCTGAGAGGGGTCAAATATATGCAATGCTAGAGGAGTTGTGGTTGCAGATGTTGGATGATGGATGTGATCCCCTTTAGCCATAGCTTCAGTGGGAGGACTGAATTTATATCTGGCTGTTCAGACTTCAGAGTAAAGAACATAACTTCTTCAGTACTTTGCAGGAGCCAAAAATGATCACAAATCAAGAAAGGCACAGAAGCCTAAGACTCGAATGATTATCATGAATACAAGAGTGAAGTGCTCACTGAAGTTTATGGAGGTGGGACTGTTTGTTCTGCCTGGTTAGTTGATCTCGCTTGTGTTGTACTATTTGATCTCGCTTGTGTTGTACTAACAAGCTACATAGATGGGTGAAAGTGATGGCACATTTTGGAACCCCAGTTGCTAGGCCATTGAATTCCTTCACGTTTTCCTGGCCTAATTATTGCCAGCAACATCCAATAAGGACTCCAACTGAAACCAGACCATGCTGTGGAAGAAAGATTCCACCCCTTGGTTTAGGCTGAAAAAAGAAATTCGAGGTGTCCGATATGTTTTCCTGTAATTCTTGAGTTGTATATGTTAATCATGTTACAACATCGAGTCATCGACCATAGCTCATCCACAACTGTCAAACAGACAATAACCACATCATCCTTGACCCTCTAGCAACCAAAAGTTAATCAACAATAAAAATGATGTTGCTTCCTGGACTTCCAAATCAAACTAAATGCAAAATCTAGACTCAATCATAGTGAAAAGTCCTAGTGTCAACTAAAGACGACCCCCTAGATGCACTAAATTCATTCTTGATCATCATTCGATTCATCATCTACGTTTGTCTTCTGAGATTTTTTTACTTTCTTCTTTGTCCAATTCTTTTTCACTTCATCTTTTGGTCCAGCTAAAACCGAGCCTCCTCTTCCAGTTCTGTGCTTTCTCCACTTCTTTTTGGGCAAGACCAAGATCCAAGATGGAACCTCACAACCTGATGATACCATAACATTAGCTATATTCCGTAAAAATGGAATATCTTCATCTGTATAGAAAGTAATAGCTTCTCCACTCCTCCCTGCTCTGCCACAGCGACCTTCACAGAAAGAATACAAACTTATTCATGATCAAAAGTCATTCCCCCCCAAAATATTTGAATAGTTATTTCAAAAGGAGTGGACAACATACCAATCCGGTGAATGTAGGCAGCAGAAGAATCTGGAAAATCATAATTAATCACACAGTTGATGCCTTCGAAATCCATACCCCTAGCAATAACATCAGTGGCAATCAAAACCCATGTTTTTCCAGCTCTGAAGTCATCAACAGCATTTTCTCGCTGCAGTGAATTCAAACTTTAGCATTCAGCAAACAGTAATTACTGTTTAAGTATTTAAAAATAATAAATTAGGCAATAGATCACAGTATAGTAGTTGATGACTAAACTCAACATACGAGCCCAAATACTAGTTAGTAACTGGATTCAGGTCCACCGTCTGATGGATACTCAGGTTTGACATCATTTAAGTGTTCTGTTTCATTTATATCACACTTCTGTTGAGTGGCATAAAATCCCTGTTACAGATGGACAGGCATACATTGAATAAATAACATCAAAACAAGTTAGCTGAAAACAATGACAACAAAATTACCTCAGATTGGGACATATCAGAATGGATCACACCAGCTCTTATGTTTTCACATAAAAGCTCTCCGTAGAGTTCCTTTGCGCGCACTTTGCTTTGTACAAAGATCAACACTGGTGGATTTAGACTCTAGTAACAAGATAAAAGAACAATAAATTAGCCAAACTGGTCCAGCTAAGATCTGGAGAGGTTGAACTGAAATACAAATGCTAATAACTCACCTCACATGAATTTTATTTTTTTTAATATTAAAAATAGGGTGCAAGTAGATTGAGTAAGATTTGGTCACTGATGCAAACATTTCATATGTTGGATGTTGTTTAGACCTATTAACATGCAACCTTTGCCTGTCTTGTGCTTTCACTATCATTAATGTATTCAGGGAAGGACCTACACTAGACACTGGTCTTCATGAGGTCAAAAATGGATTGAGTAAAATTTGGTTACGGATGCATATGCTGGACGTTTTTTAGACCAATTAACACTCAAACTTTGCATGTCTTGTGTTCTCACTATCATTTATGTATTCAGGGAAGGACATACACTAGACAATGGCCTTCATGAGGTCAATAGTTCTGTAAAAGGCCTCCCGTACTATATGATAACCAACGACTTTGTACAGAATAAAATAATTATCTCATGGCACGAATGGATTGGTCACGTAGTGACTCCTAAGAAAGGGTATAACATGCAGCAATTTTCAATATGAAATGCATGTTCATTACCGCATTCATGGATCCTATGGAGAAGCGAGGGAAATAAGCTTTCTTGCTAAAAATATACAGGGAAATACGGTACAGCAAACTATATGGTCCATTTTTCTTTGAAGGGGAACTATATGGTACATACCTCTGTAAAGCTTTGTCGAAGCACCATAAATTTCCTTGTCCACTTCCAGCATATACTAATTTTTGCTTGATAGTCTCAGAAGCAGTATTTCTGTATGGGTAAAAACATTTAAAGTTTAAGTCATTATGCATGTGAAACCACTCCATGAGACCATGACTATCATAAGATAAAGTCGCACTTACTTCCTGCCGATGATAACTCGAACAGCATCATGCATTATAGTATGTGCAAGGTCCTCAACAAAATCAGGTAAAGTAGCACTAAACAAAGAGCGAACTATTGAAGGGTTTGAGCTGCTTTCACCACAGAATGAATCTGCTTTAACAGGCCAAGCTCAAAGAGCTTATCAGACTCATCTAAGACAAGATATTCCACCCTGCAAGATACAAACTCATAAGAAATGATATAAATTCAACTCATCAATTAATATATACGGTGAGTAGCTCATGTAAAATAGTTTTTCCTAACAGCATCTTTGAGTTTGATTAAGATCAATAAACTCGTAAACCCACCTGCTTAAATTGAGCTTCCTTTTTTTAATAGCCATCCGTAACCGTTGTGGAATAGATATGAGTACATCACAAGGGTCTTTTGAGAAATCCGCACTTCTAACAAGCTCCTTAGTTATCAACTTAATGTAAAATTTATTTCCTTTTGACAACTTTTTGCACTCTCTGGTTGTCTGAGTCGCTAATTCACGGGTAGGACAAAGAATTACAGCTCGAACGCCATCCTTAGATGCATGCTGCAAATATGGAAAACTTTTCATCAGAGAAACTCAGGGATTGAGATTTGCAGATAAGGTTGTATGTTTGAACAATACCTTAAGTTTCATAAGCATGGGCACCACAAAACCAAAGGTTTTTCCAGATCCAGTTGGAGCGCAAGCAAAGCATTCCCTGCCCTGAATAGGAACGATGAAAAAAAATCAGCGCATAACATGTATCAACACATTGTGCTAAAATCTCTCCTCTATAAAAATTCATCATCTACTCAAAACAAAGTAAAATCCTCAACAGCAGAAACAAGAGACCATACAGATTAGAGGACTGGAATAGCCTGCCTTTGGATTGGTGTCGACTCTTCAAATCCAAGCTCAGCCAAATTACGAAGTACATACTCTTCACATCCAAATCTGAAAACCAATCAAGAGTAGATTCTCATTTCCACTTCTACTCAAATTTATTAGCTCAAATGAGATGAAACAAGAACAAGTACTCAGCCTTCACAACAAAACACCAAGAATGTTCCAACATAGAGCTCAAATATCATACCGTGACCTCAACTCCGAAAAACTCTCAAGAGGGGATGGAATATTATTCCCAGACACATGCACATTATGCTTCTTTCGTAGTAAAGAATCCCGCTAATACACAAAAACAAAAAACATCAACTTGAAGCACAATGAATTACTAAAACACACAGAAACAACATCAATGTAGAAACAATAAGCCACCTCAAGTTGTTTATTGAGTTTCTTTCTCTGCTTGGCACGCTCATTCGCAGGCTTCTTTATATCCTTCTTAGCTGCCTTTGCTGATTTCGACTTCTTAAAAAGACTGATTCCATCCCCACTCTTAATTTCACACCAAAAAAAACTTGAGAAACAAATTCTTAGGCTTCCAAATGAATACATATCCAATGCCAATGTTCATTGCTTACCTAAAACCTCGTTCTTCCTCTTCCTCTTCTTAACAGACACTTTTACTGGCTTTTCATCCTCCTCTTCTTCCTCTGGTTCAGGTTCTGCAGCTTGGACCATGTTTGAATCGTTTGTCTCTTTCTTCTTTGCCTGAATCAGATTCTTCAGTTCCATAATCAAATTGATAAAGTTGATTACTTTTTTGGAGAATTAAAAGATACGAACCTCGAATCGGGAGAAGTCAGTGGCGAACTTTCTCCGGTTGAAGTGAATGCCGCCGAACAAGAATGAAGCGCCTTCCGCCATCAGATTGGCTAAACAGGGCGGCGATGTTTGAAGCAAAGGGTTCAGTTCAAGTTTAGATTTGGGGTTTATCAGACGCTTAAACCCTCCAGAAGTCCACAGCTATTTTTTAGTAAATTACAAAGGCGTCCTTTAACTTTTTGAAAATTGCATTGCCCCTCTTTAGATATTGCTCAAAAAGGCCCAGTTTTTTTTCTTCAAATTGTCCAACAATCAACCCCTCAGGTGAGTAGATTGAACTGCTGCAATAGATGAAAGATGGACTTGGAAAAATAGTGTGTGAAACCTTGTTTAATCAAGAAAACCCGAAATGGGATTCACCATAGAATTCGACACATTCGTCCCATTCAATTGAAGGGTCAAACAGCAATAGATGAGGCACAATGCATCTGATTCAAGGAATTTTATTACAAGGAGCCTTGCCTTCAGCTGAATTTCTAAATTCATTCCAACCATCAAAGTGCAGTTCTTTTTCATTTTTGCTGAACAAGAATTCAAATCCATGCACGCCAAGATTTTACACTGCTTACGCCAGAACCTTGGAAGATAAAACATGAAAATCATCCCAACTTCAAGCATGGTCACTTTGTCTAGTCATCAAGCCCATACTCCTCTCCAAAGTACTTATCTACAAGAGTATTTGCCATGTTTCTCAAGTCTTCATTCTCATGAAACTGAAACCTTTCCATCGCTTCAATGCCATTCTCGTTCTCAACAAGCTTTGGCCCCTCACCATTCGGCATCCCTCTCAAAACCTGAATGGAAAGTTAACATACAAACTCACAATTTCACTATGGTTCCAATTAGACGCAAACTGAGTTTCTGATACATTATAGTTCACCACCAAAGGGTTAATGTTTACTCACCAGTTCCATGAATTGTAGTCCTACTCTAGCAGCTTCAGTATCAACAGAACTAACTAAATCAATGAAACCAGGAAGGCATCCTCTACCAACAAGTGATACCAAGTGCTCCAGAATTAGAGTTGGTTTTCCATCACCCTCTGTTGTTGTTATAGGGGAAACACAGAGGTTGCCTAGTACATATGCTACTTCTTTTCGTATATCAAATGGTGCTGTGGAAAGAAGTCGTATCAGCAATGGCACGGCCTCACTTGAGTATATCAACTGCTTGTGTTCTAAAGAACCAGCAGCTATATTAGATAGCACCCAAGCAGCTTCCTACATTAAAAATTTAGCTTGGAGTAAGTACAGGTGTAAATAAGGTCCACCTAATAATATTAAGAAATTTCTATCACCTTCTTTAGGACCCGGTGTTCACCCTTTAAACATTTCACCAAGACTTCTATGATGTTACCTGCAAAGGTGGTTAATAATATGCTAACGAACGAGTTTACATAATTATGTTTGCAAAGAACAGATTTCAATCAAAGAGGGCGCGAGAAATTCACTAGCCTGTGATTTCATTCCCAGGGACAATAATAGCATGAGTCGTCCATGAATCGCCAGCTATAAGATTACCTAAACTCCTCAGCACCTAGATGGAAATCATTCTCAGCATATGCAATCAATATTCCAAAAGAGAAATACAACATATAAAAAACATGTACTCCACCCAAATTATATGCAACCTCCACATTAATGAAACACCCTAAGAAGTATCATATTAAGCATGGCAAACCAGACAGTTACACCAAACCAGAAAATAGGACATGATATGTAAGAGCGCATTTTTAGCTCATTCACAGCAGTATGCCACACTTGTCTATATCTCTTGTGAAAGATTACAATGCAAATAGAATCTTATTTTTTTGTTGGACTGAGGGATGGAGATTCAAAAGAGTAAAGCCATATGGAGACGGTTACTATTGATTTAGAGATCCCCATTTTCATAATCCACCACAGCTAAAAAGATTCTTGCAGCATCTTAGAGGGAGATCAGGCAAATATAATCTTCTTTTTTTTGTTGGACTGAGGGATGGAGATTCAAAAGAGTAAAGCCATATAGAAGAAAAGGAAAGTGGCCTAAAATGGGACTAGAAGCAATTAATCAAGAATGAAATTCAAAAGGTAACCCATTTATAACTTTTTATCAATTCTCGAGTAGGTAAATCCAAATGCAAGCATTATTCAAACATAGGCAAAGTCGATAAGTTATATTAATTTTACATTACCGGAATAAGTAATTGTAAACTATTGGATGTCGCCAATCTTTCCACAAGCAATTGCAGGACATCACTCTTTACTAGCATGCTGGTAGCAATATTTGAAAGGGCTGAGAGATACACAACCACCCATGCAACTTCAGTTGCTAACTCATCATCTCTGAATTTAACAAGGAGTTTAACATATACAATTCATCATAGAGAAGGCAATCCAGAAGTTTAATGGCGATAAAAGATGATGCCCAAGCTAAATGCAATATAAGCAAAAAGATCAAACTCTACTTACGTCTTTCTCAGGTGCCGTATGATCGCATCTGATACTCCTTCAACTCTAATGAGCTCATTTGAAGCTTTTGGATTGGGTCCCTGCATTTTTAATAAACCAATAAGAGGTTGTAGCTAAATTTTAAAGTACCGTTGATGGCAGTACAATAATTAGAACGAACAACCAATGCAGTGAAAATCACCAACAATGAAAAAATGACAAAGGAAAAAAATTACAGGCAAAAACTGAGAAAAAAATTGCGGCCTGAAGGTAAAATTAACAATATTAAAATAGCTACTCAGGAAAATGAAGTAAAGAGCCCATAGGAACCAAGCATACAATCCTAGAGAATACGAGTTCACTCATTTTTTAAAAGCAGGCACCTTGATAAGGTTTGACAATGCCCAAGCAGCTGTTCTCACAGTTGAACCCTTGTCTGGAAGCATCATTCTGGCCAGATGTGGTAAGGCACCCTGAGAAAGTAAAACATTTCTCAACTCTTCTCCTTCACCAGCTACATTTCCGATCGCCCAGGCACATTGCTCAGCAACAGGCGCAGAACTCTTTTCTGCAAAAGAAGTACAGCTATAGATGCAATATCAAAAGCAGCCACCAGACCCTAGACATCTCAAACGTCCATCACTCTATGCTTAAAATTTTGAAGTGAAACTTCAAAAGTGAGGCAGTAGCTTACAACCGCTAAATTGCATTTCGTACTCGTAAGGCAATTGAAATAAAAAATGGAAATCTAAGAAGAGAGAGCAGGTGAGCCATTCACCTCCAAGATGAGCAATAAGTAGTGGTAAGGCTGGCAACAAAGCTTTTGTTTCCTCTGGTTTCCCTGCTGCTATGTTTGTAAGGCACCAAGCTGCCTCAAGCAACTGACATATGAAGCAAAAGTAGTCCTTAAGCACTTGCTACTTTCAGCCTAAGATTCTCCGGAAGATATCTGATACTTTAGTGCACAAACTCCACAGTTGTTCTTTGCGATTTTATAAGCCAACGGAGAATAATGAAGGTATAAAATACTGCTAACTGATATCATCCTATCAGAAAGTAATAAAACTCCTTCCATCCTTTTTTCAAACAAACCGTACAGTTTGTGTTGAACAAAAGAAATGGTATACAACACATGAAATTCAAAATAAAACCATATCACATGAAAATGTCTCAACCTGTTCATCCAGAGAGCCAAATGAAAGGCATTGCACCAGTAAAGGCACTGCACCAGCTTTAAGAGCAGCATCAACAGGAGGGAATTCTGGTCTAGACAGTAAACGCCTGAGCTCACGCAGGGCGCTTACCCTCTTTTGCCAAGCACCTTTCCCCCTAAAAAGTAAATAACAAATATGGTGTAAAGCTCCATGTTCTCACATCTTTTGTTTGGCTAATTGCTGGTTGTCACTCTATCTGCTTATACTGTATCATTCAAAATACGTAAAGAGAAATTAGGATTCGCTTACTGGTGTGCAACTGCAGACTTCAACTCTTCCACAGCTGCAGAAGTTTGAGCCTCCAACATCGGCTGCTCTTCATCAATCATCATTTCACCGTCAAAGGGAGCATCACTATCACCATTAGTCCCCACTCTACACAAGCGCTTTGCACGAATCAACGAATCTCTTCTTTCTTTCCCCACTGTGATTGCATTCTGCCGCCTCCGCTGTCCCGCAACATTCCCAACTACAAATTCCCACATAATCAGTATTATACACATAACAGTTTAACACATAAAGCTCAAAACTTGGTCTGACCCAACAGACTGAAACCAGTCATACAAGACCCTAACACCCTATTTATCTCTAAATCAACATTTGTTGAAAAATCCCTAATTTCTTGAACTGGTTTCTGAATATCAAAATCTCTATTCAACTGCGCTAATACAAGACATGGTTTACTTGGAGAGAACCCATAAACCACAAAACCTATCAAGAATACAGCATAAAGCTAAAGATAATATCTTTCTGTTTCCTTAATCTTCTTTTCAACAACTCAAGAAAGCTAAGCAGGAATAATTGAAGGCAATGAGTGACGTACCTGAGGATTTGATAGCGTCTCTTCTTTGAGTAGCCGTAGTATCATCGGCCATTGTAGAGAGAGGGTCAAGCTGAAGCTCGAGTGTTTGGAGCAGAGAGGAGAAATGGGGAGAGGGTTTTGAATGTGATAGTGGTGTGATGGGAGTTGATGTGGAGGTTTTCTTCTACCTTCAAAAGTCTTTGCATTTTTACATTCTATCACGATCAAATTATTTTTTTTAAACGCAAATTAAATTATTAATCCAAAACGATTATTGTTTTTAGATTGACAATTTAGTAAGTTGCTATCAAACACATCCTACACATCTGTCATATTCAGATTAAGGTCCTGAAGAGTAATCCAGTAAATTGAAAATAATATCCTGTCAAAAATGCATAAACCTGAAAATCCTGCTGGTCAAAAACTGAAGAGTTATAACTCAAACACTTAACATGGGTTTGATTCTAGTTAGACTAGAGGTGAAAAATCGGTCTTCGGATCGTGTTTAGGCCGGCCTACGACAGTTCACGTCTTAACGGGTTTGGGCTTAGGCATGCCCATTTACTCAAATATAAGGCTCGGCCTAAGCCCATAACATATTGGGCCGTGCTCAGGTCGGACCCATTAACGGGCTAGTTTGTAGTTAAAAATAGAAATTATTCAAAATTGATATCATAGTATACCAAAACAAAAACAAATAAAAAATAACTCATAATTTCTATGGATCATTTATTTTCTTTGCCAACAAACTAAAGAAATATATGATATATGAATCATATGATCATTATTTATACTTGGTAATGCTTTAGCAAAACTTTTTATGGGTCTAAGAGAATCAAAATGAATAATTATTAGTATTTATAAGATATTATTCACACTTAAAACAAATTTTATATTATTTATAAATATATAATCTTCATATTATAAAGAAAATATATATTTTTTAAAGCGGCCCGGGCCGTGGGCCTTAAGTTATCGTTTTTGGGTCGGGCCTATAACGGATTCGGGCCGGGCCCGTGAGCTCATTTTTCTAGACCTGGCCCGGTCCATTAAGATAACGTGTTTGGGTCGTGCCGGACAAGTAGTGTGCTCATGCCGTGCCGAGCCATTTTTAAATGTGTCGTGCTCGTGTCGTGCCCGTGTTTTACGGCCCGTTTGTCATCTCTAAGTTAGAGCACGCCCAACAGCTTCCTTATTTATTGATATTTTCAATTTTTGACTGTTATTGGGTCCAGCAGTTTTCCCATCTCATCCCAAAATAGGGATGAAGAAGAAAGAGAATCACTTCTTTTCAAATTTGCAACAAATCCTTCTTTCTCCAAAATTAAATGTTTCACATGTTCCAACAAAATGTTATCAAATATATAATATTTTATTAAGTTTGTTTTTGTTAATATAATAAATATATAGTTTTTTGATATAATTAATAATGATAACTTAATTTATTGTTGTAATAAATGTCAAAATCTCCAATATAAGGAAGCTAATGGAGTTGAAGCAAAAAAAAATTAGAGATTTTGATTTTTGTTTTTTCATTTTAAAGAGATTTTAGAAAAACTGTTAAACTTACTCTTAACCCGTCGTCAAATAGAGTCCTCCCCCTTAAAGAAGAAGAAGAATAATAAATAATAATTTTGATCGCTCAATTGTAGAAAAAGTTATAATATTGATGCAGGTTTTATTATGAGAGGCGATTCTACATGTCTTATTGTGGCTTCCGCTCAAAAGATCGAGAAAACAAATGTTCCCATTTCAGAGGTCATTGCACTCGTAAACAGTATTCTAAAAGCAAGATTTGAGATTAGGACCTGCCAATGGGACTCGTCATGAGTTATCAATTGTATTAACGAGAAAGTTCAAGTTGTTCGGGGTGAAAATAGATTTCTTCGAACAATCAGTCTTGAGGCGTGCCAGTACCTATGGGTCAGGTACAACCTTGGTCTCGATGCGTGTTCGTCTTCTGTCTTCTTCTCAAACGATTGTCGTACGAGCGCTGGTCAGGCCGGCACTTAGGTTCTTCTTAGACCTAGCTGAAGAGCAACTAGGATTTTTCTCCTCCTCTTGCGAAGTGGACGTCCCTACTTAGACCGGTGTGGTTGAGCAGAGCTAAAAATCAAGGAGTGCAGTGCGTTCGCCAAAGATTTCCTTGACAAACTATGGATATTTGCTAGAGTTCTGACTCCAACAATGGTTTTTGCGGGTATTCGCCTACGGATAGGCTTTATAAGGTGGTGATGGACTATTCGCTCACAAATTAGGCTTGGTGAGGTAGAAGCATGTAGTGCTCACTGATGAGGCTTTGGTGAATAGCAGCGGGGAATGCCTACGGATAGGGCTTTGGTGGACAAAAAGACTCGAGGAATCTTTCTGGTAGAAGTGCTCCGGAGAGGCTTGTTTTGCAGTGTGCAAAACTTGTATTGATAGATGTCGATGTTGATGTAACTTGACCTCTTTATATAGTGAACACTAGGGTTTGTTCTTTCTTGCGGATCAAGGCATATCAAATCTTATTCGGATTTCTGGAGGATTCCTTAAGCAATCATAAATCTTTGTCATGCATGACTCCCCGTCGAAAGGAACACATTAATCATAACGTAAACAGTAAGAATTGCTCCAATAGGCCCTCATGCAAAGCATTCGCCGCAAAATAATATTTTGGTCCAAACATTGCCCCCCAGGCCTTGAGATTGAACACCAAGCCCACTTGTAAAATTGATAAGGGCTAGAAACCCGGCCCAGTTTCTTTAAAATAATATAAACGTTGTATCGTTTCCCCCTTTACCGTCGTCCACCTTCAGCAAACAACACTTCATTTCAGAAGCACCTGTTCGACTCCTCAAATACCCTAAAGACAAATCCCATTCACATCTTTTCCTCTGCACCATGGCTGACATTCCAAACCAAGAAACTGGCATTGATGGTAAGAGAAACTCTGAAAACCAGAGCTACCGCCGGGCTTAGAGTCATTACCCACTCAACTCATTCTCATCTGGAATTGACCACTAGAGCTACCGCCGGGCTTGGGCCATACATGAAAAAGCTTCCAGAAGTTCAACACTATTATCATGAATCCAGGATACCTATCTTTCTCTTCCAAAACGTTTCTGCAGATGTTACCTCTTGGCAGAAGCAGAGTGACTCTGAAAAGAAGGTCAAGGAAAAAGCTCTACTATCAAAGGCTGATCTTCAGAGAATCCAAATAGACATTAGGTTCGCTGACAAACTCCTATAAACAACTCATTGGGCCTAAACTCTCATAGTTCCTGTTGTAAACGGCCCAATTTCAGAAATTAAAACTCAACTATTTTGATTCTCTTCTAAATGCATTATCTTAGAAAATCACAACCCCTGATCTTCTAATTAATGTTGAGATCCTGAAAAGATGTGAAACGCAACTACTTTTGACCAAAATTAATCAAAAACCGTTTCCCAAAGACTTCGAGATTCATCCATCCTTCACTATAAATTGGGGAACTCAACACAGTTCCTTTCACCTTTCACAGCATCTTCTCCATGGCTCGTTTCTTTCATCTTCTTCTTCTTAAGAAATTCTTTCTACCAAACACCAAACTCCTTGAGCTTCTTTCCTAAGTTTAGTGGTCTGTCCTCAAATGGTACATAAGTTAAGTGGCATGTCCTCATGTCCTTCCTTAAAGTGTAACTACTGTTGTAGGATATGCACGAACGTGTGGCATCCTCGCAACGTAGTGCACATAAGGATAATGAAGGCTGTCAACTTGTACCAACCCATTCTAGCTTGTGTTTGTTCCTTGATCAACACATGTTCTGCCATATGGTATATTTGACTCTCCAATTCTCCAGCTACTTCTACTATCTTGTACTTCTTACGCTGAATAGGGAATAGCAGTAGGACTTGTATTATGGTATCAGAGCCACTTTCTGGCTTTTTATATTGTAAATGTTTTTGGCCACAAAGCCAATTATGAATAAAACACTTGACTGTTTCTTATATCTTTATTTGTATCAACAAAATTTGGTTTCCTAACTTTAAACCACAAGTGTTGGTTCAATGGATATAAATGAAACTGCAACTCAAATAGTTACAAATCGAATGAAACTCTTAAAGTTTCAAAAAATGGCGAAAAATTTGAAAAAATGAGGTATCAAAAACTTCTCAGGTGGTATAGTGAAAAAATGGGGTATCAAAAACTTCTCAGATGGTACAGTGTTGCCCCTAGTTTGTTTTGGTTGTCGCGAACGGGTTCCAGAGAAAGCTAAACCAAACAAACTTGTCATTTGCACCATGCCCCCAGGTCAAAAATGTTTCAGATAAAGAACAAAGTCTTGTCTGGAGGTTGAACAACTGATGGAAGATCCTCATACTCTCAGATACTAGGGAGATATTTCTTCAAATGGCGACCATTAATAGAATTAGTATGGATTTCACCATCCAACTCTCTGAGATAATAAACACCTTTACCAACAAGATGAACAATGACAAAGGACTCATCCTAAGTTGGGGACCACTTTTCATGTCCGCGAACATGTTCGCCAAAAGGCAAAATAGCTTTCCAAACCAAGTCTCCAACTCTAAAGCTACGTCCTCTAGTACGTTTATCATAAGCGCGAGCAACTCTTTTCTTTTCCATGATGAGATTATCCAACGCTTCCATTCGCTTGGAATCTAAGTCTTCATGTTCCTGATACATGGCTTGAACATAATCTTCACCAATTAACTGATGTTGTTCACGAACGCGTAGAGAATGAACATTGATCTCTATGGAAAGAACTGCATCATGACCAAACATCAAAGTATATGAAGTGGTTCCGGTAGGAGTTCTTTTGGACGTCCGATAAGCCCACAGAGTATGATCCAACTCATTATGCCAATTCCTAGGGTTATCTGCCAACATCTTCCGTAGAATAGTCAAGATAATTTTGTTGCTAGCTTCTGCCTGTCCATTGGCTGAGCATAATAAGGTGTAGAACGTAGAAATTTAATCCTATATCCTTCAAGAAACTCTTGAGTTTCTCTGGCCATAAAGGCTGCCCCGGTCTGCCACCAGGCATTCTGTATGTCATATCTGTAAATGATATTCTGAAACACAAACCGGCAAACTGTTGTAGCAGAAGTATCCTTCGCTGGTATTGCCTCCACCCACTTAGTAAAGAAATTTGTCCCTACCAACAAAAACTTATGTTGTTCAAAAGAATAGGGATGAATAACTCCCACAAAATCTAATGTCCAACCTCTCCCAGACCAAGGCTTAATAATAGATTGCATGGGAATGTCTGAAACATGTTGGACTGGTCCGTGAACCTGACACTCGAAACAACCTTGAGCGAAGCTTATGTAATCTTTAAGAATAGATGGCCAGAAGAAACCATAACGGCGAATGAGCCACCTCATCTTGGGTCCAGCCTGATGAGATCCACAGACCCCCAAATGTACCTCTCTCACGTCGTAGGTCCACACCTTCTTCTTCTTCTTCTTCTTCTCCTCGGCGCAAGAGCTCGCCTCCCTTGAGGATGTAATTTAATGCAAAATACTTAACCTTTTATCCACTGGAGTAGATGGATTCATCAGATACTGTATGCTAGGCTGCCGCCAATCAACATCAATAGGATCCAGTGTTGCCACTAACCATTCAACTGGGTTACTGAGGAAGAGAAGTTGGAGAGGAACATAAGGGGTCTGGTGGAGGACGAAGGAAACAATGTGATTGCAGATTTTTTTGACATATATAGCTATTTCAATTTTGGTGAAAATGTATTATTGTAATTAAACGACAATAACCTTATTTCTCGTTCTCTCGTTTCAGATGTAAAGTAAACAAAGAAATCAGACTTATTCACTCTCATTCTCATTCCCACTCATTTCCATTCATATTTAGTAAACACATCATTTCCATTCATATTTAGTAAACACATCCTTGTGGTTTTGGGCTTAGGTTATTGTCATAAATTGTATGAAAAATATTTAAAATGATTTTTGTGTGTTTTTAAATTTAATTATGTAGTAATATGTATTTCTCTATATTTTTTCTCTCAAACAAAAAAACAGAAAAGATAAAGAAATTGAAAAATTTGTGGTACAATAAAAAAAGGATAAAGTAAAGAGAAGTTCAGCTATTTAAGGTTGGGTTTGAGAGAGCTTATAAGCTCCTTTGATTTTAAGCACCAAAGATTTTAGTGTTTGGTAAGTCCAAAAATAAGCTACTTTTTAAAAAAGTATAAAATGTTTTGAGGGAAAAAGAGAAGCTGTAAACACCCACCTTCTACTTATAAGCTAAAAATTAACTTATATCTTATAAGCCACCAAACCCACCCTAACAGCAGTCTGATTGTGACAGTCCGTCCGCTCCTAGACTCTTGCGTTTATCGACCAAACAAACCAGCCCAGACACAGTCAACCCCTCCGCCTCATTTCTCAACCAAATCCCCCAGATCGATCACAATTCCATGGCACCCCACAAAGCCGTGACTCTAACCCACGTCCGCTACCAAAAGGGCGACCCTTTGGGCCACTTCCTGGCCTGGATATCCCTCATCCCAGTCTTCATCTCCTTGGGCGGGTTCGTCTCCCACTTCATCTTCCGCCGCGAGCTTCAAGGCATGTTCTTCGCCATCGGCCTCATCATCTCCCAACTCATCAACGAACTCATCAAAGACTTGTTCCAGCAAGCTCGCCCTGCCACCTGTGCCCTCCTCGAAATGTGCGACTCCCACGGCTGGCCCTCGAGCCATTCTCAGTACATGTTCTTTTTCGCGGTGTACTTTACACTTTTGACCTACAAAGGCATCGGGTTGTCGGATACCCGCAACAAGCTGGCTGTGATCTTCTTGCCGTGGTGCCTGGCTGTGCTGACTATGTATTCCAGGGTTTATTTGGGGTATCATACTGTGGGGCAGGTGTTTGCTGGGTCGGGTTTGGGGATTGTGCTTGGGGGTTTGTGGTTTTGGGTTGTGAATTCTGTCTTCATTTGTTTCTTTCCGGCGATTGAGGAGAGTGCGTTTGGGAGGTACTTTTATGTTAAGGATACTTCTCATATACCCAATGTGTTGAAGTTTGAGTACGACAATGCGAGGAAAGCCAGGACCGAGATGGCTGCCAAGTCTGATTGATTGATTAATGGAGGGCTTAAACTTGGTATGTGGGATTTATGCATTGGATTGTTTTGTATTTTCAGTTTCTTGAATTGAGCCGATTTGTTATGATTGGATTATGTTGCTTTGGTAATTGTTTAAGCTGTGTTAGTTGATAGACTGTGAAGGGAACGTGGATTGTGGAATTGAATGTGATGATGAACGTAGGTTGGCTTCTATGACCTTGTTGCTTGAAAGGAATGCTGTGATTTGTTTGAGTGCAAACTTAATTTCTTTTGGTGTTGATCAATTTGAAGTGAGTTTTGGGGAGGTTGTTGTTTTTAGTGACCAGGGGAAATTTGGAAACTGAATTACTTGGGAATTTATAGACGCATGATATGCTCGCCTTCTTTTTCCTGTGGTTCTAAAGATCTTAGGGGAACTTTACTTGGTGTTTTTGCATGTGTCAATGAATATCGTATTTTTACTTGATCTCTTTCTGTACAACAAGGGACACCACGTTCTGTTCTATTACCTTCACAACCTAGGCGATCATTAGATAAGCTTCACAGAACATGTTTGTTGATATTTGATTCATGTTACTGCCAAATACATTCTTGCACATTAATGTGTGATAACCAGCAAAGCTGAAATAATAAGCATATATCTTTTCATAATAATCAGGAAGTGAAGGCACATTTCAGTTCTCAAATAGCAAAGTACCAGGATAAATCATAGTTGAACAAAGGAAGAGAAATAAACGAGAGATTTATTTATTTGCCTGCATAAACTGAAACACAGGGGTACCTAGTTATAGAGGCCATTACAATTCAAACAAACTCTCAAAATGAATAACATAAATAAATATGAAGATCAGATGAATTCCAATATCTCAGGTTAATGTCATGTTATTGAACTTTTGCATCTTCTGTCTTTCTAATTCACTACCATAACACAGTTGATATCTATCTTTAGGGCAAGGTGGTATAGCATCATTAAGTGACATTGATTGGGGGAAAATAAATTAGGATGAAGAGACAACTCCCCTCTATGATTTATAGACTTTTTCTCAGCATCTAAACTATTCTTTTCCTCGATGTATGATCGTTTTTAAGGCGTTTTCAGAGCTTGAATCGGTACTGATAGATGACTTAGTATTGTTTTTTTTACATTTTCAAAAAAAATATCGTTCCTTTTTCCTGGCCAAAGAGTGGGCTATTTATCAATTACTTTCAGTCTCTGGCTGGAGCTGGAACTACAAGTATTCGTTTTGTTATTTCTTCATGGAAGATGGTTCACTTTTTCATCAAATCACAGTTATCATTGTGCTTCATCAATAAATGATAATCAAGATCTGCATGCCGTATTGTTACGAATATTATCTACTTATTCGTATGCTATTCACATACAGTATCATAAGTTTTCCCTCTTCTTTTTCAAGGTAAGTAGCTGAAGAATTCCATCCCACTGTCAGACGCTTATTTGTGTGGATGAGATTATTAAACTCTAGCATTTTGTTTCCAACCCTATAAGAAAACCTGTGTACCAGCAGGCAGATGCGAGTTGGAAGGCAATTGGATTTTAGAAGCTCTCCTGTATTATGAAAGAGAGCATTTAGGGTGCTGGAGACAATTATTATACATATATAGTCATATAGACCTATATACGTGGTTACAGATTCAGATCCCTTATCCATGTACGTAAAAACTCTGCTTTATATTTTGATATATGACTTGGAGGATTTTAACATAATTCCTACACAGGAAATAGTAGAATTTGCATGCTCAAGTTCCAGTGTTCATTGTTTGTCAAAAGCTGTCTCTGATCTTCTCTTGCGCCCATATTTGCATGTCTTTCTTTGCCTAATCTTTCATAGAGCAGCTAGATATGCTAAGTACAGATTACCTTGAGTGCCATGGGATGAAAGGGTTGGAAAAAAGGTATAAAATCTATTGCTCAGCAGAATGGTACTAGCTTCTTCAAATTGACAGGAACTTGATAAAATAGAAACAAAGGAATCAAGAATAAAACATAGCAAACTACATTTTAGTACTAATTTTCAGTTTACAAATAAGTCTAATAGAGATGTTTCTACACATATTAATACAAAATTTTACAAATAAGGACGAGTTGTTATGTTGTTGACATATGTCAGTCACAAATTTACAATTTGACCTTTCATAAATTAAAGCAGTCGGCTAGCTGACTAAGTTGCTACTCTCGACTTTTACAACCAAACTTGCTTGCTATTGCTGACTTTATTCTACCAAATTATTTGCTATTGCCGACTTCTACTATCAATTATCTGCTACTGTCGACTTACGCTACCAATCTGCTGCTACTGCTGACTTATATTATCAATCTGCTACTAATGCCAACTTCTATTACAAGTACATCTGCTACTGCCTAGGTTTGTTACTCCATATTTTTGCTAATCAACCCACTGCTACTGTCTCAACAAGTCCCCAATTTCAATGCATTACCTCAACCGTATAGCTCCATTTTCAATTCATTGTCTCTGTCTGACCTCAACCTCCTGTTGTTACTCAGACGCTCATCCCAATCATATACCCAATCCTAAACCCTAAAAATTCATCGACAATTGAATTGATATTCTTTGAATAAGAATCGACTTATCTTCCTCAATGGTGTCGACGTGCCTTTAGTAAACGTGTAAATGGATTTGTTCTTATCCAGACCCTCTCCGGATCGGTGATTTTAAAACGGGTTTGGATCGAAAATTTGACCCGTTGATCAATTAAGAACCCAGATTTGTTAACCCGTTTACTAAACGGATCGGATCCGGATCTTGGTTGATCTGATCCGTTAAGGACCCAAATCCGTTTAAAAATAATTAAATAATATTTTTATAAATATAATATTATTAATAAGTATTAAATAATATAATAATTATCTAGATAATCTAAATATTCATATCTAAATTGTCTCTAAAGTATGTTTTGATGAAGTTGAAGGTTGTTAATGTTTATATATCTAAGCTAAAAACATTGGAGGTCAAATATTTTAATTATATTAATGTATCATTAAGGAGTATTTTAGGCATGTAATTCAACTTTTGATGTAAACATTTATTTTCTTATATAATTTCATCAATGTTTTATGAAAAAACTATGAAATTATTATTAAAATTTGAAATATTTATTATTATAAACTTTAGTAGGGTAATGGGTCGGATCTGGATCTACGTTGATCCGGTCCAGATCCGATTCGTTTATAGGTCTAAACTTTAGTAGCAGATTGAATTTTAACGGCAGTGGAGGGCTAAGGAATATGTACATTGTCATTGAAAGGGATGGGTGGATCGGTTGTCGTCAGGGCAAGGCGGAGCTATCGTCGAGTCTTGGGTTGAGAGAGATATGATCAAGGCGGAGTCGTTGTTGTGCCTTGGGTTGAGAGAGATGAACTGAGGGGTGTATCGAACAGTGCCTGGACGTCATCACCGTCGAGGAGTCAGCATCATCAACGTTGACGTCGAGGCTTTGTAGTCTCCGTCATCGAGGCTTCGATTTCGTCGACGTCGAGCCTTCCGTTTCGTCGACGTCGAGCCTTCTGTTTTGTTGACGTCGAGTCTTCCGTTTTGTTGATGTTAAGGCTTCACCTATGTCGTTGCCATCGAGGCTTTGGAGTCGTTGGAGTTGTGGCTTTAGCTTCGTCGTCACCGTCGAGACCTCAGATACGTCGTTGCCGTCGAGGCTTTGGAGTCGTCGTCGTTGAGGCTTCAACTACGTCGTCACCATTGAGGCTTCGGTGTCGTCGTTGATGCTTCATCTTCATCGTCGCCGTCGAGGCTTCAACGATAGCATCTTTGACATATCTAGGAGGTGAGATTGATAAGGAATATGGATATTTTGATAATTTTGAAGTCGAAATAGGTTCGGGTCGGGTTTTATGAATTGTGGTCTTTGAGCTCATGTAATATGTTGTATAACAAATTATGAAAATGAATTTTTTGTGTTTATAAATTTAGTCAGGTGCTACTTTGTAATTCTCTCAATAAAAAATGACTACGTTCATTGACTTCATTCTTGGAGATGAAATCCATTTCACCCTTGTACTAAAGGTAAATTGATCTAAGAAAACCGTTTCATGCTAACTGATCTTAGTGTGAGCATCGACTTAAATCAGTTGTATGCATCTTTCAATCAAGATGTTCTACGAACCACATCAGGCTCAAAGCCAGCATCCTCGGTCGACATCTCTCTAATCAACTCCTTGTTGGCCTGGTCTATGCGGCTGATGACATCATGACAATAATACCTGAGAAGATTGCTAGAAATGCGTATGCAGGTCACAGCAACTCTTGTCATCTTAGCACGAGCACCGAAATTGGCCAAAGTATTAGAGCTTTCAAACGCGACACTGAATGCAGCCGCAAGTCCGCCACCAATTTTGGCTTGGTGATCAAACATCTCTAGACACGGCGTATGACCGAATAGAAGAGCTCCAGTGCTCTAGCTAGTGTCCATTCTCAGTGAAACTTGAAAGCATCATGTCATTAAGTCCAAGATAAATGAAACTTTAAACCCTCTAGCAAGTTGTAGGAACAAAACTTGAGATGAGTGAGTTGAGTCACGATAGAGTTGCCCTAACATTTCAGTTGTTTGATAATAATAAAAAAATCACTATGATTATTACGATTAGACAATGAGACGAGACCTTATTATTTCATTATAGAAAATAAACTAAATGAGTTAACTAGAGTCAAATTTCATTGTAGAGATGAATGGTGATATTTCATTTCCTTCCCTGAATGAAGTTAAGTTTACTTATATTACCTTATGAATTCTAGTCAATTAATGATTTTTTTACTTAAAGGTATTATTTTAAATTTGCATATTAAATTTGATTAGGTATTAATGAAAATCCATTAATAAATTAATTGTTTTAACCATTTTCTTAATCTCAAGTTTTAAATTCTTCCAAACATCATAAATAGAAATACCAAATCAATTTCATTCTATTAAAAATGACTACATTTTTTTATCAACATCATATTTCAATCAACCAAACGAGACCTTATTATTTCAGATCTTTGTTATCCGGAGTTTAGACTCAATGTCAACTCTTTATATTCAACGGTTATATTAATCAAAAGACTTGAAGAAAGCCACTCTTATTCAAAAAAAAGACCCACGAAAAGAATCATAATCTCCTTTAGCAAAATTCACAAGGTCCACTAAATTGATTAGTACAAAATTCAAATAACTTACCAAATTGTAATCGGTCACATAAAAACAATAATTACTGACTAGTAATTACCCAAACTTCCACCTCATTAGGGCTGCTAATCAGCAACTAGTGATTCTGGCAGCAGAGATAAAATCCAATTAGAGATTCACTTACCCAATTAGACTGTAATTACCTAATAAATCATTGCTGGATTAAATTTAAATTCACTATAAACCAAAGAGTCAAACCTCCTCTGTCATTTGAAGTACAGACTCGCTCACTGGAACCAGAAGGCCAATAGATTCAAAACTGCTGGAGAAAACCCCATTCAATATTCCCAACTACACACAAAAACCCTGATAGCAAGAACCACGTGGTGCCATTCACCTAACCAAAAATCCAACTCACATTTCTCCAGAGCCTCCATTTTCAATCTCTCTCTCTCACTGAGTCACTCAACAATGTGGCCGGCTCTCTTCGCCGCCGCGGTGGCCGCCTCCACCGGCCTCCTCGCCAAGAACCACCTCTCCAAGCGCGCCGCCGTGATCCCCGACTCCGATCCGCCAAACGACGCCGTCTTGACGCCGCAGAGCTCCGCCGGTTCGGTTTCTCGGCCTCCGTGGGAGAGCGACTGCGAGGATCAGGGGATCTTTAGGTTTTTGAGCGACGGGAGTGGGGAGAAGAAGCTGAAGAAGAAGACGAGGCTTAGGTTGAAGAAGAATGTGGCGGAGGAGGAGGAGAAGAAGAAGAAGAGTGGGAGGAGAGTTGGTGTTTGCTTGAAGAAGAGGAAGACTCTTCCTTCCAAATGTGGATCGTCTTCGAATTCCAAAGGTTGATCCCTAAATTCTGCTTTTGATTTCTGTGAAGTTATGATCGATGTGTTTCTTTTATGGAATTTATTGCTTTTCGATTCGATTTTACTTTTGTGTTTGATCATTGCTGGTTGAAATTCTTGATTATATTAGTGTCATCAATTTTGTGGAACTTGGATCTGATTAGGCATTCAAGAGCCAAATTTAGGTCCCATTATATATTCAATTGAATTTTATACAACTAGGGTCAAGACTAATTGGATCAAAACTCTTTTGGAAAATAGTTTTTTGTTGTTTGTTGAATCTTGAAAAGAAAATACTTTGATTCATATGTCATGATTGATGAGTCTAAGAATCTTGAATAGAATATTATCATTTTTGGTGAGGATGATTTCTGGGGCCAAGCTTATTACAAGGGATATAATTTTTCATTTGACTTGAGAATCTCCTTTTGCTGAAGGATTTAGTGGACCCTGAAGGATTTAGCCTCCATCATTTTTAATATTGTAATCTTCCAAAAATCATTTGGGTTAAAGAAGAAAAGCCAACATTTTGGGAGATGTTCTGGTTTAAATATACTGATATTCTGTTACATATTATTGCGCTGTCTTCAGACGATTGCTTTGCAAATTCTCACAAGTTTCAGATATAAAGAAGGCTGATGAGTTTTGTATAGACATATTCTTATTGCGACCCTTCAAGATCACTATTGAAATTTTAATTACAATCTACAAGAGCATTTAATCTCCATTATTGTGCCGTTATAATCAGATACGTGATACATTAGCTCAGAGACTTTTGGTATGACATATTGGCAATTCATAAAAATCCTGATATTTACTTTTGGTTGTATGCTTCAGATACTACCTCATCGTTTAACTGGGGACTTAACATTGGGATCATGTACATGATGACTGCTGGAAAAGCTGAAATTAATAAGCTGAACACAACCATGGATGAGACTGCAAAAGTTGTTCAGGAGTTAAAATCTGAGCTAAATAAAAGAAAAGCATCTCAGAGTCGTCAAGTTTATTGTTCTGAAAGTGAAGTTAATATACAATATCAGAGCCCTAGTTGCAAGCGTATCCAAACGGAACTCACTAAGTCCAGTGCAGAATACAGTGAGCCTAATTATATGAGAGCTTCCAGCTTCCAAATATCTGATGTCGAATGTCCAAGTAGTGTTCTGACAGAGGAGCAGGAGCCAGAGCCAGAGATCATGGACATGGATCAATTGGAAGCAGAACTTGAGTCTGAATTGCAAAAACTTCCATGGTGCTCTACAGAAGCTCCTCGGCAAGACGCATTCAGAAATCTGGGAAAGGTCAGTCTTTAACTTGAAATAATCTTGAATGTACCTTTATGCTGTTGCTGTCAACTACATCCAACCATTAGCTTATGCTATTTATAAAATAGTGGACACAAATTCGGGGTTCCTGCATCATGCATTTTCGGCAGTCATCGAAACTGATCACCACTAGAGAATTAGGGTTTTAAGTACACCTTTGATGTATCAGAAAGTGACAAGCATATGTTATTTTGGAAACCTACTCCTAATGTGACCTGATTGTGTATCATAGCATTGTGCTTTTGCTATTTTTCTTCATAAAAAGAAACTATAACTGTGAAAATCAAATTGTGCACTAATTTTTCCTTTCTGACAGATTTGCTTCTTCCCATTTTAGGATATTGTCTCTCACGATTCAGCTCAAAATTTTCACAGACAAGCAGCAAAAGGTGTCGTTATAGAGCAATTTCAAGGAGTATTACCAGCTGAGCTAGACCAGAAATTATGCCATGTGCTCATTGAACAGCAGGAGAGCCAAATTGTGGTTCTGGAATCAGAACTGCAGTCTGCCCAATCGAAACTCCAAGAAAAAGAAACTGAACTTCAAGTGTTGAAGGACTGTGTTAAACGCCTGACTCAGTTAAATCTTTCAACTGCCTCAGGCAGGACTTCATCTCAGCCTTTCTTATTTTCCTTGCATAAATATGATACTCTCTCTATTTGGTCCCTAGACTAACACAAACCGTTGTTTCCCAGATGATGAAAATGAGGCTCACAATGAGCAACATCAGACCACTCATTGGAATTACAACATGGAGGGATCTGAGTCAATAAAATCAGTTGTTGGGATGAAAAGACCCATGGATTATGAAGCCTGATGATACAGCCAGGGGTTATGGTAGTCATTTACCAATTCTCTAGAATATTATAGACAGGTTGTTAGCCTGGCCATTTTAATGTCTTGGGTTAGCTATAGATTCAAATCATAGCCACCCTACATTACCTCTGTACAAAACATGTACCAAATTTCCCATGTAAACAGAATCAGCAGTTTGCCTTTCTTGCAATCTGCCCATGTAGTATTAAACTCTTCCAGTTTTTGTTCTAAGGTTTAGATCATCTCCAATAACTCTTGTATAATTTATCTATTCTATAGAAGGAAATCATAAAATTTCTAAAATAAAATGAGCCTAACTCCAACAACTATTTTGTTTTATTGTACAAAATTGAATGTTTTTCTCTACAATTTATGAATCTATAAAAATATTATATATTTATTCAAATTAAACCCTAAATTTAATGTTAGATATTTTAATTCTTTTACATTTTTCCTTTTTTAGAGGAGATATCATAAACTCTATAAGGTAAAATAATAAATTTTAGAGATTTCTAGTTGAATATACAAATTTTGAGAATTTTATAAATATAGAGGATATGTTTCTTTCTCTTTTCACTTTTTGTAAACTAAAAGATGTTTTACATGAACTGTTGGAACCAAAAATGATGTTTTACCTCTAAACTAGAGATTATTAGAGCATCTTCAACAACTCATGTAAAACTAGAAGTATCTTCATTTTAGAGGAAAAACATTATATTTTGGCTCCAACAAGTCATGTAAAGCATAATTTATTTTACAAAAAGTGTGAAGAGAGATAAACACATCCTCTATATCTATACAATTTTTAAAATTTGTATATTCATCTATAAATCTCTAAAATTTATTGTTTTCCATATAGAATTCATTATGTCTCTTCTAAAAAACGTTATAAAATTAACAAATTTAACATTAAATTTAGAAGATTTAATTTGAATAAATATATAATATTTAGGGGTATTAACCATTTGAACAAAAACAAGGATGTTAGTGCCCATTCCAATTAAAAAAGTTTTCTAAAGCTCATTCTAACATTACATAACAAAACGACATTTATATTCTCATTCTAATTAATTAATCTTTATTCGCTCCGATCCATCATAACAAAAATCAGTCCTTTTTCTTCCTCTCCATTTTCACTCGACCACACTCCAGAGAGCTTCTCTTTGTGAGACCCCGTACGGTTTTATCATGATTTATGACGAGTTATTAAGGTTTAAATCACACTCGGTAACTTAACAAGTTAACGACCACGTTCATTATCGAGTTTTTCTAAATTATTCAAATTCCTCATTTAAGGCCGCGCCTGGCCGTCACACCACCACCGCCGGACTTCTCTCACTCTCCTCTCTCTACCCATCCCAGCTAATCACACATGCACCCACTCTCTTCTCAAATCAGAAAGTCAACCGAAAACCCTCAAAACGGGATTCCGATCAACCCCCTCCGTTTCCGGTGCACACAAGCCTCTCCAAGGTAAACTCTTATCTTTTATTTCGATTTTGATCCCCTTTAAGCCTCAATTTGAGCTTGGGGCCTAATCCCTTGGTTTCTCTCATCCGGGTCTCACTGCAAGTTTTGCCGCCAGCTGCTCCACCGGTGAAGCTCCAAACCACGATTGGTAATCTCCTCCTTCTTTAATCCTCATGTCCTTTGTTCTCTAAGCTCTAGTTTTGAACCCAATCCTAATATGCCTGTCTTTTCCTGTGTTCGGTTCTTTGACGACTTCTCTTCTTCTCTCGGCCGCTGCGGTGCCTGCGTGTATGAGTGAGGCATGGAAGAGGACTTGGAGCCAGGAGCAACATCTCGGACTTGGAGCAGTAGAGGAGACCCGAGGCTTGGTCTCGGTAGAGAGGAATAAGAGATGATGATGAAGCTCTGATGATTTGAGGTGAGAAGGATTATGAATGTGAGTTACTGTGTTGATGCAATAAGGCATTTTGTAGCTGCTTTGGTTGATGACTGGTTCTTCGATTTGAGAAAATAGAGGGTAAGGTTCGATTCCCCTGTTTTGATTAGCTCATGTGTTGGTTGTTTGTTGTTGTGATTGAATCACGATTTTTCTTCTGTTTCATGTCGAGAACTTGGTAATTGAAGAAACAGAGAAATTATGGCAAATTTTTGGCAATGTAATCGGAATCCTGCAGAAGATTCCGGCAAGTCGCCAGAATCCAGTGACTGCTCCGGTGATGCAGTGAATATGACAGAATTCCGAGGAGGTAGTCCTCGACTCTTTTTAAAATGTGTCATTTAAGGAAACTTACTAAAAATGGAAACTAACCATAACTGTAATATTTCCCATTTAAGGAAAATTTCTATTTTGGGAAAGTTTTCATTCAAGGAAAAATGGTTTAATAAAGAATTAAAGTTTGACGAAATTTGGTTAAATGTTGAATTGTTATCGGAACATGATAACTATATCTAAAAATGTCAAAACGGTCGTTATAAGTATAATGGATGAATCATATTATCAATTTATCGACTCAAGGTTAAATATTGGTCAATGTGATGCATTGGGTGTCCATAGTGATTCGTTGAATTACTATGTGACAACCTAAACTCAAATTAAAAATGGTTAAGAGAAATTTGAAAGTTAAGTCGGACTTCAGACAAATAAGCAAAGAGTCGATAATTAGAAAAGCAAGCTAAAAAAGTTAGTCATAAAAGGAATTGGTTGGTTACCTTGGTCAATATGGTCAATCATATTCATACTAGGAATGCTGAGGTCAAATGGACTGTATTTGTTACTTTGTTGCTAAGCCACTCTATTATGCAGTGATTCATTAGATGCTTAGCTTACGCGGTGACCTCAGATTATCGAGTCGGTTCTTGGAAGCTTGGAGCTTACAAAAGGAATGGTAATTTCAGGTAGGAAGAGCTAAACCCCCTTTGTTAGTGGTTTTGCCTCTATATATAAAAGTGTATTATTTTTGCATGCTCATGGTCGATGCCTCGAGAAAGTTTTCAATATATATTATGAGATAAATGGTTTATGATTGGGTCAAGAAAACTCGAGGCTAGACGTAAACGTTTTTATATGATGATGTAATATGTTGAGCACTGTTGTTCTGATTTTCGGTACGTGACCTGAGAGTGATGAGACCTAGTATCTAGGAATCCCACGGTGTCGATAACCGTGAACATCTGGAGGGGCAATGTCCTTTTTATATTCTTCTCCGCTTACGCTCGCCTCGTACAAAGTTAAGCGAGTCGTAAGTGTGGAGTGCTACTATGAGTGATCTGTTGGGCATTTGTTGTAAATTGACACTCTTATTACTATTCATCCTCGGGCGTAATAGGTAGTGGGCCTCGGTTTGCTGAATAAGCAAACTCGGGATCAGTCATAGAGATTTGAGAAGCCATGCAGGCTGTATTTGTACTTTGAGCGCTCTGACCCATGTTTTAGCATACAACATAATTTTTCCTCCAAAGATATAAAATGATGATTTTATGTGTCAAGATTTTCTAAACGGTTTTATGTCAAGCTCAAATCTATGTGTGTGTGTGTGTGTGTGTGTATATATATATATATATATATATATATGGTTTTATGGATTTCAAACCTAGTATTGGTGGGCCTATATGTGAGAACGCGAGAACGAAGCTCACCCTTACAACAGGTTGTTTGTAGGTACTATATACTGTGACGGGATAAATAGAGAGAGCTATGTGTGTGTAGTCTCAATTCCTATTAGGTGTTTTGTCCAAGCCATACTCATTTGTCATGCTCTACCTTCGAGTTATTTTCAAGAGTATTTAATAAAAATTATAAAGGTGTCTTCATAAATTATTAACCATGTTATATTTTTTTATTGTTGTCATTAAAGTTTTTAATTGGCCCTTTCATTTATCCACCTTTCGCGAAATTAGAAAACTCTGATAGATATTTTGTGAAATTCTTGTGGTGCCACTCAAGTTTAAAATTTTTATTTTACCTACTAAATCGCCTACGACTTTAGGTTAATAAGGTGTCGACATGTCATTCGGACGTGTTGGCTTCTTATTGTCTTAAAATCGTGACCACTGTAGCTCTCCCTCCCGGGGTGTTACACACTCTCTTCTTCTACATCCAAATCAACCAAAACCGATCACACACTCAGGCCACGATTTCGCCTGAAATTCGAGCTCCGACGATGACGGATGGTACCAGAACCTGTAACGACTAGATAAATAGTTACCTGGAGACGATTATCGACGTCAGCCCCGTCCTCGTCGACGATGCCAAGTCGTCGTTGTTGCTCCGGGAGAGAGGTCACTTCAGTCCAACGAGGTACTTCGTCGAGGAGGTCATCACCAGCTTCTATGATACCGATCTCCATCGCTCTTGGGTCTGCATAAATAGTACTTTTGTATATTGAATTCTAGAAGATTCGATTTGCTGAGCTTGTGGTGGAGTCGATAGCATTTTGGTAATTTCAGGCCAGATTGAAGTACCTCGTCGACGATAGGTCCGGTGGGCGTGGCAACAATCTGATTTGCACTCTTCGTACTCAACAGATCCTCTCGAATGCTCTCACTCTCTCACCCTCTCTTCTATCTCCATAACAGACCAAGCTTTCCTCCTTTCTTCTTTGGATGTGCTTGATTTGATTTTAGAGGGTATTAAAATTGGTTGTGTAATAGGAATACGGTTTAATGGTTCAGTGAGAGTTTATTAGAGGGTAGTAAAGTTGGATGTGACAATAGGAATGCGGTTAGGGGTTCAGTGAGAGTTTATTATGGGGTAGTAAAGTTGGCTGTGACAATATGAATGCAGTTTAAGGGTTCAGTGAGAGTTTTTTAGGGGGTAGTAAAGTTGGTTGTACAATAAGAATGTAGTTTAGGGGTTCAGTGAGAGTTTATTAGGGGGTAGTAAAGTTGGATGTGCAATAAGAATGTGGTTTAGGGGTTCAATGAGATTTTATTAGGGGGTAATAAACTTGATTCCAGATTCCGATGATCGGAGTCCTGCCGGCGGTGACCGGAGCCGGTGAGGTGTCAGACATGTCTCATCTCTATTCCATTTTCTTTCTCTAAGTATGTTTTAATGGGTTAGGATAAAATGATATTGAAATATTATAGGTTGTTTAGAGTTGTTATAAATTTTGTTGGAATTGACACAAATTTTTTTTTTTTTTAAAAGTTGAAATTGTTAATGGTTTTAAAAACTGTTGGAATAAGAAATGAGATCCAAAATTTTGATATTAAAAAAAGTTGAAATTGTTAATGGTTTTAAAAACTGTTGGAATAAGAAATGAGATCCAAAATTTTGATATAAATGGACATTTTCTCTAATATTTATATAGATACATAAGTTATACAAAAAAATATTTAATGTTATATAATAAAATAAAAAAGTTATTGAAGTTGAGCTAATTTTTTTAAAAGAATTATAATTTTCTCTTTTAAAATAAATAAATTATAAAAAAAGTGGTTAGATATGCGCTAAAAGATCAACAGTACTCTTTACCAAGTTGAACCCCAACTCCCACATTGACTTGCCTGCCCTCAGTGCCCTGCTTCTTTTCTCAGTGCCTCTGAAACCCAAGTTGACGTTTTGTTTTCTTGCTTGGTCTGAAGGGTGTTATAATTCAGAAGCATATCAAATTACTATCACGGCACTGAGTAGAGGGTAGGTTGGTGTGAAATGGGTACAGCCAACATTCGAAGACCAGGAGTGAGAATTTTAGGTTGATCAGAATTTTCTACTAGTGGGGTGGTCAGGTGGTGGATGGGTCGCTGGCTTTGCAAAGAGACAGATTAATAGGAATGTGGAGCCATTTTTAGTCGCGTGCTGGAGAATTTGGCTTTCCTTTTCCAGCCTCAACGATGATTTTCTGTGTACGGCTAGGGTCTCTGTCACTAAAAGAATAGTGGGAGAATATTATTCCCGTTTACCTAGCAAGATAATAATTAGTGTCCTGTTCAAAAAAAAAGATAATGATCAGGGCTTTTATTTTAGACGGATGATGATTAGTACCTTGAAGATGGGACTTATAAGTAATGGAATTTGGTCCCATTCCCCCTTGTTTTAAGATGGTGTTTGGTTACAACAACTATTGTATGGACCTCGTTCATATGGATTAAAAAAAATTCTGGGATTAAATTTCTTTATTTTTTTTTATTTTTTGTTTTTGTGTGGTCTGGCTTCGTCGTCACCCAATCGAGCTCAACGTCTATTTTCTGTCATTTTTTAAAACTTACAGCATTTTAAAAGAAATGGTTGACGACTCGGTCCATGCAAGACGCTCCTGGTTGATTGAATGTAGGTTAACTTTTATTCTAAGTACAAATTTCTATGACAACCCAAGAACCGAATTGAAGTATTGAACCACTCAGACATTTGGTTACGTCGGAAAGGCTACGAGTGATTGTTAAGCGTTGATGTATGCAAGTTTTATTGTGAACTATGTATTTATCTATGGTCCAAAATTGTCAAGGACATTTGGTTATGGGTTAATGAGTAATTGTCAAGCATTGATGTATGCATGTCTTATTATGAATCATGTATTTATCTATGGGCGGAGAACAAAAAATTGTTGAAGAACACTTAAATTGAGACAATCCAATCTCTTAACTAAATAAAAATCCAAATTCTTATTTTCCCCACTGTTTAAGCTAATGACACGGCACTTAAAGTAAACAAGCAAATTTAGAAGGATATATATTGCTTGGTTGTATAGCCAAATCAAGTCTCTGAATTGTCAATTTCATATTAGGTTGTGTTTATGCATTCTTGAGTAGATTGGAATTGTTATATGATACAACCACACATAATTGCATGAATCCATTTCTATTATCGATACCATATTTGCTCATATATCACACTAAATGTTATAAATCCACCTTACCAAAACTCCTTCATGTTCTCCATTTTTTAACCTACACACATGATCGAGGCAAGGACTAATTGCATTAGTAATGAGTATAATCTTGAAATAAAAGCATCCATCGATCCTCATCCAACCCAAACTGATGAAGATCTGACGGTTCAGATTGCATCAAGATTCTTCATAAAACGAAAGCAGGTGATTATTACAGTTACGAGGCTATATTTTAGTTTACGCTTCAAAATAGTCCAAACAGAAACCCTAGACAATTGACACGACCTCGAAAAGTAGCCAAAATCTTTACACTCCGATTCACCATCCGTGCAACCATTACAGGATAAAATAATTTTCATCCCCAAAAAAAGTAGAAGAAACCAAAACTGAAGCCAAAACAGAGCAAAGAGAGCTTTCAGAGTCACCCATTTCAGATTTTCAGAGCTCTTCTTTCTTCAATTAGAAAGAGAGAAAAGCTTGGTGGGTAGACAATGATGCTACCCGCGAAGCCCGTATCGAGTCCGGGTCGGAGCGACAAGTTCCCGCCGCCGTTGATGATGAGGTTTCTGAGGAGCAATGTCGGGAGCAAAAGCCGAGGTCGGTTACATTCAAGTCCGATGTTTGTGAGGAAGAACACGACCGCTGTCGAAACACAAGAGCCTTCCTCGCCCAAAGTCACCTGCATGGGCCAGGTCCGTGTCCGCCGGGGCTCCTCCTCCTCCGGGGCTTCTTCGCGACCCGGGAAGTCGAGACGGGCCGGATCTCCGACCCGGAAACCGTGCGGGTGGATCCAACCCGCCGTGTTCTGGAAAATCAAGCCCAAGAATTCTTGCAGAGAGCTCTGGCGGAAATGGGTTCCGTTTTTCCAAGCTGGATTTTGCTCTAAGGCTCAGATTGAAGAGGACCCGGCGAAAATGGAGACCCGATTTGGGGAAGAAGCACAAGGGTTTCGCTCAGATGAAGATGAAGCAGAGGAACAAGAAGAACACGATTCTGAAAGAAAGGCCATGGCTTTTGCTGCTTCTTCATCTTCGCCGCAGAAGAATGCTTTGCTATTGACTCGATGCAGATCTGCGCCGTACAGGTCGTCTTCTTTAGCTTGTAGATTTTGGGGCTCACCAAACAGAGCTGAAGAAGAACAAGAACAGAGCATTGAAAATGAGAAATCTACATTGGAAAGGGAATCCATTTCGGATCAAGAATCGAGAAATGAGAAGCGAAATGAGGAAAAGATTGAATTTTTCAAGGGATTGGAGAACTCAATCAGAGAGAGAATGGCAAAGTCTGCAAGCATTGATGATTTGAAAGAAGGGGAGTTTGGATCAGAGTCTGCTCGGCCTTTGATTCTCACAAGGTGTAAATCAGAACCAGCAAGAACAGCAGCAGAGAAGCTCAACCCAGATTCCTTGATTCATTCCCACCAAGTGTTTGTGATTAATTAGTATTCAATCGGGTCCTATGTTTTCAATTTCGTTTTCTTATTGTAGTGTTTGTATCTGACTGAACAGTGAATATAGTTTTCCAATTTCTGGGGGTGTACGAGAGAATCTCCATGGCCTCCCACCATGAGTTTTTTTATAGAAAAAAGATGTACACTGGGTGAAGAAAAAAAAAGAGAAGTGAGAGAGAAGCCTGAAACAAATTCATTGTTTTCTATCTGTGCATTTGTTTCAGCTACGAGCCATCACCATCGTCAACAATCTCATGTGCAGCTACGAGCAAACGATTTCTATAATGAATTGGTATCAGAGTACGAGTCTATTTGAATTTTTATTATTTTAATTTCTTTTAATAATTTAAAATTATTAAATTAAATAAATATGAGATGTGGCTCCATTGTATTTAATTCAATTTCAGTGCTTGGGAATAGAGATTCGGTGGTCCTCATCGGCTTTAACCTAGCTACTTTTAGTTTGCTCTTGGTCTAATTTTGGGCGGTGGGCCAAGATATATTGTTATGTTTTCTGGTTTTAATTCCTCTTTCTAGTTTTCAAAACCCACCTATTCGGGCTGAAGGGTTTTAAAGTAGTGTTTTGCTAGTTTAGGGCGCTTTTACTTCTACTCAATGAGAATCGTCCGATTCGGAATCATTCCCATTCCAGGTCGAATTGGTGTTTACTTACATTAGAGGGGAATCAAACACACGTGGGTCCCATGATTGAACCCGGAGTCATTCCGCTCTTCCCATTCCAGACGAGGGGGTTGGTATTAAATTTCATTCCTCTAAATCAATTTTTCGTTCCAAAACTAACCTTACCAAAGATTGAAGGTTGGGATTACCAGAGACCGAAGATTGGCGAGGAGAGAGGGAGGCCGGGACAGAGATGGAACTTTCACCGATGAAAACAAAACAGTTATGGATCTGATGGTGTACTCCCCGCACCCAGTCCGCGTCACCACCGCTCCATCCTCCCAAGCACACCAACAGTCACCTCCGCCACACAAATCCACTTCCCTCTGTGCATTACAGCCCTAGACCTTTTCGGAGAAATCCGATCCAATCCGAGTCGATCATCACCATATTTCACCGCCACCCACTCCCACCTCTCAGGTGACCGCCACTTTGCTTCCAATCACTCTCTAACAAAGCTTCCATGCAAGATAGATAGAGGAGAGTGAAGAGTGTAGAGTCGGGTGGTGGGTGATGAATACTTTGTGAGGTTGACCGAAAGAATGCTTTGTGTTTGTGGTTTTTTACTTGCTGTGGAATTTTTTTGCAAGGATATTTTTTTAATTAAGGACACAGCTGAAAATATTTTATATTTGAGATATTATACGTTTTTTTGTTAAAACGAAAAAAAAAAATATTAGAATGAGGGTATTTATGTAATTAACCTTGTTATGATTCCCATTCCATCATACTTCTATTTTCCTTTCTAGATATCAAGTAAACTAATCGGAATCACTCCTCCTCTTTCCATTCCTTATCTTTCTCATTCCTTATCTTTCTTATTCCCTCTCAATCCCATTCAAGTTTAGTAAACGCCCCCTTAGTTTCAATAATTTTTTCCACGTAGGTTTGTATGAACCATAGGTCAGTTTGTTCCCTCTAAATTATTGTACTTCTTTTACATCTCAATAGTGAAAACTAATGATGTATCAGAATTGAGTACATGACAACGAAAGTTTTCATGCAAAAAAATTGCTCAAAAGGTGTTTGAACTTTTGTTCACTATTAATTTCAATATCTCAAGTTTACAATATATCATAATGGTATCTTAAGTTTAAACCCGAACCAGCTTCAGTATATTGAGACCACATAACCCTGTTAACTTTTTAAGTGTAATTTCGTCCATCTTTCTGATTGATTTATGAGATAGCTCCAAAACCATTGGATTTGGCTTCCTTAAGATTTAAGGGCTTAGATTAAGTCAACAATTCTTCCTTTTCTAACTTGCCCATAATTTTCAATTCAATATTTTGATTAACAAAAGATTAATATCTACAACCCCATAGTAGGAACCGTGTAGGATTGCGTTTTTTAGACCGAAACCAGCTGGAAACCTGGACATGTGCGGCCTGAACCCGAACAGATCAGGTCGGGTTCAGACACAAAATTTACCAGATGGGGTTAAATTCGGAGCAAATTAAATATATCTGAATCGGGTCGGGTTTCATAAACCTGATCCGGACTAAAAACCAAAACAAATAGGTTCGAGTCTAGGTGGCCCGATCCTAATAACTCTTTACCGGCATATAAATTCTAAAAACCCTAATTTCCTCGCAGTCTCACATCGCCTCTCTTCAGACTTTCTCACTGTTCTCTCGCCTCTCTGTTCGTCATATCGCCTCACCTAGTTTCTCGTCCATGAATTGCAATATGTGATGTGGATGATATCTCAAAAGATCGATGAAAAGAGGAGGACGTTGATGTTCTTGATCGAGCTCTATTCGATCGCCGGCGAGACCTCCGTGAGTGGCGATGGCGGCCAGAGGGAGGAGGACGGCGAGGATTGTGATTAGGCGAAGTGGACGCATCATGACCGTTGAAAGTTTTGGGCGTTGGTTTTGATTGAAATGAGGAAAATCGAGAATGGTGGGTGGTGGCTGGGGAGATAAGCAAAGTATTTATATGAAAGGTTCTCAAATATTCCACTTGGATTTATTACTGTAGTTATATGGTCAGGAATTTGAGAACATGCACAAATTCAAGCAGAACCTGTTGAATATGAAGTTCACTAGTTGATTAACTGTGATGTTGATTAAGCCCGAAAAACCGGTTCGGACCGAACTGGCCTCAAAATTGTGAGGTTTAGCCTGACTCAGACCGGTTTGAAAATTTCGGTTTCGGATTTGGTTTTCGTTTTTTATGGCCCAAACCAAGCCTAAAGCAGCATTAGAAGCGTAATTTTGGTGTCAAAGACTTAGTTATTTTTTTTAAAAAAAAAGTAAAAATCTAAAATGGTATCTGAACTACTACTCTGTTACTTGACATGGTACCTTTGTTAGTTTTTATGTTAGAGATGCTTATGTGACATGTATTTGGATAAGGTAAATACTAGAAATGGTACGTACCTAAACTATTGCGAAAGACATCTTTTGGTACATATAGACTTTTTTACTTCAAGTAAAAAAGTGGTTGAATGAGCTACCACTCTAAGGCTGTTGATCAATTTTAAGGTATGATCGATGTTTTTCACAAGATGAGGTCTCATATTACTAAGAGTATCCTTGTAGTGTTCGTCCTAGTTACAACCTAACATGTTTCTACTAGAACAAAGTCTCTTCGGGTTAGTTCATTTTTTATTAAGGTAAAATTAATTCATTGCTTTTTTGTGTTTCAGAAATACCAATGGTTGAAGCCGATATGAGGTATTGCAAGCAAATCGTCTCAAGGGCCATGCCATACGCAGAATGCAAGAAAACTTGCAAAGATGTGGAGAAGAAGCAAGATGGTCTTCCGCGTTCTGTTGGTCCAGTAGACAAAAAGTGTTGCTATGGCTGACTTGGCTGTTAAATTTTGGGCTCAATCTTCACATGTATCAATTATCACTGTAACTTGGACAAAGTTTGTCATCTAAGATTTTGTAATATATAGTACATATTCTTTGGAGAATAAAGTCAATAAACTGTAACCTTATTGTCCAATTAGTAACATTACGAAGCAAGTATGCAAAGCGCAAGATGCCCTAAACTTAAAATGAGTTCCCAACACGTAACATGATCCACCAATTATTTGCATTACTTTTCTGCAGTTGAAGACTATATCAAGTGTCTTTCAAAATGATGATATAACTGGCTGACAAAAAAAATTATATAACTAGCTGGCGGTAAAAAGAGTTCTTAACTACGACAAAACCTACAAAGGCCTCACCAGTTAGGGGTAGTGGCGAATGCAGAATGGGGAGTTTGAGTTTGGTGGTTGTCTTGTGATGTGTAACATGGGCGTTGGAAAAAGAGGTTAGATCGTTGGAAGGGGTGGCAACATGGGCGGAGATGGAAGAGTGCGAGGTGGGTGAGGGAGAAGCTTGGGAATTGGTTTATGTTTTTTTGTTTATAAAGGGTCAGTGCTACTATCCTTCAATTTTGATTAATGAAACCATAGAATACAAAATAGATAGCGGTAGAACATGTATTCTAACATGCATCAGTTAGCAAAACTTAAGTCATTGACAACTATACTTTATTTTGACAAAACGATGATATAATATAAAGATAATTGCATTAAGGACAAACATCAAAACAAATAGCGTAGTTTTTTTACAATGTTGCAGCATGGAATAATAACCCGCGAATATTTATCTACAAGTATCAAGAATAAAGATAATTCTTTAATGATTTCATTTAGCACAAAAATAAGATGATCTATTTTGTAGGTCATAAAGTAAGGAAACACTCAAGTTCATCCGCATACAAAAGCAAATCTTGCAAGCCACGATGAACCTCTTGGAAATCCCTCGTATACATGAGATACCTCCTCTTAGAGAGAATATTGACATTTATCCGCTAACACAATTTCTCGCTCCGCACTGGATGCCTCCCCATGGAGAGATATGCGGATCGCAACCGTGAGCGGGAAAATGACGTTTTTGTCTTTTTTGTAACACCCCGTCACAAAATTTCCTTTTTAACGGGATCAGGTGGGTTACAGAGGGTTGTAACCGCGCTGTTAGTCTTACCTGAACTAATATTCGAGTTTAATATCGAAATATTCTCGATTCTGAAGAAAGATATAATTAATATCCCGAGGTGGTAGATTATGTTAATACAAGTCCTCCGGTATGTCCAGAATATTTTTTGTGACTTTGTAATAAATGTTATTTACAGAATATTTAGTTTACAGAAGTAATAAATGTTATTTACTTTACTGTAAAAATGTGACTTTGTGATAAGTCAAGAATTTAGGGAAACTCCCTTCAGGAAAGTTGTAGAGGGCGTTAATACGAACTCGTGGGTATGTCCTATGAATTAATCGGAGTTCGTATGCGAAAGTTATTCGGGGTAATGTATAATTACTACGCGATAAATAGTAAAAATAAATATTTACCGTTCACAGTAACATTTAATATTTGATCTGGGCCACTGATCTAATTAGATCAAATCCAGGCTATTGGTTTATATATATATATATATATAGTGGAGAAAGACCTGATCGGGGATCCCCCACCCCTTCTCTTTCTGGTTACTTGTTTTATCCCTCTCCCTCGAAGTCTCTCTCTATGTTCCCTCTCTACTGCTCGACTGGGCAGCGCAATAGCTTGGAGGTACCACCCTAGTCGAGCCACCACCAGCTTCGCATCTCCATAGCTCCGCCGAGCCCAGCCGTCTAACCCAGCAAACCTGTCAGACCTCCATTAAGCTTTTCTAGCGCTCACCAGTGGCAGCAGCTCAAGGGAGGAAACAGGCAACGCTTGGGGGAGAGGTGACGTCGAGGAGGAGGAAAAGCTGGAGAAACGCTGTGCGTGTCACTGTCAAGCTTCGGACTCATCTGGGCAACTCTTTTCTCCTTTCTCCTTCTGTTTTTAGACCTTCTAATGTGTTTGGTTGGGGTAGATCTTAGAGTTACAAGTGGAGGAGCATGGTTTGGCCGAGAAAACTCTGATTTCCAGCCAAACCAGTTGACCGGAGTAGTCTAAAGTAAAAAAGGGGTAAATCCTCGGGTGTGAAAAGTCAGGACTACCCTTGACAGTTTGAGATAATTACATGGATACCATTAAAGCTGAAATCTCATAAATACCCCTGATAGTTTGAGATAATTACAGGAATGCCATTGAGGCTGAAATCCCATAAATGCCCATGATAGTTTGAGATAATTACAGGGGTACCCTCTTGTTGATATTACTGTTATACCCCTGGAGGATTTGTTATTTACGTGGATGTCATCGTATTATATTTATATGTGTGAATGTTGTTTATAAGTATGGTTGAATGTTTGGGATAATCCCGATAGTTAGCTGGGTTGTGAATACCTCGGAGGAGAGGTTAAACCCTGGATTTGCATTAAGCTTTTGCTATCCATAATAGTTTATCAACCGATAAATAGAAAAGCGGGATTCGCCCGGTTAAGATGTTATTTAAAATAAGAGCTACATGTGGCTTGATTCCTGAGTATAGGGTACGTAGGCAGCCTGACCGGGATTCGAGTGCAGTCACAAATAATATTTAGACCCTAGGTCCTCTAAAGTAATTAGTATGAAATCCAAATGCAGAAATCAGGATAACCTCCGGTTGTGAGGTCTATTCCGGTATCGTTTGGACTGTTGAAAATGGTTTGGGCAAAAGGGTTATCCCTTTTCAAGGGAGATTACGAGTAAATCTCTCTTGGGATGAGTCCCGCATGTCCTATCCTAGGTTTAGGGAGGTAAACTTGGTCCGGGAGGTGACAGTTTTCTCGCTGCCAAAGTCAGCAAGGTGAACCGTTGACACCCTCTAACGATATATCAACGCTAAGAATCTGCCCCATTCTATTCGAGAGAACCTCATTGAATGAGAGGTAAACTTGGTCCAGGGCGTGATAGTTTTCTCGTTGCCAAAGTCAGCAAGGTGAACCGTTGACACCCTCTAACGATATATCAACGTTAAGAATCTGCCACATTCCATTCGGGAGAACCTCATTAAATGGGAGAACGACATTGGACCACCCTAAATTATATCTCACAATATGTGAGAGACTAGGGATAATCTAATCCGCATGAGATTTGTCTCAACGAGGACCATCAGCTATAAGTGCGTTATCACGGGCTTTGAACCGCTAAATAAGGCGCTGCAACTAGCGAAGTTTAACTGCTAAGTCAAGTTGAACCGCCTTGTGAGTGTCCGCACTTATTCATCAGCGGTCCGCTCTCATTCGGTGAGAGGTCACTGCTCAGCCTAATCTTAGCAGTTTAGCATCAACTGCTCATTCGGCACCAACCGCCCAAACCTTGAGTATTCGCCGCACAATAAGCAAGACATTCCAGCTAAAGTTAGTCCCCGCCAGCTAGAAAAACCAAACGACTTTAGAAACAAATGGAATAGACCCTTCACTACCAGAAGAACTACTTTAACCGACGAAAAATTTTCAAGACTTTTTCCGGTTATATTTTATTTCACGACTTTATTAACTTTGAAGGTTCTACGTAGAGTTTGTTTTTGAAATGAAACATTTATTTAAAACTTAGTAACTAAGTTATACAACATTAGTGGCCATATCGTGATTTCGATGATCAAACTTGAGAAACGAAAATCTGACCGTTTGATATGACCATCATGATAAAATACAGGTATGAGAAAAAATTTAACTTGATCCGATAATTTTAACGGCTCTATCCGGACGGTCAATTCCGTAAGTCAAACCTCTAAGGCACGAAAACGGTCATTTGACCGTCTAAATTACGTATTTTGGCTGAACCTTCAACACAAAATAGTTTTAAATCGATGAGACGCAAGCAATGATATAAAATTTACTGAAAAATAACCCCTGAAGATAGGGCTATCCATAGGGAGAAAGAATGTCGGCACCGAGACTATAGCCGACGAATTTAATGATTTATCGTCGACTAAGGTACTTAATTTTTAATTTTATTTTATTTATTATACCATAGACAACAAATTTATTACGTCATCGTCGGCTATGATATTTAAATATTTTTTTTAATTTTTTAATATTATTTATTATATCATAGCGACGATACCCTAAACCCTTATTATACCATAACCAACGAATTTATTGCGTCATCATCGACTATGGTATTTAAATATTTTTTATTTTATTTATTATATCATAGCCGGCGATAAATTCTTTTTTCATCAGTTAAAATATATAGAGACTAAAGTTGACAAAAAAAACTTTAGCAGATGAAATTCTTTTTTTCGTCGGCTAAAGTCCACTATAGCCGATGAAGGCTTATGTCATATGCTAAAATACACTAAAGCCGACGAAAAAAACTTTAGCCGATAAAATTCCTTTTTTCGACGGCTAAAGTCCACTACAGCTAACGATTTTTTTCGTTGACTAAAGTACTTTCTCTAGTAGTGCTTCTTGCTTAAGGAGTTCGGAGACTGGTAGAGACTTTACGCCACCTTATTGTCACTGATGTTTGGTGACTAGGTTTAAATTCCCCAACCAAGAAAACTCTATCACTTAGGATCTTCGGGGGCTTACTGGTGTACCCACCATTATGCCTAATGTGCCTACATCGACAAACATAAGTAACACCTTATTTTTAGGGCCATGAGTCATGATGAGACCCGACAATGACATACATCTCAAAGCCTGAAGTACAAGCTACACGACGGTAACAAGAAGTAGCCGAGAGCTACCGGCAAGTCACTTTCTCAGCATCACCAACATGTCTCCGTGAAACACCTGAGAGACTAGATTAAGACTCTTAGTCCTACATTGAAGAATATGTAAAGGGAGGAGCCTCCTTCCCCTATAACACTAGTGGATTATGACTCTTAGCCGACAGAACAATTCCGTCTGCTAAGATTCTTTTTTGTCTTTTAAGATCTTAGCTAACGGAAATTCATGCAGTCGACTAAAATCCATCGGTGAAGACCCTAGCCGACAAAATAATTTTTTCTGTCAACTAAGAGACAACCTAGTCGACGAAATTCAGTGGACTAAGATCCATCGGAAAAGATGCTTACAAACGGAAACTTTACGTCGTCTAAGATCCTAGTCGACGACATTTTTTTTAAAATAAAAATAATAATATTCGACTTAGTCGACGAAATATTCTGTCTGTAAACCTAAAAAAAGTCATCGATCTCCGGTCGGCAATCCACCACCGGCCATCCTGAACCCACCACCACCACACACCATCACCACCATCACACGCCATCACCACCACCACACACCACACACCATCACCACCACCACCACCACAGACCATCACCACCCAACACCACACATTACCACCACAGAGAAGAGAAGAGAGGAGACGGAGAAGAGAGGAGAGGGAGAAAAGAGGATAGAAGAGGGAGAAGAGAGGAGAGAGAGATAGATGAATTGAAGTTTTGGTTGGATCCGAACCTTTTAAAAAAAATTCTAAAATTTTTTGGGCAGGATTTTTTTTCAATTGTTTTGGAACTTAGCCAACGAAATAATTTATTCTGTCGACTAAGTTTTTGTTAGATTTTTTTATTTATTTTCTATTAAAATTGTTCCGTCAGATAGGTAGCATTTTCTGTCGGCTAAGTAACTCTTAGCCGATGAAAAATTATTCTGTCTCCTATGATGTTAAAGTAATTATTATTTTTATGTATAAAATTTCCATCGGCTAGGGTAAATATTTCCGTTGGCTAAGAGTTACTTAGCCGACGGAATAGTTTTCCATCTCCTAGGCGCTAACTTAAGAGACGGAAGTTGCTCCGTCGGCTAAGTAACGCTTAGCCGACAAATATATTATAATTATGTTGGCTAAGTGTTATTATCCTCTAGTGTAAAAGGGACTCCTCTTCACTCATCTACACACATAGAGACAACTCCACACACTTGTAATACTTGTGGGAGGTCCATTCAAGGCTTCAATCATCTAGTGCATATTAAGTGGACGTAGTCTTACTCATCGATGACAATGCGAACCACTATAAATCTTGCGTCTTGCTACTAACGCTCAACTATATCCCGTTAGTACATAAAATTATCCCAACGATAATCTTATGCCATAACAACTAGAATCAACAAAAGCTACGTAATGTGTGGTTTTTAAAGGTGTAGCAATCTCCCAAATCTCTCATTTGCCACTTATAAGAGATTTGATTCATTACTACACCTCTAAAAGCTTTTGTCCCTTGTTTTTGTAACGTGCACAAACAATATTGATTGTCATCTTTGTCAAAAATGTTTGGCAATATCGAATTTATCAACCGGCTACTACAAACCAAATAAAGGGTCAAAATCGCTTATTTTGACTAATATACTTGCAAACAAAATGCATTATACGTAAACAACAAACCTATCAATTTAAGTAAGCCGAAACCTAGTTAGGGTTTTGTGCAGCAGGACGACGATGAACTAAAGCTAATCTACTTGTTGTAGGGCGTGCTTACGACGTCTTTCTCTGTCGCATGTCGGCAAACATAGCAAGCTTGTCTGTAGAGAAGTCGGGGTTGTGATAAGACCGGGCTCTTCATGGGATCTGTGTTTGTGGATCTGGTTTCAATGTCTTGTTTGGACAATTCCTTCTCCCTAATTAAGGTCAAATTGTAGTAGAGGTTTCATTTTTTTGCATTATTCCTATGGTTTTTAGTATTTAGTATTTCATCTTTTTTCACTGTTAGTGCTCTGTGACCTTGTACGTACGGTCATGATAATGTATCGATCACTGGAGTAAAATCCACTCCCTTCTAAGAGTCAAAGAAAATGCATTATATGAAGCTCTGATGACGAAAAGATGCAGATCCAATGCCAAATAAAAGTGTGCTAATGCGAAGTCCAGCCAAGGAGGGCTATATGGAGTTGTCCCCGCATGCAATTAAACACACATGCATTTGTCCCAGAACAAATTAAAATTGAAATGGAAAACATAAATATAAACTTGATACTAAAATCAAGGCTGAAAAATTCGATAATTATACGAATATTGTATATGTGGTGTATGCAATATACAGGTAACACTTAGGACAGAACATTAATGTTTCCAACCCAACACATCCATATCTGTACCTGAAAAAAACTTATTGCTATGCAAGAAGATTGCGACGGTTTCACTTGTGAAAATAGCTGAGGGGAAATGCCTGATCTACCTTTGCCTCGCTTATTCCGTGAGTCCTTGCTTCTATCCTTATATAAAACACCATTTGGGTTCTGAGTTTCAGACACGACTCAGCTTAGCATTATTGGCATGCCATGGAGCTCATGATGAAGCACTCTACCTTCCTCACTATCCTTCTTCTTTTCCTGCTTATCACTCCTTACTTTGCAACAGGTACGATATCGATCGACCACTGTTTCTTTTGCTGGAGTTCTGTGCTGTCAAACTAACTGGTGTGTGGGTTTCTGAAGGTGAAGTATCAGAGATGGTGGTTAGTACTACTGAGGTGTATGAAATCGATTACAGAGGCCCAGAGACTCACACATCAATTCCACCTCCTGGTCACTTACTTGGGAAGATGAAGCCTTTGCCTAATGTGATCCACAAAGAAAGCTTCGTCACTGGGAGTAGTACTCCCAAATCTAAGAAGTTCAAGGGTGGCAATTATAACTTGGGAAGGAAGGTATGATAAATTCGATCAAGCTTTTACCAGCTACAACTATTAGGGCATTTGTTGAGAGTAGACATATATACTCCACACATCCAGAATGTTGAGCATTGTATTTTTCATGGTCATGTTTTAGTTTTAAGCTGCCTCTCTCTATATTGTTGATGATATTGAGTTGGATGCTCTAATTACATCCATATGGACTCTAAATTCATGATGTATTCGATCAAGCTGCAGCTTTCTTATTTTTTGACTCATTTGTTCTAATTTGCTTTTGCAGGCGAAGAATATACATGGATGATCAAATACGTTCTATATATAAATGCATGTATATGTAGAAGTTTCGTCAGTTAATGGTTCATTTTAGAACAGAGATATAAAGAAAATGTACTGAGTTTCATCATGAATTAATAGTTATGATGGAATAACAATCTTTTATTTGTTAGTATTATGTCCCATGTATCAACAATCATGCTCTGCTAGTTTGCTTGGAATCTTGAAAGTTCTGTTGGCTCTGGACTGGAGTGAGTATTGAAGTTCTTGCTATGAAAACAGTTAGATGAGTAAGTAATGGAGTTGTTCTTTCAATATTGTTCGAAGTAACATCGATCGAGTTCATGAGTTGGGGGCATGTGAGCGCGCCTGTGTGCCACACATGTAATGTGGCAGTGAGCTTTGCAACGTTTCTTCATGTTGATGACGATAGTGTCGTCTACGTATGATTAAACCGTTGGAGGTCAGACTTCCTCTCTTGCTCTCTACCTCTGGTTCATCGTCATATTAATAGGGCTTCCCTCATTTGATCTACCTACTACTTAAATACTTAATAGGGCTAGCTGTATCCGTGTGTGTGAAATAGGCTGAGAGTCTAAGAATTAAGCAGCAACTATATAGTTGTCCAAAAAACTATATATTTGTTTCAAATAGATTTTCTTGAATAATCAAACTCACAACCTTTCTTTTACTAAAACGAGATTATATCGCTAAACCAAATATGTTACTGGACAAGTACCAACAATGTTGAGTTTTAATTTGTTAAGCACATGTAGTTTCCAAATCCTTGATCTGTATATCAAGATCGAAAGTTCAGATGGACTTGAGCTTTATACTTTAAAGAAAAAAATGAAGGAGAAATCTCTATTTTGCCATTTTTGCGTGAGAAATTTATCAATTGATAAAATAAATATACACCTAAGCTAGTCAGAGGGACATAATCAGTCTTAACCCTCATATTCATATCTTTACAAAAATTCCTCATAATCAGTAAAGCTATTCGCTGTCTTTCTTTCTGGAAAAAAACCTAGGGACGCCGCCTTCAGCTTTTTTGCCTGTCCGGCTACGCCGCCGCACCGGCAATGGCCTCTGGCCTAACCTGAGCATGGTGGTTGTGCCCGGACAGGTGTTGTTCGTTGGAGATGTACCTCGTGCTCGGAGGATCAAATCGAAAGGTAATTTGTTCTATCTCTCTCGGTTGAAAGTTGTGGTTATTTCATAGAGGTGTGTGGGGATCAGAGAGGCGCCAAGTCTTTTCTTGGTTGAAAAGGCTTCAAGTGGCTATCGGAGATCGGGCTGGTCGGATTTCAGATCGGTGCGTAGGTTGATGCTGGTGGGATTGGCTCCGATTCCAGTTGCAGGAAATCTGAGATTGGGTGGCGCCGGGTAGACTGAGATGTTCGACGGCGTCGATCAATGGTCTAGCGACGACAAGGTGGAGGCCCATCAACGGTGGTGGGGAGTAAGGGCAGAGCAGCCACATGTTTGGGCTGGGAAGAGGAGTGGGTATTTGATTGGTTGGGTCTTTTGGGCCTTGGCTATAGAATTCAGCCCATTTAGGGCATTATGTTATTTTATTTTACTTGTTAGCTATTTTCTGCTTTCAGTAAGGAGATGTGGGCGTTGTCCCGGTGATGACACTTTGCGTGTCTTGGTTTCTCTAGGTCAGTTGCGAGTTTCTTGCTTTGTCAAATGATCGCAGCCTCCTAGTAGCAGGATGAAACATTGGGTCGTCAGATATGATTTCGTACCGCAACATAGTAGAAAGGTTACACTTTTAGCCGTTATGATGCTTGTCCGTAGTACAGTTATCCTTCTATTATGTCACCGCTTTTGTCAAAGCAAACAGAGGTGCTAATGACACACTCGTTGCTAACTGGTGCATACGTTACTTTTTATAATTTGGGGTTTAGGCTTTACGTCCCCTCTTATATTCTATGGTTTCATTAATCAAGGCTTAAGGGCAGCCACATTGGCCCTTCTTAAAAAAATCATATCTTTACAAAACACTAAGACTAAATAACAGAATTAATAATACAAAAAAACAATGTAATACAAGAGCATAAATTAACTAAATCTTATTCCACGAGTCTTTATATCATAAAACTGATCACTGACTCATTGTAAATAAATTCATCATATTTCTTTTTAATTCAAAAAAGTTTAGGTGAGAGCTTGGTTACGTTACACCACCATCGCCAGGGCATACCTGCAACCTTAACCCTGAAGGACTGACAGTGGACACGTGCCTGTCACACCAGCCTCCAGGTATGGATTTCCACAGGAATTTACAGATCGCGAACCAAACTAGGCCTGTTGGTAGCGGGAATCCAACTTGGATGGGGTTTCCACCACAAGCTCGCCCTTGCCAACTAAGCCAAACCTCATTGGAAAATTCATCATATTTCTTGTCAATACAAAGAACCATACTTGAAAACAAATTAATGGGGTTCCCCTCTCAAACCCTCGCCGCTTTAACGATGAGACCCCATCAAGGCACCAACTCCACCGGCCTCCCTCCTCTAAGTGGATGTGGCATCCTAAATTAGTTTTACTTTAAGTTTTCATCATTGAAATTTTTTGTTTTCAAAAAATAAAAAAGAAAAAAAAACAAAAAGAAGAAGAAAAAAAAGAGAAACACCTCAGTTGCGTTTCTCTGACACATAGCAGTCATTCTTTGTTTTTTTTTTCTGTAAACAATTCATAGAACTTAGCAAGCAAGCATTTTTTTTCTTTTTTCTTTCAAAAAGGATCAAAGGATTTTACTTCTACTCTCATGGTGACTCGAACCCATGAATTCATCAATAGATAGTGGATGCGCTTACCACTGCACTATAACGACTTAGCAAGCAAGCATGAGCTGTCAAAATTTCAAAGCAAGAACTAGCTACTCTATATGAGCTAGTTGTAGGGTCTAGAGGTCTAAGTCTTATGTAGACTTGTAAATTAATCGGATCTGAATAGGATCGACTTAAATTCGGATCCCGATTCGTAATAGAAACTTTAGATCCGGATCGAACCTGTTATCCGTCGGATCTTTAATAGCTCGATTCAAATCAGGATTCGGCAGGTTAGCGGATACCCGACCCGTTAATCCGATCTATTTATAATAATAAATATTTCAAATTTTAATAATAATTTCATAGTTTTATCATAAAACATTGATGAAATTCTATAAGAAAATAAAGGTTTACATCAAAAGTTGAACTACATGTCTAAAATACTCTTTAACGGTACACTAATATAATTAAAATACTTGACCTCCAATGTTTAAAGACAATTTAGATATGAATTTTTAGATTATCTAGATAATTATCATATTATTTAATATTATATTTATAAAAATATTATTTAATTATTTTTAAACGGATCCGGGTCATTAACAGATCATATCAACCAAGATCCGGATCCGATCCGTTTAGTAAACGGGTCAAACTTTCGATCTAAACCCGTTTAAAAACTACGGATCTGGAACGGGTTTGGATAAGATCCGGTCCATTTACATGTCTAGCCTTATGTAAACTTAAATGTTGTTTAGGGTTCGTGCTTGTGCGCCTGTAGGGCATAGTGATCGAGGTTGAAACTATAAAAACAAAAGTTAGAACATCGTGTTTGATAATGTGTAAAAGTAAAATGAGAATGATCTACTTATTTCATTGAAACTCTTTTTACTTTTATATAGAAGTGAGGTTATTAGGAAAAAAATAAATTACATAATGATCACTGTATCTGATTGATAACAGATTGATACGATTACACTAATTGATGTATAATCTCATGATTTACTCTCGTTGATTATGCATTAGACAAAGACACACATAAATGTGTTTTTACTATACGTAAGTTTTTTCCTGATTCTATTTATAAGTATTTATAGTGATTTTTTTAGTATATGAAGAAAACTTTAGGCAATTTTTTTGTAAAGAGATTTAGAACACAACTTAGCTCATCTCCACGCTCGAAACAAAAAAAATGAGAGCAACACCAAAACCCAAACCAAATTCCATAAATAAGGAACTAGAATTTCTTTCCCTTTCAGCCGAGACTTGCGAGAACACGCTGTCTCTCCTCGCTTTATAATTTTCCTTGCAGACCGAGTAATAGTCAAAAATAGTGACGGGGTGACGTGGCAGAGAGGAATGAAGACGCGGTTAACACGGTTTGGTTGATTATTAGTAAACAAAAAACCAACCTCGCTTTACTCTCCCTCCCCTCTTTTCATCTCCATCAAAATTTCTAGGGTTTCCGATTTCGATTTCTCTCAACCATGGCGGGAAACAGGGAGAGCAATGTCCAGGAGGAATCGAGCCCACTTCTGTTCCAGGAACCTGAGAAGCCGGCCAAGGCGGCTCAGATCGGCGACAAGTCTCCGGTTCAGATGGGCCAGGTCAACGGCGGCGGGAATGGATGCGGATGGACGGCTGATGGGCTTCCGTTGACTCACGGCAGTGTCGTGGCCGGTGAGCCCATGGGCCGGAGCCAGTGGGACTCGGACCTTCTTGCCTGTCTTGGCCGTAACGATGAGTTCTGCAGCAGCGATCTTGAAGTTTGTGAGTTTTTTTTTGTGTTTTCGCTTCTCGGTTTTGATTTTGTTAGCTTAATTGTAGCATTTTATTGGATTGATTTGGGTTTGTGAGATAAGAATGCTTTTTTTTTATTTGGCTGGTTATGGATTAATCTAGAGTTTTCTGTTGAAATATTGTTTGAATTGGATATCTGTTCGTTGTGATTGGTAGAAAGGATGTCGTTTTGGGAGTCATTGAAAAAATTATTGATATATCTAATGCACAAAATGTGGTTTGTATTAACATTCTATTTTGCGGTCTTTGCTATCGGTTTGCAGTAAAATGTGATTTGTATTCATGATCGGGGAAGATTTAAAACTGATCATAGGTCTCTATGGAGGGTTTTTGGACACTTGGTTGTGGTTCACCAGTGTATCATGATCTACATTTTTGTGTGATATTTAGATTACAGAAATGTGTGATTAAAGAAGTTGTTTGTTTATCTTGGCTTTTGCTCGTATAGTCCAGGATTTTTCTATAATTGCATAAGAACGTATGAAAATTGTGTACCTGGAATAGGAGTTGAATAGCTTGATGGCTAATACGTGATGGCTAATATTTGTTAGATCATAAGATTAAATTTGTCAGTCGCTGTTCTTGCTCAGTTGTCATTACTATATGTTATCAACAATTTTCATACAAATGCCCATCATATCTTTTTAGGCCTTCTTGGAAGTGTGGCTCCTTGTGTGCTGTATGGAACCAATGCCGAGAGACTTTCTTCTTCTAATGGGAGATCGTTTGCATCTCACTGTTTGACTTACTCTGGTCTATATTTATTTGGCAATGCTTTCTTCGGTTGGAACTGCCTTGCTCCATGGTTTGCCGCTCGTAACCGCACTGCTATGCGCCACAAGTTCAACCTGCAGGCAAGTTATATTTTTTTTTTTTGTGTTTATCTCTACCACTATAAAGCCAGAAGTTATGAAATTCACTAAATTATTTGCCGAAATTAACCTTATTAAGCTGATTCAGACAATTAAGAATAAAGGTTACAATGGTAATTAGCAAAATATAAAAACCAAATAAATAAAAAAGAAAATAACTGAGGAGAAAAAAGTGGGAAAGAGATAACTGTCAAGAAACTCCTGAGTCCTCACTAACTCCATAAAATGGAAAAAAAAACCAAAAAAAAAAACTACTATTCTTGTTGAAAACTTTTTAACACGCGAGTTTTGTGGGTATAGAGCCTAGTTGTTATAATGGTAGTTGCCTGTATATTTGTATAACATTGAAAGTCTGTAATTTCTTCATCTGGCTCATTTCCTTCTGATTCATTTATTATTTGAGGTGAAGCACAAAAGAGGAAACATTCTGAATGTGTGTATATCTGGTTTTTGGTGATGAGCAGGGTGGCTGTGAGGCATTCCAAAACTCATGTGGGTGCTGCGGATCAATGGGAGAAGAGGATCAGGAGCAATGTGAGGCCTTCTGTGATGTTTGTACTCATTTGTTCTTCCATCCTTGTGCCCTTTGCCAGGAAGGTCGTGAGGTCCGTCGCAGGTTGCCTCATCCTGGTTTCAATCCTCAACCCGTTCTGGTTATGATTCCTCCTGGAGAGCAAGGCATGGGCCGTGAAGCTTGAGATTGCCGTACCTGGCATGAGACCCCCTCATTGTGTATATCTAAGTGTGCTTCGAAATCTATACTATTTTAACAGTGCGTCAAGCCCTCTGAACTGCATCTTGTTGCTTGGTTTTCCCAATCAAGTATAAATAATTTGAAGATGGAAGTGTGGACTTTTGTGGTGTGCTTATATTTACATGTAGTATACTATTTGATATCTGTGAAACATAATTGAAAGTGGAGAACCTAATTTGGCAGCTTGGCCGTGAATTTTTACGGTTACTTTTTAAAGGATGTTTTGATTTTCAACAGGTGCTGATTTTCCGATTTCCCTTTTGAGGGGATTATATCTTAGTAGTGCAATCATTATGTCTAAACCCTACTTTTCGTCCTTTTTTTTTTCATATGATCCGTGGTGAACGATCGATGTCCTTAACTCACTGGATTTCCTTGATACTAACATGTTTAACTATCAACTTTGACAAAACGCATGCACATTTTAATGTAGTTTTCTTTGAAATGCTGCTGATGTTGAGGGGTATAGCTAGCATTCCCCGCTCTGCTCTCATCCTATTTGAGTGTTTGAGTGTGGACCGCATATTTCATTATCAGAAATCTGGCCGGATCCCTGAATAAGGGACTACAGCATAGAGCTGACTACACAGCGACTGCCGGAGTTGTCAAGAGACCAACACTCCAATTCCATCCACCAAACTGGCTACCAACCAACACAGCCCCATATTCTACCTAATATTCCCGAAAACTTGAAATCAAACTGTAGACAACCAAATAGATTTGGCAAAGCAACTCTTTCTAAATTCTGAGTCTGACTACTTGTTTAAGAAAGGATAGTCAAGTACAGACGGTAAATTTAAGAGATAAAAACTGTCTTAGGAACAGCATTCGCACTCCGTGGTCGCTAGCCCAGTCCAATTCCATCTAGTATTAGGGGAAATGAAAGAACAACTTCTCACCATGAGTTCAACATGCAGAGCTGCTGTCTTTCTTCCATATTTACTCCCCTGGAGCAGAGACGCCTTGCTTCAGCCTTTCCTTCTTCAGCTTCTTCTTGGACACCAGCTTCTTCTTTTTTGGAGGAATGGTTCTCTGAGCATAAACATAGAGTGCATAGTTTCCAACAAGAAAAGTCACCAGCAACCCAACAACAACAAGCAACACAATCAATCCAGGGTTGAATCCTTTTGTCCCCTGCATTAACAACACAGCAAGTTTCAGACCAATAATCGGAAGGATGAAAACAATACACAAAGAACTACAGGAAGTCTGCTGTACCCCAAGCAACTTTTCCTAATGCATCTGCAGGAATCACTCTCATACTCTATTTATACTCTATACTAACTGAATTTTATGCACAATCATTTTTAACATGAATCCTAGTGAGTAGACAATCAATTTTAACAGTTCTACACTTGAATCATCCTTTTGTATTATTACTTACAATCTGATTATATAGCAATACTACAGTGGTTATAACTTCAAAATTACAGAAGCAAAGCCCAGTGTCATGTCTTACATTCCTTGAAAAACCTAAAGCAAAGCGCATTTAAAGGAGAACCAAGCGGAGAACAATCATCTAAAACCAACAATGAGTTGTATGCAATGAATCTGTATCCTGAAGGGTCTCACTCTACATAACAAGACGGGATTAACTGCTTACATGTATCAAAACTAATAAATTACATAAGATTTATTGAAGGGCAAAATAGCTGTGAACTCAGGTTCCATGTTTCTCCATGTTATTTGACAACTCAGTTTAGAACAAGGCAATACATTTAAAGAAGGAAAGCCAATACTAGTTTTGGTTTAGAGAAAATGCACCAGGACTGGCAAGACCATGGTCTTGCCTGGTAATCAAAAAAATGCAGGTAAAAGAAGCCTTCGAAAAAAATGCAGGTAAAAGAAGCCTTCGAAAAAAATGCAGGTAACAGAATAAATATCAGATTGACCAGAAAGCACATGTGCAAAAACCACACTGTTCTGTAAAATGATTTTTAAAGTTTTAGAAATGAGAAATCATTGTACTTAAAAATACACTCCTTGTTTTCAGCATATGAAAGAAACCCGATAACCACAAGCACTACCAGTCATATGAAAGGAGTAACTCACTCTAATCCTGACCCACTGTCAGTTTAGCGAGATGAAAGAGTGAACACTTAATCCATCAAGACAAACTAGAGATGGTACCCGAAATCACACAATTAACATAACACCGATAGCTGCATAAATCAAAAAATAGGGTTCCACCAAATTACATGCATTTCAAGCTGAAACTATCACAATCAATACAATATAACTAGGCCAGAATTCACCAAACTAGCGATCACGCATTGAGCTCATAGATAACAACAAAAACAGAGGGATCAAACTCCTTCCAAGGAGATTAGCCACAACCAATTCAAAATCTCCAAAAAAACAGCACACAATCTCAATTGCATCATGAATCATCCAAAACCAATCCTCATATCACCAAAATCAATCAGATCAAGCCAACACAAACCGATATACGTAAAAATACAACAGATTTATCCATGCATGCAAGACATTGATGAACAGAGACAATCCTACAGCTCAAAATCAGAAATCAAAACTCCTATTCACGAATACAACATTTGAAGAAATAAAAATCAGAGAGCAAAATTGAAAGTGGGCGTCAACGTACCGCGTCGTCAAAGGGAGGGACCTGGTCCGCCATGGCGGGAGCTCTTAGGCCTGAGATTTGAGAGAGATCCGGTTCGCTGTCTCAACTGGGACAATAGTGAAGAACAAAATTTAAGAGCGAGACGCGTATAAATGAGGATAATTTGTGAAAAGAAAAAAAGACCTAAATAGTGATATTTTAAAGAAATAAAACTTTGATGTCTCGCGTTTTTAAAATTTTATAATGGTATTCTACGTTTTTATCGAGTTTAAAAAATGTATTTAGAACCGTTAGTTTCATAAAAAATCTATAGACACATAAAAATTCGACGACAATAAAATAGTTGAATATTCAAAACATATGTGGGCCAGATAAATCATATAAGTAGCACGTGAGTCAGCAAAAGTCAAAGAGGCTTCAGAAATACACGTGGCGACATGTGATTGGTCGGCCAACAACAGATTTGTCAAATCCTGACTAAAACAAATATTAAATATCATCCGTTAATCAATTGTCAATCACGTTAAATTGATTGTCGGGATTAAAATAAGATACTTAATAAAAATCAATCATGTCTTAACAGAGATAATTAAATTAATTAATTAAAGGTGATGATTGATTCAATTATTACCGATAAGGAATGAAATTCATTCGGCGTCTTCATTAAATGTCATATACGGAGGAGTGTCGACAATATAATTACCCTCTCTTATATCAAGAGGAAGTCTTCCGGCAATAGAGAACAAATCACCCCCGAGAGCTCAGAAGTCTCGAAAACACTAGTGGAGAATTATCAATCTTCCAAATAGTCAATTCCTCACAAGTCTCAAGCCTAAAAGTCATCAAATCCCGATGAGTCATCAAGCTGTCAAATAACTGATCTCTTCACCAGCCCTTAAGTCTAGAAGTCATCAAATCCCGATGAGTCATCAAGCTGTCAAATAACCGATCTCTTCACTAGCTTTCAAGCCTATAAGTTGTCAAATCTCGAAAAGTCACCAAACTGTCAAATAGTCGATCTCTTCACCAACTTCAAGACGGAAGACAAACCACCACGTGAAACTGCATGTGGATCAAACCCGACCAACATCAAGCCTCCATGGCTCTTGATCGATTTTCGTCTTCAAGTCTTCAACACATTAAAACTTCTACCAAGTTCTTCAACAAGCTCATGGAGAATCAACAAGCACCGAACACACGTGCCGATTCATCCGCCATCAAAGCCGAAAAACATTCACCACGTGACACAACTCGTGACCTAAATCCGATAAAAAATAAGCCTCTACGGTCCTTGGTCAACAACTTCTCCAAATCGTCAACACGATAGGAAGATCAAATCAAATCCAATTGATTCAAGATTAAGTGCTTGTCACCCTTGAATCAAATCAACGCTGTAAATCGAATTAGAGGACATTCTTGTTAAAAGAATACCAACAGAGATTGTAACTCGTAAATTCATTAATACAAATATATTATTTTATACATGTGTTTTTCTGTTATTGGTCACAGGAATTTTCGTGTTTACACTAACGACACACATTTTGAAAGGTATTTTAGTCTATTTCTATTTTTGCATTAACCTTTTTTTACTTCTCAATTTTCATTTTTTTTTGTCATTTTTCATTTTCCATTTCTCCTCTAGTAGCGCACCTCTCTTCTCTTTTTCTCTGGCAGCAGAACTTATCCTTCCCTTGTTCTTCTATAGACAATTTATTTTATTTAATTAATTATTATTCTTAATTTTAAAGATATGGAGTTTTAAAAAAGGAAAAAGGAATAAACATGAGATTTTTTTGCTTTTGTATTATTTTGAAGATAAAAAGAAGAAAAGTCTTTAAAAACAAAGGGTAACTCACTCTTTTTATGTCAAAAAAATGTATGGGTTAGTTTTTTAACAAAACTAAACGTTATCTTTATTTAATCAATATAAAAATGTAGGATACCATTGTAAAGTTTTTAAAAGGTGAAACACTAAATCTTTATTTTTTTAAAAGGTTGGAGACTGTTCAAATAATTTGTTCATATGAAAATGAATAAAAACTTTCGGCTTTGTTCTGATCGAGTCATTATGGGCCTTGGGGTCTGTGAATGTTCAAAGGCCCAGACCACTTTACATTTTGATCATCATTTTTCCAGGGACTGATCTTGTTTTGGGTGAATCTTATGGGGCGGACCATATGGTGGCTGCATCGCCTACCACGACTAGGGATCCTGACCCTAATTCTAGGGCTAACATTTTGGAGCTAGGGCAAGGGGTATGCAATGAAGTGCACTAACTTGTTGAAATCTGTGTTGCCAACTTCCGGGATCTTCTCCATTTAGGCATTTCGGCTTCAAAACTTGCTTCTTATAATAGCATTGCTGCTTCATTAGGTCATTCCGAGGCAGAGGTCGAAGCGTGAATGCTGCATCGGTGGTGTCTCTATAATTGGAGTACACACTAATTATTAGTGATTGGTTTTCTTGAACTTTAATAAGCGAGCTTACTAAAATTGTAGGCAGGCAAAAAGAAACAGTGAGCTTGGTATAGAGAGAGCGAGAAAACCCTAGAGCGAGAAAACTTGGTTTCACATTGTTCCTGTCCGGCGGCGCATGGGAGTTGGCTTTGCTCTAGGGCCTCGCCGGCATACCAAGTGTGCAGCCAGATGGGATGTTCAGTTAGTGGACGAGTCTCTTATTTGGGGGCTGAAGCTGAGAGGTACTTCTCTTCACGTTTTGATAATGATGAGATAGTGACGCACCGCCGAGATGAAATTGTGGTGGAACTAAATTAGTCTCGGGAAATTGAAGAATCGATTTGGAAGCAACGGTGAAGAATTAATTGGTTACAAGAAGGTGATCGCAATACGAAATTCTTCCATGGTTTTGCTAAAGGGAGGGGGCGTAAGAACATAGTTTCAGGACTCATGTCAAATGCTGGCGAGTGGATTGAGAAGGAAAATGAGATTCAACAGGCTTTTCATAATCGCTTCTCTCAATTATTCAGTTCAGAGGGGTGTGATCATATGGAGCTGGTGTTGGACACTATTAAGAGGAAAGTTACGGATGAAATGAATGTTCAATTGAACAAGCCTTTCACAAAATTGATAATTCATGAAGCCCTTATGCAGATGGGAGGTAAGGACGATTTCTCGGCAAGATTTTATCAGGCGTATTGGGACATAATTGGGGAGGAGGTGAGCAATTGCTGCTTGAAGGTTCTAAATGAAGGTGTTAGTGTGAAGGACCTAAACCATACTCTCTTAGTACTTATTCCAAAAATTGAAAGTCCACAGTCTGTTGCTGACTTTCGGCCGATAAGCCTGTGCAATGTGTTATACAAAATGATCTCCAAAGCCATGGTGAATCGAATCAAGTTCATACTCCCAGATGTCATCTCCTGTTTTCAGAGTGCTTTTGTCCCAGACCGGTGTATCCATGGTAATGTAATTACGGCTTTTGAGGTGATACATTCTATACGTAATAGACAGATAGGATCAGATCCTTATTGTGTTCTTAAGCTTGATATCAGCAAGGCCTATAATAGGGTCGAATGGGTATTCCTTCGCAATATCATGTTGAATTGAGCTAACTAGGGGTGAGAATCGGTGTGAATAGTGCGGTTTATAGCTAATACCGGACACCAAACCGATTTTTTTTTTGTTTGGTTTTTAATCTTTTAACGGAAAAACCGATTGTGTTCGGTTTTTTCGGTTTCGGTTATATATCTGGTTGTTTTCGGTTTTTTTATTTCGATTAGCTTGTAAGAAAACCTGAAATTAAATAACAAAAAACAAACATAGTAGAAAGTCTTACGTTACATAACAGTGTTTTTGAGAGAACCATCAGAATATAACAAGTTAGAGACTTCAAATAATAATGTACATATTATTTTCTATTTTAAAATATATATAATATCAGTTAATATTTATATAAAATAATATTTGTATATGTAATTTTCTACTTTATATTTAATATATATATATATATATATATATATATATATATATATATATATAATATCTGTTTTTCGGTTCGGTTTCGGTTTCCAAACATCAGAAACCAAAACCAAACCAAACACTTCGGTTTTTCAGTTTTTTCAGTGCGGTTTGGTGTGAGATTTTTTGGTTACAATTCGGTTTTGGTTCGATTATTTTTTGGTTTTCGGTTTTGAAGTCTCACCCCTAGAGAGTTAACTATGGGGTGTGTAGAATCGGTCTCTTTTAGAGCATATGCAGCCTCTCTTCTCCATCAATCCTTCAATCCATCAATTTAATTGCTTTCATCAATTACTATTCACTACAAATTGCTTTTCTGATCCAGTTTTTATGCACCGGTGCAACTCCGTCACAGAGGCAATCACTATTCATCAATTAAGTTTTTAACTTTTAAAATTTTGTATATGATAATCAACCAATAGTGAAGTGATATGTGACATTTTCCATATTTCCTTATCACTGAAATAATGGTATAGATTTTCGATAGGATTTTGGACCAACCAAAATTTGACACGTATATGCTTGTCAACTAAATAATGTCGTTGGATTTCGATAGGATTTTTGATAAGATTTTCGACGAACCAAAAATCGACATGTGTCTGTTTGTCGGTCAAATAATGTCATTGGATTTTCGAAAAGATTTTCGACGAATGACGGTTGGACACGTGTAACATGATCTTCAAACTCTATGATCCGAAATTGACCATAAATAAGCTTCATCACACTCTATACTCACTCAACCTTCACAACTCACTTCCAAATTTTTGAAAACACAATCCCTCAATTACTTCTCCACATTCCCTGATCACTACGATGAGCTTCTTTCGCAAATTGTTGAAGCAAGGGCAACAACACAATCAAGAGGATGCTGAGATGATGGATACCATGATGACTAATGCGGCCATGTTGATGACATATCTTAATACATCAGATCAACCACAAGGACGAGGTTCACGCCCTGGTCGCTCTCCTAATCACCCCAGAAATAGGGCAACTGGGGGAGCAAGTCTCATGGCTGATTACTTCATCGAGCGTCCTATCCGTTGGAGAACTAGGGTTGCTGCCCGAACAAAAGATGACAGGTGCCCTTCGAATGTTAGCGTATGGTGCAGCTGCTGACCAGTGTGCTGAGATATGCAGGATGGGTGAATCTACTACACTAGAGTGCATGAAGAAGTTTTGCCAACAGGTGGAATATCATTTTGGTCTAGAATATCTCCGTGCCCCAACAAAGAGAGACCTCCAAAGGCTTCTTGCTAGGGCTGATCAGCGAGGTTTTCCAGGAATGATCGGAAGCATTGACTGCATGCATTGGGAGTGGAAGAACTGTCCAGCCGGATGGCATGGAGCTTATGCTGGTCGGAAGGGTCGTCCCACCATCATACTAGAGGCGGTGGCCTCGCATGACACGTGGGTGTGGCACTCTTTCTTTGGTGTGCCAGGAGCTCAAAATGATATCAACGTCCTCGATCAATCACATGTCTTTGAAGGGCTCATAGCTGGAAACACCCCGGCTGTGACGTTTCACTTCAACGGAAGGAGATACAGCAATGCTTATTATCTGGCTGACGGAATATATCCAAGGTACTCAACATTTGTGAAAACTATTCCAAACCCTGAATCTCAAGCACAAAAACTATTTGCAAAGAAACAAGAAGGATACCGCAAAGATGTAGAGAGGTGTTTCGGCATCTTGCAATCTCGTTGGGCTATCATTCGCCATGGAGCTCGGTTACACAAGAGGTCGACACTAAAAAGCATAATGATGGCTTGTATTATATTGCATAACATGATTGTAGAGGATGAATTTGAGGAAAGCGAATTTATCGAGCCGGAAGAAGAAGATCTTCTAAACCCACAAGCTGCAAGAGTTTATGATGGGCCCGTGGATCATCAGGGCGTTCGAATTCCTTTTTTACCTGTGGGAAGAGATGGACGAAACCAACATGCATTTTGGGATCGTATTGACCACCTCGAGTCAGCTTATATCCACAACATTCTTCAAAATGATTTAGTGGAGCACAACTGGGCTTTAGAAGCCAACCAACAATAATCAATTGGGCATTGTATTTTAATTCGTTAATGTAATTTATTTTGCATTGTATTTTAATTTGGTATTCTAATTTTATTTTGCATTGTATTTTAATTTGAAAATTAGAATGAATTAGAAAATAAAATTCTTTCATATATAATAACTTGAAATTGAGGAACATAAAATAACATAAAAATATTACAACAACATAATATCACTCTTCATCAAAGTGAACATAATAACCATCACTTGTGCTACTACTCTTATTCATTTTTCTCATGATATCCGCTTTCCTCTTTGTGTGCCACATCAACTTTCCCGGGGTCATAACACTCCTATCCATTGTCATAATTCTTGTTTCTTCTTCCAACTCTGCAACCGTATCACGTCGGGCCAACCTTGCTTCCTTTTGCTTTTCAAGTTCTAAGCCCTCCCTAGCCAACCGAAGGTTCTCCTCATCTCTTCTCATGCTAGCCTCCATAAATGCTTTTTGATTACATTGCATATTATGAAAGACCGCCAAAGACATCTCTTCTTTCTCCGTCATACCTTTTTTTCCTTTCTTCTTTGCTTCCTTTGCCGCCTTTACTCCCATAGGTCTAACCGGACTCGATGGACGAGGTATCTCTTGGTTTGGTGGCGAAGTTGTGTATCCTTCTTCATCATCCAAGTTAATATGCTCATCCGCGTCGGTATGCTCATCCGTTTCATGGAGCACGGGGGACGGAAAATTTCGCTCAAACGGAGAAGAAGTGCTACTCCCAACAATCACGAAATGAGGATGATTTTTTACCGCTTCATAACATTCCTTGTAAGTAAATTCCTTTTTAAAATCTTTGTAAAATAATGATTGAGCTTGAGTTTCCTAAAACACACAAAAAACAAAAATGAGACATATATGAAAATTTAATTAAACAAACAAAATTAAATTGAAATATTTAGTATATGACAAAAAACATAAATGAAAAACCGATTAGGCATACCTCATCAACCAAATTCGTCCCGCTAGCCGCACGATCTCTTGCTTTTGCTACCGCTATAGACCACTTCTTAAGAATTCTCTTCAAGCGCGGAAAACGTGACTCGAGCGCAACTTTGGAACGAGCTTTTTGTGAAGGATCGTCGGGATTGCCATACCAATTTTTCTCATAATCTTCATATATTTTCTGCCACAAATTTCCTTTCGCTTGATATCAGCCGGTAATGTTACAAGTGGATTGCCGTACCCAAGAAACACATAGCTGCAAATCTTCAGAGGGAAGCTAAGTAGTCATTTTCTAAGAACACTAAAAAAAATATTGAGGGGAGAGGGGAAGATATGAGGGAAAAAATTAGAAGTGGTGTAAATTATATGAAGAATAGAGTTTGGGTATTTATAGGGGAAGAATTGACCGTTGTACAAACATTACCGTTCGGAAGCAAAAGTAGCCGTTGCCGGCCTGCTTTGAAATTGACACGAGTCGGCTGCTGATTGGCCAACGGCAAAAAGCTGTCGGCCACCTTTTTTTTTATAATTTTTTTTATAAAAAGGGCGGACGCCACATGCGTGGGTCCCACCTCAACTGCCTCCATCACAGAGGCAGGCGCCTCTAGCTTGCCGGCCTGCTGGTCTGCTGCTCTCCGCGTGGGTCCCACATGTTTTTCTCCCTCCATTTGCAACCGCTGCATCTCCCTTCTCCATCAATCTAGCAATCAATATGCCGAATTGAGGTGATGGAGGAGCTCCAGTGCATCTGCTCTTAGTATTTTGTGGAATGGACAGGCTATGGGCAAGCCAACAAGAGGCTTGCGCCAGGTGACCCACTTGTACCGTATCTTTTCTTGCTATGTTCGAAAGGACTTACCAGTTTATTCCAGAATGCGGAGAGAAAAGAGAAATTATCAAAAATGACCAATTTTGAAGGCTCAAGATGATTTTTAATCAGCTTTTATAAAACAGTTGAAAAATGACCACATAATGGAGAAAATATCATATTTACCCCTATGATCTAAATATCATATTGGCCCTCAGCGCATACAAGATGTTCCTCTCCAACAAAACCACATCCATATCTTCACAACTCATACACCAGAGATATTGGCCCTCAGCGCATACAAGATGTACCTGAGCACTGCCGAACCGCTCTCTCGTCCTCCATACAAGATGAGTTGTGAAAATGGGATATCGTTTTAATCTCTATAAATGGGAAGTGTTTCTCGATTCTTGTCCAATTTCGGCTGATGAGAATATTTTCTTGTTTGTTAATGCACTACTCTTTTCATTGTTTATGAAAAACTGGCTTCTCTAAGTAAAAACCAGTGAGTCTATTTCCTTGTTAGCCACTTGATGCTCAATACTGGAGCCTATAAAGAATGAACTGTGCATTTTCTCTTCAAACTTTCCAACCACAAATTTAATGTACATGCTGTGATTCTCTAAATGGATCAATCTATACAATGAACATGTTTAGTACTTTACACTTATGACACAGTTTTGGCTCTAATCGGTTTGTACTGAAGTGATTCTTCACCAAGCAAAAGTGTCCTGAGAATGACTTCACATAAACCAGCATAATGGATGATCAAATGCCCACCATCAGGAACTTCATGATACAGAATCCAGGGTAGTTTCAACGAAATGTATCTTTGCAGTTGAAATGGCACAACCTTATCTTCATAACCTTGCCATATGTGGACGACACTCTGATTTTGCGGGAATGGATTACTTAGATCCATCGGATCAAAATCCCAATGGCTGAAAGCTGCTTTAAAGTCATTATGCAGAGTATCGAAAACCCCTCTTTGCCGTAATTTATCCTGCATTAGTAAACAAGAACATAGTTTCAGGTGTCTAAGTAGGTAACAGTTGGATAAGATCAAGATATGGTTACCTTAGTGAGCATTGGGAAGCCTGGTGCTGTTTTGAGGGCATCAATGTCTCTGGTGTTGAAGAATACCGGGTTTCTTTCCATGAGAGGTGAGAGATGGGAAGGGGAAAGATTGTGATAAGGAGGATCGACAACTCAACCAGCAGGCAGGTGACGTTTTCGAAACGGAGGAATGGATTGTTGAAGAAGGCAAAAGAACTGGCGATCCTGTGTGATGCTGAGGTCGGAGTCACCATTCTTCACATGAGATCTGTATAACCACATCCCCTACAAATGAGATCTGTATAGCCACCATTCTTCACTACTCTCTCACTCGCCGCCACCACCACGATACAAGCCATGCAATCCTCCACGCTCCGATCGGCCAAAACCCTCCCCTCGTCGGGTCTCCGTCTTTGACCACCTTGCTGCTCCAGTCGTTGAACCAGAAACGAGATTCGAAGGAAGAAGAGAGAAGAAAAGAAGAATACATGGGTTGTTCTTTGAGCTCTGTTTTCAAAGCGAGTGGTGGTGCATGTTAGGTTGTCAATCAATCGGAGCAACAAGGTGGTCTTTGCCGCTCGCTAGGAGGCTTTGTTGTGTGGTTAGAGCGGCCCATGAGGCTGGGTTTGCAGCCGTGAAGATCGGGCTGCGTTGGTGGAGGACGCAACTGGGTATAGGAAGAAAAATAGATTAGAGATTTGAGAATTTAGATCATAAGGGCAAATATGACATTTTCCTCCATCATGTGGTCATTTTTCAACTGTTTTATAATACATGGTTAAAAATCATCTTAGGCACTTAAAGTTGGTCATTTTTGATAATTTCTCGAGAGAAAAGGCCATCTATGTGAAGCTAACGTGACACTCATCTCCACATCTATTTCACACCTTTTATTTGCAGATGATAGTCTACTTTTTAGGAAAGCAGATATGCAGGAGTTAACTTTGGTGAAGCAATGCTTACTGCAATATGAGAGAGCGGCATGACAGAAGGTGAATTTTCAGAAATTAGCAGTGTCGTTTGGTCCGGGCTTGAAGGAAGAGCAGAACACCTCTATTGCTAATTTTCTAGAGGTCCAGTAGTTCCTTTTCATGAAAGGTACTTGGGGTTACCTACTGTGGTAGGAAGGAATAAGAAAGAGATGTTTAAGAAGCCTCATCAGCAACTTGACCAGCATCTGCAAGGTTGGCAATCAAGACCTCTCCAAGGCTGGTAAGACTGTTTTAGTATAGGCTGTTACGTACGCAGGCTATCCCCTCATACACAATGTCAATTTTCAAGCTATCAAAAGGGGTATGTCGTACGTATCAATCGAAGGTTGCCAAATATTGGTGGGGATCTGGAGGGAAGAAGAATGGTATTCATTGGTGCAACTGGGATATGCTTTGCAGAAATAAGTTGGATCGAGGTCTAGCATTTCGTGACATTGAATGTTTTAATCAAGCACTACTTGCAAAAACAGTTTGGAGGATCGTGATGCAGCTAAACTCTCTAGCTAACAGGGTTTTACAAGCTAAGTATGTTCATGGTGGAGACTGGGCAGCGACACCTATTGGACCAAAACCATCTTTCATTTGGAGAAGCTTGGTGTGGGGGAAAGAAATTTTATGTGCTGGTATTAGATGGCCTGTTGGTAATGGTATTGCAATAAGAATTTGAGAGGACAAATGGTTGCCGTCTCCATGGTCTTTCTGAGTAGTAACTCCACGGCTTATGGATAGCAATACTAGAGTGAGCACTCTGATGAGGAGTCAAGGTATGTGGGATGTAAATTTTATTCAAACTCATTTTCTTGTGGATGTGGATAAAATCTTGTCCATTCCAGTATGTGAAAAGAGTGAAAGTGATGTAGCAATTTGGTACTACACAAATGATGGACATTACACTGTGAAATCTGGTCAGTGGTTGGCAATGGAGTTGAAACAGGTGGGAAAGAGCATAAGCGGTAGCGGTGAAAAGGATGAAATTAACTCCAAATAGTTAGAGTATCATCTGTGGTCTCTCGGTGGAGAGCTTACCATGCATTCTTATCTTGTGTTGAGTGTTTGTTTAAACGCAAAGTGTGCTCTTCGGATATTTGTGGTAGGTGTGGTGGAGTTAGTGAATCAGTTTTACATAGTTTGTGGGATTGCCGCATATTTCAAAAAGTATGGAAGTATACTTGGTTAGCTGGAGTGGTGAAGCTATGAAAATTTCAGTCTTTTAGTGATCTCTTGTATGGCTGTGGAGGGTACAAATAAAGAATTAGAGTTTTTTGGTTTAGTTTGCTGGTGGATCTGAAGTGTAGAATGATGCTATGCATGGGAAGGAGGGATTAAAGCCTAGTATACTTGTTCAACGGTGGAGGGAATGGCAGTCAGAACTAGCTCATACTCAAAGCACTAACAAGTCGATTACTGGTATGGTGGTGAAGGAGAAAGTGCGCACCCCACATGCAAGTACTATTTCCAGTTCTCTACTGTATTTTGATGAGGCTGTGGAAAAATTAAATGGAGGGGTGTTAGGATTTGTAGTGTTGAACCCAGATCTTGGTCTTCTAGGTGCCTTGTCAGAACCACTTCCTTTTTCTCTAAATCCAAAAGTCACTGAAGAATTTGTTTTGTGGTATGAAATTGAGTATGGAAAGTAGGGGTGGGCAAAAATCTGGTTTTCAACTGAAAACCCAAAAAATCATCCAAAAAACAGACTGGAAAACTGATCAATTTAAAGCGGGTGAAAAATAGCTTAAACCAATCCGATCTAGTTTGAATAGGGTTGGTTTCGGTCTAGCCTAAAAACCGGTCTGAAAAAACTGAATTTTTTTAATATATATTATATATTTTTTATAACAAGTGTCACCATTTTATTAGCTTTTTTGATTTCTTACTCCGCAGCCTCCCACACTTGATCACAGACAACTATATATAAGAAAAAAACCCTAATCCTATTACTCTACGTCTCTCTCGCCTCTCACTTTCTCAGACTCTCAGTCTCTCAAACCCTAATCCTAAGCACCTTGTCGTCGACATGGAGGATCTCGACGACTTCGACTCCGATCTCCCCGCCAAGCTCCGCTCCGCCCCTACTCTGATCAAATCCGATCCGATCTCATGGAATTAGGTTTTTCAATTTCGTTAGTTTGTTGATTTTGATGAATTTCTGGTTTGAATTTGTAGTTTGAGAACGCTGTCGGGCAGGTTTTGGCGTATTTGATAACGAAAGTGATAAAGTAGTCTGGGGTTCAACTCCAAAACCAATTGGCAGTAGAGAGAGTAGCCCAAACCCTTATAAACCCACGGGCAAAGTCTCATATTCCCGATGTGAGATATATTTCTCAACACGCCCCCACACGTGTGGCGAATCTTTAAGCCTAACACGTGGACAACAATTTGGGTGGTCGTAGAGTTCGTGTGGCCTTTGGGCTTCACATGTGTACGTGAATAACCCGCTCTGATACCATGATAAAGTAGTCTGAGTTCAACTCCAAAACCAATTGGCAATAGAGAGAGTAGCCCAAACCCTTATAAACCCACAGACAAGGTCTCATATTCCCGATGTGAGATATATTTCTCAACAGAAAGTGACCGGAAGCGAAGGTCAGTTGGAGGAGCTGGTGCCGGAGGATTTCCAAATTCGGGTGAAATCCGAAACCGATCCGGTTTGCGGATGATTCGAATAATTGGTTAACTGGATTTTATATTCGGATGAAGATTTTATAAATCCGAATGATTTGGATTGGATCCGATTTGGGCTCAAAACCGGTACAGTCCGAATATGTTCAGCCCTAATGGAAAGAACTGGGAATAACAAACATGGATATAAGGGGTGAAGCTCTAAATGTACTTAATGGCTTAAAGACTTGTGACTGAGATTTTAGCGAGATAAGAGGTGTTCTTGATACGTTGAGATTGCTCATGACTGAATTCGAGGTAGTTTCATAGAGGCATGTGAAGAAACGTTTTAATATACTAAGGACTTTGTCATCAGCTGAAGGTTGGTTTTGCAAAGATCAAAGGCCTCAATGGCTCCTTGAGTTAATTACTGGTAGATGCTTGATGTACTGGGGGTTCTTCCTTTAGAATTATTACCCATATGACTATTTGGTCTGGAGTTAATAAAGTTTCTTTCAATTAAAATAAACAATATGTGTAGTGAATAAAATTGTTTATAGAATAACAATAAACTCGCCCTATACAAATCTTGTACGATCTCAAACTAATACCATCGAATCTCTCCCTCCATATATCAATCTCAAAATGATCTTTACCCTCGAGGAGGACAACCAAGACTGACAATACTAGGCACATGAGTTGTCATACCTTGGATATATTAACATGCCCACCTCATTCATTTCTCAACTCTTAGTATGAAAGTGGTCAGAATGCCACACTAGGGAAAAAAGGTCTTCTTTTATAGTTAAGTTGCTGTCATGACCAATTGGCATTTGATTTTGTGTACTAATGTATTATACTAATGTCTTAGGCATATTAATCATTTTTCACGTATTTTTGTTCATTACTTTGTGTGGAGACAAGAACTTCTCAACTACACATGTTTGTGTGTATCAAAAAGAAAAAAAAAGAACTACAACGGTCCCGTGCCAGAAGAAAACTGTCGTTTATATGGTCGGTACAACGGCACACTTCACTATATTTAAGATTCTGGGTTTTGCAAGAAAATACGAGTTTTTGAATGGTAATTGATTATCCAATTGCTTAATGCCACCTCAGCAAATTAGTTCTGCTATTGTGATTCTCATGGCCCCAAAAGTACAACTCCTTAAAAGGAAAGCGAATTTTTGATTCAGTTGGACACAATGAGTGAACTGGTTGCATTCCTGTGATGCTTAGAAATCTTCTAAGCTTTGATTGTAACATTGTCTCATGATCCTCATCAGTATAAGGAGCTACTGCTATATTTTAAGTTAAAAAAACAGTAAGAAATGCTATATCTTTGAAACCACGGTCGTAAAAATAATCAAACGTAAGGATCACTAATCAAATTATTAGTGATAAAATTATATAATATTTAGAAATTTCGCCACATTTTCGGAGCTCCATATTATTGACATTTGAGTCGGAGAATTAACTTTTACAAATTGTTTTTCACCATGCCAATTGATGTGTATGTATAGTTAAAGAGCTCGAAAAGGAGTGTGTTTATATTTAGGTACAACTACGACCATATATGCAGCCATAAAAGATCTCTTTTGACAAATGCATGGAGCCATGGACTAAGAACAATTTATAGAAGAGGGACGTAGACGTTGTTATACCATTCATGTGTATACGATACCGACGACATGGTGTGCTGGATCTGGGCCACATTACCAGGGAGCCTAACATGGAGCACTTTGAGGATATCTGTCTTGAATGTCTTGTACTTAACGAGTTGAAATGTTGATTTAAGTTCATTCAAGATCTTCATGAATATCCTATAGTACCAGTTGAAGTTTTAAATTCTTTCTTTATCTTCAATTTTTGGATAAGTTCTTAAGATTCAGTAAGGAAAGATTTTATATGGTTTGGATAGTCAGCCAGATTTTATATGGTTTGGATAGTCAGCCAGATTTTATATGGTATGGATAATTTAAAGACACTATAAATAACCGATAACTATGAACAGTTAAGTTTTGATCTATGACAATGCCTAAACCCTACATGAGTTTAAGTAGTTTAACTATGTCTGGTTTTCTCCGTTGAACTTCAAGCTTGACCTTTATTCCCAAATATTCTGTTGCCATGTTTTTTGAAAAATTATCAATAATGACCAATTTTGAAGGCTCAAGATGCTTTTCAACCGGCTTTTACAAAACAGTTTAAAAATGACCATTTGATGAAGAAAAATATCATATTTACCCTTATGATTTAAATTCTAAAATCTCTTATCAGTTTTTCTTCCTCCGGCAGCCTCTCCTACAAAACCCATCCCTCACACACACACACTCTCTCTCTCTCTCTCTCTCTCCCTCTTTCTCTCTTCTCACATCACTGGCATCGCCACCATTCTTCACTACTCTCTCACTCGTCGCCACCACGATGCAAGCCATACAATCCTCCACGCTCCGACCTTCCCTGCTCGGCCAAAACCCTCCCCTTGTTGGGTCTCTGTCTTCAGCCACCTTGCTACTCCAGTCGTTGAACCAGAAATGTGATTTGAAGGAAGAGGAGAGAAGAAAAGAGGAATACGTGGGTTGTGCTTTGGGCTCTGTTTTCAAAGCGAGCGGTGGTACAGGTTCGGTTGTCAATCGATCAGAGCAACAAGGTGGCCTTTGCCTCTTGCTAGGCGGCTTTGTTGTGTGGTTAGAGCGACCCATGAGGCTAGGTTTGCAGCTGTGGAGGTCGAGCTGTGCTGGTGGAGAACGCAACTAGGTAGGGCTGGACATGGGACGGGATGAGACGAGATTCGCCTTCCGTCCTGAAAATATATTATCGGGACGGGGCGAGACAGGATTGCATTTTTAGAAACGTATCATGTACGGGACGATCCCGTTCGGTACCAGGACGAGATCGGGACGAGACATGGATCTGGCAACGATATAAAAAAAATTAAAATAAACATAGAATAGATAAATTGATCCTAAATTCTTGAAGAAGTTTTATATCTATTTTTATAAAGTCAATATGAATTCATCCAATATTGATGAGAGTTTTATTGTGTATTAATTTCTCATATATATATATATATATATATATATATATATATTCTATGGTGTTACTTTTTCATGGTATAATTGTCCTAGTTCTAAACTTCTAACTCTATATAAGTACAAGACGAACAAAAATTGTAAAAATGAAAAGTGAATCAATAACTAATTAATTAAATGCTTGTAATTTGTATCTAACTGATTAATTAAGATCTTGAAAAAACTCTCAAGTTTGAAAAATCAAAGAAACTCTAATTATCACTGCATAACTTCGTTGTGGCAGCCGATATCTTTCATATGATCATCATCATCATCATCAAATATGAATGAATTATCCAACTCTTGTTGTATGGAACTAGTACTGTGAATTTATATTTAGGTTTTGGACGTCTCATTGAGTGTTTTTGAGTTCATTGTAAGATATTATACACCTTAAAAATCAAACGGTTATGATCGGATACAAGTACACACTACCAGAACAACCACTTTAGCCGACGAAATTTTTTCGTCGGCTAAACCCTAATTTTCGTCGGCTAAAGCCTTAGCCGACGACACGTCGTCGGCTAAGAAGTCGTCGGGTAAAATCCGTCGGCCAACACTATAGCCGACGAAATTACTGTTCATCGTCGGCTAAAGTCATTTATTTAGCCGACGAATAAATTTTTCGTCGCTTAATTTCTGGACTTTAGCCGACGAAATTTATTAAAATTCGTCGGCTATAGCTATTATTTTTATTTATTTATTTAACTTTAGCCGACGAATTTTAGGGTATTTCGTCGGCTATAGTTATTATTATTTTTTTTTAAAATTTTAGCCGACGAATTTTATTAAAATTCGTCGGCTAAAGTTATAATTTTTTTATGTAATTATTATTTTTTAAAAAAAAATTTTCTTTTTTTTAATTTTAGCCGACGAATTTTATTAAAATTCGTCGGCTATAGTTTTAATCTTTTTTTTTTAAAAAAAATTTTCATATTTTTTTCTTTTTTAATTTATGTAATTATTATTTTTTAAAAAACTTTAGCCGACGAATTTTAAGGTATTTCGTCGGCTATAGTTTTTTTTTAATTTTTTCATATTTTTTTTTTTAATTTTTTCATATTTTTTTCTTTTTTAATTTATGTAATTATTATTTTTTTAAAAAACTTTAGCCGACGAATTTTAAGGTATTTCGTCGGCTATAGTTTTTTTTCGTTTTTTTTTTAAATTTTTTCATATTTTTTTTCTTTTTTAATTTATGTAATTATTATTTTAGAGAAGTAGGAGGGATTTGAAGGAGGAGGAGGAGGGAGAAGGTTAGGAGAGGGAGGAGGAGGAAAGAAGATGAAGAGGAGGAGAGGAGGAGGAGGAGAAGGGAAGGATGAAGAGGAGGAGGGAAGATGAAGAGGAGGAGGGGAAGGGAAGATGAAGAGGAGGAGGAGGAGAAGGGAAGGATGAAGAGGAGGAGGGAAGGGAAGATGAAGAGGAGGAGAGGAGGAGGGAAGGGAAGATGAAGGGAAGGATGAAGAGGAGGAGGGAAGATGAAGAGGAGGAGGAGGAGGAGAAGGGAAGGATGAAGAGGAGGAGGGAAGATGAAGAGGAGGAGGAGGAGGAGGAGAAGGAGAAGGGAGGATGAAGAGGAGGAGGAGAAGGGAAGATGAAGAGGAGGAGGAGGAGAAAAATGAAAGATATAGAAAATTTTGAACTTTAGCCGACGAAAGTTCGTCGGCTAAAGTTCAAAATTTTCGTCGAAAAATTTTAAAATTTCAAAAATCCCCGCCAAAAAATTTGAATTTTTAATTAACTTTAGCCGACGAAATACCCTAATTTCGTCGGCTATAGTTATTTATTTATTTAACCTTAGCCGACGAAATACCCTAATTTCGTCGGCTATAGTTATTTATTTTATTTATTAATTTAACCTTAGCCGACGAATTACCCTAATTTCGTCGGCTAAAACCCTAAACCCTAAACCCTATACGTAGAAGCTTCAAACGCAAAAAAGTCGTGAAATAAGATATGACCGGAATGGTGAAATACGTCTATAGTTGAAAAATCACGTAATTCCGGTAAAGTCTCGGTACCGATAATTGCGGTTAACTCAATTTTCCATTCTTTCTCCTTAGAGGTAGCCCTATATCCGGTAGTTATTTTTCATAAAATTTTTATACCACTGGTTGCGTCTCATCGATTTGAAACTATTTGCAGTTGAAGGTCCGGGCAAAATACGTAATTTAGACGGTCAAATGACCGTTTCCGTGCATTAAGGGGTTTGACTTACGTGATTGACCGTAAGGATCGAGCCCTTAACGTTGTCAGATTAAGTTAAATTTTTTCCTATATACATATTTCAACATAATGATCATATCTGACGGTCGGAATTTTATTTCTCAACTTTGATCATCGGAATCACAACATGCGTACTAATGTTGTATAACTTGTTTACTAAGCTTTAAGTAAATGTTTCGTTTCTAAAACAAACTGTACGTAGAAACTTCAAACGCAAAAAAGTCATGAAATAAGATATGACCGGAATGGTGAAATACGCCTACGGTTGAAAAATCAAGTAATTCCGGTAAAGTCTCGGTGCCGATAGTTACAGTCAATACAATATAGAGGTTTGACTTACGAGATTGACCGTCTAGATGAAGTCCTTAAATTTATCAGATAAAGTTGAATTTTTTACCAGAGATATATTTCAACATATTGATGATATCTGACGGTCGTATTTTTGTTTGTGAATTTTGATGACCGAAATCACAACATGCCTACTATTTACCATTATTTATCTATACGGGGATGCCTATCATGGAGGGGTAAATGTCTCAACATTTTTAGATGGACAGTTGCGTCTCATTATGGTGAGTGATTGTTGTGTTGAAGGTTCGGCCAAAATACCTCATGTAGGTGTAGATATGGACATTTTCGTGTATTAGGCGTTTAGAAAAACTTCATTTTGAAGCCTTAAACGAACTCGGATGGCCAAAAAAGCCTGTATGTCATGGCAAAGCCATGAGTTTTACTCCTGGGCCTGTTCTGCTTCCAGATTGGTATCACAATAGTCAATCGGACACCGAAATATCCGTAGTACAATTTTATAACTAAAAGTTACTTTAGCCGACGAAATTAGGGTATTTCGTCGGCTAAACTTTTCAAATTTCGTCGGCTAAAGTTCACATACTATAGCCGACGAAAAAAGCACTTTAGCCGACGAAATTTGTTTTCGTCGGCTAAAATTTAACTATAGCCGACGAAAAAATTAGTTTAGCCGACGAATTTTTTTTTCGTCGGCTAAAATGCCACTTTAGCCGACGAAATTTTAACTTAGCCGACAAAAAAAAATTTCGTCGGCTAAAGTGGACTTTAGCCGACGAAAAAAAAATTCGTCGGCCTGTTTTTAGATATTTCGTCGGCTATAGTCTTTTTTCTGGTAGTGACATTTATACTTTCGGGATGGTCCCGTCCCGTTCTGTCCAGTTTTCAAACTATCGGGACGAGACGGGACGGTACTGTCATTTTAAAATTTTATCTCGTCTCGTCCTGCTAATTTTCGGTAAGGAACCGGGACGGGATCGAAATTACGGTACGAAGTGCCCAACCCTATAACTGGGTATAGGAAGAAAAACTGATCAAAGATTTGAGAATTTAGATCAAAAGGGCAAGTATGCTATTTTCCTCCATCATGTATGTTGTCATTTTCAACTGTTTTATAGTACATGGTTCAAAGTTAGTCATTTTTGATAATTTCTCATGTTTTTATTCTTTCCTTAAAGTAGTGGGAAAGCCACAAGGAAAGTATAAAGGTAAAGTTTCATTTTATGTACTTTCTCCAATGTGGGGGGTAACATCATGGCATGTATATGGATGAGATTACATGCGTGAATGCTCCAAAGCTTCATGATTGAGTTGGGAGAAAATGTAAAGAGAACACCCAATTGTGGAAAGATTAAAAGGGAAACGCAAGCTCAAAGTTGGATGGAAATTAAAACTTTCTTGAAAGGAAAAATCACCCCACTTCTATTATGTATGATCCATCATTTCTTGCCGTTACACCCATCTCCACCAATAACAAACAAAATCAGTGATGTTTCCACAAAGCTAATCATAAATATGCAATTATTTTTTTCTTCCTATGATACAATACCAATACCAATACCAATACCCTATTCATTCTTGCCTCCTTTTGACAACTAAGATTGCTTGTGAAACAAACTAAATGCCCACCATTCTCAAACTAAGAAAACGACCCCCACCCATTTCTTCTCCATCAAACTATAAGACCCACTTTCACTAGTATATATAGTCTAGCTAGTACAATGTAGATGGAGTATAATGTATCATAAATAATATTTTAATTAACGGGGAAAACTTTGCGGCTTATGCTAACCTTGGATGTTATTGTGTCATACATACAGGAAAAAAATGAAACGAATGTAAGACCGTTTGTTTGTTCAGACGATATGATCATCACCACGACCATTGAAGCTGTTTTCGGAGGAGGAGGTGGAGATGGTGATCATGCCATTGCAATCAGAAAAACTGTCCTGCAAGCTTAATAAGAGATGTGAAGTGCTAAAAGTCGTGGTGGGTTTCGTTCTTGGGACAATGGGGACTTCGGCTTCACCCACTAGCATTTGCACCACAATTCTCATTGTAGGTCTAGCATTAGGGTCAGGGTGGGAGCAAGCGAGTCCAATCAGTAGCACTTTCCTCATTTCAGCCTCGTCAAATTGCCCCTCTAGCCTTGGATCAGCTGCCGTTAGCAGCCTTCCATCTCTGTGCAACCTCCAAACCCACTCTACCAAATTGCTACAAGCACCTGCTTTCCCTACTCCACTGACTTCCTTCTCAATAGGTCTCCTCCCACTGGCTACCTCAAGCACCACAGCTCCATAGCTAAACACGTCCGTTTTCTCGGTGGCTCTTCCTGTTAATAAGTACTCCGGTGCCAAATACCCCATTGTCCCGGCTGCCACTGTGGCGTCTGGTGACTTATCGTGCTCAATTTGCCTTGCCAACCCGAAATCACCTAACCGAGAGTTGAACCCTTCATCTAGCATAATGTTGCTGGTCTTAACATCCCTATGGATCACCTGATTCTCACATTCTTGATGCAAATAGGCCAATGCCGACGCAACCCCTAATAGAATTTTTCGCCTATGGGGCCATGGCAATGGCATTCTTGCTTCAAACAATGCCTTGTCAAGACTACCATTAGGCATCAAGTCATACACCAACAAAATCTCACCTTTCTCATGGCACCAACCTTGAAGCCTAACAAGATTCCGATGCCTAAGAGTTCCGATTATAGACAATTCGGACAAAAACTCATTCTTCCCCTGAGTACTATGACTACATCTCTTCACCGCGACAATGTCACCCGTCTCTGATAATATCCCCTTGTAAACAATCCCAAATGCACCATGCCCGATAACCCGATTCGCATTGAAGCACTTGGTAGCCGCCTTGAGCTCCCTATAACTGAACTCCTTAGGCATTTTGATCACATCCGAAGCAAAACTAGACTCCGATTTCTTAACATGTCTGATCTTCTTGTTGTAAACCCAAATCAAAAGCCCGGCAAACAGAGCCAAAACGAAAGCCCCAGCTGTAACAACCCCAGCAACAGCTCCCGGACCTTGCTTGCAAAGCTGGTTATGGCAAGAAGACTTACTGTTCTTCTGAGTAGTACTAGTACTAGAAGCTGAAGCAGACCCAGTTGGAGGCGAAGACGGTGGCGGAGACTTGACTGCGTTGGCTGTTGGGTTCATCAGAGTCGTCGACGGAGGCGGCGGAGCTGCTGCTGACCGTGTTGAGGGAGCTGAGTCAAAAGACGAGGTGAAGCTCCACCACTCGACGCTGTGGACTTCTGTGCTTCCCTGAGTTGACCCGGAAAACCCGACGTACATGAAGTCGTTGACGAACTGATCAAGATCGAGAGGGAAGGAGAGGAGCGGGTCTCTGGGTTTGAGATTCGAATACGAGACGGATATGTTGAAGACCCGACCCGACCCGTCGAACTCGATCCAGCAGTTCACGAGGTCCCCGCTCTTGAGATCGATATCTGCGGCGGCGAGATCGCCGACCTGTGAAGAAACCATGGAGTTGAGATCCAGGCCCACGTGGTTGCCATTAATGTCTTTGAACTCCACGTCCATAAGGGTATCAAACTCCACCGCCACGAAACCCGACCCGGAACCCGAACTCTCCACGCTCTGCAAGCCCATGAAACCACCGGCGTCTCCGACAACCTCATCGTCGGGGGAGATTATAAAAGCGAGCCCGCCGCCGATGGAGGAGGGGTTCAAGTTGCTGACGGAGAAAGAGAAGAATGTGGAGAAACTCGCCGGGAAGGGAGTGGAGGGCTGCTTGAAGCGGACGGGCTTGGAGTAGAGAACTCTGCCGGCGCCGGAGTTGGGTACGGCGAGGTCTCGAGTGAGACGCACGCTGCCATTGTTCAAGTGGGCGTCGCCAAGAAGCTTGAGGCTGCTGAGGGTCAAGGTACCGAAGTCGAACTCAGTCACGGCTGACGCAATGAGAATGTTGGTGAGGCAGAAGTGGAGGAGTAACAGAGTACAGGGTTGGAACATTGTCAGTGGTGACGAAGAAGACAAAGACCCATTAGTGGTGGGTGGAGAGTTGAAGAAGAAGAAGAAGATTGAGTTTAGAGTGTAAGAGGATGGGGTTGTTTTGGATTAAAAGAAGAACAAGAAGAAGAAGAAGAAGAAGAGACAAGGAATAGGAATCCAAAGGTCGACAGGTGTGTCGGCATTGCGCCACGTGTCCTGTTCTAACGGTAATAAGATGAAGAGAAAAGCCAGCTTTGCTTTGCTTTGCTTTGCTTTGCTTTGCTTTGGGTTCAAAGTCTCTCTCTCTCATGCAACATTGTGCGTAGGTCTGAACTGCTTTATGGAAATTTCTGTGCTCGCTCCTCCCTGTTGGGTTTTGGTGATCAAGACCTCCGACTAATTAGTGATGATAATTTATTACTTAATTAGGGCGATCATTAGGGTTTGTGTAGATGGTCCGTACGACGGTGGCGGTTGAGGACTATAATCATGGCAGTTACGGCGGTGGTTCACCATGCCATTACGGTGATAGGGAAGGGTTTTATATATATACAAAACGGCTAAACAAACAACAAACTATAGGAAAAGCCTCTCAGACAACCATAGCAAAAGAGGTCGATACAAACCTTGGTGGAATTGAGCTCTCTAGCCTTGAGGAGACTATCTTTGAGTGTTGTCGCTTTTGCAATGGGACATTTGCTTCCCCAATCTTCTTAACCCAATTAACCATAGGGCACCAGATATAATTTCTCAAGACAAAACATATAGTAGCATCTGCATTTTTGTTGGTGGATCGAACCATCAAAATCTATCTTGACAAAGTCTTGAGGGAGCAGGAGTGGACTCGGTCCAAACGGTTCGGTTTTTAGGCACTAACCGATAACCTGAACCGAAAATACGGTTTTCTATTTTTTAGAACCGAAACCGATAAAAATATATAAAAACCGCTCTCGTCTGTTAACCTAATATCGGTTCGGTTTCGGTTATAAAACTGACTATCAATTATATTTTCCACATCCAAATAACATAAAAAATAATTAAAAATATCAAAGTTGTAACATAACTGAAAGGAAAGAAAAGATAAAGGTTATACATTATTCATTTGAAGCCTTCATTATTCATATATAGTAAAAATGAAGACTACATGAGAGAGAATTAGGTTCTACTTAACACTTAAAAATATAATCATGTGTGTGAAAACCAAATATTTATAACTTATAACCAATAAAAACATGATCTGTAATGTAAAATTACGTATTAATAAGTAAATATATATGTCGGTTCGGTTCGGTTTAATCAATTTTTAAGAAGCAAGAAACCAGAAATCGAAACTGCACTTCTCGATTTATGTGGTTTCTGAAACCGATTGTGTCAGTTTCTTTCAGTTTCGGTTAATCGATATCGATTCGGTATGATTTTGACCGGTTTCGATTTTTTCGATGTCTAAAAGTCCACCTCTAGAAGGCGGTAGTCATCTTACGTTGTTTGAAGCCAAGGACGGAGGGAGGATTTCAACAAACCCCTGTATGAAGTCACTCTTGATATATTCATTAAATGAAGAAGTCACCCTTCATATATTTTTAAAGAGAAACACTTGTGTACCTAATTAAGTGTTTAAAGGGAAAAGTGGACTCGCTGCAACATTAGATCCGTTCTCGTTGAGAGAGAGTGAGATGATGGAGTACGAAAAGCCAGCGAGTTAAACACTTGCATGAGACAGAGAGAGTCTAAAGGGATTTTGTGACAAGGCTGGGCTATATGTACATTATGCATGTCATGTTCAGGATATTAACTACTTAATTAGAAAAAATAAATAAGTCTCGTGGGCTATAGCCCTGGGAGGAATGAACCATTCTCCGTCTTTGTTGTAAGCTCTTCGATTACTGGCTCCTCAACATTAGCTGGGTTCTAAAAAAAGAAGCACCGCAAGCAACAACTACATGGCAAGAGAAAGACTCGTCCATGAAAACACATTTGTTACGTTTCCGACTTTCCGCCAAATCTACCCGATAAATTAATTTTAGCAAACTTTGCATCCTCATTAGCAGTGGCAGACGCAAAATAATATATAAGCGGGAGTAAAAAAATTATAGAAGTAAGAAATCTTTATAGACAGATAAATGCCGAATTCTTATTCCTTTTTAATTTTCAAATTTTAGTCACAAATCTTGATACCTTACCGATTTTGAACCATTTTTATAACAATAAGACAAAACTCTCTTACATATTTTCTTTGTTTAATCAATATAGAGGTAGAAGATTCTTATAAAAGAAGCTATAAATGCCATGATTAAGGACAAATTAAACTAAACATTAAATATACATACTCAACAAAAAATGAAGTTCATATATTGGGGGCAACAACCCCACTCGCCCCCTCTACGACCGCCTATGGTCATAAGGGCCATTAAGGAAAATGTAAAATGTCACAAAGGTTTTAGATTATGCAAGTGACATTCACAATATCAGAGCAACTTGAAAGAGAAAAAAATTTATTACGTATACCATATAGGTCCAAATTTGTGGCTGTAATTGATTGTTAAGTTTATAAAGTAATTATGCATTTATCATTTATCCTTCATAAATAATCCATGTGCCTAACTGTTTAAACAAATATTGAATCTGTATTATATACAGATCTGTATAATAGATATACCTCTTTAAAGATTCTTGGGAAGCAATTAGGCAGTTACAAAAAAGATGAGAGGTTGTCTCTTCCTCTTGATTACATAAAGAACAAAGATTAGTTTTAACAAATCTAATACGGTCGAAACTATCTCTTATTTTAAGTCTACCTCTCAACAACGACTCTGAAAATTATAAATGTTGGTCTAAATGGTAAATGAATCTTATTAATGAAAGTAAAATTGAACTTTCTGAACTTTTATTAATCTACAGGCCTCATTATTTCTTTCTTCTTCCGCCCAAAGTTTAATAACCAGTACTTTCAAGGCCATTGAATAAAATGGAAATGTCAAATCTTCTTTATTTATGAATAGAGCAGTGGAAACAAAAATGATCGCGGCTAATCATATAATGTAACGAGCTGAAGCACATCCACCTCACACGCCACCTTGGTTTTACTTCCACACAAGATAATGGATCATGATCTAGCATGCACGCTTTTACATGCTCTGTTGCGTGGCTTTCAGGGTTGCTCCATCATTCCATTCCCTTCTAACTCCAATGTTGCACCACCTCGATCAGTACGGAATGGAATTCCATCCCATCTCTTTGTCACTGCAATTGGTAGCTGACTTGGACAGAAGCTCTCGACCTCTTTTTGTTCAAAACATATACAAATGGTGGATTGGAAATTTGGAATGTACTTACCAATTTGATGAAATATTACACATCTGATAAGAGACTGGCTGATAGGTAGTCTAAACTCTGAACCCTACATTCTATATACATACATTGTTACTCGATCTAATTCTAAATGCTTGTAAATATCTTTTATGAGCAATTCATACACCCTGTTTTCGTCTAATAAACTCACCAATAATCCTCAATTTAAGTCGAAAATGGTGTCTATCTAATTATAATTTATAAACATTGATCGCAGAGAATTTAGGTTTGAAAACTCCACTGTATACTTAGTGTTGGAGTGGCGTTTGTTTATGAATGTATATGTACGGGGACCCATAGTTAGCTGGAGATATGAGATATATCTAATCATTTTGATATGTTCTTGTTCCATTGCAAGGTCCAGGTGAGCTAATATCAGTGGGGACTTGAGAACCTTTGGAATTCGAAAGCTTCAGCCTTCAGTAGTCTGCTACGAGTTTGAGTGTCTTTCACAGTTTCACTGTACCTACTCTCGTGCCTGACATAGTCGGCTGCTCGATCATTCCTCTTGTTTTTGTTTCTTGTTTACGTAAGAGAAAACTGTGCTGGTTTCCAAGTTCAGGCATGTGCATGTGCATGTGCATGTGCATGTGCATGTGCATGTGCAGATGGAAGAAATTTCTGGGAGAAGACATTAATTTAATTAACATGCAGGTAAGCATCAAAGTTTGTAGTTTTCTCAAAGTGTAAAAAACGATGGAGAAATGTCATTCGGTGAGATTGTTTTCTTTTTCCCATATCTCACTGTTATATTCTAGTTTAAATCACAGCTAGCTGTACGTATGTAATTTGGAAAGAATCTTGTGTATTTTTGTCTGATAATTAGCTATTCTAGTGGTTTTTAAAACAACTATTCTAGTGGTTTTCAAAACAACTATTCTAGTTGGTTTAATGGTAGAAAAAAGTCTTTAAGCGACGGAACTAAACCGTCGTTTAAAACCGATTTTTCATCGTGTAAGAGGTTAAGCGACAGAAGGTCTGTCGTGTAAGAGCTTAAGCGACGGAAGGTCCGTTGTCTAAGGCTGGTCGTATTTTTTTTAAAGCGACGAAACTCTACAATTTGTCGCTTAAGGCATGTACCTATGCGGCGAGCACATGCACCTTGGCGACACAATGTGTCCGTCACCTAGGTGTGTAGATTTTTTTTAAAAAAAAATTCGCCGGGCGGAAACTCCAACAAGGCGAGCTCTTTCTCTCTTCCTCTTCTTCTTCTTCTTCTTCTTCTTCGTTGTTGTTGTTGTTGTTCTTCTTCTTCTTCTTCTTCTTCTTCTCTTCACCTACTTCCTCTTCTTCTTCTTCTTCTTCTTCTTCTTCACTTGAGCGGGAGTTTGAAAATTTGAAATTTTACTTAAACTAAGGAAAATTTGAAATTTTACTTAAACTAAGGAAAATTCGGTCGCTTAGCACTACCAGAAAAAAGACTTTAAATTTGAAATGACCTGTCTGCCCACACTGATAGCACTGACCATGCAACCACTGACTCTGCTGAAAACTCTGGGGCGGTCTCTGACTCTGCTGCGCACTCTGACCTCCAGATGACCCACTCTGAGTGCTAGATCCTCATCTAAACCCCCTAGAGGACCTCTTGAAGAAGCTCTTAAGCTTCCCTCGGAATCCTGACCTGGATCCTGTGCTGCTACTAAAGCCACTCCCAGCAGAGGATACTGAACTAGACCTCGTCAACGATCTCCTAGCTGAGCCAGAACCCGAAACTCCAACATCTGAAAGCCGGCCATAAGAAAACTGCTGGGCCTCAACATTAAGAGCAGCCATCACTGCCTCCATGAATGATGCATATGGTACAGCCGTCATCTGAGTAGTGTAGATACCACCAAGGCCTCTAACAAACTGATAGACCTTATCCTGCTCTGTCTTTACCAACTCAGGAACGTAATAGGCCAGCTCCCTAAAACGCTGCTCAAACGCCGAAACCGACATGTCATCACTCTTCCTCAAATTTAGAAATTCTTCCCTCATGCGGTTCATGTGTGCTCGACTGACATAACGCTCCTTAAAATGGGCGGAAAACTGCTCCCAGGACATCTGCTGAGCTGCATCACCCACCCTGCGGCTTACATCAAGCCACCAATGCCAAGCTTCCCTCTCCAGGAACTGCGTAGCTATCGCCACCTTCCTTTCCTCTGGACAATTTACTATTCGGAACATCTTTTCGGTCTCCTCCAACCAACTGAGTGCTTCCATGGGTTCACTAGTATGGGTAAACACTCTGGCACCATGCTTGCGGGCCTTCTCATAATTAAGCTCAGAACTCATACCAGGGCGGATACCCTGCACTAACCGCTCTAACAAACCCGCTCCCATAGTAGCTGACTCTTCACTTCCTCTTCCAGAAGGAGGAGGAAGAGGGTTTTCTCCTTCCGGTGGAGGGGAAAGATTCTCCCTACGAGCTCGGCCACGTGCTCGGCGCATAATTAAACCTGAAACCAAGATGTTTAGTACCATGTAGCACACATAATACTATAGTAGCTACTGCAAATACCCGATGATCACTTCGTATCATAAGCATAAATGCTGATGGATCCGCCGCGGTCGGTCCATCACTCTATAGATACTAGTTTCACACAAGGCATAAGCAGTAACAATTAGAAAAGGAATCGAATAACCTAGTGCTCTGATACCAATGACAGGACCCATCCCGAGATTTCCCAGTAAATCCCAAAATGACTCCTGCGGGACCCACCTAAAAGGGTAGTTACCGAAATTTCGGCATAATGTCCCCTAATAATGAGTAACCCTTCACCTAAAATCAAAGTAAACACAGGCAGTACACACTTCTAATTCCATCCCCCTTCCTACTTGAGCCATCCTGCTCACATCAACACACAACCATCTCCACAAATACAACCACAACAACAAATCATTTGAAACTTAACAATCTTCAACATAAATAATAATCAGAAATTTCTGAAATAGTACCGAATAAGTTCCGTACTCTACCCCGAAACATAGTAATAATACACCCAGGTTATCAGAGCTCTAATATAAAGGAGGAAAAATACACTTGTAGGTTTTCAGAAACCTACTAGTGAAAACTGTGTGGAGAGGTAACCACTATGCGCCTCCTAATTTGCTGGCCGAACTCTGCAGTCTGGGCATTTTAAGAAAAACAAAGGCCCAGGGGAGAAACATGGAAAATGTTAGAGTGAGTGGACGAAAAATAAACCATGAACCACTAAAATTCACCACAATAATTAAAACCAATGCTTTATGCTTTCCCAAAGATTTATGGATTTAAATAACATTTATGCATGCCCACAATTACTAAATTTCCTCAAATGCATGATAATATAAACCAATAAGGATTATGGGAAGAGAAATATTCACAAACACCATAAGTCTGACCTCTCAGACTAGGGTCGGAGCTAAGAGCTCTAGTTGCGCCCTCACGCTATGCTAGCTATATAAAATGGTAATGGACAACCCTTATAATATCCACCTGACCTCTCAGGCGTGTCTGTCCTCTCAGACCAGGGTCGGAGCTAAGAGCTCTAATTAAAATGGTAATGGACAACCCTTATAATATCCACCTGACCTCTCAGGCGTGTCTGTCCTCTCAGACCAGGGTCGGAGCTAAGAGCTCTAGGTAAAATGGTAATGGACAACCCTCATAGTGCACTACGTAATTTGTCTGACCTCTCAGGCTAGGGTCGGAGCTAAGAGCTCTAGTAGCGCCCTCACGCTACTCTAGCTAGCATAATCATTGGACAACCCATAAAGGAAATTCACAACAATACTTTACTCAAATACTCTTCCCAAACAAATAAGTAAAACTATTCCTCGACATATATGCATAAATCCAAATAAAATATCCAAGCACCCGAGGAACATATCATTCTCGAAACAATCATAAAAACCATGCAATTAAATCAATAATTAAGGCATGCATTCATTTAAAAATAATCTGTCCACTCACAGTAACGGGACTAGCCCTGGGAGCGATCCTGTGCCTCCCCGGAACGTAAATCCTCACGTCCTGTTAAATGAAATAAATATGTTAATTATCCTAATTCGTAAAGTCGGGTCTCCGGAGACATTAGTATAAACTCCGTATTAAACTAGCTCAATTCTTGTATACTCTTAACGATCCTCGCTCACTCCCGACCAACGATAACATGGAATTCTCTTTCCGAACCGAAACGACATTTTGAACAATTATCGTAACTTAAACGATACGGCCATTAATCCTCCTCCACAAGATTTTATATACATAACTTCCCTTAATCCTTTTTACTTCCAATTCTCCAAAATTAACTTAGAATTATTTTTACCTTTACCCCTAACTCATTTACCATAACTGTTATAGTAATTTCTCAGTGAAAGGACAGAAATGCCCCTGTGAACAGAAATCTCCCCTACAACTTTCATTTACAACTCAACAACCAAAATCAACTCTAACAACCACAAATCGTTATGAACAGTAATAAAATCCTAAAATTTGGAATCCTTGATCAAATCCCTCACCTAGACTGTAATCGACCGATTCTCCGACTTTGGAAGGCTCGGAGGATGACTGTGGACCGGCTATGAACGGCAGGCGACGGCACAGAGGCCTGACCCGACCGGAACCCAAGAGTGCAGTCAGATCTCGAGAGTTCCCTCTCTCTCCACACAGCGGCGCTGCCCCTAAACGATGGCCTGCTGGGTTGCCGGACCTCCGCCGAGTCGAGGGAGACCGGTCACGCGCCCCACGGCAGCCGGTGGTGGCGGATCTCGGCGTTCACAGTGCAAAAGCAACACTGACCCAGGGAGAGGGACGAACGCGAGGAAAGAGAAAGAAGAAAGAAGAAAAAGAAGAAAGTGACGCGCCGAAACGGAAAGAGGACTAAATAAAAGAAGTAAGTTTCCAAATAAGGAAACTTTCTAGAACACGGGGAACCCCAAAATTTTCCTCCACTCCAAACCGGAATTTACCCCAATAAAATCCCCGATAATTTTTATTGTTCAAACCTTATTATCGACACCGTAAATTCACGGATAACGGAGGGAAGGTAACTCGCAGTGAAATTATAAGATTCGGGGCGTGACAATTATGTTGAAATATGTCTATAAGAAAAAATTCAACTTAATCTGACAACGCTAAGAGCTCGATCCTTACGGTTAATCCCGTAAGTCAAACCCCTTAACGCATGGAAACGGTCATTTGACCGTCTAAATTACGTATTTTGCCCAGACCTTCAACTGAAAATAGTTTCAAATCGATGAGACGCAACCAGTGGTATAAAAATTTTATGAAAAATAACTACTGGAGATAGGGCTACCTCTAGGGAAAAAGAATTGAAAATTGAGTTAACCGCAATTATCGGTACTGAGACTTTACCGGAATTACGTGATTTTTTTAACCATAGACGTATTTCACCATTCCGATTATATCTTATTTCATGACTTTTTTTCGTTTGAAGCTTCTACGTATAGGGTTTAGGGTCACTACCAGAATAAGTATCATAGCCGACGATAAAAAAATTAACAGGCCGACGAAATTTTTTTTCGTCGGCTAAAATAGATTTTAGCCGACGAAAAAAACTTGCGTCGGCTAAAGTGGACTTTTAGCCGACGAAAAAAACTTTCGTCCGCTAAAATAGTTTTTTTTCGTCGGCTATAGTCTGTGAACTATAGCCGACGAAATTTTAAAACTTTAGCCGACGATATATATAATTTCGTCGACGAAAATTCTTTATATTTCCAGATCTAGACAGTAGCTGATTTGAAAGAAAAAACGGGAGAAAAAGTTTTGGGGTTGGCGAAATTGTTGGGTGTTGTCGAAATCTGTCCGAAATTAGTTTGTGGCGCTATATATAGGTACGTATATGTATATATCTTGTTTTTGAGTTGATTTAAGAGTTTTATTTTCGTTATGCATTGATTTTGAGTTTTAATTAGAGTTGATTATATTGTGTTTTGAGTGTGATTGAGTTGATCGATTTGGGTTTGATAATATATATGAAGTTGTTGTTATATATATATATATATATTAATTTGATTATATTAATTAGTAATTATTATATATATGCATGTATATATATATATATATATATTAATTGTACGTTAACTGCAGATATAATATAAATTGAATGATTCGTAAATTTAATTAATTACCGTTTATATATATATATATATATATATTATGTTATCTTCTCAGGATATGGATATATATATATATATATATATATATATATATTATGTTATCTTCTCAGGATATGGATAAGAGTTGGATTTTGCTTCCAAAATGGGACAAAAGATATGCTAAAGGAGTTGTTAGTTTTATTGAATATGTGATGAATAATGCTAAAGGGAATACAATTTTCTATTGTCCGTGCACTAAATGTCAGTGTCGCAGCGATATGTATCGATTTCCAATTGACAAGGTTTGGAAGCACCTTAAAAGTAATGGGTTTTGGGAGAAGTACACATGTTGGATATATCACGGTGAAACATCATCAAGGGGTCCGCACGATCATGGGCAATTTTCTGAGACGGGCAGTACATCCAACGATCCAACAACGGCCTTCATCAACGATATGTTTCCTTATGAGAGGGGTGTATGCTCTGAAGGACCGTATATGTCTGAGCCGGTGCAGCCCTTCCCTAGAGTTGTCAACACTGCTGGTATTGACAGGTACAACAAACTACTTGCTTTCCAACAGACCCCTGTGTACCCCAGTTGTCAGAAAACGGTTCTTGAAAGTGTGATGGACGTTATGAAGATTAAAGTTGAGACAAAATCGACTGTGAAGGCTGTTGATGAGTATCTACAGTACACTGCTTCGATGCTGCCCCACGGTCATCGTCTTCCTACCACTCATCATAAGGTCCGATGTATACTGAAAGATCTTGGGCTTTCCTACATCAAGATCCATGCATGCAGATATGATTGTGTTCTCTTCTGGGGTAAAGATCCAGAAGGGAATGACCTTGGTGACCTTGACACATGTCCAGTATGTCAGAGTGACAGGTATAAGTTGACTCCTGCAGGCAATAGGAAACCTATGAAGGTACTTCGGTATTTCCCGTTGAGGGATAGGCTGGAACGGTTGTACATGTCATCACACACGGCCAAATCTATGAGATGACACGCTGATAGGGAATTGCAAGGCGAAGATACCCTTATACACCCTGCTGACGGGGAGGCCTGGAAGCATATAGACAGGGAGTTTCCTCATTTTGCGTCTGAGGTCCGAAATGTGAGGCTCGGGCTCTCATCCGACGGGTTCAATCCTTTTGGCAACATGAGTCTTCAATACAGTGTATGGCCGGTGATTTTGGTACCATACAATCTTCCTCCATGGATGTGCATGAAGAAGGAATACAATATGTTGAGTTTGTTGATTTCGGGACCCGGTTATCCAGGGAAGTGTCTCGATGTGTATTTGAGACCCTTGATTGAAGAGCTTAAGTTTTTTTGGAACGTTGGTCATCCCACTTATGATAAGTTCATGCACGAGATGTTCCAGATGCATGCTATGGTTGTTGGTACCATTAGTGATTTTCCTGCTCGTGGGATGTTGTCGGGCAACGTTGTTAGGGGATACAAGGCTTGTCCAGAGTGCCTAAGCGATGAGGGGAGCAGTAGTCATTGCAACAAGATATGTAGATTGGGTCACCGTACTCTCCTTCCGTATGATCACGAATGGCGGTTCGATGACAAGGCATTTGATGGGACTGTAGAACTTGGTGTGCCTCCTAGAAGATGGACAGGGGAAGAAATTTTAGCAGTGCTTAATGAGTATGATTTTGGGCAGCTCAGCAATCATCCCAATATAGTGGCGGCAATACCTGACAGACCCGACAGGTATAAATTTTGGACACATAAGAGCATATTCTGGGAACTCCCATACTGGAGTAAGTTGTTGATCAGACACTACCTAGATGTGATGCACATAGAAAAGAATATGTGTGACAGTGTGGTGGGAACCGTGCTGAACTTGGAGGGAAAGACGAAAGACGGTCCGAAGGCACGCATTGATCTTAAAAAAATGGAGATACGAAGACATTTGTGGTTGAAAGAAGGGAAGAAAAAAATGCCTCAAGCTCCGTAGACCGTGAAGCCTGAACAGAAGAACGTAATTTTCAGGTGGTTGAGTTATGTGAAGTATCCTTCAGGCTACGCAGGAAATATAGCCCGGTGTGTAAACATTCGGGACAATAAAATGTACGGGTTAAAGAGTCATGACTGTTATATTCTGCTACAACGTCTCTTTCCTATTTTCATTCGACCGTTCCTTCCCCGTCAGGTGGTGGAGCCGTTAGTAGCGTTGTCAAGATTCTTTCAGAAGTTATGCACAAGGGAAGTGACAAAATCTGATCTCCGGGAAATGCAACAGGACATTATTTATATCATGTGTAAATTTGAGAGAATATTTCCTCCAAATTTTTTTGACATCATGGCGCACCTGATGATCCATCTTCCCGAGCAATTGTTGCTTACCGGTCCAGTACACTATACTTGGATGTATCCTATGGAAAGGTATGTTTTTTACACCCAATATTTTTATTGTACATGTTCATTGTATAATCGTAACATATGACAACAAATTTATTTATTTACAGACAACTTGGAGACTACAAAGCTTATGTGGCTAACAAATCCGCGTCTGAAGGATGTATAGCAGAAGCATATATTGCGCACGAGTGCGTCACCTACATGAAGTTGTATCTAGGAGCATTGAAGGAAACTCCACAAACCATACCGGTTGATGAACCGAAGTTTAACCTTTCCATAGTCTCAAATGATGTTGAAGTTTATGGAATTTTACCAGAGTCCTACAAGTTGCAACCCCATGAGCTCGTCATAGCCCATTGGTGGGTATTGATTAACTGTCAAGAAGTTGAATACTGGAAAGACATCCATCTACACTGTCCAGACATTCAAGGTGATCTCGACTACCACAACAAGGAGTTCGCGAACTATTTTGGCGATTGGGTATGTAATTCTTTAACTCTGTTCATGGCTCATTGATTGCATAATTATTCATATTTATAATACATTGAATCTTTGGTTGCAGATGAACCATATTCAATTTGATGGTCACCCAAATTGGTCTCACGAACTAAGACTTCTAGATAATAAGCCGATAATGTCAAGAGTTTACCCGATGTGCAAGGTCAATGGCGTGCAATTTATATGTGAAATGAGAGACAACAGACGAAGAACACAGAATTCTGGGGTTATGGCGCATGGTGGCCGAAATGGAGTTGATTATTATGGTGTTCTTGATTCAGTGGTGGAACTCGTTTATGGGCAAGGCATGACCGTGCACCTGTTCAAGTGTAGATGGTTTGATACTAGAAGCTCGCAGAGCATGAAGATTGATCAGTACGAAATTTTATCGGTGAACAATGGTACAAGCTGTTACGAAGATGACCCGTTTGTTTTTGCCACATCGGTGAAACAAGTGTTTTATCTTGATGACCTTGTTAAGGGTGACGCGTGGAAAGTAGTCGATCTTGTGCACCCTCGAAACATTTACCGGGCGGCTACACTTGGAGAGGCCGAAGACGAGGAAGAAAATGTTACGTATCAAGAACACAGTGCAATAGGTATTCCTGACTCCTCTACAATTCGCCTTAATAATTTTAAACCGGGTCGTTCGGTTCGAATTCATGATTTAGACGCTCTCCTTATTGATGTGGATCCAAATCAAGAAACAGACGACGACTCTTGTGATGTAGAAATGCATAGATTACCGGAAATTAATTCTGACACCGAAGAAGACTCATCAGATGATTCTGATTACGAGCCTTCTTAGTTATTTGAATTTGTAATACAATTTGATGTGTTTTATATGGTACAAGCTCTACAATTCATAATGTATCTTAATGTTGGTTATATATGCAGGAAATTGTTATGGGTACGGTTAAACCAACTGTTTTTTTTATCTATTTGACAGTTTTAGCCAACGAAATACAACATGTTTCGTCGGCTAAGATACTTTTAGCCGACGAAATATGTTGGTTTCGTCGGCTAAAAAATTATTAGCCGACGAAATACAACATATTTCGTCGGTTAAAAAAGTATCTTAGTCGACGAAACATGTTGTATTTCGTCGGCTAAAACTGTCTTATCCGACGAATACCCTAATTTTCCGTCGGCTAAACCCTAAACCCTAAAGTATACCCGACGAATACCCTAATTATTCGTCGGCTAAAGTTAAATGAATAAAATAATAATTTATACCGCTAGTTGCGTCTCCTCGATATGAAACTATTTGTAGTTGAAGGTCCGGACAGAATACGTAATTTAGGTGGCCAAATCACCGTTTGTTTGTGTTTAGGGGTTTGACTAACGGGATTGACCGTGCGGATCAAGCCCTTACGTGTGTCCGATGATGCTGAAATTTTACCCTCACACATGTTTCAACATAATGATGATATCTGACGGTCGGTTTTGTGTTTCACAAGATGGATTGTCACAATCAAAATATGCCTACTAATGTTGTATAACTAATTTACCAAGTGTTAAGTAAATGTTCCGTTTTAAAAACAAACTATACGTAGATGCTTCAAACAAAAAAAAGTCGTGAGATACGATATGACCGGAACGATGAAATATGTCTACGGTTGAAATTTCACGTAATTCCGATAAGTTTCGGTGCCAATACTTGTGGTCATTGCATTTTTTCTATTCGTTCACCATAGAGGACGCCCTATCTCCGACGGTTATTTTTCTTATAAATTTTATACCGCTAGTTGCGTCTCCTCGATATGAAACTATTTGTAGTTGAAGGTCCGGACAGAATACGTAATTTAGGTGGCAAAATCACCGTTTGTTTGTGTTTAGGGGTTTGACTAACGGGATTGACCGTGCGGATCGAGCCCTTACGTGTGTCCGATGATGCTGAAATTTTACCCTCACACATGTTTCAACATAATGATGATATCTGACGGTCGGTTTTTCATTTCACAAGATAAAACATATAAATTGTGCATGAACTTACTAAATAATTGTAAAATGTACTTTAGCCGACGAAATTACTAAATTCGTAGTAATTTCGTCGGGTAAAAGTGGGACTATAGCCGATGAAATTACTAAAAAATTTCGTCGGCTATAGTTGGACTTTAGCCGACGAAATTAGGGTTTTGTCGTCGGCTAAAGTGGGACTATAGCCGACGAATTTTTTATTTCGTCAGCTATAATTCTTCCTATAAATTCGAACCCAGCGACAGAACCCCATTTTCTCCACTTTCTCCTTCTCGGCCGGACGGTTTCTCCCTCTCCTCTCGATTTTCTTTCACCATTTTCGACGGTTTCCGGCCTCCACTCCGCCTCCCTCATCTCCCAAACAAATAAGGTATGCAATTTCATGTTTATATTGTATTATAGAACTAATTTCATTTGTTTTTTTTTTCAATATATTGCATTATAAGATAATTAAGGTTTGTGATAATGTTGTGGTTGTGATAATGTTGAATTATATTGGGTGTATTTACTGAATTTGGGTGTATATTAAAATGTATATTTGGGTGAATTTGAGTGTATTTGGGTGAATTTGGGTGTATTTTGGTGAATTTGGGTGTATTTGGGTGTATTTGGTGATTTTTAATATATTTGGAAATTGGGTGTATTAAGTAAATTAGAAATTTTTAATATGGTTGGGTATATTTAATATATTTGGGTATATTACAATATTAATTGGTATATAAAAATAAATTTTTGATAATGTTGTTCATTTTTTATAATTTTATACATTTAACAAAATATTAATTATATTATTTAGGATGAAAGAATTATTTAGTAAATCGAAGAGTTCGAATGGCCAAAGGGGTGAATCGTCTGAGGGAACGTCTAGCAACCCTCGGGGTTCGTTTCAGGGCCCAATGACGGCCCGATGGGCGTCTCTTCTGGAGCCGACACATTCCTCCAGGCAGCCAGATGCCCCTCCCGCCTCCAGGCAGCCTAGCGCCCCTCGCTCCTCCGGCCAGCCGGACGCCCCTCGCTCCTCCAGGCAGCCCAGCGTCCCTCACTCCTCGAGGCAGCTGTGGCCTCCGACTCAGGCGGAGGTGTCTGCACCAGGTATGCCTGAGATACATAGGGCACCGGCACCGGGCCCTACTGCATCGGAGGGTGGGTCTTCCGGGGTACAGATGCCGCCGCCTCTTCTCTTCCTTCCGCGCTTGATACCGGTAATACCTGCAGTCGATGACTCAGAGGCGCCGATTTATCCACTACCCCCGCAGGTGACCCCATCAACGGTGTATCTGTTCGTGCCGTTTGCTACAGAGTTAATTTCTGCGAGGGTATCATCGTCGGCGACAGAGTCGCAGTCCGTCGCATCCGCCCCAACGCCCTCAGGTAATGATTATATAAGTAATTTGTTAAGTTATAATGTTATAATAAAATTAATTTACTAATCATCAATTTATGATAGACACCGTCGGAGCCAAGCCGACAAGGAAGAAGAGAGGTCCCGTCACGGGGAAAGCTCTCGAGAAGACAGTGAGTACCTCGAGAAGGATCGTCATTGATACTGACGGGGATGGGAACGTAGTATCGGGCGGCAAGACGAGGATGTACTCTGGCCGCGTGGGAGCGCTTATTAGGGATATAGTCCCTATGTTGTGGTCAGACTGGGGCGAGGTCCCACAGGAGGTTAAGGACATGGTCCACAATGCCATGTCGGTAAGTATAACAAAATTCATATTTAACATTATTTATTACATTGTAGATTTATGAACGTCTAAACTAATAAATGTTTAAATGCAGGTGTGGTTTGACGTTCCCCAGTACCTGAGGAACACTTGGGTGGACGTTGTGCACGGGGGAAGGTACGTTGTAAAGTTAAAGACAAAAGAAAATTATGTATAATTAATAATATTTATATTTTTTTGGCGTATTACAGGTACAAGGAGTGGAAGAACGAGTAACGGACCCACTGGACTACGCATGGGAACGAACGTTCTGGCACCCCCCTTGAGTTCCAGTTCAGGGAGTACTAGTGGCGTTGGCTTCTGATATCGGAATTCAACAACCCACATAAACAGGTAATTAAAAATAATTATTTATTATATTGAATTATATTTAATACGTTTTAAAATATTTTACTAATTTGATTCCTTTGTAGGCCGTTCCCCGGGTGAACGCTCAAAACCGGCAACGCAACATGTGGAACCATCATGCCGGTTCTAGACCGTTCGCATCGTTGATGGAGGAGGCGGCCATGGAACATCCAGAGGTCAACCGGTACGTCTATACGTACGAGAAGGCATATCCTGACGCCCAGGAGGATATTGTAAGTCGTTTTACGTTTTAAAATTTAGTAAATTATATTTATATATATATATATATATATATTTTAAAATGTTAATTAATTTTTTTTCCTATCAAATTAGGCGAGGGTGAGGCAGGCTAGTGACGAGGTGATGGCTGCTATAGTCAGGGAGACATGGCCTGACACGCAAGAGGAAGACATGTCCGAAGCCATGTCCCGGGTCGACACTTCGGATCTCAGCGTTGGGGCCAGAATCATAGGCACAACATTCCCACCGCGAGGAAATAACTTCTACTGTCGGGGTCTGGGAAAGAAGGGCGAGGGGGTACTGAAGACCACTCCCGGGTTTCAGAAAAAAGGAGCCTCGACCAGCAGCAGAACGACTCAGCTTGAGGCGGAAGTTCAGATGTTACGGGAACAGCAAGCCGCCCAGGCAGCATATACTGCCGCGAGAGAGGCCGCCCAGGCAGCATATACTGCCGCTTTACAGGAGTATAATGCAGCACTATATGCCACCCAGCAGGCACAGCAGCAGCAGATGTTCCAGTACATGCAAGATTTTTCAGCTGTACAGATTCAGGGACTTCCGCTTCCGCCCATGCCCACGCCTATTCCCTTACCTTAACCGCCGCAACCTCCCCAGCAACCTCATCCTGGCGCAGATATTGATTTAGACGATATCGACTTCATTTAGTTTTTTAGGTTTATGAACAATTCTTTATTTAGTTTTTTAGGTTTATGAACAATTATTTATTTAATTTTTAGGTTTATTAAAAATTTATAAATTAAAAATTTATTGCAAAATGTTTATGTTACTTTTGATGGTGTGTTGTTGTTGGTTATGAAATTGTTTCTGTAATTTGCAGCTTGCTTGGATGGTAATTTATAAATTTTGTTTGAGTTTGTAGTATAAAAAGTACTATAGCCGACGAAATTTACCATATTTCATCGGCTATACTAGTTTTTTTTTTTCAACAACCTTTAGCCGATGAAATATGGTAAATGCCGTCGGCTATAAGTATCATAGCCGACGAAATATTATAAATTTCGTCGGTTTTTCTCTATTTAATTTTTAAAATACTTTAGCCGACGAAATATTAATATTTCGTCGGCCAAAGTCATACGTATAAACCGACGAAATATTGATATTTCGTCGGCTAAGTGTTGGATTATAGCCGACGAATTTTTTATATTATTTCGTCGGCTATAACTTTAACCGACGAATTATGGCCGACGACTTCTTAGCCGATGACACGTCGTCGGCTATAACCTTAGCCGACGAATATGGTGAACAGGCCGACGAAAAATTTTCGTCGGTTAAGATGCTTATCCTGGTAGTGGGTTTAGAGTTTTAGCTGACGAAATTAGGGTAATTCGTCGGCTAAAGTTAAATAAATAAAATAAATAACTATAGCCGACGAATTACCCTAATTTCGTCGGCTAAAGTTAAATAAATAAATAAATAACTATAGGCGACGAAATTCGTCGGCTAAAGTTAATTAAAAATTCAAATTTTTTGGCGGGGATTTTTAAAATTTTGAAATTTTTTCATCTAAAATTTTGAACTTTAGCCGACGAAATTTCGTCAGCTAAAGTTAATTAAAAATTCAAATTTTTTGGCGGAGATTTTTAAAATTTTGAAATTTTTTCGTCTAAAATTTTGAACTTTAGCCGATAAAATTTCATTGGCTAAAGTTCAAAATTTTCTATATCTTTCATTTTCTCCTCCTCCTCCTCCTCCTCCTCCTTCTCCTCCTCTTCATCTTCCTTCCTCCTCCTACTCCGGCGGCAACAACGTACTACTTATCCTACCTCCTCTCCTCCTCCTCTAAATCATTCTCCTCCTCCTCTAAATTCTTCTTCTCCTCCTTCTCTAAATTCTTCTCCTCCTTCCTCCTCCTCTCCATTTCCTAACCTTTTCCTCCTCCTAGCCTTGCTCCTATCCTCTAGAGAGTTAGGTACCAATTCCACCAAAGGTTTAGTAGGCAACTAAATCTAGACTTTTCCTTTTGTATGAGTTAATTTGGAACGAGCAAACTTACATTGTTGGAAATGTACCTGTCCAGACTAATTTATACAATCCATCATTTCTTTATTAGTCAATGGAATTGTAATTGCAAGCACCCAAAAGATGTTGGGTTACCAACCTATATATATGAAAATAAAAAAGGAAAACGAAGAACATAAAGAACAGAAGTTGGTAACTTAATTACCAATAAGTTATATATTTCACACACACTGGTACAATTTTACAGTATACAGTACCAGTGTTAAACATCAGATTACTAACTGTCGTTTACAAAGCGGCAATCCTTTCTGATCTCTCCGTGGTCGCCGGTAAGCGGACTGTTCTCCGAAAGAAGAATTATAGCTCTTGAAATCTGTTCGTAGAAGTATCCATTATCCGAAGCCATCTTCTCCACAAAAGGCAATGTATCTGCGTCAAAAATGAGTTGCTGATCAATCATGAGCAAACCCTTATGGTTTAAGACGTTCTTGTAGTACATGTTATCCAGAATCATGGGTGTTTTGAGGTCGAATCTTGAGTACTGCACTGCTTTGGGGTCAGGAGTTGGAGTCGGGCACCGAACTTTGAGGTACGCAGCATGGTCGGGATTCAAGGTTGGATCGACTGTAGGGTAGAGTCTGTGCACAAGATTCACACAGTGAACTCTACCAACGGAGTGAGCTCCTGTATGAAGAAAATTTACATGGAAAAATCGGTTAATATAGTGCAAATAACTCCGATGATCAATTGATCAGAGATGTCATATATCAACAGTTAGGCAAGTTAGGCTAATACGAACTCTCTATATTACGTACTGGTGCGTACCTAAAAGGGCAACTGTTCCTTCAACATCGATGCCAATCGATTGAAATCGAGAGAGCACTGAGGAGATGGAATCATTGTGATTAGGTATCGACTCATCCACCACTTTTGCATGACTCTCAATGCTGTCTCTCCTTCCCGTCTTCATTTCAATCCGAGGACCTCCTAACTGGTTTGACAGATATAAACCAATAGTAATTAGTATTAAACTTATTATCTGGTAATAAATAAGGATGATAGGAAAACATTGCAGTCTAACCATGACAATGCCATCTCTTGCAGAAAGAGAAATAACATCAGCACAAGAAACTGTAATAGGGCATTCCTTCTCTAGGGCCTCTTTGATGGTGTTAACGTACTTAAAATTTCTCATCCCAAAGCTCCGATCCGACGCCTTTTCTGACTCCATGCCGTCTGCTGCCTCTAACAGCAGAGACGCATCGCATCCCTGCATGCAGCCCGGGCACAAATTATAACCAAAACAACTTTACTAGTTAATTGTGATATAGAGAGACAGAAAATATATAGCTCGATGAATTAAAACCTTAACAATGCAATCGTGGAAAAGATTTCTGATCCAGGAGACGGCAGTATTTCCATGTTCATTGTATAGGTTTGTGACCTCTTGCTTGATGATTTCTTCAGCTCTAGGGCAACTCTGGGAGTAATAGTTCTGTTGCAGCTCACTTGTACCTGTATATATTTGAACCAAACCAAGCAAACAATTACCCTTATTGGTTTCTCATGCATATCGCTTTACAGTACTATTGTCAGACATTCTGAATGTACACAAGTACTACAAGATCATTCAGAACTTAAAGAGTCAGATAGTATTTGGTAAAAGAATTTTTTTCATTGCATATTATTTGAGAAAGAGTGGTTACATAATACATACCAACTTGAAATTGCAAGAGCAACAGAAATAACGTGATGATGAAGCTTGGAACCAAAGAGTGCTCCTTAAAGTTATCGGAAGCCATTTATCTTTCTTAAGCTTCAAGTTCTTCTTCGGCTTATTGGATAAATCATCAACTATGTGTGACCTTTATATAGAAATCCCAGGCTACCTTAGATGTGGATTCAGAGCCTCTCCACCGAGCCATTTTCTTTGACATCTTGACAAAACATACCACGCGCGAAAGTTAAGCCACTCAAAAATGATAGTTATATTAAGCAAATACATGTATCTGGAAATTTATGAATCTGCTATGGTTTTGGTTTAGTGTCCTCCCATAAACCAACAAGCATTCAATCATGTATATCTATATGTATATTATTAATACGAGGTCTAATCACCATGTAATATTGGATCCCTTACCTTACTCATATCATATAGTAGTTCACAATCATCACAAGGCAATCTGACATTCAGGTTATACGATTTTTCATTGTTTAGTCTGCAATTTTATAACAATTTGTTGATGACCTTGTTAAAGTTAAATGATAATGTCCAATTTTTATCTTACAACATATGTTAATTACTTGTTAGGATTTAGCTAAATATGCTATATAGCTACACCTACATCATTGGTTAAATTTGTCGAACACCCACTTACATATTTTAGCATATCTGAAATCAAGAACACTTCTACATCTTATTAATTCTTTTCACCCAAAAAAACACTCTTCATATCTTACTAGCACTTTCCGTCCAAAAATTGATAATGGACGGTTGAAGAACATATATTTTTAATATGGGGTGACAATCTAATAGATGATAGATCCAGTAGCTTGTAAGATACGTGGAGATCGAATATGAATATATACTTCAATCACTTGAAGATGGGCGGCTACAATCCAGCCTTATGAATAAAAGAACAAGAAGATCAAAGCAGAATACCGTGTTGCAGAAAATTTTGCTCATGAGGCGTGGGAATGCAAAGTTCTTAAAGCCGATTTTGCGACCTTTAAAGAAGTACTATGATGCATACGATGCAGATTTTGTCTGAGATGATCTCAAGAATCTAACTACCAAACCTATATTTTCCTAGGAATCGAAGCATATAGGAAGTGAACAAGTCCAACAATTGATAGAAGGATTTTGCATACAATGATACGTACGTATGATATGAAATATGAAAGAAGTATACATGATCATGTTGTAATCACAATGAAGCTTAATATATATTAACTGGAAGAGTTTTTAATAAGAAACTTATAATGAGTCCTCTAAATTTAGGTTGGCGATCCATCATCAAATACAATAGTGGCCACTAAATCAAGGATTAGGTTCAATACGCCAATGAATATATGAATATCTTAGCCACTAAATCATGTTTCATGATTAATTATGATGTATCGTTGGAAAAGAATCTTCGAATGGAAAACTTGCAAATGATTAATTATTTAGCACACAAGTTGTGGTGGGAGAGGTACCGATTGATCGTTTATAAGGTTAGTGAATCAAGTAATGATCGAATTTTTCCATTAATAATAGAGTTGCCCACCAATTCTTACATACTCTTGGAATATGGCTTCGCAATGAGGTTGCTTAATTTGTGTAGGTGAGAATTACCATAACATTGGTGCATGAAGACGCACTTGAAGGAAATTCACGTATTCTGAAAGGTATGCATACATGCTGAAATTACAGTGATTATAGTTGTAGTTATAAATAAGAAGAGGAAAACAACCATATGCTGATGGCGGACAGAGCAGTCGATCAAAAATCTGAATATGGACTCTGCTTTTAAACATGGACATCTTCATGGGGTTTACCACATTCGAATATGCTATTTTGGTTAGAAAAGAGTAATAAATGTCATTCCAGTATTGACATTGATTCAATAATATCAGCTGAAATACCTGATAAGGATTTAGATCCAACTTTGTAATTGTTAGCCAATTTATGATTCATGGTCTATATGGTGTATTAAATCCTAAATCACCATGTATGCATGATAGAAAATGTAAGAAATCATTTTCAAAAGATTTTATAGAATCAACCTCTTTTGAACCAAATAAATTCCCTGTGTATAAGCGACGTGATGATGCATCAAAATTTGTTGTTAAAAACAATGTTCATATAGGTAATGGTTTTGTTGTTCCATACAATGCGGAGCTGTTGTTAAGATATAACGCACATATAAATGTAGAATCATGTTGTCAATCAATGATGATAAAATATTTATTCAAATATATAAGCAAAGGACCAGATAGAGCAAGAGTGAGGTTTCAAAGTAATAATCATGATGAAATAGCAATGTATTTAAATTGTAAATATGTATCTACACCTGAGGCTACGTGGAGATTATTTGAATACCCTATTCATTCTCGTCATCCGCCTATTGAATTATTGAAGATTCACTTGCCAAGGCAACAAAATATAATTTTTGGTCTTTATCAACCGCTTACATCAGTTATATCATATCAAGGGTTAGCTGACACTATGCTTACAACATGGTTCAAAGCAAATGCAGATGATAATATAAAAGATATAGCAAATAAGTTAACGTACACGGAATTCCCTTCACAGTTTGTGTGGGACAATGATAAAAAGACTTGGACAATTCGACAACGAGGCTATGTTTTGGGCAGATTAGCAAATGTGCGTCCGACAAACGGAGAGTTATATTATCTTCGGCTGCTTCTAAATATTCGTAAGGGTTTCACGAATTTTGATTCAATCCGAACCATATGTGGTGTTGTTTATCCAACGTATTAGGATGCATGTCGAGCACTTGGTTTATTAGGTGATGATAAAGCATGGAGTGATGCTTTGACAGAAGCGGTAGCAACTGCAATGTCACATCAACTGCGTCATTTATTTGTGACAATCATGGTGCATTGTGATGTGTCAAACCCACAACGTCTTTTTGAAATATATTGACGACAAATGTGTGATGATATTTTATATAACACACGAGATGAATTTATGATGCAACACTTACAATTACCTGATGTTGAATTACGTAATGCATTGTTGTTTGAGTTAGAAGAACTTTTTATTAATTTTAGATCAACATTGACAAAGTATCATTTACCTTTACCAAATAAGGATAAGATGCTAGAGTTAAAAAACAAGCAATTAAGAGAAGAATTAAACTATGACCGTGAAGCTTTAGAGAAAGAACATCGAATGATGGTTGCAGATTTGAATGATGGACAAAGAGTAATATATGAAAATGTTATTGATGTTGTTTCAAATAAACTTGAAGGTTTGTTTTTTGTGTATGGTCATGGAGGGATGGGGAAGACATATCTGTGGCACACAATAATAAGTAAATTGCGATCTGAAAGAAAATTTGTGGCAGCGGTTGCTTCGTCTGACATTACATCATTGTTATTACCTAATGGTAGAACCGCTCATTCTAGATTCAAAATACTAATAGATTTAACTGATGGATCAATTTCAACTGTGACGAAGGGAACACATCTTGCAAAGTTAATTGAAAAAACTAATTTAATTATTTGGGATGAGGCTCCTATGACAAATAAATGTTGCCTTGAATCTTTGGATACAACTTTGAGGGATGTAATATCGTATCGTTATGGTGGGATAAATGTTCCTCCTTTTGGCGGAATGCCTATTATTCTTGGTGGAGATTTTCAACAAATTTTGCCGGTTGTGACTGATGAAACAAAAGCAAAGATAATTGATGCATCATTAAATAGTTCTTTGTTGTGGTCATTGTTTAAAATTTTTCACTTAACTCAAAATATGCGACTTCAAATGAAAGGAATAAGTGAACAAGAAAAGCGAGAAATATTGGATTTTGCAAATTGTTTGTTATAGAAATATGTTTTATATATATATATATGTATTTTTCTTTACATAGCTGTTCATTTTCTTTCTAACAATATTTCTTCATAAATTAAAACAGAACGAGACTTTTTATTGCAAAGCTACAATCCAAACCTTTGCAAGTTTTGGTGGATGGTGGTACAATTGTTGTCCAATTGGTGGCTGCTATAAACAATTGAAAGAAAAGAAAGATATTGAACAGTTCACATGTGTTCTACATGGAGTGTAAGATTCTGTTCCATTGTAAGTTGTAATGATGTTATTTCATTTGTGTCAGAGTAAACAAGACATGATGACTAAAAAAATAATATAACCTCTATGTATTGTGCAGCTATAGGCTATGCATGACAATTCATGATACTGACGACCAAGCTATTGTTGCCATTATGGGTAACCCAGCTGACGAACTCTTTGGTTGTGGTTGTCGGGATTTAGTAGAAGGGTCATTTTATGAGGGAGGACAAGTCTTACCGACATTGATTAGACAAGTGGAAGGACAAACTCATCTGTTTGAGATCAAAGTTAACAGTGATGGTGAGCTGATGGTGAGCCGTGTTATTATGGATCCAACTGACTCAAACTTGGTACTGAACCTGGAATCAACCAGTTTGGCAACAGAAAAAATGATGAAGGGAAAAAGGCCAGTAAAGAATGTTGCAGACTACAATATTCACCTGCAAAGCAAAGATTACAGGATTTACCATTAGAGATGGATGGTATTACCTAGCCTGCCCCACTTGCAGTAAAATTTTGAGATTCAATTCCGGAAAGCTTTGTTGTGGACAACATGGAGAGCAGATCGACCATCTCATGTATGCTGCAAAATAATAATCTTCACCTGGACATGCATTCATTACAAACAATAAGCTTTTCATTGCATGCCTAATTCATATGCATCTAACACGCATGAAAATTGTCATTCTTTACCCTAGCTAACTTAGTATGTTTAAATAATAATGTGTTCAATTCAGTATTCCATTTATCCTTCATCTTTAGAACACTGCTTCATCTAATTATTTGTGTTCTTTGTTCTGTTGTCATTGTTTAGACCTGATCGGCTGTTTAAAGATGATGTATCCATCTGAACACAGTGATTGATGGCAGGCGTGCACTCAAGTGTCTAATATACATTCAAAACACAAGGTCTGTATTAGCTAAAACCATCATGTGCATGCTGTGATATTGAGTTTTATTCAAAGATGTTGTACCATTTTTGAGTTCATGATTTCCCTCTAATAATATAAGACAATACATATGAGCAGTGGGAATCTTAGGCAATGCATACATGGTCTGTCACTTATAGATCATTTGTGATGTGTATAGGAAGCAAGATTTGAAGGTTACTTTATGGGGAACACTTGCAGCTGATTGGACACTGAAATGATATCTTCTTTGCCTCCTCCAGTCATACCTGTATTGACAAGCACGAAAGTCAGGAATTTTGGTATGAAAGAGTCGTGTGCTTTTGATTCATGTTTTCGTTGAATGCAATATGTTCTTATTGAAATAAATCTGTTATTTACATTGCAGTAAACACAATTATAAACACTGGCATGAGTACATGTATTTTTATCAATCCAAGCATTCCAGAGAAAGATGAGTATACAACAAACTAAAATATTTTACCTCTAAAAAAATAAACATTTTCTTTGCAATATATAACATAACAACTAACACAATTTTCTTCATCGTTGCAGCTTCAACAAGCCTTTTCATGCTCCAAAGATCATGACCGTAGCATCTGGACGACATCAACCTGCTCTTGACCTCCAAGATCACGATATAAAGACTGTTAGTGCTTTGAATTTGCAGAGTGGAAAAAAGGACAAGGTAAAACCTTTAAATTGATGGCCTCAATGTGCATATATCTTAGAGTACAATGCATATATCTTAGACTACAATATATTTATCATAGGGATATATTTTTATGTTTTTCCAAAACACTACAATATATTGCTAGTACTTTCCTCAAAGGAGCTACATGCAGTTCATTGCTGTACATGGTTTGCAGAATCAGATTTTAGACAATCCTTGACAACTTACATTGAACTATGACAAAATCTGTAATAATTTTTCCCTCCAAAATTTTCTAGAATCCAAATAATGTTCACCTGGTGTTGGTGCTAATTTTTAGCACCAACGGGTCAACGGGAGTTCCGTTGACGTCCAACGTGTAAAGTGGTGGGGTTGTCTTCATGTAGTCGATCTATCTTCCGCTACGGTCGGTTTGCCCACAAGCATAGTCTTGGTCATCTATCTTTGATCACTGGTGGTACTCCTCGACGGTCTTGGATCGGGTCTTGGTGGTCCATCACATGTGGCTAGAGGAATGACCTTGATGATCTTATGCATCTGACTTCATTCAATGAGATTGGGCTCTTGATCATGGATATCAGTTCTCTTATTGAGTAGGGATGCTCGATCATGTGGCCTTCGACATCCTTCACTCGATGACAAGCTTTCTATACTCGATGGTGAGCTTCATTCACTCGATGGTGAGCTTCATGCACTCGATGGTGAGCTTCATGAACTCATTTGGTTGACTGACTTTCCTCTTCATTAGGGGCTTCCTTTATTGGATGATGAGCCTTCACGCTCCTTTGTTGGGTGGCGCTCTTTACTGGATGATGAACTTTTACACTCCTTTGTTGGGTGGAACTAATATTCTCTCCTTGAACTTCGTCCACACGGTTTAGGCTCACTCTATTGGGTGATAGACTTCCTACACTTGAGAGTGGTGTCATTCTTCCTTTGTTGGATGAAGCTCATGCTCTCCTCTTGAACTTCCTCCACTGACCGTTGAGCTTTCTCCACTTGATGAGTTTACACCATAGTGATGATCGATCTGCAAAAATGAGAGAAGAAAGGTCATCGGAGGACCAGCCTAAGGCCGGCCAAACACTCTCCGATGCCCAAATCAGTAGAGTGTTTGAGCAATGAATAAAGATATGAGAAGTGTATGATGCTTTGGCATTGTGCTGAAGCATCCTTGACATGCCAAAGCAGAATAAGAAAGAGAGAGAGATTATGCATTTTGACATCATTTAGGGAGAGAAGAGAGGAAGTAGCAGTCGTCCTTCAGCCTTGGGAAGGCTTGATATTTATAGGACTTGAGTTTGATAACGTGGAAAGTGAAGACATAGGTTCTTCACCAACTTACCCTGACACACTGAGAATTTGACAAGGATTGAGTTTGATTGATCAAGTAGGTGGGCTGATTGGGTCAGTTGGCCGACATGGGATTGGGTTGACAAGCATGTGCTTGATTGAGTGAGTTTTTGACACCCTTATGTGGCTGATTGAGTAAGATACATATGCATGACATCACCTTTTGGTCATGCACTTAGACTGTAGCCATCGTCAGTGAGCGACACATGTCTTAGTGGATGAGAGTTGACCCTTGGACTATTGTTCACACATCAGAGGCTCATATTTGATGTTAGAGATTGACACATGGAAGAGTTGGTGAGAGTAGACATGTCTACGTGTGACCTGAGGGTCGAGGCCTTAGCCGTGGAGGTTATGGCCATGACAACTAAGGGTCGAGGTTTGAAGCCTTGAAGGTCGAACTCTTAGTCTTGGAGGTCGAAGTATCGACCTTGAAGGTTGAGGCTCTAGACTTATTTTAGACTATGCTTCTCTAATGTTGGATAGTTTTGACATGTCAGTGGTCAGTCTTGACATGTTAATGGTCATCACTTGGTGATTACCATGATCATCCAAGGTTGATGACTTGGAATGCTAAGTTAAGCACCTTAAAGGTTCCAGTGCGTTGAAAGTTCAGAGTCTTACGTGGCTCTTTGACAATTCAACGCTTCCTACGTGGAATGAGTTAAAAAGTCAAAATTCGCTTTCGAACCAAATTATGACATCAACAAGCCCTCAGTTTCCTGACCAACGAAGACCTTTGTTGGATAGGGAACTCTATTGGAAGAATTTGGTTGACCTAAGTTTGAGTAGGTGATTCTTCTTGAAATAACAAGAGTTGATTGCATAAAGAATTGATCTTGTTATTTTTAAGTAAATCATCTAGGGATGATAGATCATTATCATGGTTGATCGGGGTTAGGATGATGAAGTCTTAGATAGGTTAGGACGATATCCTCAACCTAGACTGATGATAGCCTTGATTGGTGAAGGCTTTTGATAGGAGACTAAACTCATTGGTGAGTGGTCTCCAATAAATATATAACAGTTACACGTTTACACCATTTTTAAGGATGAGGATGAGTTAAACAACCTCGTTTTGGTTCCTTTTGATCTCTAACTATTGACTCTAGCTTTGCATCTAAGTGCATTATCCTTCGTTTTGCTAATTCCACTAAACGATTAGCATAACTTATAAGGAAATGATGACCGCTAGCTATTGTTCGGTCTAAAATTCTCATTATTGACTTTGTTGGTTAGAAGTCGAAGAGCCTTAAACACTCTTCATAATTCCTAAGACTCTCTCTACTGATATATCAAGTGAGTTGAACCTTGAGTGCACTCATGTGAGTAGGTCTCGACTAGTGAGACTCTTTAACTCATCGGTGACTCAAGTTGGTTGGACCTCGAGGGTGAATTGATCTCAACTATTGACTCTAGCTTTGCATCTAAGTGCATTATCCTTAGTTTTGCTAATTCCACTAAACGATTAGCATAACTTATAAGGAAATGATGACCGCTAGCTATTGTTTGGTCTAAAATTCTCACTATTGACTTTGTTGGTTAGAAGTCGAAGAGCCTTAAACACTCTTCATAATTCCTAAGACTCACTCTACTGATATATCAAGTGAGTTGAACCTTGAGTGCACTCATGTGAGTAGGTCTCGACTAGTGAGACTCTCTAACTCATCGGTGACTCAAGTTGGTTGGACCTCGAGGGTGAATTGATCTCAACTAGTGAGACTTTTTATTTGTTAACTCAAATAGGTTGCCTTATATGCACTCTGTGAATTGGTCTCGACTAGTGAGGCTCTTTCATCTGGTGACTTAAGTAAGCTACCTTGTGTGGACTCTGTAAATTGGTCTCGACTAGCGAGGCTTTTTCATTGGATGACTCAAGTCAATGAGTGTTGGATGGTCAAGGATGTTTATTTCTCTGGTAGCTTAAGTAGGTTATCTTGTATGCACTCTGTGAATCGGTCTCGACTAGCGATGCTCTTTCATCTGGTGTCTCATGTTCTTATGTTGCATGATCAAAGATGTCTCTTTCATCAGCTGATTGTCGCATGTCTACGTGTGACATGAGAGTTGAGGCCTTAGTCATGGAGGTTGTGGCCATGACAACTAAGGGTCGAGGTTTGAAGCCTTGAAGGTCGAACTCTTAGTCTTGGAGGTCGAAGTATCGACCTTGAAGATTGAGGCTCTAGACTTATTTTAGACTATGTTTCTCTAATGTTGGATAGTTTTGATATGTCAGTGGCCAGTCTTGACATGTTAATGGTCATCACTTGGTAATTACCATGATCATCCAAGGTTGAATACTTGGAATGCTAAGTTAAGCACCTTAAAGGTTCCAGTGCGTTGAAAGTTCAGAGTCTTACGTGGCTCTTTGACATTTCAATGTGTCATACGTGGAATGAGTTGAAAAGTCAAGATTCGTTGTCGAACCAAATTATGACATCAACACCTTGACATCTCTGTAATGTTCCATTTTTGTGCAGTAGTTCTGGGATCAGTGAGTTAATATTAAGCAACATTGATGGCCAAATAATGTTTCCTAAACTTCTTTTTTCCTTCCTGCAGACTGCAACATTCACCTGCAAAGCAAAGATTACAGGATTTACCATTAGAGATGGATGGTATTACCTAGCCTGCCCCACTTGCAGTAAAATTTTGAGATTCAATTCCGGAAAGCTTTGCTGTGGACAACATGGAGAACAGATCGGCCATCCCATGTATGCTGCAAAATAATAATCGTCACCTGGACATGCATTCCATTACAAACAATAAGCTTTTCATTGCATGCCTAATTCATATGCATCTAACACGCTTGATGCATCTATTCAGACAATTTTATGTTTTTAGTTCAGACTTAAAAATTCTACTGTGTGCTTTACAAATATTTGCTTCATCATGATGTAGATGTTTTACATTTATTGCTGCATATTCTACTGTGTGCTTTACAAATATTTGCTTCATCATGATGTAGATGTTTTACATTTATTGCTGCATATATCTTTGTTTTGCTGCAGTTACAAATGTTAAACTATCTCTGACATTGTCACAGATACAAACTTGAGTTGCGTCTAGAAGATGAAGAAGACTCAACAACAGCAACATTAATAGGTAAAGCAGCAGACAATCTCTTTGGCTTGACATGTGATGAGCTGGTTAATGAACATGGAGAGAATGACAAGCACACAATTCCACCTGCAATAGAAAAGGCAAAAGATAAGTATCGTATGTGGCACATTGGCTATGGCAATAGAGACGACTTTATAGTGAAGGATGTTTACCCTCAGACAGATGAAAATGCTCAATTGGCTTTGCAAGATGCAATGCCTCAAGTTGAAACCCCAGCAAAAAAATTTATGCATCCAAGAAAAGAAGCAACCCTTAAGGAACTAATGGATGTTGAGCTCAATAAGAAGCTGAAAAGGTAACAAGATATAAATTGATTTATAGGTCTATCTCAGCTCCGTTCATCAGTATTATTCTTAACTATATATGACTAACATATTCTACACTTTACAGGAAAGAAGAACCATCAACAAACATATCAAAGTAAGCATTCTTTTTATCCCTGCCTATGCATTTGTTTGTACCAAACCAAAATGTTAATGTCTGTTTTTGCTGTTTAATTTTAATGAACTTGCAACAGGGTTGAAGCAAAGAAAGCAAAGTCCAAAACAAAACAAGAGTAGATATGGTCTCCTCCTTTTGAGAAATCAGCTTCTGAGCAAGGCCTATATATATGTAGTTTTTTGATGCTGAATATTCACTAAACTTGAGAATGAATGCGGATCAGCATGGTCGTGCAATGGGAATTATTTTGTTTCAGAAGCTGGAAGTTTATGCAACTATTTTTTTGCTGTCCTCTATTATTCTGATGTATAAGCTACAGGATCATAAATAGAGGAATATGTGTTCTACTGTGTTGTAAAAACATAAGTACATTTATGTACAGTTTATCTCTTGGCAGCATTTTTCAATTTTTCCTTTTTTCTTTTAGTAGTTCATGTATGTAAACACTTTTGTTTTGCGTCATGAACTATTTTGAACATTTGCACTTCTAGGTCTGTTATTTCCTGAATTACTCATGAACTACTAAACATTCATCAATAGAGCTTCCACACAACGCCAAAACTAATCAACACAGAAGCATTTACAGTAGATCAATATCAGTCACCTAGTATTAAAGAGCCTACTAACTTTTGGAATGCTCCTCCCCGGTTAGACCTTCTACTTGTTGGAAGAGTATGTTAAAGGCGAGAAGTTTACTTGTTAGTGGTACTCGATGAAAAATTGGTGATGGAGTTATGGTGGATGCTTGGTTGCCCCGTCCGCGGGATTTTAGGCCTCTCGGTAGGCTCAGTACCCGGTTGACAAGAGTTGCTGATTTTATTTCTCCTACACGGTCCTGGGATCAGAATTTGTTGGAGGAACATTTTGAAGCTTTGGATGTTGATTTGATTCTAGCTATTCCACTGCTTCATCGTAATTGTCAGGACAAACTCATTTGGCATTACGATAAGAGAGGACGATTTTCTACCAGGAGAGCTTACCAAGTTGCTCGACAGCTAGCTCCTTCATGATACCAGTTCTTCATCTTCAAATGTTGATTCTGTCCAGTTTTGGAAGGATATGTGGTTTGCTAAGGCACCCAGTAAGGTCAAGATCCACGTATGGAAGGTATGTTCTTCCATTTTGCCTACAGTTTCCTCTCTGCGCACGAAGAGGGTGTATGTTCCAAATGGTTGCTTACTTTGTAATATTGAAGATGAGTCCATTGAGCATGTTAGTCGGGATTGTCGATTCGTTAAGGAGGTCATCAAATCGTTCCCTTCTCTGGTTTCTGTTTATGGTGGTGTGTACCCTGGCATGCCGGTTACAGATTGGTTGTTTAGTTTCTCTTTGTTACTGATTACTATGTGGATGACTTGGGAAGAAAGAAACCAATGACTTTGGAATGACAAAGGGTGGTCTCCTTTTCAGGTTTACTTCCAAACTAGGAGTTATAAGGTTTCTTTAGACTCAGTTGCTAACGGGAAGCTCTCAGTACCTTGTGTGGCTGGAGGTTGGTCTCCTCCACCGGTAACTAGAGCAACTAGCTTGATTCAAAGAGGTCGAAGTTTAAAGCGAGATCAAAACGATAATGAGAACAAAAACCAAGTGCTCTAACCTTTGCCTTTGCACTCTTTCATTTATAACTTCGCAATTTCATTTTAACTGACAGTGAAAAAGAAATTTGTACAGTTGAAAATCTGCCGGCCGGTAAAACAAATTAAACCTCCCTCATATATATACTTCACATTAGGATTCTTGTTGAATTTCAGAAGCTACAGTTCTGGCCCATGACTTGAGATGCTTCTTCATGTCAGCAGCAGAGGACACTCTGGTTGGCAACCTTAGATTCAGCAGCGGCGAATTAGGCCTCTTTATAAGCCACGCCTCGGATAAATATGGCCTTCTTGCAACTCCAACTTCCTCATCACCGTCACCACCATCATCATCTTTTGCTCCAACTACTTGAACATCATCATCATCATCATCATCGCTAGAGTTCTGTCTCTTTTTTCTGTGAACTCCAAGTCTCTGCAATCCAGGTACTAAGCTCATCATTCGTGGGTTTAAATTCTCTTTCTCGAAAGTGAAGCCTAAGTCCATTAACCCCTTTAGTTCTTCAAGTTCAAGCTCCCCAAGGCTTCTCATGCTTATTGATTTCTCCAGCTTCCTTGTTAACATGCCACCAGAGGTTCTGCTTTTCCGAGGACTACTATTGTTTCTTTGTGCCTTTGATATTGGGGACGATGACTGAGAGCGGATTAACATTAATCTGTTGGCCACAATATCTAATCTTGTTGGTCTTTTCGTCTCATAATCCTGGTCATTGTTTACACAAACATTAGCTATGCATCCCAAGGTGAAAATTCCTTAGAGAATAAATTGAAACTATTGTTAAGAGTACCAATTAGTAAAGAGCTTTTACCTGTGGAGTACTGGTTTCTGGTGAATCTGGTGTATCCATTGGGATTTCTAGTTCTAAAATGGTTGAGAAATGTGAGGAGACTTCTTCATCTGCAACTGCTAAGGAGACCATGCTAGATGAAGGGTACGTGAAAGAACTATTTGCAGTGGAGTCTTGAGGTGTTTCAGTGGATTTGGGGTCAAGTAATGACATTGGTTTCGGGAAAAGAATGGTCTGGTGAAACCAGAGACTGTCTATGGCTCCTAACAGATCCAAGTAATTATTAGACATATTGAACAGAGGAAGAAAGTGAAGGGGAGGCAAAGGAAATCGAAGTTTATATATAGTGGGGATTTGTGGCATGTAATGAAGGAACAAAATCAAAAACAGTGAGAGGCCAATGAGTGTGGGAAAGTGGTCGAACCTGGAACACTGGAGGGATGTGGTCAGAAGTGTTGGACAGTGAAAGCCACATGTTTAAGAGCAACAAGACAACTTGCTTTAGTGGTACTAATCTCTTGTGATGGCTATAACCAAAAATATTCATGGCATGCTATGTTGCAAGGACACTCCCCTCCATCGGGTGGAGTGTGGGAGTGTCTTACGGGCGCCGACACGTGCCCGATACGCCGACACACATGTCTGACACGTCAGGTGGTGTGTCGAAAAATATTGACTTTTCTGACACGGTCCCGACACGTTGACTGACATGTCACATAAGCTTCGGACACGCCACGTCACTAAATTTAATAATACTTATTATGAAAAAAAACCAAAACGAAAACCTTGCTAAACCTAAAAAACCTCACATTCTCAGCCTATTCTTTTCGTCGATCTTCGCAACAATATCCTCTCCTCAGCCTCCAAGAGCTATGAGTCTATTCCTATTGTGAGTCTCGTCAATGTCCTCTTTGTTGACGACCTCTCCACTGATAGTCGCGGTCGTCAAAGAATTAGGGTTTGAAGGAGGAGATTGGGGATGAAATAAAGAGGAGGTATGATTATGTTTCTGAAACTTAAATTGAAATTTGATTTAAGAGTCAAGAAGAAGAGACATCATGATAGATTTTGTTGGTTTAGTCATAAATAGATTGAGAAGAAATATTGGGTTGAGCAGTTGAGTATGACAAAAAAACAAAATAAATCCAAATATATATACATATATATATAAGAAGCTTTTAGTTTCTTTTAAGGGTTTTTTTTTATTTATAAATATTTAGTAATTTTTATATATACTAAAAATATATAAATATATTAATTATTTTGCCGTGTCCACACACACATACACATCAACGGTGTTTGAAAAACGCCGTTGAATATTTTTAATGGCGTTTTTAAATGCCGTCCCTAGACAGCGTAGAAAACTATATTCAATAACGTTTATGAAATGCCATGAATGGTTTTCTAGATTTTTTTTTAAATGCAGAAAATCAATTATCTATTTGGCTATTAACAAAAAATATTATACACAACAAAGAAAAAACTTCCACCATTATAAATTTTATTGCTTCTTTACAAATTCAAGTACATAAGCTAAGAGAGAAAAAATTGACAACACAAGATGTTTCAAGCTAGCTACTAGAAATTGTTGTCTTTGGAAGTGGTCGAAAGACTTGCAAGTCTTCATGTAAAACAAATAAAGAGAGATTAGACATTGAACAAGTTAATTTATATAATACAATTAGTCTCTAATGATATCATAAAATAATTCTAAGCATCCAAAACAATATAGAAAAATTGAAATCAGTTCAAACATTCTCTAAAATGTCAAGTTATTTCTCACATGTGGATGTGTAATCTTGTTGTTTGTGGTAGAGAGAGCATAAGCTTTAAATAAGAATTGAAAGCCAAAACACTTCTATTCTCTTCTACAGTTTTACACACCAGTGGCTAGGTGTCTGTGTGGGCTTATTCTAGAGAAGAAACATTGAATATAATATATTTATCCCAAAACACACTAAAACAATGGTTTAGTTTAAATGAACCTTTTTGGAAACTCTTAGAAACTTGAGAAGCATTTCAGCTTGCAACTTTCCTTGTCAGCTCTGTCAAACCTTGAGCTTCTGCAATCTAGTCAACTCTGTCAAACCATGAGCTATATTGACATCAGTTTGTTCAGCCATTTGATCCCTGGTGGGTGATAAATTTTCCAACAAATGTTAGTACATTATGAACAAGGATGTAGCATTGACCTTTTTGGAATACATGAGATGGTATACAACATTGTATAGAATACAATGGTATTCATATCTGAAAACAAGTTAATTACAGAGTTTATACAATATCAAATAAATAAACTAGAGCAGATGAAAACATACAGTCAGTTTTTATGTGTACCAGTTCAATGAATAGGTTCTTCGGATATACTAGTTAGTGGTTACCAACAACAATATATTCGATTTCACACTCCAAAAATGGAAATTAAAAATAAAGTGCCCAAATGGAGCACCAAAATTATATACATTCACAAACAAGTAACATTAGTTCCTCTTTCGTGATGGAAGTTTGAAAGCTCAAATGTATATACATAAGATGACTAAATTAAAATGGTAATACAGAATAAAAACTAGGAAATGGCATTGTGTTTTCAAATCAGGCACTAGCAAGTAACATTCATAATTTTTCTTTAGTAAGAAATATAAGTGTAAAACCCTGTACGTTTTTACCGTGGTTTATGACAAGTTGTTGAGGTTTAAGTCACACTTGGTAACTTAACAAGTTAACGATCACGTTCATTATCGAGTTTTTCTAGATTCTTCCAATTTCTCATTTAAGGACTTGATGTCATAGAACGTGTCGACACGAGTCTCCCGGTATTTTTAGAATATTTTTTTGGAGCTTCAGTCTATTTTCTTCGAATTTTTGAAGTTTCTGGTAATTTTTAATTACCATTCTGGTAAATAGTTTTACCATTTAACTATTTACTTTTTACCTTATTTAAATCTGAACCGTTGGATCAATTGAGGATTTGATTTGAGCCATTGGATCATGCTATATATATACCTAAAAACCCTACTCAACTCTCCCATTCTGTCGAGAGAGAAGAGAGAGTCTGAGAGAGAGAGAGAGAGAGAGAGAGAGAGAAAAGGGGACAGTGATGCTGTCCGCCATCCTCCGATTGTGCCTGGCCATCGCACCACCACCGCCGAACTACTCTCACTCTCCTTTATCTTCCCATCCTAACAAATCCTATATGCACTCACCCTCTCAAATTCGAAAGTCAACCCCTAAGCCCCTAAATCGGTCCTCTTGCCGATTCATCCTTCTCCGGCAACACCGAGGCTTCTCCAAGGTAATTTCTCCACATTTCCTTCGATTTCGAGCCTTCCCTTAAGCTTTGAATTCATGTTTTGAACCCACTCTCACTCCCTCTCTTTACTCTCGATATCTGGTTCTCCGGCAAGTCCTTCTCGGCCACAACGACGCCGCCGCAGCACGGAGGAGACGCTGGAGCAGCAGCTCGGACCGGTCCTCCGGTTCTGAGATTCTGAAGAAGAAGACGAAGAGGATCGGATGTAGCATCAATTCATTTAGGTAAGGGGTTTGGTGTTTGAGTTATTAGATTTGGTTTGATGTTGATGAGGATGATTGAGTTAGTTATTGGTGTTTGAATTGGATTTTGGAATTTGACTGAGGATGGGCTACATAGTGGAGCTTGGTGGTGAGGTTGCAGAGTAGCGTTGGAAGCTCTAGAGAAGCTCGGCAGAGAAGCTGGCAGTAGGGAGGAAAGGTGGAGCATGACTCCGACAAGTTAAGGTGCGATGGACTGGTGTTTTGAGTACCAGGTTTACATATTAATTACGGTAGTGGTTTTGGTGTAGGGTAGAAGGGGAGAAAAGAGGAGTCTAAGTGATGATGTGGTGTCGAGAACAGATTCATGGGTGTGGAAAACAGATTCTAAATGCAAATACTTTACAACCATTTGAGGTTGTTGATACCTAAAAAATCACGCGGTTAACTAATGTCTCGTCACACGATAATCCATGCAATTTCGAGTGAAATCCTAGACTTAACACGCTAAACAAGCATATACATGCATTAATGTGGACTGATCTACGCATTTTACGCTTGATTATTAATGTCTTTCTCTCTACATTTAGCTTTGTTTTATGCTTAGTAAATACGTTTTAACTTATTTTATGTTTTTAGGTAGAAATAAAGGAGGAAACAATAAAGGAGGCGATTTGGAGCAAAGTGAGTGCTAAGGGAGACGTTCCTAATTCCGAAGAAGAACGGACGATGATGTAATGGCTGACAATCATGGACCTTCAATTACATACTTATGGCTGAAACGGTTTTTGTATAATTGCATAGCATGAATGGATGGAGTGAATGACTGGATGGTTACACATGGACCTTTAATTTCATACTTATGGCTGAAATTAAGTGCATTCATGCCAATCATCTCCTATATAAAGAGGGCTTTGGAGGAAGAAGAGAGGATCACAAATCAAAGAGCCGAACCCCTGTCCTAGAGTCCTCTCAAGCCTCTCCAAAACGTCATAGTCTCCAAGAAAGCCGCACATCTTCACAAACCGCCTCCACCATCCTTCAAGGACCGAATACATAGCTTGGCAATCCCAAGGTGTCTTCATCCTCCATCCATTGAAGGAGCATCAAGCACGGATTAGTATAGGGCAATTCCCTTACTCTAAAAGTGTAACCATGTCTTCTTCTCTTTATTCTTCTTCCTTGTGTAAATTTACGATTACTATGGATTGGTTTCTTGAAGTCTTTTGGTTAAACAATTTTAATTAGTTTTGTATGACTTGTTTGGTGTTCTTCGAAATTGGTTACTCATGCTTATTTGTTCCTAACGCTTAATTTGAATGCAGGGCAATTCCCGGTTTAGATTATGATGTGTTGAATATCGGGCAATTCCCGAGTTTGACACTTAATTATGAGATATGCATGTAAACGTAGCTAATGACTTAGAGACCAAATAGGTTGCATGAAATTGGTTAGGTTATTAAAGGATAGGTAACTTGATGAGTTGATCTTGTAAATATTAGATATAGATTGATTTTTGACAACTATGCATGCTTAGGGTTTTTAGGGTTCTTGATTGTTTGCTTGTCTATGAGTGAAGCATGTTAGAATTCTAAGGTTCCTATTTGTGTATGGTTGCCACGTTTTGTTCTTATATTTCATAGAAAATTAGTTAAACAAACCAACTTTGCACCCCCATTTAAACCTAGCATAGTTATGCATGCACCCTCAATCCCCGGTTAAGAACGATCCCTACTTATCAATGCTACATCTACAAAGAAGGGTTTTAATTGTTTTCGTGTTTGATTGAGTGTTTAAATTAAGTACTTGAAAAGAATGTGAATCAATTTTGGCGCCGCTTGACGAGGCCTTAGTTGACCTGCAATTTAAAACCCTATCATTGTAGTAACTGTAAGTAGGGATCGTTCAAGCCGGGGACACTAGGGAAGGACTATATCTACATCAAAACAAGTTAGTAACATTCACAAATGTAAAATAAACATACAAGTACAATTCTGTCACAACTATACAAGTATAAACATATATACAAAATATTATGGGGGATTTAAAGATGGTTCGAAAATAATGCAGAAAATAAAGACACTTATTTACAAAACATGGTCAATCAATACTCAAGCATAAAACAACATAGCACCGTGAAGAAAGACATGTCACAAATTTCGCAAGTTTAAGGGATCGTATTTACGTTTTCACAACTTGTAATTAATTCCAACTATTTAGACTTCTCATGTAAACTTAGTGTCTACAATCGCCTGACACTAAGTTTGTATATGTGTCATCCTGTTCAATGCCTACAATCGCCTGACATTGAGACAAAATACACTGATCGAACGAGAGTCATTGGAAACATGGTCCTAGGTATGGCGTCACTCATCCTATTCATCATGCAAATCTCTCACCCTAGCAACCCTTGGCAGTGACTAAGAATCAAGACCTACAATCGCCTGATCTCAACCCTTAGAACACTACGGCATATGAAACTCCCCCCTAATAGCTAACTTGTCCGGATTCAAGCTAACCTAGAGTTCGATTACGTGTTCAGGTGAGGATTAATCAATTCAAGTTATTAATTACGTGAACACAACCAACTTAATCTAAATCGTCATCCTAACATGCAATTCTACACGTTACAATTATAAACACAATCACATGAAAATCACAAAGAAGAACAAGTAAACATGTTTATAACGTAAAACCAAAAACCAAAACAAACATATATATAAATAACCATCATCCATACAGTAGATACACACATAAACCTTGAATGAATTCATACCTAAACCTACCCTAAGAGTCGGCAAGGATTGAAGAATGGGTGGCGGCGGCAAAGGAATGCAGTCGGCAGCAGAAGATGCAGTCGGCAGCAGGGTTGGCGGCGGCGGCAAGGCTTTGTGTTTCTGTGTAAGGAGGGTTTTTAAGTAGAGCTAGGCTATTCTAAGGCTTAGAGCAATTGAGAGACACGAAATTTGATGTACATAGGTCCTATTTATACAGAAAATTTCGAAGAGAAACCCTAGAGAATTCAGGAACTTCAAGGAGACACCTTCCTTGTTGAGCTGGGTTTCCTCCTTTTATCTTTGGACAAAGATTTCGACTTGGACCTTGGATTTCTGATTTCTTGGACTCCTCTACATGTTATTGAATCCATGTAGGCCTTATACACAAGTTCTTGGGCTCATAGGCAGCCGAAATCATGGACAAACCCGGCAAGGACAGACTTTCCCGGTTTGACCGGAAAAGCTCCATACTTGGTTGTTTCGGCTGCCATGATGACTTCTTCGAATCTCCTTCTTTAATGCAGCTTCCCATGACTTCATTAAGCTTCTCTTAAGTCCTTTGACATGCTTGGGAAGAATTTTGGTGAAGAAACATCCTCCCAAACTCGTGTGACAACTTAGGCAGAAACTGCCCAGTTTTGCAGCTTGACCTCCGTCCATTGTTTTGATCATAACTCCTTCATCTGAACTCCAAATGCTGTGATTCAAGAAGATCTGAAAACTAGACTTCTGTAGCTTTCCAATGATATATGGCTCGTCCTCAGATTCCTCCTGGATATTTAGATATGATTTTCCGAAGTTGATGTAGGATTTCTGTTCGCGGGAGAGATTTCTGCTCGCGAGTAAGTTTTCATTCGCGGGAGAGTTTCATTCGCGAGACTGACCTCCGGCCATTGTTTCCGGCATAACTTCTTCCTCAGAACTCGGATTTCTGTGATTCCAAAAGATTTAGAAACTAGACATCCACAGCTTTCCATCCATATATGGCACGTTCCCTGGTTCCTCCTGGATCGTCCTAGGGAAATCTTTGAAGTTGAGTTATGGTTTCTGGAAATTTCTGCTCGGATCAAAACCTTATGTTTCGGAGTTTCTTCTTTTCCATGGCTTCTTTTGTTGTCCTCCATGAGTCCAATCTTCATGATTCTTGTTCTCATATGTTCATTTACATGTCATCTACACATTAAACCAAATTTATCAAAAATGACAATGTAAAGGTACGGTGAATCATAAGAGAAATAACCAAGTGTTTGTTCCAAATCGAATTTGCAACACTTAAGCACAAATTTCTGTATAAAGACACATATTAACCATTACTCTACAGAAAAACCCTTTTGACTCAATATAAGTAAAAACAACATTACTAAGGAATAAACAAGGTACAAATGAGGGTAAAAACACATTAAAAACATAGCGTAAAACGCACTTATCACCGCTGCCGGGGATTGTGAATAAATTTTGTGTGATTATGCTCGTAAATATGTTTATAGTTTCTGTTTTTCGGAACTATGCACTGCCCGGTTTTGTGCAAATTATTTGACATAGCTAGAGGACTCACAAAAATCTGAAATTTTGCAGGAATGTTTGGTTATGTGTCTAGTTTGTGCCTGAAAAATTTCAGCCCAGTCGACCGAGCCAATAATTCTTAAAAAAAATTCGACAAGCTGCTGTGTTCATGTTTGGCAGAATCTGGAATTGCATGTGTTCTTTGTAAAGTTGTGAAATTTTTGTGCATAAATACTTGTAAATCTTCGAGATAACTAACATTGTTCATATTGTTGTTTTTACAGCCATGTAACGTTAAAGGAAGCTTGGATTTGCATTGAGTACATGAGCTTGGTTGATTAAGTCGCACTCATTGTTGAATAGATGGCGCTTCTTTTCCATGTTTATCTCCTTAACCCCTCGTGATGTATGGATTTCATCACCATACACCATAACCTAAGTGAAGTTATGGACATGAGGTTGAGGGCGGAGTCTACATTGGACTATGAGGGAGTTGTACATTTTCGAAAGATTGGTTGAATGTCGGACATGGTGTCTAGAAACGGGTTATGACTGGTGACAGGATTTGGATCTAAGAAAGACTTGCAACATTGGAGTATATACCAAAGACTCGGTTGGTGGATGAATACTTATCTTTTAGTAAGAAATTCTCAACGCAATGGTGTCTAGAAGGTGACGGTTTCCATGACAGGTTTTGGATCCGAGATCTCAAATCGGTCCTACCTCTCGTGGTCTCTCTCGCTAACTGGCCATTTCGTTGAGTTTGCCCAAAGAAGATAAGGACTAAATCTACTTTCCATAGTCGGTTAGCCTCGGGTTGCATTATTGAAATTAGTCCTGCCTCTCGCATTACATCTATCCCCAACTGGCCATGTTGATCGATTGAACCAAGACCATTCGATTGAAAGTGTACACTTTATCGCGCGGGTCGCACGTCCTTTGAACGACCTAAAGATCAAGCGAATGTACTCTCTTCAAATCTAAAGCGCAACTCAACAAACCATACATGTACCTAAACCAACGGAATTGTGTTGTTGTGTCAAATGTGTAAAGGACTTAAACACTTGCATTTTTAGCTTGCATAACCCTCTGGCGGCTTTGTGATGTGTGGATTTCGTCACCACACACCCTAACCTAAGTGAAGTTAGGGGCATAAGGCCAAACGAGTGGTCAGGTTGCATCATGTAATTAGCACGTAACTCTTGTGTTTTCTGCAGGTTTTCTAACGTTTTCTCTTATGCATTCACTCCATCTTTCACTTAGGTTCTTGCTTGATGCACTTTGAATGAAAGTTTGAATGAATTCTTGCATGAATTTCGTGGATTATGAGTGCTTGCATCTTTTGAGTGACAATTTTGTATATATGACATTTTACATAACTTTAACATTGTATATTTAACTAACCCCTGCAGGATACATGTACAAATGTACATAACTTGTTCTTAGTAACTTGCATTCATTTTAGGATAAACTTAGAGCTCTTGCATTTCATATTAGTGTCTTAGCCGTAGCTAGTGTGTGTACAATGTGTCTTAAACGTAGCCTAGTGTCTTTGTATGATTTTGGTGTGTTTTTGCTCACTTTTAATTCGCGTGACTTGTTTTTGAGTATTTTTGTAAAGTTTCCAACGTTTTGATCAAAGTATCATGCATTCCTTGTGTATTCTTTTTATACTAACACTTGATCTTGGTTGAATTTCAGGTTGTGAATGACCAAACCGGCTCCACGTGAAATTCAACTCCGTAACCGCACAGTGATCATTCCTCCTAGCACAGTGGAAGACTTGGACCGACCTATTGTTGAGGACGAAGTTGACTCACCAAGATCCCATCATTCCGAGCAAGATCAAGAAGAGGAATCTAGGATGAATAACAACAACAATGTATGGTATTCACTCAATAGTATATGCAAGGGAAAAGATGATAAGATAACAAATAACTTGCATATTTCACCAAATAAAAGCACTTTGTCAATAGAAATTCGTGGAAAAACCTCATGTAACAACTAAGTGCAGTAATGAACCAAAACCATATGCTTAACTTATGAGAAAATCTCCACAAATCAAAGTTAGCTATCTTAAGAATCATGAATTTCATCTTAATAATATGGTTGTAATGGGGTTTGGTTTCATAAGGTAGGAATTTTTAGATAAGTGGTGCTATAAGAAATCACCAAGACTTTAGCAAATCTCGCTCCTCCTCATGTCTTCTCTTCAAGGGTCGAATTTCTTCATTTTGGACCCATACGTCATTCTTGACTTCTCCTCATATTGTGAACAGGACAAAGGTCATATAAACACTTTTTAGACCTTCAAATAATTACTAACTCCAAATTCACAAAACATTACAACACACCAAAACTTTGTGCCTTTTACTTTTGATCCGAAATTCTTTTATTTTCCGATTTCTTCTTCTTCTTTTTTTTTCGGAATTTTTTTCTCATAATATTTTTTTTTCTTTCGGATATACACATTTCGGCACATATACAATACAAAACATTGGTGTTTAACCCCACACTTGCTTTTTATTACCTTGTCCACCCCACACTTGCTCCACAGCATCACGCATTATAGCTCCATCAGAAGTACTTTGCCAAGTCTTGATAACAAGGTAAAGGTTTAGCTATTCTAGGCAAAGGAATTCTGTTTAAAGGTGATGAAATAAAAGGCTCAATGTAAGCTCAAAGGGGTTAACTAAGGAGTCCCACGACGGGCACAAAATAGGCATAAGCTTTGTTTGGCTATGGTGGTGATCCTAATGAGATTAAATTCAATCATATTCAAAATCAAGACAATTTATGATTATAAAGCTTTGAAAATCACATAAGCAAGTTCTAGTAAATTCTAGAGTCCATTAAAAAGCTATAGCACATAGTCATTGAATATGCAAAGAATAATGAGGTTTTAAAAGATAGTGAAATTTCGAAAAATTTAGAATTTTAATCACTCAAAAAGAAAGTATTTAGGCTCAAATTCTCACATAGGTTTTAATGGAAACAAATTAATCAAACATGCATACTTCATTATCAATCAAGTCTCAAATATTCATACTAATTCACAATATCCATGAAGCTCACAATTTCTTAAGATAAATGTTAAACCGTCAATCATGCATTCAAAGATATAGTTCATCATAGACTTTTAAGGGTATATCCTAAGACTCAAAACAAAAATTAAATTTCGAAATTTTTTTATTTTTTTTTATGCAAATTACGGGAAATATTAAAATTTGGAAGAAAATTTCGACATAAATTGAAAAACACACAAATAAAAATATGTTACTATGTAACCTCTACCCCACACTTAGAAAATTACATTGTCCTCAATGTAAACCCAAAATCATGTCATAATTTCCTAAGCATGTGTCTAAGTCACATAATAAACACATAAATAAGTCAACCATAAAAGTGTAGGGATTAGAAAAATGCAAACTCTCGTTGATGACTCCTCCACTGCTACGGTTGAAATGAGTTGCCTCTCATGCAGCGCTTAATGTTTTAAGTCTGTCAGCCTAGACTTCTTCTTTCCTTGATAATGGCGTCATCCATGAACCATTAGTGGTGGCTCATTCAAAACTTGCTCGTCCTCGTCGCGCTCTTGAAATGGTGTGTAATAAAGTTTAAGTCGATGACCATTCACCTTAAACCTATTTCCTGATAAGCTCTGAATCTCTACTGTACCATAAGGAAATATATTAGTAATAACAAATGGACCTGTCCAACGAGAACGAAGTTTACCTGGGAAGAGTTTAAGTCTGGAGTTGAACAAAAGGACTTGGTGCCTTATCTGAAAGTTCTTCCCTCTTAGCATCTTATCATGATATGCTTTCGTTTTCGCTTTGTAGATCATGGCGGATTCATAAGCGTCATTCCTTATTTCTTCAAGCTCACAAATCTGCAACTTCCTATGCAATCCAGCCTCATCTTGGTCCATGTTAAACTTCTTGACTGCCCACCATGCTCTATGCTCTAACTCCACCGGAAGATGACATGCTTTTCCATATACTAGCCGAAATGGTGAAGTTTCTATCGGCGTCTTGAACGCAGTCCTGTAGGCCCATAGTGCATCATCTAATCGATCACTCCAATCTTTCCTTGTTGGTCCTACAGCCCTCTCCAAAATTTGCTTAATTTCTCTATTGGATGTTTCGGCCATGCCACTTGTTTGAGGATGATATGGCGTTGATACTCTGTGGGTGACTCCATATTTCTTGAGCAAAGCCTCAATAGTTCGATTGCAGAAATGTGATCCACCATCGCTTATCAAAACTCTTGGCGTTCCAAACCTAGCAAAAATGTTAGCTTTGACAAACTCTGCAACAACTTTAGAATCATTAGTCCTGGTGGCTTTTGCTTCCACCCATTTCGACACATAATCAACCGCCAATAAGATATAAAGAAAACCTTTAGATGAAGGAAAAGGACCCATGAAATCAATGCCCCAAACATCAAAAATTTCGACAACTATGATAGGGTTTAAGGGCATTTGATCTCTCTTACCTAAATTACCTGTTCTTTGACAACGATCACATGAAGCACATGTTGTATAAGCGTCTTTGAATAACGTTGGCCAATAGAAACCGGCTTCCAACACCTTTCTAGCTGTTCTTTTCGGTCCAAAGTGTCCTCCACATGCCTCCTTGTGGCAAAAATTCAAGATGGATTGATGCTCTTCTTCTGGCACACAACGACGAATGACTTGGTCCCCACATTGTCTCCACAAATATGGCGCATCCCATACGTAATGTCGAGCTTCCTTCTTGATTTTTATCCTTGTATGGTTCGGCATAGATGAAGGAAAATTCCTTGTCACAATGTAATTCACCAAATCGGCATACCATGGTTCCTTAACTTCCATTCGAAACAGTTGTTCATCCGGGAACGATTCGGACATAGGAATGGTATCCTCCTCATGCACAATTCGGCTAAGATGGTCTGCTACAACATTCTCGCATCCTTTCTTATCCTTTATCTCAATGTCGAACTCTTGGAGTAGCAAGATCCATCGAATGAGCCTTGGCTTAGCATCCTTCTTTGTCATCAAGTACCTTAAAGCTGCATGATCAGAATAAACAACAACTTTAGAATTCAACAGATAAGATCGAAATTTTTCTAAAGCAAAAATAACAGCTAAAAGTTCTTTTTCAGTGGTAGTATAATTCAGCTGAGCATCATTGAGTGTCCGTGACGCATAGTAAATGACGCATGGCTTCTTGTCCTTGCGTTGGCCGAGCACAGCTCCCATGGCATAGTCCGAAGCGTCACACATCAACTCAAATGGCATATTCCAGTCTGGTGGCGTCATTATTGGCGCGGAAGTCAACAAATTCTTCAAGTGCACAAACGCATCCTCACACTCTTGAGACCATGAAAATGGCACATCTTTCTGCAACAAGGAAGTAAGTGGTTTTGCCACCAAAGAAAAGTCCTTGATGAATCTCCTATAAAAACCTGCATGGCCAAGAAAAGAACGAACCTCTCTCACCGTTGAAGGTGAGGGTAAGTGATGCATAATATCAATCTTGGCTTTATCAACTTCTATTCCTTTAGCAGAAACAATATGGCCTAAAACTATACCTTGATTTACCATAAAATGACATTTTTCCCAATTGAGTACAAGGTTAGTTTCTACACACCGGTTTAAAATCTTTTCTAGATTCTCTAAGCATGCATCGAAATCTTTACCATATACACTAAAATCATCCATAAACACTTCAATGATATTTTCGATGTAATCAGAGAAAATATTATACATACAACGTTGAAACGTACCTGGGGCGTTGCATAATCCAAAAGGCATATGACGGTAAGCAAACGTACCAAAGGGACATGTAAACGTTGTCTTTTCTTGATCATCCGGGTGTATCATGATCTGGTTGTAACCACTGTAGCCATCTAAGAAGCAGTAGAACTCATGACCGGCAAGTCTCTCCAACATTTGGTCCATGAAAGGCAATGGCATGTGATCCTTGCGTGTTGTTGCATTAAGTCTTCTATAATCGATGCACATGCGATGTCCCGTCACCAAACGTTGTGGCACTAATTCGTTCTTGTCATTTTCTACCACCGTCACTCCACTCTTCTTTGGCACAACTTGAACTGGTGATATCCATTGACTATCCGAGATTGGGTATATGACACCACAATCTAATAACTTGATCACCTCGTCCTTTACAACCTTCATCATTGGTGGATGCAAACGTCTTTGAGCCTCCCTTGTAGGCTTGGCGCCATCCTCAAGTAGAATTCGATGAACACATTTTGTCGGGCTAATTCCCTTGATGTCTGCCAAAGTCCAGCCAATGGCAGCTGTGTTCCTTTGCAAAACCGCAACTAGCTTGTCTTCTTGTTGCTTTTTCAACGTTGATGACACAATAACTGGTAAAGTGTCATCTTTTCCAAGAAAAACGTACTTTAAATGTGGGGGAAGAGCTTTGAGCTCTAACTCAGGGGCCTGTTTCACAGATGGTAACAACTTATTAGTAGAAATTGGAATTGACAAAGGAGAATTATACCTTTTGGTAGGTGGTTGTGACTCAAGCTCCTTCACAACTTCAAGTATGGACGGCTCTAAATTTTTCAAAGCCTCCTCATCCCGTTCTCCAAACTTGTCAAATCCGGCCCCTTGCTCGATGGCTAATTGCTATGCTTGGTGGGTGGTCATTGCACACGGTGCAACACCACCAAACCTCCATGAAGTTTCGGCATTCCCCTCTTGACATAGCTCGGCATTGCTGTTTGTTTCTTCCATTTCGGCACTTGGATGTCTCATGGCGTCAAAAATGTTGAACTTGATCATCTCGCCATCAAACTCCATTGTCAAATTACCTTCAGCAACGTCGATATTCGTTCTTGCTGTTCGCATGAAGGGTCGTCCCAACAATAGCTGTGTCGAGTTTGTAGATGACTCCTCCATTTCTAGCACATAAAAGTCTGCAGGAAATATCAGCTGGTTAACCTGCACAAGAACATCTTCAACATACCCCTCAGGGTACTTGTTAGAATGATCCGCCAATTGGATCACAACATTATCGGTTTTAAGAGGTCCTAGATCTAGAGACTTATAAAGATTTAGTGACATAACATTAATTGAAGCTCCTAGATCTAGCATGACATTCTCAAAACAAGTAGAACCAATAACACAAGGGATAGAAAAACTCCCTGGATCCTTCATCTTGGGCGGCATTTTTCGTTGAATGACGGCAGAGACCGTCTCACTCATCTTGACAACTTGTTTCTCCCTTGTGTGTCTCCTTGATGTGCAAAGCTCCTTCAAGAACTTAGCATACTTAGGTATTTGTCGGATGCACTCCAACAAGGGTAGGTTGACATTCACTTTTCGAAAGACATCCAACACTTCTTCGTCGGATTTATCCTTTTTGCTCTTAGTGAACCTAGAAGGGAAAGGTAGAGAAGAAGATTGATTAGCATTAACTAAATCATTAGGGTTCGAAATCATACCTTCCTTCGTTGAAGTTGCCGGATCTTTTTCAAGATCCCTCTTTTTCATTGCTTCCAAGTCTGCCTTGCTTGGCTCAGCTTCTTTGTTTTGCATGGTTTTTCCTTGATCTTGTCCATTTGTTTCGGCATTGGCATTATGCTCAGCATTCTCTTGCATCATGAGCTCGGCATCACCTTCTTCATCACTCATGTCCAACACTCCAAGTCCTTTTGTGGTTTTAGGCTTTGAAGGTGGCCACAACAAGGTTTTCCCACTTCTTGTGACAACAACTTGTGCTTGTTCGTTCTTGGGATTCTTGATGACACCTCCTGGCAACCTCCCTTGTTCATTGAATTTCCCCATGAAGTCCACAACTTGCCCCATTTGATTCTTTAATTCCATAATGTCTTTCGACATCAAGGCAATGTCCTTGGTGTTGGTTTGAGTTGTGGCCAACAAAGATTGTGTCGAAGTGGCAATGTTCTTGAAGATCTCATCATAATTTTGCTGCCCACTCGGCTGTCCTCCTTGTTGGTAGGGTTGGTATGGCCTTGGCATGAAATTGCCTTGAGGCCGTGCCATGTAAGTACTTGGTTGCTGCCCTTGTGCGTTTGGTTGTGGATTCAACACGTTGTTGTTGTTGCTCCAACGGAAGTTTGGATCGTTGGCCCTTGGATTGAAATTCTGAAAACGTGTTTGAGCCCCTTGACCTTGGAAGTTGCCGAATTGTCCTTGAAAACCGACGGCATTGACATCCTCAAAGTTCGGATTTACTTGAGTGCACTGATCGGATGTATGTCCTTCCATGCTACACACTCCACAGACTTGTATCCCTCTATTCTTGGCCAGGTTCGAAACCATGAGAGTCAACTTACTCAAGTCATCTTTTAGCTCGGCAATGGTACTAGACTCCCCATGAATGTTTGTCTCATTCACACGCCTTGATGAAAATGAACCAAACTGCTGATTGTTTGTAGCTCGCATTTCCAACAAGGTACTGGCCTCTTCTCTACTTTTCTCCATCAAAGAACCTCCAGCTGCTGAATCTAGAAATTGTCTTTCCATAGGGCGAAGACCTTCATAAAAGTATTGTAGCAAAAGTCCCTCACGTATCCCATGGTTTGGACACGAAGCAACCAATGCCTTATATCTCTCATAATACACTTCGAAAGACTCATCAATGTCTTGCTTGATAGAAGTTATCTCCTTTCTAATTTGCGTCACCCTCGATGAAGGAAAATACTTGAGGAGAAACTCTTTCATCATAGTGGCCCATGACACAATTCGTCCAGCTGGTACTGCAAAGAACCATTCCCTAGCTTTATCCTCTAATGAAAACGGAAATGCTTTCATTTTGACAAGTTGCATATCAGCTCCTCTAGGGCACATAATGTCACAACAATATTCAAACTGTTGCAAGTGTCGGTTCGGATCCTCTCCACTCAGTCCATGAAATTTCGGCAGTTGGTGGAAGAAACCACCTCTGAGTTCAAAGTCAGCCGTTTTCCCTGTTTCCACAGCAGGATAAGTGACATTTGCTGGCCTGACCCCTGTTCCATTAACTTGGCCGTTTTCTTCCCTGAGTGAAGTCATTCTCAATTCAAATGAGTGTGGTGGTGATGAATTCGGTGTTGAGTGATGAGATGTTGATGGTATGTTGATGGCAAGCTCCTCTCGGACACGTATAAGTCGGTTGTTGATGTCTCGTGTCCAAGTGTCAGAACCGCTCATTCACCTACAAAACAGGATGGCACAATTGGCCAAGACCAAGTTAGTAAGTCATAAAAAATTTCGAAAAACAAAACGACACTAACTAAGAATTATGAATAAGATAAAATTAACATACTTAAATAACACACACACAAACATGACATATCAGAAACACACATAACATATAAACTAACCATGGCATCACACAAAATTGTAACGAACATAAAAATTGGACAAAAACACATACACACATACGGCAAACAATATCTCTAGCTCGGCATTCACACATACACACGGCAAACAATGACATTTATCAACAAGGCATACGTATAAGTTAGAAACACACATGGCATTCATAGTTACATATAGACAAAAATCATGATAAAAACATAATGTGATGACTTCTCACCCTAAAATGTTTTCTACTTGATTTTATTAAACTTTAATTCTCAAGGTACGTGGAGCAGGGAAGACCACTGTGCAATGGACTGATACAGCCCAAGGTAGTGTTATGCTTCGTCCGATATACCTCAAACATTAAAGTCAAATTAATTTGAAGTTCATGGCGTCATACATGTCTAAGTAAATTCTAGCGTTTAAAGTGTGGTGATGCTTCGGCCCAAGCATTTGGCTAGTTCGAGCGGATTCTGTGGTTTCAGAAGGCAAGTGTCAATGTCACGGGGGGCGAACCCCCTACAAGAACCAGGCAGGACTCGTTTGTGATCAAGGAGGCGGACCCCTATCGACCCCTTCACCGAGAAGAGTGGTCAGTCATGATCTTGAGATCCAATTGGACAAACCTGAATTCCATATCTATGACAGAACGGCCCCTTACTCAGCTAGGAACAAACTCGGGTCACTAGACCACTCGACAAGTGTTAATCAAAGCCGCCCTCAACCTCATGAAATCCGCAAATAACATGAAGGGTTTAGGCTAAGATTAACAAATGCGGCTTCTCCCTACATGTTACACTTTAAAAACCACAATAAACTCCAAACACATATGAAACAATAAACCTCCTAAATATTTACTAAGTTACAATAATTACAACACATATGGCATGAAAATATGATACATACAAGTTCGGCACATACACAAATATACAATGTACAAATTGGCAATACACAATATACATTCAAAACATATGTGTTTTGGCACACACATGCTTCGGCACCTACAAGAAAACAAAGTTAATTCACAAACATATATATACACAAAACAAAAATCCTTTTTAGCATCCCCGGCAACGGCGCCAAAAACTGACGAGGCCTTAGTTGACCTGCAATTTAAAACCCTATCATTGTAGTAACTGTAAGTAGGGATCGTTCAAGCCGGGGACACTAGGGAAGGACTATATCTACATCAAAACAAGTTAGTAACATTCACAAATGTAAAATAAACATACAAGTACAATTCTGTCACAACTATACAAGTATAAACATATATACAAAATATTATGGGGGATTTAAAGATGGTTCGAAAATAATGCAGAAAATAAAGACACTTATTTACAAAACATGGTCAATCAATACTCAAGCATAAAACAACATAGCACCGTGAAGAAAGACATGTCACAAATTTCGCAAGTTTAAGGGATCGTATTTACGTTTTCACAACTTGTAATTAATTCCAACTATTTAGACTTCTCATGTAAACTTAGTGTCTACAATCGCCTGACACTAAGTTTGTATATGTGTCATCCTGTTCAATGCCTACAATCGCCTGACATTGAGACAAAATACACTGATCGAACGAGAGTCATTGGAAACATGGTCCTAGGTATGGCGTCACTCATCCTATTCATCATGCAAATCTCTCACCCTAGCAACCCTTGGCAGTGACTAAGAATCAAGACCTACAATCGCCTGATCTCAACCCTTAGAACACTACGGCATATGAAACTCCCCCCTAATAGCTAACTTGTCCGGATTCAAGCTAACCTAGAGTTCGATTACGTGTTCAGGTGAGGATTAATCAATTCAAGTTATTAATTACGTGAACACAACCAACTTAATCTAAATCGTCATCCTAACATGCAATTCTACACGTTACAATTATAAACACAATCACATGAAAATCACAAAGAAGAACAAGTAAACATGTTTATAACGTAAAACCAAAAACCAAAACAAACATATATATAAATAACCATCATCCATACAGTAGATACACACATAAACCTTGAATGAATTCATACCTAAACCTACCCTAAGAGTCGGCAAGGATTGAAGAATGGGTGGCGGCGGCAAAGGAATGCAGTCGGCAGCAGAAGATGCAGTCGGCAGCAGGGTTGGCGGCGGCGGCAAGGCTTTGTGTTTCTGTGTAAGGAGGGTTTTTAAGTAGAGCTAGGCTATTCTAAGGCTTAGAGCAATTGAGAGACACGAAATTTGATGTACATAGGTCCTATTTATACAGAAAATTTCGAAGAGAAACCCTAGAGAATTCAGGAACTTCAAGGAGACACCTTCCTTGTTGAGCTGGGTTTCCTCCTTTTATCTTTGGACAAAGATTTCGACTTGGACCTTGGATTTCTGATTTCTTGGACTCCTCTACATGTTATTGAATCCATGTAGGCCTTATACACAAGTTCTTGGGCTCATAGGCAGCCGAAATCATGGACAAACCCGGCAAGGACAGACTTTCCCGGTTTGACCGGAAAAGCTCCATACTTGGTTGTTTCGGCTGCCATGATGACTTCTTCGAATCTCCTTCTTTAATGCAGCTTCCCATGACTTCATTAAGCTTCTCTTAAGTCCTTTGACATGCTTGGGAAGAATTTTGGTGAAGAAACATCCTCCCAAACTCGTGTGACAACTTAGGCAGAAACTGCCCAGTTTTGCAGCTTGACCTCCGTCCATTGTTTTGATCATAACTCCTTCATCTGAACTCCAAATGCTGTGATTCAAGAAGATCTGAAAACTAGACTTCTGTAGCTTTCCAATGATATATGGCTCGTCCTCAGATTCCTCCTGGATATTTAGATATGATTTTCCGAAGTTGATGTAGGATTTCTGTTCGCGGGAGAGATTTCTGCTCGCGAGTAAGTTTTCATTCGCGGGAGAGTTTCATTCGCGAGACTGACCTCCGGCCATTGTTTCCGGCATAACTTCTTCCTCAGAACTCGGATTGCTGTGATTCCAAAAGATTTAGAAACTAGACATCCACAGCTTTCCATCCATATATGGCACGTTCCCTGGTTCCTCCTGGATCGTCCTAGGGAAATCTTTGAAGTTGAGTTATGGTTTCTGGAAATTTCTGCTCGGATCAAAACCTTATGTTTCGGAGTTTCTTCTTTTCCATGGCTTCTTTTGTTGTCCTCCATGAGTCCAATCTTCATGATTCTTGTTCTCATATGTTCATTTACATGTCATCTACACATTAAACCAAATTTATCAAAAATGACAATGTAAAGGTACGGTGAATCATAAGAGAAATAACCAAGTGTTTGTTCCAAATCGAATTTGCAACACTTAAGCACAAATTTCTGTATAAAGACACATATTAACCATTACTCTACAGAAAAACCCTTTTGACTCAATATAAGTAAAAACAACATTACTAAGGAATAAACAAGGTACAAATGAGGGTAAAAACACATTAAAAACATAGCGTAAAACGCACTTATCACCGCTGCCGGGGATTGTGAATAAATTTTGTGTGATTATGCTCGTAAATATGTTTATAGTTTCTGTTTTTCGGAACTATGCACTGCCCGGTTTTGTGCAAATTATTTGACATAGCTAGAGGACTCACAAAAATCTGAAATTTTGCAGGAATGTTTGGTTATGTGTCTAGTTTGTGCCTGAAAAATTTCAGCCCAGTCGACCGAGCCAATAATTCTTAAAAAAAATTCGACAAGCTGCTGTGTTCATGTTTGGCAGAATCTGGAATTGCATGTGTTCTTTGTAAAGTTGTGAAATTTTTGTGCATAAATACTTGTAAATCTTCGAGATAACTAACATTGTTCATATTGTTGTTTTTACAGCCATGTAACGTTAAAGGAAGCTTGGATTTGCATTGAGTACATGAGCTTGGTTGATTAAGTCGCACTCATTGTTGAATAGATGGCGCTTCTTTTCCATGTTTATCTCCTTAACCCCTCGTGATGTATGGATTTCATCACCATACACCATAACCTAAGTGAAGTTATGGACATGAGGTTGAGGGCGGAGTCTACATTGGACTATGAGGGAGTTGTACATTTTCGAAAGATTGGTTGAATGTCGGACATGGTGTCTAGAAACGGGTTATGACTGGTGACAGGATTTGGATCTAAGAAAGACTTGCAACATTGGAGTATATACCAAAGACTCGGTTGGTGGATGAATACTTATCTTTTAGTAAGAAATTCTCAACGCAATGGTGTCTAGAAGGTGACGGTTTCCATGACAGGTTTTGGATCCGAGATCTCAAATCGGTCCTACCTCTCGTGGTCTCTCTCGCTAACTGGCCATTTCGTTGAGTTTGCCCAAAGAAGATAAGGACTAAATCTACTTTCCATAGTCGGTTAGCCTCGGGTTGCATTATTGAAATTAGTCCTGCCTCTCGCATTACATCTATCCCCAACTGGCCATGTTGATCGATTGAACCAAGACCATTCGATTGAAAGTGTACACTTTATCGCGCGGGTCGCACGTCCTTTGAACGACCTAAAGATCAAGCGAATGTACTCTCTTCAAATCTAAAGCGCAACTCAACAAACCATACATGTACCTAAACCAACGGAATTGTGTTGTTGTGTCAAATGTGTAAAGGACTTAAACACTTGCATTTTTAGCTTGCATAACCCTCTGGCGGCTTTGTGATGTGTGGATTTCGTCACCACACACCCTAACCTAAGTGAAGTTAGGGGCATAAGGCCAAACGAGTGGTCAGGTTGCATCATGTAATTAGCACGTAACTCTTGTGTTTTCTGCAGGTTTTCTAACGTTTTCTCTTATGCATTCACTCCATCTTTCACTTAGGTTCTTGCTTGATGCACTTTGAATGAAAGTTTGAATGAATTCTTGCATGAATTTCGTGGATTATGAGTGCTTGCATCTTTTGAGTGACAATTTTGTATATATGACATTTTACATAACTTTAACATTGTATATTTAACTAACCCCTGCAGGATACATGTACAAATGTACATAACTTGTTCTTAGTAACTTGCATTCATTTTAGGATAAACTTAGAGCTCTTGCATTTCATATTAGTGTCTTAGCCGTAGCTAGTGTGTGTACAATGTGTCTTAAACGTAGCCTAGTGTCTTTGTATGATTTTGGTGTGTTTTTGCTCACTTTTAATTCGCGTGACTTGTTTTTGAGTATTTTTGTAAAGTTTCCAACGTTTTGATCAAAGTATCATGCATTCCTTGTGTATTCTTTTTATACTAACACTTGATCTTGGTTGAATTTCAGGTTGTGAATGACCAAACCGGCTCCACGTGAAATTCAACTCCGTAACCGCACAGTGATCATTCCTCCTAGCACAGTGGAAGACTTGGACCGACCTATTGTTGAGGACGAAGTTGACTCACCAAGATCCCATCATTCCGAGCAAGATCAAGAAGAGGAATCTAGGATGAATAACAACAACAATGTGCTTCTTAACAATGGTGGAGGCAACAACGTTGTGAGGAGAACTCTTCGCCAACAAACCTGCTCAACGGATTGGAGTGATGGCCCCTCATGCATTCGATTTCCTGAACCTCAAGAGGACAAGCAGGATATTGAGCTCAAGAGTGGATTTCTCCATCGCCTTCCAATCTTTCAAGGGATGGCGCATGAAGATCCGAACATGCATTTGAGGCAGTTTCAGTTTGTTTGCTCGAGTATGAAGCCCACTGATGCGGATGATGAGCTTTTGAAATTGAAAGCGTTTCCATTCACTCTGAAGGAGAGAGCTCAGACTTGGCTCATGGAGCTCCCACCGAATCACATTACTACATGGAAGCAACTTGCAGATGCTTTCTTGAGCAAGTACTTTCCGGCCTCAAAGATCACTGTTTTGAGGAAAAAGATCACTGGAATCACACAAGCAACAGATGAGTCATTTGGGCAGTACTATGATCGCTTCAAAGTTCTCTGCGCCACATGCCCTTCCCATGGTTTCTCTGAGACGAATCTTATGAACTACTTCTATGATGGACTCAAACCGATTGATCGAGAGCTTCTAGATGTTGCTGCAAATGGAGCCTTCATGGATTTAGATGAAGAACGTGCCCGTGCACTCTTGGAGAACCGAGCTAACAATGATGCTCAATATGGGATGGCTCCAAGGAAGACTGTTGCCGAAATGAGCTCAGCAAAAGTCGCTGCAGATGACAAGTATGACAAACTTTCTGACTTGATGGAGCAGATGATGAAGCTTGAAGTGAAACGTCAGAAAGTCTCTCTTGGACAATTATGTGGTGTCTGCCATTCTCAAGGGCACTTAGGTGATCAATGTCCTACCTTGGCCGAGCAACCACATGAAGAACAAGTCAATGCCATAGGTGGATATCAAGGAGGCCAACGCTACAACAATTACAACAACTTTGGAAACCGTGATCATCCTGGTTTCAGGTGGAGCAACAATGAGGGATGTCTTAACCCTCCAGCACCTCATCAGCAACAATACCAACGTCCCCAACAATATCAAGCAAGGCCACCAATGGCCCCAACGTCACAAGTGCCCTTACCCCCTCCGGTTCAGACTTTTACAAATCCGGATTATGATAAGATGATTGCTCAACTGTCTGCCTCAACTCAAGTACTTTTGGATGGACAAAAAGAAACAAAGGCAACGTTGGATGCACATGGTCAAGACATCAATGAAATCAAGAAGCAAATGGGCCAACTTGTGGACTTTATGGGACATATTCGAACAACTGGACAGCTTCCATCTCAACCAACGCCACCTACCAGGAATGTGAGTGCGGTTACTACAAGGAGTGGGATGGTTTTGGAGCTGCCAAAGCAGAAGGCAACGTCATCACCAGATGAAGTCGTTGTGGAAGAAATTTTTGGAGAAGATCCAGCTACTGAAGAGCTCAAAAGGAAGAAGAAAGTGGCGCCACTTTTGCCACTATCAACACCAACACCGACGCACCCTACCCCAATGAAAGGTATTGATTCTACCCCTTCAAGTTTAGTTAATACTAATGCATCGTTTGCTCGTGCACCATTTCCACACAGGTTATCCAAATCAAAGAAAGATGATCAATACGAGGAAATTCTGGACATCTTTCGGAAGGTGCAAGTGAATCTGCCCTTGATCGAGTGCATAAAGCAAGTACCTATCTATGCCAAGTTTTTGAAAGAGTTATGCACCCAAAGGAGGCAAACGAGAGCGAAGGAGGTTGTGAAGGTGAATGCAACAGTTTCTGCAGTGTTGCAACGACGGCTACCCCCTAAATTGAAGGACCCTGGGAGTTTTTCTGTTCCCTGCGTGATTGGTGACAAGAGATTTGAAGATGTCATGCTCGACTTGGGTGCATCCATCAACGTGATGCCCTACAATCTTTATGCCTCCATGGAGCTTGGCGAGCTTAAGCAAGACAATGTCATCATTCAACTAGCCGATCGTTCTCACAAGTATCCAAGAGGGTACGTTGAAGATGTTCTTGTGCAAGTCAACAATTTGATATTCCCTGCAGACTTTTACATTGTTGACATGGAGGAGAGTCCGTTGAATACTACGCCACTTTTGCTTGGACGTCCCTTCATGAGAACCGCAAGAACAAAGATAGATGTGTTTGAAGGCAAGTTTTCCATGGAGATTGATGGGGAGAAGATCGAGTTCAACATCCTTGATGCTATGAAGGTTCCCATTGCTACTGTCAACTCATGCATTTCGTTGGATTTAGTCGAAGATATGGCACAGCAGCATTTGGATGTACTTAGAGAGGATGAGCTTGACACTGTCCTTCAAAATGGAATTGGGCTGACCTACACTAGAGATGATGCCCTAGTTGACGTTTTGATTGACGTCTTGGAGCCCAGACTTAGAGAAATGGCGTTGGCACTTAATGAAGCAGCCTTTGTGACAACTAGACCTCCACCAATTCCCTTGGTCTATGGCGAAAACAAGCTTGTTCCTTCCATCATTCGAGCACCAGAATTAGACCTCAAGGTATTACCGGATCATTTGAAGTATGCTTACTTGGGTGACAATGAGACATTACCGGTTATCATCTCATCAACATTGGAGGAAGAACAAGAGGACAAGCTAGTTCGAATGCTTCAACACTACAAGCCCGCCATTGGTTGGACACTCGCGGATATCAAAGGTATCAATCCGGCCACTTGTGTTCATCGTATTCTGCTTGAAGATGGCGCCAAGCCAACACGTGAAGCTCAAAGGAGACTCCATCCACCAATGATGGAGGTTGTGAAGAAGGAAGTCATCAAACTCTTGGATTGTGGGGTCATTTATCCGATTCCAGACAGCCGATGGGTCTCACCTGTGCAAGTTGTTCCTAAGAAGTCTGGAATCACTGTTGTGAAGAATGCAGAGAATGAGTTAGTGCCTCAACGCACTATCACTGGACACAGAGTTTGCATTGACTATAGGAAGCTCAACGCCAGCACTCGAAAGGATCACTTTCCTTTGCCATTCATTGATCAGATGCTTGAGAGATTGGCTGGTCATTCATACTACTGCTTCCTTGATGGATATTCAGGTTACAACCAAATTAGCATTGCTGAGGAGGATCAAGAGAAAACAACGTTCACATGCCCTTTTGGAACATTTGCTTATCGACGCATGCCATTTGGACTTTGTAATGCCCCAGGTACGTTTCAACGTTGCATGCTTTCTATCTTTTCTGATTACATTGAGAAAAAAATTGAAGTATTCATGGATGACTTTAGTGTTTTTGGGAAAGATTTCGATACATGCTTGGGAAATTTAGAACTAATCTTGCAGAGATGCGTTGAAACGAACTTAGTACTCAATTGGGAGAAATGCCATTTCATGGTAACTCAAGGGATTGTTCTTGGACATATTGTGTCGAAAAAAGGGTTAGAGGTTGATAAATCAAAAGTAGATCTTGTGAAACACTTACCCTCTCCAACTTCGGTTAGAGAGATTCGTTCTTTTCTTGGACATGCAGGATTCTACAGGAGGTTCATCAAGGATTTTTCCCACATCTCACGTCCCTTGTGCAAGTTGCTTCAGAAAGACACTCCCTTTGTGTTTGATGATGAGTGTGACGTTGCATTCAAGAAGCTCAAGGCGTTGCTCACATGTGCTCCTATTCTTCAAGCACCAGATTGGTCCTTACCTTTTGAGCTTATGTGTGATGCTTCAGACTATGCCGTTGGAGCTGTTTTGGGACAAAGGAAGGACAAGAAGCCTTATGCCATCTACTATGCTTCTAAGACACTTGATGAGGCTCAAGCCAACTACACTACAACCGAGAAGGAGATGTTGGCAGTAGTGTTTGCATTGGACAAGTTCCGGTCCTATTTACTTCAGAGTAAGGTTATAATTTACACTGATCATGCTGCTTTGAAGTATTTGATGCAGAAAAAGGATGCAAAGCCAAGGCTCATACGTTGGATACTACTTCTACAAGAGTTTGATGTGGAAATCAAGGACAAGAAAGGAGTAGAGAATGTGGTAGCCGACCACCTCTCTAGGATTGAGAGAGAGAGATCCAACGTTGCAATTGAGGAGCATTTTCCGGATGAACAACTCTTCGGACTTCAGGTAAGTGCCTCTGAAACTCCATGGTACGCAGATATTGTTAACTACTTAGTTACTGGAGAGTTTCCACCATCAATGCATAAGACCCAACGTGACAAGCTTAGGAGTAATGCTAGGACTTTTATTTGGGATGAACCTTACTTATGGAAACAATGTGCTGATTTAGTGATTAGAAGGTGTGTTACGGATAGTGAGTTTGCATCTATTCTTGAGTTTTGTCATAGTGGTGCCTGTGGAGGTCACTTTGGTTCGAAAAAGACTGCCCTAAAAGTGTTAGATTGTGGTTTCTTTTGGCCTAACTTATTTCGTGATTCTAATGATTTTTGTGCTAAGTGTGATAGGTGCCAACGATCCGGCAATCTTGGATCTCGAGATCAGATGCCTCAAGTGTTCATACTAAATGTCGAAATTTTTGATGTTTGGGGCATTGATTTTATGGGACCTTTTCCTCCATCTAACGGTTTTACTTACATCTTACTCGCTGTTGATTATGTTTCGAAATGGGTGGAAGCAAAAGCCACCCGTACTAATGATTCACGAGTTGTTGCAGATTTCCTCAAGACGAACATATTTTCTAGGTTTGGAATGCCACGCGTTCTAATCAGCGATGGAGGAAGTCACTTTTGCAACAAGACAGTGGAAGCGTTGATGAGAAAGTATGGGGTCAAGCACAAAGTTTCTACACCTTATCATCCACAAACAAATGGCATGGCAGAGGTATCAAATCGAGAAATCAAGAAGATCTTGGAGCGAACTATCAAACCAAACCGCAAAGACTGGAGCCAGTGTTTGGATGATGCTTTGTGGGCATATAGAACAGCGTACAAGACCCCTATAGGCATGTCACCCTATAGACTTGTTTATGGGAAGTCTTGTCATCTTCCGGTGGAGCTAGAACACAAAGCTTGGTGGGCGGTGAAGAAGTTCAACATGGACAAGGATGATGCTGGATTACATCGAAAGTTGCAGCTATGTGAGTTAGAAGAAATCCGGAATGATGCGTTTGACAATGCTTGGATCTACAAGGAGAAGACAAAGGTGTTTCATGACAAGATGATCCGAAGGAAGGAGTTTGAGATTGGTCAACAAGTTCTCTTATTCAACTCTCGACTCAAGTTTTTTCCGGGCAAGCTACGCTCAAGATGGATCGGACCTTTCATTGTTATTGAAGTATTCTCACATGGAGCTGTTTTGATCAAAAGTCCAATAACCGGCAATGAGTTCAAAGTCAATGGCCATCGTTTGAAGCCATATTATGCAAATTTCAAGGAGGAACTCGTTGAAGATGTGAAGCTTAAGGAGCCGCCAACTTCAACCACATGAAGGATGCATCACGTCTAGGCTGGAAGACGTTAAACAACAAGCGCTTATTGGGAGACAACCCAATGGAGGAGTCTTCAACAGATTTGCATTCTCTTCCCTTTCTCTTTTAAATTTTCGTAAATTTTCTTTCATTAATTAGAAATTTTCGTGAGTCTCTCTTCTATGCTTAAATTCTATGACTTTACTTTGGCACATTGAGGACAATGTAGAGTTTACGTGTGGGGGAGGGGTTTACAACTTTGTTGAGTCATAAAATTAAAAAAAAAACATCGGGCGGACAATGGAACTTTCCGACGATGATGCCCTAAATTTTGTATTTCGAGTCTTTTTGTGTAACTTAGTGTTTTTAAAGAGTCTTAGGATGCCCTTAGTTAGTCGATGATGAAAATGGACCGAAAGAACATACCTATGGCGTTGGAAATCATTAAGAAGGAATTCAACTGCTAATTGAGACATCTTTGAGTGTTATGACATGTAGTAGATATGGTTTGTAAAACTTGGTACAGAAATTCGCATGTTAGAATAAGTTTTGAATCATATGAGCCTTAAAGTGAGATTTTGAGCCTAAACACTTCCTTTGAGAGTAAAAATTTGTGCATTATAAATATTAGGTCTCAAAATCATTCATACACTCACTTGCCATAGATCTTAATGAACTAGAGAATACTAGAACTTACTCATGTCAATTTGCAAAGCTTATAGTTGATACATACTCTGATTTTGGATATGATTAAAGGCATTTAGGATTTTCCACCACTTCGCCAAACAACCTGGTATCCCATTTTGTGCGCACGAGTTGCAACATCCCTAGATGAACCCATTTGAGCCTACATTTAGCCTTTCTTTCATTGCCATATGAATCTAAACACTTAAACTTAGTGTAGATTATCCATACCCTTGTTCTAAAGACTTGGTGGGATTTTTGAAGCTAAAACAAAGAAGATGGCGTGAGAATCATGTAAGGGAATGTATGTATGGGGATAGACTTGTTCAAACAGCTTGTTAAAATAGAAATTGCCGAAAAGAAAGAAAAGAAAAGAAAGATCAAAAACTCTCCGGCAATAGGTTTTAAATGTACATTGTTTGAATTAATGTCCCCCATACTTGTGGATTTGGAGTTTGTTTTGAATTGAAGGCCCAAAAGTCAAGGAATTTAGCCTTTGTCATGTTCACAAAGCTCAAGGAAAAGTTTAGAATGAACGTAGGGCCCAACATGATGAAATCCGGCCCTTGTACTTCAAAGACATACATGGTGACGTTTTGGTGGTATGAGAGTTTAAAATTGATCAAGTTTTGGTGCTTTGGCTAAGTCTTTAGAATGTTCTTAAACACCACATATCTAAACTTCGAATGCCTTAACCTGAGCCCTATTACAACCCTTTAAAAGTCCTTTTTGATCCTTAAGATGAGTAGCCTTCAATCTGTGGAGTAAGTTGCATGAGTAAGCATATGGTTTTGGTTCATTTGAGCAAGTAATTCATTCCATTCATTGATTTAAACACTTTGAGTGAAACCTTTGCATGAGTGGAAATACGATGAGAGCATCCATGTGAGTTTATTTGAACTTCATTCGAAGCATGCACAGACTTAAACTCACCATTGTTTTCTCTATGTCTTACTTGTTCATAACATGATCATGTCTCTATTATCTAGTGAATTCAAAGATCATTCATACTAGACACATTGTGATTCCATCGCCATATACATAAAGAAATTTCTGAGACAAATTTTGACTAAGGGGTTAGTGTTGTTATACTTAGTATCTCTTACGTTTTCAAACATGATAACATGAAAATTTGCGGCTTTGAAACGTTGAGACCTCTAAGTGTTTTGTACATATAAAGTGTGACGTTTTTTCCATTGTTATTTTTCCTTTATTTGTTTTTCTTTGTTTTTGAGTCCTTGTTTTGTTTTGTATTTGCTAGGGACTAGCAAAGTCCAGTGTGGGGGAATTTGATCTACGCATTTTACGCTTGATTATTAATGTCTTTCTCTCTACATTTAGCTTTGTTTTATGCTTAGTAAATACGTTTTAACTTATTTTATGTTTTTAGGTAGAAATAAAGGAGGAAACAATAAAGGAGGCGATTTGGAGCAAAGTGAGTGCTAAGGGAGACGTTCCTAATTCCGAAGAAGAACGGACGATGATGTAATGGCTGACAATCATGGACCTTCAATTACATACTTATGGCTGAAACGGTTTTTGTATAATTGCATAGCATGAATGGATGGAGTGAATGGCTGGATGGTTACACATGGACCTTTAATTTCATACTTATGGCTGAAATTAAGTGCATTCATGCCAATCATCTCCTATATAAAGAGGGCTTTGGAGGAAGAAGAGAGGATCACAAATCAAAGAGCCGAACCCCTGTCCTAGAGTCCTCTCAAGCCTCTCCAAAACGTCATAGTCTCCAAGAAAGCCGCACATCTTCACAAACCGCCTCCACCATCCTTCAAGGACCGAATACATAGCTTGGCAATCCCAAGGTGTCTTCATCCTCCATCCATTGAAGGAGCATCAAGCACGGATTAGTATAGGGCAATTCCCTTACTCTAAAAGTGTAACCATGTCTTCTTCTCTTTATTCTTCTTCCTTGTGTAAATTTACGATTACTATGGATTGGTTTCTTGAAGTCTTTTGGTTAAATAATTTTAATTAGTTTTGTATGACTTGTTTGGTGTTCTTCGAAATTGGTTACTCATGCTTATTTGTTCCTAACGCTTAATTTGAATGCAGGGCAATTCCCGGTTTAGATTATGATGTGTTGAATATCGGGCAATTCCCGAGTTTGACACTTAATTATGAGATATGCATGTAAACGTAGCTAATGACTTAGAGACCAAATAGGTTGCATGAAATTGGTTAGGTTATTAAAGGATAGGTAACTTGATGAGTTGATCTTGTAAATATTAGATATAGATTGATTTTTGACAACTATGCATGCTTAGGGTTTTTAGGGTTCTTGATTGTTTGCTTGTCTATGAGTGAAGCATGTTAGAATTCTAAGGTTCCTATTTGTGTATGGTTGCCACGTTTTGTTCTTATATTTCATAGAAAATTAGTTAAACAAACCAACTTTGCACCCCCATTTAAACCTAGCATAGTTATGCATGCACCCTCAATCCCCGGTTAAGAACGATCCCTACTTATCAATGCTACATCTACAAAGAAGGGTTTTAATTGTTTTCGTGTTTGATTGAGTGTTTAAATTAAGTACTTGAAAAGAATGTGAATCATGGACCCAAGCCACAATCACACTTTTGGGGCTTGTAGATGTAGGTATGGTGTGGTCGGTCACGGAGGCACATAACGCTCATCCGTTGATTTAACATCATTAAATAATTTCGGTCTTGGGCCCGAAATTCAGGCTTGACGAGTTAAATCGACAACGAATTGGTGAAAATAAGAGAATTGGACAACTTTTTCTAAACCCAAAATACTTCAAAATCCAAAAGCCCAATACCTCTTCTTTTTGAAGACCCAAACCCTTTTCTTTAATTAATGACAATCTCATTTTCTTCCTCTGGGTGGAATCAAACGTTCCCCTTTCTTCTTTTCTCCTCGCAGCAAAGCAATACAGCTTTACACAACAGAAAATTCCTTTTCCACAGAAGACGAAGGCTTGCGACTAATTCCAAAACAATTTCTTCACCCTTGAATCATGAGATTGCAAGTATCGAAGTCGCTCTATCAACATCGTTCCTGGTTCTCTGTCCTTGCAACAGCCTTTGCAGCCCCCCAGTAGTGAGTTGTCAATTTCAAACCCAGTTGTTCTTCCCCAGTTTTTAGGGCGGAATTCATGTGTGGAAGAGGGGGAATCCTTTTACCCAGAATATCAGCCATTGGAAGCCATTGCAAAACCCCCAATTTGAGCCTTATAAGAGGAGAGGTTTGGAGCCGAGAAAGGGCATCAAGCACAATGAGGCAGAAACCCGAAAATAGCCTTCATGCCTTCAAGCTCTCAAGCCTCCATGCATAAAGCACCAAGCCTTCCCAACCTCCTTCTGCCTAAATAACCATCCCTTAAATCCCTATTTTTTCAGATTTCATTTACCCAGAAATCTCCAAGTAAACACTCCAGCTTTGCTTTCATATCTTCAAACAAGAGGCCTTCATCCCTCCAAGCAACAGACTCCAACAACCATGCTCATAGTTCCTACTCCTCCACTTTTGAGGCTCTCTTAACCATTTTTCCAATCTATATCAGTTCTCCGATCTTTTTCTAGAAAATAGATTCCGCGCAACTCAATTCTCTCATCATTCTCCAGAAACCAGATTTCCCGCAGCTCAATTATCATTCACTGCAGTGTGTTTCTAACTCTCACAACATGCTTCATGCTACAAGCTCGTTTTGTTGTTCGAATCACGTACAAGGTTTCTCATTAATTGGATTATTGGGTTAATCTTGGCCTGGTTATGCTCAAATCAAAAAGAACTCTCACAAAGGTATTGTGAGGGTTCTTTTTGATTTGAGCATGACTGTCAAGATTAACCCGATAATCTGATTAGCGGGAAATCTTGTATGTGATTCGAACAACAAAAGGAGTTTGTAGCATGAAGTATGGTGTGGGAGCTAAAGACACACTGCAGTGAATGAGAATTAGACTGATTTTGAGGATTGGGGAATGAAGAACAAAGCTGGGTTTTCTAGAAAAAAGGCTGAGTTTTAGAAGAAGAATTGGAAGAATGGCCAAGGCATGAGAGCTTGAGTATTTAGGGAGATTTGGGGTATGTTACTTGAAGGATGAAAACATGAGTGTTTAGGGGCTTTTCTTAACTGATTGTATGATGATCTCTGCAGCTCCAAGCCCTTCATTTTATAGGGCAAAATGGTGGGTTTTCTGGGATGAGTTCCAATGCTTTAGCTGCAGGGTGATAAGAATCCCCGTCTTGAGCACATAACTTCAGCTTTAATATATGGGATGAAGATGTATTGTTTAGAGTTGCGGAGAACAAGGAAAGAAAGTCTTTTGACTTCTAGGTAAAGTTGCGGGGACAGTGAAGAAAGTTTTCTGACTACTGGACAAAGTTGCGGGGATAGTGAAGAAAGTCTTCTGACTGCTGGGTAAAGTTGCAGGGACAGTGAAGAAAGTTTTCTGACTACTGGGTAAAGCTGCGGGAAATTGGTCTGATGGTTGTTTTACCGACAAGGATGAGTAAAGAAAAAGTGATTGGACTTTTTCTTAATAGTTTTGGGCTGAGAAGAAGAAAAAGAAGAAGGTTTGGGCTTAGTCTTGTAAAGGAATAAGAAGTAATGGGCTTTGGGTTTGGAAGTCTTCTTTTGGGTTTGTATCGTAGTGCAATTCTCTTTTTAACTAATTTCATCACCGATTTAAGTCGTTGATCTTGGGTTCCGGGCCTAGGACCTGAACAATTTAACAACGTTAGACAGGTAAATGAGCGTTATGTGCCTCCGTGACCTTCCACACCATGCATACAAGCCCCAAAAGTGCATGTATGTGGTTAGAGCCCACATCAATGCATGGATATGCATGTTCGGCGTGTTAAATCGAGGATTTCATCCAAGATTGCATGAGTTACCGTGTGACGAATCATTATTTAATTGGGTGATTTTTCGGGTATCAACATTAGCCCCTTGATTATGTAGGCTATGCAATGACTATGAAATAGGCTACATAATCGATAAGAGTAATTGAATTTGTGCATGAAGGCAAAGCATATAGAAGCATGGAATTTGAAAGTAGTTGCATGTGTAAAAGATATATTTGTTTTACTTGGCTTATATATACATGCTTGATTATATGTTTGGCATGAGAGTTTTCTTATGCTACGCTTGAATTTTCTTAAGCTTGTAACAACCATGTTAAGGCTTGTGCATGAAGTTTGAAATGCATATGATTATACGGATAGGCTTGATATGACTCACATAGGGTCCCGAATACATGCACGACCTTTACAAAGAAGAGCTTGGCGTAAATTTTTGACATGAGCTTGTATTGGGCTTGGCGTGCCTCTTCGGTCTTGAATCCGTTTGACATTGTGTTTAGCATAGGATGGGCGTGTAGCTTGGAGTATGTATTAGCTTTTTTTCCTTTTATGATTTAACATTGAAGTTGGTAGCACGTGTGTGTGTGGTACTAATAGAAACTTGGGTCTAATTTTTTTTATTTTCGTCTATCAGAGTGAGTGGTACTCTCAATTGCCTAAGAACAAATGAGGTAAGAGTAGATTTTACTCTCTCTTTCACAAAATCTCAGGTCTATGATCAAGAAAGAGTATGATTTCTTAGCTCAGAACCAAGGCCGATGAATTGAGGAGAGAATCTTCATGAATCATGAGTAGAGTAGCATGGTATCGGGTAAGATGAATACTGCGATGGTAATTTTTCCTCTGAGATTTGAATGGGTAGGCTCAAATTTTTGGAAAATAGTATTTGAAGCTTGATATCTAGGGTGGGTAAGCTTGATATATGAACTTGTAGCAAATGGGCTTGAATTCGAATAAGGAGATTGGGTTTGAATAGATTGTTCATATTTGTGATTTTCACCAAATTTTAGGATTTGCATGTGAATTATATAGCTTGACTCAATTATGAGCATCATTGAGGCATGCAATTTTCAATTGACGAGCAAGCATGTTCGCATGTAGGTGTGTATATTTGGTATTGCGGTGCTCGCTGCAGCAAGTGACATGGATTAGGCATAACCACATAGCCCCCGGACGTACTGAAGAAGCTACGGTGAAATTGGGTCAATTAACCATGAACTGCAGAACTAGGCATTCATCGCTTGTAGTCCCAGATACATTGAAGCTGCTGAGGTGAAATTGGAATTCAATGTCAGACTTGGTTATTGTCGGTCCCTCTGCATGAGATTGTTTGTGTGAGAACAAGTCCTTGGTTCTGTAAGTACACAAGCTATTCTTCATTCTTCTCATGTCTTTATTGTAGGAACCATACTTTTGCAATAGTGTACATGCACATATTTCTAACAATGACTTGTAGGCTTGTGAATTCTTAAAGCGCATAAAGGAATGATAAAGCTTCTTTGTTTGATACTTAGCATGCACATTTTGCATGATAGTATAACTTTGCTTGAGTTTAAGGACAATGAGCATGACTGTAGTATAATTTTGTTACGGTGACAGTGGACTACTAGAGGTAGGTGTAGGTACATGGGTTGTTGAAGGATGGACAAATAGGATATGAAATAGAGTTGAAGATCGTAGACTTTGGGATTTGAACATGAATGTAGGAACAAATGAATTTTATATAGTAGGCATCTGATGATGAACATCTAAGTTCACCACTGTAGCATACATGGTGAATGTCAACTTTGGGTTTAGGTTAAATTTGGTGAGCATAGAATTGGATTTGTGGATATGAATTTTTTGTTGTATGAGGTTGTGACTTCTCTAAAGTAGAAGACTCAAATTGCTAAAAATATAAATGAAATCTAGAAACTGGATTACTACTTGTTACAGTATAAAGATTCAATTTGTTGTTGGGATAAAAACTTTAGACTCAGTATTCGTATTTTTGAGACCGGCAATGATGGCATTGGTTTGGCATTATGCTTGGATGAGGATAGCATGTTCCTTAATTGAGTTTTGCTTGTTGCTTGATTGATGTTGATGAGATTCAAGTTCTGCAGTAGAGTAGTTTAGGGTCACTGGAGCTGCGGGAAAAAATAGGCAATTGCTTATCTACTTTGGAGAAAGATTTGTAATACAAATGTCATAATGATATTTAAGACCACTTAGAAATAACATAGACTATTGAATAAGAAGTGTATGGATAATTGGCTAATACAGCTCAAAAGGGATACTGGCTAGGTGACATATCAAATGAGGGTGTTAACTTCAAGATGTGGGATTTGAAAGATACATGTATCAAATGAGATGATGACATGAGTGTATTACTCACTTATAATAGTCTTAAACTTATGCATCATTAGTCAACCCCCAAAGGTCATAACATGCCTCTTATGGGCTGATAATGTATAATGCATGTGACTTGGAATTAGCTTGATTAAGTATGTTTTAAGTTAGGCTTGGCGTTGATTTTATGCTCTAATGGTTTTTGCTTCCTGAGCATTGCTTGTCGTTTGATTATATATTGTTTGTTGCTTGCGGTTTAGCTTGTGGCAATATTACATGGACATGTATTAGACATGTGTTTTGATTGTTTCGGCATGTGGTTGCCTTTTGAATAATAATGTATGTGCTTGGCTTGGCTTGGCTCGGCTCGGCTCGGCTCGGCTCGATTTGCTTGGCATTATTGCTTGTTACTTGTTATAATTCATACCTCGGCTTGGCTTAGCTTGGCTTGATTTGCTTGACATTGAGTATGCTTAGAGTGAAATATTGATAATAGATTCATTATAATGAGGTGAATTGTAGTATGACATGTCTTGGCTTGGCATGACATAGTTTGATTTGCTTGTTTTAATGGTTTTTGCTTGACCGATTATCGCTTGTTGCTTGATTAAGTATTGCTTGTTGCTTGAAGTTGTGACCTTATCATGGCAGGGAACACAAATTGCTACAATGAAAAATGTAGTGCACAAACTATTGTGTTGTTGTAGTATTGGGGTTCAGCTTGCTGCAGGGCTAAGCCCGTAGATAGAGTACCGACTGTTTCGGTTTTACAATAGGGTGGATGAGTATATAGTTTAGGCATTGTGTATGAGGTATAGAGTTGAGTGTGGTGATTAATGTTGAGGTTTGGATTATGAAGTATGATAACTACTATGGTAGATTTTTGCAGCAATAAAAGAATAGGACATGGCTGGGAGCTGCATGGAAAGAAAACAATGATAGAACCAGTCTATAGGTTCTTTGGCTTGAATGAAGGTTTGTAATAATGTAGAATTGATATTTGGAAAATGGTAGAGACTAGAGAACATAGATTGAAAAGTATATGGTTAGCACGGCTAGAGAGAGAGATATTAACTTGTATAAAGAAGGGGTACTTTAGGGTTTTAGTGTAAAAGGTGACTGCTTGTACTATAGGATTAAAATGATCTCATAAACCAGTTGGTGATTACAACTTCAACAATGACTATCACTCAGCCCCCTAGTAACATAGAACAATTAGAATATGCTACTTGCCTTGACAACAATGATAAAGACCGCCACTAACTTAAAATTGGCTTGATATGTGTAATGATTGCTTGCTCTAATTTATTTTGTTTGTTACTTGCTTGAGCATTGCTTGAACGAGTATAGTTTGCATTTGCATACCGTAATGGTTTTGACATGGATATTTACTTGTTGCATGACTATTGACATGTACTTTTTGTGCGCACTTGCATGATGTGTTTGCAGGGCAAATTATTTGGTTTTATAGAGAAATGGTAGCTTCTTTACAAAGACAAAGGATATGCTTGATGCAAAATGATTAAGTTGCTTGGTTTTGTGTCGCATTACATAGCATAAAGCATGGGGCACAAGGAAATCAAGATTGAAGAGACATTTCTGATATGTAGGCCGACGAAATTTTTTTTTCTTCAACTAAAGTCTACTTTAGCCGATGAAAAAAAAATCGCCGGCTAAGTTTTATTTTCGTCGGCTAAAGTGGACTTTTAGCCGACGAAATTATTTTTTGACCGCTAAAATAATTTTTTCGTCGGTTATAGTCTGTAAACTATAGCCGATGAAATTATAAAAGTTTTTAGCTGAAGAAATAATTAATTTCGTCGGCTAAAAGTTCTTTTATTTAGAGATCTAGACAACAACTCATTTGAAAAAAAACGGGAGAAAAAGTTTGGGTGCTATCGAAATTTTAGGGTGTCGTCGAAATCTGTTCAAAATTAGTTTGTGGAGCTATATATAGGTACGTATATGTGTATATATCTTGATTTTAAGTTGATTTAAGAGTTTTATTTGAGTTATTAATATTGATTTTGAGTTTTAATTTGAGTTGAATTAATGGATTTTGAGTGTGATTGAGTTGATCGATTTTGATTTGATAATATATATGAAGTTGTTGTTATTAATAATTATATATATATATATATATATATATTAATTTAATTATAAAATTGTGTGATGCATAGTATGAATTAATTAAGTTGTTGATGATATGTTGATTATGATTGATGTTGATATATAATATTGTTATGTAATTAGTATATATATATGTGTGTGTCTATATATTTGTGTTAATTATTAATTTGTTATTAATTAATTGTTGTAGATTACTAAATTATTTGACAATTTAATTAATTAATTAATTAATTATAGTTATACATATATATTTTGTTATCTTTTCAGGATATGGATAAGAGTTGGATTTCGCTTCCAGAATGGAACAAAAGATATGGTAAAGAAGTTATTAGTTTTATTAAATATGTGCTACCTAATGTTAACAGGAATACGATTTTTTATTGTCCGTGCACTAAATGTCAGTGTCGCAGTGATATGCATCGATTTGCGATTGACAAAGTTTGACAGCACCTGAAAAGTAACGGGTTTTAAGAGAAGTACACATGTTGGATATATCATGGTGAAACAACATCAGGGGGTCCGCATGATCATGGGCAATTTTTGTAGACGGGCAGTACATCCAACGATCCAACAACGACATTCATCAACGATATGTTTCCTTATAAGGACGGTGTATGCTCTTAAGAACAGTATATGCCTGAGCCGGTGCAGTCATTCCCTAGAGCCGGTTATATTGTTATTAATTAGGATATTTTAAAATATTTTACTAATATTTTATTTTTTCCTTTGTAGGCCGTTTCCTGGGTGAACGCTCGACTCCGGCAACGCAACACAAGTAACTATCATGCCGGTTCTAGACCGTTCGCATCATTGATGGACGAGACGGCCAGGGAACATACATAAGTCAACCGGTACGTCTATACGTACTAGAAAGTATATCTTGACGCCTAAGAAGATATTGTAAGTCGTTTACTTTTTAAAATTTTTTAAATTATATATTTCATAATGTTAATTAATAATGTTTTCCCTACCTCAGCCGCTGCAATCTCCTCAACAACAACCTCCTTCTGACGCCGACATAGATTTAGATGATATATATTTTATATATTTTTATGGATTTATGAACAATTTATAAATAGTTTAATGAAAAACGTGTTGTCACTTTTGATGGTGTTGTTGGTTATATGAAATTGTTTTAGTGTAATTTGCAGCTTGCTTGGAATGGTAATTTAGAAATTTTGGGGTTTTTTTACTCGCTAGAATGGACCTATAGACGACAAAATTTACCATAATTCGTCGGCTATAGTATTTTTTTATATTTTTTTCAAGTTTTAGCCGACGAAATATGACCTATTTCGTCAGGTATATTAGTATTTAGCCGACAAAATTTACTATAATTCGTCGGCTATATTTTTTTTAAATTTTTTTTTTCAATATTTACCCGACGAATTATAGAAAATTTCGGCGGCTATAGTTATTTTTTATTTATTAAATACTTTAGCCGACGAATATATTAATATTTCGTCGGCCAAAGTTTCAAGTTAAGGCCGACGACAAAATATTTTGACGGCTAAGTGTGACACTATACTCAACGACCACTATTATTTCGTCGGCTAAAGGTATAGCCAACGAGTCTTTACCGACGACTTCTTAGCCGACGACAACTCCGTTGGCTAAGATCTTAGCCGACGACAACTCCGTTGGCTAAGATCTTAGCCGACGGAGTTGTTGAATAGGCCGACGAAAATTTTTCATCGACTAAAGTGCTGATCCTTGTAATGCTAATTTTTGACAGATTTCGACAGCACACAATAATTTCGACAACACCCAAACTTTTTATCCTATTTTTTTCCAAATGAGTTGCTGTCTAGATCTGTTAATATAAAGACTTTTAACCGATGAAATTATTTATTTCGTCGGGTAAACTTTTATCATTTCGTCGGTTATAGTTTACAGACTATAGCTGATAAAAAAATTAGTTTAGCTGACGAAATATTTTTTCGTCGGCTAAAATTCCACTTTTGCCGACGAAAATTTAACTTAGCTGACAATTTTTGTTGTCAACTAAAATCCACTTTTTAGCCGATGAAAAAAAAATCATCGGCCAATTTTTTTTGATTCGTCGGCTATGTTGTTTATGCTGGTAGTGCTCCTACGACCACCCAGTAGACCCTCCTACGTCCCTCAATATATACCCTCTGATGGACCCACTAGTTGCCCCTTCCCCAATTGACCCTTCTACTGTCCCTAGTAGACCCTCTTACTGCCCTCAATATATACGCTCTGATGGAGATTCTAGTGCCACCCAATTGGCCCTTCTACTGTCCCCAGTAAACCCTCTTACTGCCCTCAATATATACCCTATGATGGACATTCTAGTGCCACCCAATTGACCCTTCTACTGCCCCCAATATATACCCTCTAATGAACCGTCTTGTCATACTGCCCCCAGTAGACCCTCCTACTATCTACTAATAGACCCTTCTACTGCCCCCAATATATACCCTCTGATGGACCCTCTTGTCATACTGCCCCCAGTAGACCCTCCTACTGTCTCCCAATAGACCCTCTTACTGCCCCAAGTAGACTCTCCTATTACCCCCAATAAACCCAATATATACCCTATAATGGACCCTCTAGTTTCTCCTAATTGAATTTCCTACTGCCCATAGTAGACCCTTCTACTACCCTCCTAGTAGACCCTCTTACTACTCTTAATATATACCCTCCGACAGACCCTTTAATTGCTCTAAATTGACCTTCATATTGTCCCCAGTAGATCCTTCTACTGTCCCCCAGTAGACACACCACATTGCCTGAATCAGGTCAACTGTCGTCGGAGTCTGATCAACGGTCATCGGAGTCCGGTCAACAGTCGTCAGAGTCTGGTTAACATCATCAGTGATGGGAATCCTGTTATAGAATATTTATTTCATATTACTCTTATAATGGTATATTATAATTTATTATTTAATTCATTAAGGATATAATTGTTTTTTTGTTTAAGGTGATGCTTAAAATTTTTAAAGGGATTTTTATTAAAAATGGGTTAAATGGCTATTTAAGGTCTTAAATGATTAAAAATGACCCTAGTTTTTTATAATGTTAAGTTAGTACCCTAACTGTATTTCTTAAAGCGTTAGCCTTAAATATTTAAAAATTTACAAATCGTGCCACTGAAATCACGTTAACCACTACCCAGCCCGTCATCCGTTACCCAAATGAGTCTCTCTCTCAGCTCTAAGCAATCGTCAATCGATGAACCATGGTCTCTTCAAAAAGTCGATGACGTCGCCGCGTCCATCTCCGATGATGAAGAAGATGGATGGTCGTCCAATTATTCGGTCTGCAGTATCTAGATGGATGGGCTACGTCGATGAGCTCCGAGGGTTCCACCACCATTATCATCTAACTATGGGCTACGCCGGCGATTTACCAGGTCTAGAAACCCTAAAGCATGAAGTGGCGTAGATCGATCTTGTTCTGATTTCGACAACCACACCGGTGTCAACCTTGCCGGACTAACCACCGACAACCATGTATTAATTCGATCAAAGAATGGAACTGGTAAAGAATGAAGATAGTGTGCTTTTGATAGTTACATTCATCTATCGATGTGATGTTGTTGTTTTATGATCTGAAATATTGGATTTTGATGCAGGCACAAGGTGCTGCTTCAGTCTTCATCAATAGCTCCACTCATGGCTTCCTTCGTAGCCTGACCTCCAATGATGTCATTTTTAAGGTGATCAGGCTTCTCATCTTCTCATTTGAATTTGCTTAAATTGAATCTTTCCATTGAATTTACACTTAATGTACTTGTCAAGCTACATAGGATTAGAACTGAGCTGCATCACTTAGGATTTCAATCTAATAATCTATCTGTTTTCACAGTTTGTAGATATTAAGTGCTTGAAAGCAAGGGAAGTATATGTTCAGTATTTATAATTGTGGGATAATGAGAAGGCTTAACAAGAATAAAAAAATAATAAAAGGCTTGAAGGACTGAAAGCTTTTAGGCTGAGGACACTGCATTTTCTGGAAGTACTTGTAATCAAGGGGGCATATTTGTGAGGAGACATAAAATAGGAAATTACTCATATGATGAAAAATAACCAAGAGTGGGAAATCTATTTCACCTTTCTGGTTTCTTTGAAGAAAGCTAAGTCTAATGTTAATTTGGAATTGAGGTTTGTGGAGTCGGTGTCTTGGAAATGAGAAGATGACATTAACATAAAAATGATTCAACGGTGTTACATACAAAGAAGAAGAAGAAGAAGAAGAAGAAGAAGAAGAAGAAGAAGAAGAAGAAGAAGAAAGGTTCTAATTGGGAAAAGGAACCTAGTGTGGGTGGTGATAAGACGCTCCAGATTTGATTATGGAAGGATAAAAACTACTAAGCTGAGCTTGAATGGAAGGGGGAGGTCATCATTCCGGTGTAACTAGCATATATGTAACTTAGCCATATATGATTTACAGTTACTTTCAGAATGCATCAGGCATCATATTTCCCATTATAAAGGGTGAAGGAGTAAGGCAGTTGTTCTCTCCTGCCACTGTACCAGCATATTACATATTTCCTCCTGTTCAATGAAGGAAACGAACTAGTAAATGAGTATATCTTGAGAGATAGTGGCTATATTTCATTTTTCTAATTTATTGATTTGATGAACCAAATTGTACCAAGTATCTAACCAGTAGCATTACTTCACGATCCAACCGAGAAAGTAAAGATCAAGATGGGTGGTCATTGTGGTTATTGGATGATATGAGGAGGTTAAATTGGATGTCTTATGTCAGATGACCAGGTTAAAAATGAATATGTTGATATGTGACTATTCAAATGTATATGTAACTGAAGAAGTAACTATACCAGTTATCATACAAATATAACTAGACTTGTAACTGCTTGATATAAAAATGTAACTGGACATGTAACTATCGAACGCATATGTAACTGTCCATGTAACTGCTTAACATAAAATGTAACTACTTAAGTAACTAGTTGCAGCGTGTCGTTGCACCGCAGGGGAAGCGTTCCGCTGCCCTATTCACTTTATACTTATATTCTGCTACCCAAATAATGGAAATATCCAACAACAATAATGTAACGGCCAATGTAATTAGAATAAAAAATAGGGTTGGGCATCCGAAACCAGTCCCGAAGGCTCGTCCCGATTCCGTCCTGAAAATTCACGGGACGAGACGAGACTTCATTTTAAAAATTAAAGGCCCGACCCGTCCCGAATTAAAAAAAAACCCTAATTATGTGAACTAATATGCACCGTTAGATTGATCTAGGTGATCACTAAACCTGATTCATTCTCAGCCTCCCCTCCTCACTTGTCTCCTTCCTCACTCACTCGTCTCCTTCCTCACTTCCTCAGCGCCTCCTTCCTCACTCGCCTCACTTCCTCAGCGACTTCCTCACTCGCCTTACTTCCTCAGCGCCTCCTTCCTCGTCTGAGTCGTCTCATTACTCCTTTACTCGTCTAATTAAAGGTGTGGGTGTATGCTTCTTTTTCCTTATTTCAGTTTGCATGTTGATATATGGTTTGGTACGTTGTCTTGCTCTTTGCAGAGTTATTTCTTTGAGTGGGTAGTGGTTGTGTTTTCCCAGTTCGTACATTTAGAAGTTTATTGACTCCTAAATCTGTGGAGGCATTAGTCTGCATGCAAAATTGGTTGTTGGGAGATGAAATTGCTGAAGTGGAAGATGTGCTTCCTTCCATTGAGAACACAGAATTCTATGAGAAAGCTGAATTAGGTATATGTTCAGTTTGCTTCTTTCATTTTTTGTCCAGTTATTACTTTTGATTTCTGATTTCTTACTTGTTTTGTTTTGGTTTGGTTTATTTATAGATCATGAGAGCACTGCGTCTAGTAGGAATACATGTCCAGTATTCTCCAAATTAAAAGGAAAGGGAAAGGCTGTGGTACACCTCAACTAGTTCTTTTTGTGAGCTTATGATGTTGAATTGTTGATCTGCTTGTCTTTTCAACTCTGCTAGACCTTAAGTTTGTATCCATTTTATGTTTAAACTTATGTTTTCGAGTTGGCAACTTCATTTTATTATGTTGTTATGTCGTTAGACTTGTAACTTATTTTTCAATTTGTGACTGATATTATTCATGTTTATTTACTTCATGTAGGTTTACTTTCTTCCTTATCTTTAATTTCAGATTTTACTCATGTTTAATTGTGTTGTGGCTGTTGTGCTATGATTTTGAAGCTGTGAACTTGTGATTGTGAAGTATGACTTTGTAAATTTTTATGATGTAGTTGATGATGAATTGAATCTAGAAATTGTGTTTAGTTTTAGGTTATGCTATATTGGCTTTGTGATTGTTATGCAGCACATGATGATGAGCTTTAGGTTCTTGCTATGTTTAGAACTTCATATTTTGTTAGGTTTTGCACCGTTGTAGTTTGCTCTTTGCTAGGTTTTGCATTATAATTATTTGTTCAAGGCCTGTTTTGGGCCCGTTTTAGTCTCGGTCCTGGCCCAGTCCCGTTCGGGACCGAGCCTTGTCGGGATCACATATAAAAAACGTTAATCCCGTATCGTCCCGTCCCTTTTTCAAAATTTCGGGTTCGGGTTCAGGAACACCCTAAACCCGGCCCGTCCCGACCCATGCCCACCCCTAATAAAAAATATTTAACTGGACATATAACTTAAAATGTAATCATGAGTAACCATGTAACTAGAAATGTAACTATAAATGTAACTAGGCATGTAACTAGAGATGTAACTATGCATGTAACTAGGAATGTAACTATGCATGTAACTAGGAATGTAACATGTAAATAGAAATGTAACTATGGATGTAACTAGGCATGTAACTAGGGATGTAACTAAGAATGTAACTAGGCATGTAATTATGCATGCAAATAACAATGTAACCTTTAAATAGGAATGTAACTACGGTTGTAACTAGGTATGTAACCATGTAACTAGGAATGTAACATGTAACTAGACATATAACCATGTAACTAGGAATGTAACATGTAACTAGGAATGTAACTATGGATGTAACTAGGAATGTAACTATAGATGTAACTATGAATGTAACTATAAATGTAACTAGGCATGTAACTAGAGATGTAACTATGCATGTAACTAGGAATGTAACATGTAAATAGGAATGTAACTATGAATGTAACTATGGATGTAACTATGAATGTAACTATACATGTAACTAGGAATGTAACATGTAAATAGAAATGTAACTATAGATGTAACTAGGCATGTAACTATGCATGTAACTAGTAATGTAACATGTAAATTGGAATATAACTATGGATGTAACTAGACATATAACTAGGGATGTAACTATGCATGTAACTAGACTTGTAACTGCTAAATATAAAAATGTAACTGGACATGTAACTATTAACGCTTATGTAACTGTCCATGTGACTGCTTAACATAAAATGTAACTACATATGTAATTGGTTGCAACGACAGCATTCCGTTGCCATATCCACCATACAATATCTTGTTGAACCATGGCAGCAAAGTTCAAACCATGACCAGACAATGTGGTTTTGATTGAAGTTGAGGTCTATCATTTTCTCCACCAACTGGTCATCTTTGAGGTATAGTGATGCTAGTTTTACAATAAATTGCATTAGATATCACAGATCCAACAATTTTAGTCCTCACTGCAATCACTAATAAACTGTAACAGATCTCTACAGTCATCACTATTTAAACTGTAAACCCTGGACAAAATATTGAAGCAAGACTTGGAGAGTTATAAGACTCCTTCCATTTCAGCCTTCAGTTATCACTAATTTCGCATCCCGGGGACTATTTTCGGCCCCGGAACACGACGGTAACCGCCGTAATCTCGATCTAGCGAGTAATCAATACATCGTTTGACGTATTAATAACCCTCCGGACCGAAACTACAAGGCTATGAATAAAATAATCAACACACAAATGATATGAATGTCAAATACGAAATGGCAAAATGCACAGAGTAGCATACAAATGTTTTACAAGCGGAAGATAATGGAAAATACCCGAGACGAAAATAATACAAGGAAAAGTCTCGGAACAACGAGCCCGAATAATGTCTCAAAGTATTCAACATATTATAAAAACATCAAATACGGAAATCACATGATATGGAGTCCACACCAGAATGCGTGCTCTCAGAAGCGGAAGTGCACGATAACCGACGACGCTCCACGAGCTCCTAGTCCAGCTCCTCTAGAGATGGGTGCTGAAGACCTGAAAAGATGTAGAGGTGAGCAACTCGTCCTCGCTAACCCAAATGGGGCCAAAGCCAACCAAGTCAGGGTTTAAAACCCATGAGAAAACATATAGCTTATATATGTAGGTATTCGTAAGTACGAAAAGAGCATGTGAAAATGTAAATGCAAAGCCACGCACACAAGCTCGGTAAAACATGTTAACCACACATGAAAGAACTTTCTGGATCCACGCGGCCGAAATCCCGGGTTTGTCTTCACTGCAAATCGGGGCCAACTACCTATGCGCCCGAGTGCACGTAGTAGCGAGAGCGTCCATTTACAGCTAACGCCCAACTGACAGCACACCGCACTTACGTCACGCTTAACTCTGTACGAGGCGAGCGTAAGCGGGATAATTAAAATAAAACAGGGCATTGCCCCTCTAGAGGTTCACGGTCATCGACACCGCGGGAGTGCTAGATACTAGGTCCCGTCACTCTCAGGCCAAGCACCGGAAATCAGGACAACGGTACTACTTTTTGATCCAAACTCACACACGCACACCAAATGCTATAAGAAGCGTGTGGTCAAACATAAAATAATGCAACTGTACTTTTATATATATATATATATATATATATATTAAAAAGAAAGAGCCACCGACCCAAGAGGGTTTTAGTTCACCCATTGGGCGTGCCCCCCTACTACCTGGTATGATAATACAGCTGGCTGCGCTCCAACTCCTGGTCCTCCTGAAGCCAACGTCGATGTGCTCCTGAGTCTGTGGGTGAGATAACAATGACAGTCAGGTATATGTAATTCGAGGATCTACTATCTACGATTAAGACTTGATAAACATTCTTTGTTTATCTTTCTGACATTAGGGTCTAACTTATTTAACACTCCGATTCTAGAACCGGCGAGAATTCAGTATTATTTCTTATTCAGTACTTACGTCGTTTTGCCACGTTTGTAAATCAAAAGTCTTTAAAACGTTTAACCGTAGTGTTTGAAAACGTAAAGTATGTGTTCTACGGTACAACTTAAAAGTCAACTTGAAATAGTAAAAGTCAACGGTCAACAGTAAAGTCAACGGTCAACGGTCAAAAGTCAACAGTCAAAGTCAACTGGTGAATAGTAAAAGTCAACAATAAAAAGTAAAACAGTAACAGTAAAAAGTAAAAGGTAAAACAGTAACAGTAAACAAGGTAAACAGTAAAATAGTAACTGTAATTATTCAAACAGTCAGGGGTAATTTGGTAACTCTACCAATTGGGTAAAACTGTAAAATTGAAACTGACACGGTAAAAACTCTGGTTTTTACCGTGCCGGTCTCCGATCGACTGTTTCGCCGAAAATGGTCGGTTTTCCGGCCAAATCGAGCCCTTTGGCTCCTCTTTTCTCCTTCTACACAACCTAAGCTATCCAACAATATCACAAACAGGGGAAAAGATCGAGTTTTTGTACCTTGGATCCTCCTCCACTGTTTCTCCGGCAGAACTCCTCTGGCGGAGCTCCGCTGGCCTTCTCATTCTTCCTCCTTGCTCTTGGGCGGCTCCTGGTGGCGCCTGGGAGCTTCCTAGCGCTTCAAATGGGCTGAGGCACTTCGATCCAGTCTGCACAGTACCTCGGTCTTTTCCTCATTGCTGGGCGGCGCTGGCGTCGCTGGTGGCCTGGACGAGGTCGCCGGGGTAAGGCGAAGTCGATGGCGGTGGCGGTGAGGCTCGACGCGTGCTGGTGGAGGGAGTGGCTGGCTGCTGTCGAAGAGGAAGGAGAGAGAGAGCTGTTTCGCTCGAAGAGGAAAGGGACCGAAGCGGAAAGTGAAGGAGAAAGGAAAGAAGAAAAGGAGAAAAGGAGTGGTGAGGGAGTGGGTAAGGAGATAGGGTTTTAAAGAAAAACGAATGGCCATGATTCGACAATCGAATCAACGGCCACGATTTAATCCCACTTCCAAAATAAATTTTAAAACCAAATTCATTTTCAAAAATTCATTTAAAACAACCAAACGTCAAATTAAATCGTAAAAGTTGTACGAAAAATACGTGAAGTGCCGGAAAATATTCCATAAATACTTTCACGCATGTGGCGACATGTGTCCTAACGTAAAAACGTTAGACAAAATTTACGACGTACTGAAAAGTAATCGGAATTAAACCCTAAATGTGTCGGAAAATTAAATAAAATTATCGGGGTCTCACAACTAATAAACTGTAAACCCCGAACAAAATATTAGAGCAAGACTGGACAATTTCAGTCATCACTGTAAAAACTAATAAACTCTAACAGATCTCTGTTGCATCTTCCCACATATGCCCGCACTCTCTTACTTACCACAGGTCTGTTGTGTCCCACAGAAATAGAGACATGTTTAATGTTAGGGTGGATGTTAGTATCCCAGTACCGCTAAGGGACATGATTTTGCATTAAATATTCAAAAACGGAGTCGGCACCTTCAGAATCCAGACAAAGGATCTGGTACGACCAATAAGTCCATAACCAGCCATGCAAAATGTGCATAATACCTGTGGCATACAAGATAAACCTCATAATCATCAGTCTGATCAATCATGGGGGAATCCTCTCTAGATTGTCCAGGCTGTGATCTTCCAAGTGAAATTTGCATTCCATCGGTATCATCTGCACTCCTCGGAGGCCTGAAATCAGCCCTCGCCCTCTTTGAAGGCAAGTAGTTGTCCTCATCAGTATCTGCAACACAACATCAACATCATCACAACCACCAAACACATTTTCATCCAATTCATACATCCTAATGGAACCTAATCATATCTGCAAAGTTACATTTACACCACTACCACCGACATCATCATTCCATTCTTAGTTCCTAATTACTGCGACAAGTGTTGGATACCTTGGTCATGAAGAAGATGAGGAAGCTTTCGAGAGGCCGGCACACGGTTGCGCTTATCGAGCTCAAGCTCAGCGGCGCAGCGATCCGCCATGATCTGATCCAAATCCCTCTCGTCCTCAGCTGAGTCATCCAACCCCACCGACTCATACTGATCCGAAGAAGTGAGAGAACTCGACCTCACAGCGCTCTCGAATGGAGAACCCAAGCTTTGGTTTCCTCACTAACCGCATACGACACCGATCTCCGACCTTCACTAATCCATAGAGCAAAAGAGAGAAATAGAGAGAAGCTAAGAGAGAAACATGAAGGAGTGGACAGTGGAGGTCGATCAGTTCAATTTGTTTCGAGAGAGATAGGAAAGAAGACCGAAGGATATAACGGGATGACAAAGTAAAGAAACCAGCTCTTTTTAACATTATATATATTGAGGTATCATTTTATCACTTTACAATTATAAAAGAGTCTTTTTTTAAGAAGTGAAAAGTATGATGACTTTAAAAAGTGAGTCTTTTTTTTTCAATGAGCCCTTTTTAACATTATTCTAATTTTAAAATCTTATTTTGTTTCAAAAAATAAAATTCAGAGTTAGTGAGCATTATCCCTATATAAAATTTTAGAGAGAACTAGAGATGGGTTTAAGAAATTTGTGATGAGGAAGAGACAGAGAGCTTTATATTATTATATAGAGTTGATATGGCCCAACTACATGTAGAACTTCTCCTAATCAATTAAGGAGACCTAAAGGGGACGAGTCCCAAGAGGACAAAAGCTCAAAGATATTCGAAGCCTAAGTTAACAAGGTCAAAAATGCATTTGACCATTAGTGGAAACCTTACATGGAGAAGGTCAGAAGGATAACGATTTATTTCATCATCACGACGCGAATATTTGAGAGTTTTACGATACTTCCTTTTCCGATTTCGAACTGGATTTTATATCATAAACCCAGACAGAGAAGGAGAAGATAGAAGTACGTAAACCTTTCTTTCTCTATATAATTGAGATTTGGTGGGCGAGAGCCTTACATTGTTGTCTTCCTCTTAGCACAAATCCTCTTAACGATCAAACACCGCCAATTACAGATAGGTCAAAATGTTCAACGCAATCAATATGATGGATCCAGAATTGATACAACTTGCTCAGGAGCAGATGAGTCGTATGTCACCGGCCGATTTGGCAATGATGCAACAACAGATGCAGGCTTTTCCAGAATTGATGAAATTTGCCCAGCAGCAGATTAGTCGGATGTCACTGACCGATATGGTCATGATGCAACAACAGATGCAGGCTAATCCAGAATTCATTAAGATATCATCAGAAAGCTTGAAGAACATCAGGCCTGAAGATTTGAGAATGACAGATGAGTGTATAAGGGAAGGTTCTAAGGTACAAGCAAATGATGCACAGAATGTGAAAGCTCTCTATCGGAGAGGACAGGCGTATAAAGAATTGGGTCAACTGGAAGGTGCTGTCTCGGACCTGAGCTTGGCACATGAAATTTCCCCTAATGATGAGACCATTGCAGATGCTCTAAGGGACGGTAAGGAAAAATTGGGTACAGAAAGCAGTGTGTCTGCGCCAAGAAAACTAGTAATTGAAGAAATAAATGAAGACGTCGAGACTGTCTGTGCTGACAACCATGAAAAATTATCTACGGAGTATTCGGTGGAGGAGCCAGAGGAAACCAGAGATATGCTTAAAGTTGTATCTAATATGATGACCGGAATGGCCGCTGAAGATCTTCAGAAGATGTTTGGAGTTGCATCTTCTATGACAGGGAGAGACTCATCTCCAACACCATCGTCACTCAATGCTAAAGAACAATGCTCATCAAAGTATTCAGAAAGCCATGAAGTCTCTGATGTCAGTGTGGCTCATGAAGAGGGAGAAGGTAGTTATAGTGGAATGTTACCAAATATGAGAAGCACTCCACAGTCGATCTTCCCTGCATCTGCTATTGATTTTCAAGAACAAATGAGAAACCAATTGAAAGAACCTGCAATGCAGCAGATGTTGTCATCGATGATGAAGTGTATGAGTCCAGACTTGATGGCAAGCATGAGTGAGCAATTTGGTTTGAAACTTTCTCGAGAAGATGCAGAGAAAGCTCATCAAGCAATGTCTTCTATGTCACCAGATCTAGAGTCCTTGGACAAAATGATGCTATGGATGGACAGGATTCAAAGAGGAGTTGAAGTTGCAAAGAGGACAAAGAATTGGCTTGTGGGGAACTCCGGTTTGATTCTGAGAGTAGTAATGCTCATTGTAGCAGTAGTACTTTATGGCTTAGGATTCATTGGTGTTTAGATTGAGCTAATGAAGATCTATCAAAGTTCAAACCTCTAGTATTTCCATTCAAATCTTTTTGTATGTACGATTTTTGTAATCCATTCGAGACTTTCTGTATTTGAAAATACTAAATAACGTCTTTTGTTTTCGGAGAAGGGTTTTGATTTGGCTTATCTTTTTGAGGGAAATTGAGTAGAACTCTAGTGGCGTAAAAGTCATATATTAAATCGACTAATGAGACAAGTGAGAGTTAAACTCTAAAACCAGTCCAACTGCTGGTTAACCGGGAGTAGAGCTCCAATACAACTCAAAAAATCTATAAAAGCTACAAAGAAAAACTAATTCAAAACCTAATGTCTATAAAAAACTTTATTCTTGCCTAGAAAACAAGAGGCTACGTAACCAAACTAGTGTACCACAACTCAATGAATCGAGCTATAAAACCATTTCGATATACCTTTCCATCACAAAGAGAGTAGGCTCTTCGACAGATTATGTAGAGATCTATGGTCCCCCTCAAAACCCTCCACAGGCCTTGCAAAGGGGTAGCCCATCAAACTAAGGCTCATAGGCCCAACTCCTTCCTCCTCCCTCCCTCCCGTCCAGATCAGCATCAAACCGGCGGCGAGTTCCGCTGGAGGCGTCTCCTCCCACCGTTTCAGTCTAGTGGCTCCACAGCCATGAGAGTCATGAACGCTGCTACCTGCTAACGCTACTCCAAGCGCCACCGCCGAAAAGCCGCCTCCTCAAAACCTACATCAGATTAGATTGCTGCTGAACGTCGCTTGTGGTCTGCAAACTCTAATTGATGCGCTCGTCTCTCACCGGCCTTGAATCCAAAGCCGACGCTAGGTCCCCCAGTTAAAACTGCCTACCACCGCCTTCACCAAAGAAGTCCCTCTCTGCTATCTCAACCTTCACCCAAAAATGCCCCCGGAGAGCAACTCTCGCGCCTCCCCTCCACAGACGACCGAAGATGCAGTCTTATCAGCTTAGTGCCGCCTGAAGGAACCCGCAGTTGACCGCCGCCGCCACCTTGTTCAAACCCTAGGGTTTGAGGTGTCTTTCCAAAGATTGTATTCTTTTGACATTTTTGATTTGGCTTTATCTGTTCTGCGTTTTATTGAATAAATTCATCACTAGAGGTTCATAAAAACCTAGACTGTACGGAGAAAAGCTGGCTAGCGGGATTTAAACATCATGTGAATCCTAGCTACCTAAACTCATTACATTAGATACCAATAGTATGACCCTTCACACTACGCAACATGCATGCTTTTATCATGCTGTAGATACGGTCAAGTTAAACGCTGTTGCATACCAAGCTGCTACAGCAGCATGCATTATCCACAATAATTATGCATCACCATAATATATACCCTTCAATAGTTCAATTAGAATTAAACTCCCATACCCTTCAATAAGAGAACTTGAGTATATGTTAGATCAATGTAGCCCTGAACGATTAGTCCCAGCGACTTGTTCCAAATAAAGCCACAGCACAAAGTTTTACTTTAGTCCCAGCAACCGTCATTTTTATATTCTGCCAATTTCAGGTTGTATGTTGGTTCTGGAGTCAGCTTGACTGAAAACAGTTGGAGACATCACTTAGAATTTTGAAACAATGAGAATGAAGTGTCATAAAGATGTAGTGAGTTACTTGTTACAAGCAGAGCAGTTCACATTAAAGGATTCATACATGTTGTACAGAGATAGAGCTTGTGTTCCAACCAATGGAAATTGGAGAGAAAATGTTATCAACGAGTTCCATGAGGGGTTGGTACGGGGCCACAGTGAAAGAACAACAACATACCACATAATTAAAAGGAGATTTGCTTGACCAGAAATGCTATCTGATATTAAGTCTTACATTGCAACTTATCACACTTGTCAACTCTATCATTATGAAGCTGCACCACCTCTTGGTTTGTTAAAACCTAATCTCATTTCTTAAAAGGCTTGGACTCACATTTTAATGGATTTTACTGATGGTCTACCTGCTTCAGAGGGTAAGACAGTTTTTTGAGCGGTAATTGACAGGTTAACTAAATTTGCTTAATTCATTCCCTTAACACATCCTTACGCTGCAGCTTCAGTATCCCACTCAATTGAGCCCCTTTGGATTAGTTTTTGAGATGTGTGGCTGGAGAAAAACTACATACTTAGGTGTCTGTTATTCATTGGGCTGAATGGTGATATAATTCAACATATCATTGAGTTTTGAAGAAGAGACCTTTCCAGTCTCTCTTTGGTTATCAACCTCCATCAGTTGTGCCCTATCTAGAATGATCAACAGCAGTAGCTCATGTGGATGCACAGTTGAGAACTATAGATGAGTTGTTGGCAATAATCAAGAGGAATGTGCAGATAAATTTCTCAATCTAGGATGAAGAGGTTTTATGACAAAAGGCACAAAGAAAGAGAATTTGTTGTGGGAGATCTGGTGTGTTTGAAATTGCAGCAATATGAATAGCATTCCTTGAATCAGGCAGCATGGCACAAGTTGTCCCCTAGGTATTTTGGACCTTTCCTAGTCACTAAAAGAATTGGTCAGATGACATATAGACTGAAATTAACAACAGAAAAAATCCACAATGTTTTCCATGTCTCCCTCTTTAAAAAGAAGATTGGTGATTCAACAGTGGTGTCAAGTCAGCTACCACCAATTGTTGATCCTCACAACCCAAAGTGGGTACCTGCAGCAATTTTGAGCAGGGGGTTGTCGCATCCCGGGACTATTTCCGGCCCCGAGACACGACGGTAACCGCCGTGATCCCGGACTAATGAATAACCAATACGTCATTTGACGTATTGACTACCCACTAGGCCGAAACCACAAGGCTAATATAAATAAAATGACATAATTGGGAGGAGCAGATGAATAAATAAAGTAGTATACAAGTGCGAAAGGTAGCGTACAAGACTCAGACTACAAGATACATGAAAAGTCCAAGTCAGTAAATATACAACATGAGCCAACGAGCTAAGTACACGTGGATAAAAGCTCGAAAGGTCAGAGTGCACCAAATGCGTCCAAACCAACAGTCACGGAGATCGGAAAGCTGAAGTACCACGAAAGATGAAAAGCTCCTCAAGGGTGATCCCAAAATACAGATGCTGAACAGCACGCGTTGCCAAGCCCCTAGCCACCGATCTATCTCTTCTAAAGCAAGTCTACCAGGTACCTGCAAAGTAGGGGTGAGCACTCGTCCTCGCTAACCCAAAAGGGGCCGAACCCAACCAAGATAGGGTTTGAAAACAAAGGTGTAGTTCTCATAAATAGATACTACATATAGCTTTCACCGGTGATTAAACAGTTCTTAAAACATGCAACAACCAAAAACTGTATTTGGTTTCCATAGGCAGATTTAAATAAATTCATTTTCCCATGTGTCAATGCTAACATCAATATGACTGAGCGCTCAAAGTAACAATCAGCCTGCAGGGCTTCACGGATCTAGGTGGCCGAATCCCGGGTTTGTCTTCACAGCAAACCGGGGCCAACTACCTATGCGCTTGAAAACGCATAGTAGCGAGCAGTGTTCTAAAACTCGGCCGAATACTCGCTAGTCGGCGTCCTCCCGAGGCGATTTTAAGAAAATCGGAGTACAAAGTCGGCCGGAAGAAAATCGGCCGAGTAGTCGGCCCAACTCAGAAAAAAAATCGGCTCAACTCAGTAAAAAATCAGCCTAACTCGGTAAAAAAATCGGTCCAACTCGGAAAAAATTGGCCTAACTCGAAAAAAAATCGGCCAAACTCGGCATTTTATTGACTATTTTTATTATTTTGGACATTATATTACCTTTTAAAAATTATATTTAATTTTATGTTTTAAAAATAAAAATAAATCTAAAAATTAAAAACCGAGTACTCCCCCGACTACTCCTCTACTCGCTAGTCCCCGGCCGACCGACTAGCGACTTTTAGAACCTTGGTAGCGAGAGTGTCCATTTACAGCTAATGCCCAACAGATCACTCATAACAACACCGCACTTACGACTTGCATAACTCTGTGCGAGACGAGCGTAAGCGGGAAAAATAAAATAAACAAGGCATTGCCCCTCTGGAGGTTCACGGTCATCGACACCGTGGGAAAACATAGGCTAAACACTAGGTCCCGTCACTCTCAGGCCAAGCACCGGAAATCAGGACAACGGTACTACTTTTTGATCCGAAACATCACATGTGTGTCTAGCCTCGGTTTTCTAAACATTTTATGAAGCGATAAAATAAGAAAACATATATCGCGAGACATCGACTATGCACAATCAAACATCATATCATATAACTTTTATATCGTAGAGCACTACACAAATTAAAATGCCACTAACCCGGAAGTTACGGCTCACCCTAGCGGGCTGCTCACCCTACCTGTTATGGCGAAGTCGAAATCCTCGTGCTCCAAGCCTCAGTCCTTAAGCTCTAAGTGTAGGCGAAATCCTGAATCCGTCACAAGAGAAGTCAACGACTAAACAAGTCAAAAGTAAAAACGTAACGGTCATTCTATGGTCAACTACCCACTTTCTTAGTTTGACCAGAAAATGTCAAAGGTTGACTTTAGGGTTGACCAAGTCATTCCTGGGTTGACCAAGGAATTGACCAGGTCAACTAAGTTGGTCAAAGTTGACCAAAACTCGGTAAACTCGACAAACTTTCCGTTTATTTTCTCTGACACTAGAGTCTAATTATTTGATGTCTCGAATCTCAAACCGGGCGAGAATCAGGATTATTACTCATTCGGTACTTACGTCTTTCCGTCGCCTGTTTAATTTTTTAAAACCTTTAAACCATTTAACCGTAGCGGTAAAACGTAAAAATTGGTCTTCTACGATGAAAGTCAACCATGAATAGTTAAAGTCAACAGTTGCTAGTCAAAAGTCAACTGGTGAATAGTAAAAGTCAACCGGTCAAAACTGTGAATAGTGAAAGTCAACCGGTCAAACTGTAAATAGTAAAAGTCAACCGATCAAACTGTAAATAGTAAAAGTCAACCGGTCAAAACTGTGAATAGTGAAAGTCAACCGGTAAATAGTAAAAGTCAACCGGTAAATAGTAACTAAGGTAAAACCGTAAAAAATCAACAGTAAAACAGTGAAAATGGTAGGTTGTAATATTAAAAACTGACAGGGGCATTTTGGTCAATTCACCTTACGATAAAAGTGTAAAAATGTAAATCTACCGCGGTAAAAACCAGGGTTTTTACCCCTCTGTTTACTGATCGACTGGTTCACCGGAAAAGCTTCGTTTTCCGGCCAAACCAATCCCTAACACCTGCAAAAACAGCTTCTAGACTATCCCAACAACACATCAAGCTAAGAATCAAGAGAAAAGGTAGAGAATTTACCCTCGAAGCGTTTTCCTAGGTTTTCCAGCAGACCTCCTCCGACGGAGCTCCACTCGGCTCCTCCTTTCTCCTCCTCGCTCCTGGGCAGCTCCTAGTGGCGCCTGGGAGCTTCCTTGCTTCTCGGAGGGTCTGGTTTGGTTCGACCCCGAGTGCACAGTGCTTCGTTTTTCTCTCGACTGGGCGGAGCTGGCTTGGCTGAAGGTCAGGGCTAGGTCGTCGGGACTGTGCGAACTCGATGGTGGCGGCGGTGAGTGTCGACGCGCGCCTGGTGATGGATCAGCTGGTTCGACTGTCGCTGCTCGAAGAGAGATGTTTTACCCAACAGAGATGCTTTACCCACTGCGCTGCTGAAACAATTAATTACTGCAACCAGTTTTTCTATATTAATAGAAGGGTGTCTTACTAATGGTTAGTAGTAGTATTAATGTAGAAACATTATGTTGTAATGGCCTTTTAGGTGATCACATCTATTGTGTATGACGAGGACCGTTGCCCGCACCTTGCCGCGGGTGATTTCGGTTTTTGGAGGCAGAGAAGCAAAGCAAGACAGGAACGAAGGGGAGAAACACATAGAGATGAAGAAAATGGATTCCCATATTTGACTTCTAAGGCTGCCATTTAAGTATATACTAATTTTTAAATGCCACTTGTGAAATTTCTATTACACGAACAATTGTTGTGATCTTTTCACATATGAGCTACTCCATGGGGTAAAAGGAGATGGATATTCTTTCTATCTAGTTCAGTGTAGGCTAGCCCACATTCAACCACAGGTTTCATGTCAATTAGCTGGTTGTTGGTAGTTTGAGTTGTTCAATGTAAGATAAAAAAAATTTAGTTATTCAATGTAAGATCAGAAATAATCTGAAAAGTAAAAACTGATTTCTTGATTTATTGTCTTCATGTCTGAAAATGATGCCGCAGGCATACAACCACCACCATGAAGGCTGTCATGCTAACACCACAACTAGAATAAGACGGGCATTTCACACTACTATCTAACAATTGTCCTCTAGGGTAATGGTCTTCCCAGTGAGGGTCATCTGCATACCACCGCGAAGACGGAGCACCAAATGGAGGGTGGACTCCTTCTGGATGTTGTAATCGGCCAAAGTCCTGCCATCCTCCAACTGCTTTCCAGCGAAAATCAGCCTCTGCTAGTCTGGAGGGATCCCCTCCTTGTCCTGGATCTTGGCCTTGACGTTGTCGATGGTGTCAGAGCTCTCAACCTCGAGAGTGATGGTCTTGCCGGTCAGGGTTTTCACGAAGATCTGCATGATTTTTAGGATTGAATTGAAATCGGAAAAGGGCCTTGACAAGATTTGAGGATTTTTTTTTCAGAGAAGCGTTTGTGAGGACTGAAGGGGGAGGAGGTGGGGGAGACTGCCGACATAAGATGCTTTACTTTTCCGAGAAGGACAAGAATTTGTGGTCAAGATGAGTTGGACGTCTCACTCTGGTCACCGGTCGCGCGGACTTTGGTCACCGATCGTCGGTGCCGGACTCCAGTGATCATATTTCTCCGGTCGCCGGATTTCGGTCACCGATAAATCGATTATTGACATCCAGTAACTCAAATATTTCAGTTACTGACCAAAGTAACTCGGTTTCAGACCTCTAATAACCACCAATAAATCGGTTACTGAAGCTTAGTAACTCGGATAATCCAATTACTGGCCTCTAGTAACTTAGTTTCTAAACTCTAATAACCACCAATAAATCGGTTACTGACACCTAGTAACTCGAATATTCCGGTTACTGACTCCCAGTAGCTCGATACCTCGGTCACTGTCCATCAATAACTCGTTTAATAACCTCCAGTAATCACCAATAACTCGTTTACTATCCTCAGTAACCACCAATAACTCGGTTACTGTCCTTCAGTAATCACCCAAAAATCAGTCAAAACTCTTGAAACCCCAGTATTTAATGACTACAACTATTAAACAATTATTTACTCTAATACCAGGTTACTATCCTCTGGTAATAACATACAACAATGCACTATTGATATTCAACAACTCAAATCCTCCGGTAATAACATACAATAATGCAGTATTGATGTTAGAGCAGAGGTTTCGACTGGATTCTTCGGATATTGCAGTTACTGACACCCAGTAACCTCTGCTCTAGCTTCAATGGTAAGTTTTTCAATCGGTTGCTGACACTCAATAACTCGGATATTCTAGTTATTGACCCCAGTAACTGATTTTCAGACCTCCAATAATCACTAAATTATTGATACTAACCTGTAATAATTGATTACCAGCCCTTACTAATTGTGTTGGTAACCCAAATAATTACTTTACAACATTTCTGTATAAGAAGGCAAGCACAAAGAAAATGCAATTAAGGAGAGAGAGATAGAGGGAGAGAGAGAGAGAGAGAGAGAGAGGATCGTCTGAAGGTAGAGGTTTGGCCAACTCTGATGGCCTCCCTCTCTGATCTCACATGCACCAATTCACTACACTAAACCTGATTCACCATCACCAACACAAGTCTGCAAATAACAGTAAGCACACCAAAACAATCCAACATCACCAATCAGATCTCAAATTCACAATCACATTCATCACACCAGAGAATCGTAATTAGAACTGGAACCTACCTTGAGATTGAAGTTGAGGTCAGAGGCAGGGGTAGATGCGTAATTGGAAGATGAAGGATCAAGAGCAGTACAATCAGCCAGAGACTCGAAAAGCGACAAAGAGAACTGCTTGTCAACAACGCCGACATCGAAGTAAATGAGGCCAGAGCTGGGCACATCGACGCGTATACCTTTCACCGGAAACCAAAAAAGAGCTCCTGAGCGGAGACGCCAGATAAATCGCCGATGCGGCCAAAAGAGAGAAACCCTGAGACGTTGAAATCATAGCTAACTTGATTCACGAACTTGGCGTGACAAGGCTACAGCAAAAACACACGGAATTCGTCGTTGCTGTCATCAAGGGAGTATTCAGTGATGCCTTTGGGGAGGATGCCGATGGGAGGTGATCGTAGATGCTTTCTCCTCCTCCTCCTTAGGTGGTGCTGCTGCTTCGTTTGCAGGATTTCAGGGTCGAAAGAGATGCACCGGAGACGGCACCGATCAGCACAAGAAGCGGATGAATCGTCGTGAGGATGAGATTGAAAAAGAGAGAGGCGAGGATGAGAGAGAAACAGAGAGAGGCGGGGATGAGAGAAGTGTTATTAGGAGAGATGAGTTAGGTTTTATTTAATGAAGGGTAATATGATATTTTCATTAAGATTTGTGCAAATAGGCAATATGAAATAATTTTCATTGGAATGGGCTATAAATCTTGATAATTAGTATTAAATAGACATTAGTCCTTTTATATTTTTGTTAATGCAAATTATATTCTTAACTATTATTAACATTTATTGTTCAAATGTTTGATTAACAAACAAATATCACCACTGTAAAAAAATCGTTGTAAACAAAACTCATCTGCGCAGCCAAATGCATCAAACACAAACAAATGATCGGTTCATTATGAGACTGACGTTCACTATATTAAAACTCAAATGCTCATTAAGGTGCATTTCTTCATTAAGGTGTACGTATCTCCTTTGACTCATTCTAAACCATAGACTTAAGAGGGGTGTATATTGTATATGAAATCGGTGGAAGATTTTAAGTAGTTAATGAAATTTGAAAGTTTAGGAGTATTCAATAGACTTTTAACGGGGAAGCTCCGCAAAAATAGGAGTGAAAAGGTTAGGGCTTTTTTAGTGTGTGGCTTGTCCGACGCCGCCTCCACCCACCAGTGTTGGCTTCAGGCCTCGTTGGTGTGGTTGGTCTTGCTGCCGGACGGGCATCAAAGGAGCCGTGTGGTGTTCCATCCGGTAGGCGGTGTTGATGGATAATCAAGGAGGTTTTTTTAGGGGCGGACCAGATAGTTGTTAGCAGATCTGGTTAAGTAGTGGTTCTGCCTCGACGACGAAAATCTGGCGTCGACCATGAGCGTTTGGTTTGAGGCCTAACTATGGTGAGGTGAGTGGTGTGGTGATGCTTTGAGATGGGGAGGACGAAGCCATGATGTCTATCCAGTGGTGATTTATGATCTAGGTTCGGTCACCTTGTTTTGTCCTAGTGATGAAGAAAGATGGGTGGTCTGCCTCTCCATGGCAGGTCGCTGGTGATGTCGTTTTTCGGTGTTGATATGGCGTCGACAGTGTGGTGGTGAGCTCTGCATCCAGACTGCAACATGTTGTCTTTGGGCAGGATCTGAGTGGGTATGCCTTTAGGTCCATTGAGGTTTGGTTGGGCCTAGGTTGTTGGGTTTTGTTTAGTTGTTTGTTTGTTGTCCCTCCTCTTTGAGTAAGGATTTAGGGTTTTTATAGTATGGTGTCGTCAGTTGTGTCGTGGGAAGCCATGGTTATAGTGTCGTTTCTATGTACTATTTTAACGTCGGTTAGTTTTTATTGTCAATGTAATGTGGAGGATACCTGTGCATATATGCTGATAGTTTTGACATGTAGTCTTTCAAAAGGTTGTTAATTTCTTTTTTAGGTTGACTGTAAGGATGTATCGGTACTTCTGGATTATGTTAGGTTATGGTTGAAACATTTTCGGTTCTTATCCACTGTAATGGTTGGGGTTTCGGGTAAGTAGAGGAGAGGAGAGTGGAGAATTTATTTTCATCACTGTTGTCTCTCATGATTGTAATTTGTATCCACGTTATTGAAACTCTTGTTATTGCTCTAAAAAAATATAATCTTTTAACAATGAAATCCACCAAAATCTTTAGGAATTTAATTAAGACTTTTAAAAATGGAGTGCAAATTTGTCGACCATCTTTATTTGCCCACATTTGTGCCCACCCACCTAAATTTATATCATGTGTCTTTTTTCTTAACCATATTTAACCATGGTTAATTATATATATATATATATATATTTACAATAATAAAAAAGAATTAAGTCTCTAGAATTTCATTTATGAACAATATATAATATTATAATTAAAATCAGTTTTTTTAATCGATAAGTATATTATGGATACTTGAAAACATATCTCTTCAATGCTAACATGACTACAAAAACACATATGAGATCATGAATTTACATATGGTATATAGGACTAAAGCAATCTGGTTAAACCAAAACAGATACTAAATTAACCAATTCCACTATAAGACAAAAAATCATGTTTCATTCTCAAACTACAAAAAACAACGAGAGAAAAATAAGAATATAAAGTTATTCATGTGAAAAGAATGAGGAAGAACATAATTAAGCAATCTCATTACGAGACAAACCTATTTTCAATTTCAACAAAAACCGTTTCATACCATAAAGAACATAGATGTATCAAAATAGGGAGATCGATATATGAGAAGTAGAAGAAACTTTGACCTTAGAATACGACGAGTCCGATTACGTCCTAAAGAGTTTAAGCTTGATTTTTTTTAATATAAGCTGAGCCAAAGTTAAAATTTAAACTAAAAATTGATAAAAAAATGAAACTAAAAGAAAATGAAATTATAGTATTATTGTAATTATATATAGTTAACTATGGTTGAAGATAGTTAAGAAAAAAGACATATGACATAAATCTAGATGGGTGGGCACAAAGGTGACAAATAAGGGTTGTCGGAAAATTTACACTCTTAAAAAATGAATAGAAATTTAGATATATTTAAAATATCAGTCACTTATAAAATTAGAAATTCATGGATTACCATGAACTTTTTAGTGTAAATTATACACCACTAAATTTTTTTATCCACTAGAGCAAAGATTTTGAAGTGTATGATGGACTTTCATTTTACATATGAAAAAGTTGCACCTATCATCTTTCTTATTGCATATGAATGAATTAGTCATCAATATATTTTTCTTTATACGTGAATAGATCAATCCTCTATAATCCTTATTTCTTATTATTTTTTCTATATTCTCTATAATATTTTGTGTTATCAACATTATAATCTACCTATCATTTTCAATGTTTGTTGATTGTTAACCTTTTTCTTGATCGCCAAAAGTTTAGACAAGAGGGGAGCTTCCATACTTATCAAGGTCAGGTCAAACCCTGCGACCGAGGCTTTCGGATGCTTGGAACTCTCCATTAAATAATTTCTACTAACTTTAATACTATAATTACTTGATCATAAAAATCACATCTTTGCATACCCATACGAAAATATGGGATTCGAAAAAGGCTTCACAAAATTTATGGAAGCCTGAAACAAATAGACTGAAACTGGCCAGCATTCCCTTTACAACATCACAAAAGCAAGTCCTGTCCCCATTGAAGGATTATCTTACTCCTAAACATATATACAAGAATTTCATGTAGTGAACCACAACTTATTTCCCCTTTGTATTGTCGACCAGAGCAGAACCTTTGCAGATTGGACAAGAATTTTTCATTGACAACCACTTTTTGATGCAAGTCACATGGTAATCATGACCACAAGCTTTCAGTGCCGCAACATCATCCCTGTCCTCGTACTCTTCCTGCCAATTGATAAGCTAGTTAAGGAATTTAGGAGCCATGAGAAATAAATTATGTGTGTTTCAAAGCTAAGAATATACGACTCTTGAAGATATATTTGGTTTCAAAATGAAGATTGTTACCAGACATATTACACATGTGCCTTCCTCCTGGTTTAGGTCTGAAGAACAATATATTGTTTCTGTCAAACACTTTGGTATTAGATCTTCAGATACACCTGTGTTGACATGCCCAATCCTTTCCCCCAATGCAAGGAGTTCCTGCTTGTCCCAAGTTTACAATAGAATATGAAGACCTGGATGGGAAGAAAGAAATGAGTACACAAGCCAGAATTATCAGTCTTACCTCATAACTCATGTTGTCTATGTCTAATCTCAAGTCTCTATGATGATCGAGCATATTCCTGGAACCATAAAAGGTTGGCTGATCAGCAATCATAAAACCCTGCAATAAAAAAATGAACAGTGATTAATTGAGTGATATTCAGTTATGGAACAAAACTCCAATCTTCAGGCTTCAAAGTTTTTACAAAAATAAAAAACTTCCAAACAATAAAATAAATACCAATTGTTCATACTAACATTCGTACATCCCCAAAACTAAACAATTGATTCAAAACAAACAACATGCTGTGTTCATACAATCATACTTTAAATGAGCAAGAGAATGTCTTAAGACCAATTCATAAACATGCTACATTGCAGTAAAGTGCTAATAGTGATAGTGCTTTCTTTATCATAGGAAAGGAGCTAGCCATCATGCATTTTGCAAGATAAAATATACCCTGCGTCATTTTTGCATACCTGAGATGAAAACCTATCATGGAGACTAGTCTCGTCAGAAACTCCATATCTATCGCTAGACATCCTTGATTTACCATTCCTGTCACTTTTACGCCACCCAACTGGAGGCACTGGTCTATGATGTCTTGGGTAACTCTCAGATACCAACTGCAATCCTTCATCTGAATGTGACACAGGCCCAAACCTCATGCTGCTTGACGAACCCCTAAAGGTTGGGTTAGATCTTTGAGAATAGTTACTCCGAACTCCCCTTACAGGATGGGGTAAAGCACCAGGATAACTTGGAGGAACAGCTGCACCTCTGGCTGGAATGAAATCATGATGGTATACACCAGCCTCGGCAGAACCATTAACCATACCGCTGCCTACAAGGAAGTGGTTGGGATCATGACTGAAACCACTAGTATCTGCAATTCAAAGCAGTGATCACTAAAAGATACCATGAGAACAAATCAGAAAATTAAGGATAAAAACTAACCTGAAGGTAAAATCCTTCCATGAGGCGGCAATATGCTAATATGGTTCCATTCATGGGCCAAAACATTGGAACTCTGACTTGAAAGATCAAGGTGGTCAACAGGGAAACTAGCAGAATAAGAACTATGTATAGGATTGTTCGATAGATGTGTCCTTGCAAGGTTGGACTCCAAATCATGTTCAGACCGACTTCTCACATTTCTCATAGATCCCTCACCCCTACTTGAGGGGTCGTTTCCTCTATAACTGGGGTGGACCATATTCATGTGATCCCACAGCATGTGTGGGGTATCCATGTTTACTTTCTCTTGCTGTAACTCTGCAGATCTAGAGATGTCAGAGGAACTTCCAGCACTGTAGTATCTGCTTGTGCTGCCTCTCTCTGCTACAGAAGGAATCCCAGGACTTTTTCGCTTGTGCAACCCTCTTCCGTTGCTCATTGTGACATCAACAAAACCACCCTCAACCCCATGGAATGCTCGACAGTCATAACTGGACGAAGATGGATGGTGAGCATAGTTTCCATTCGCCATACCAAAAGTACCAGCGCTTGGTGGATGTTGAAAAGGATCATGAGATGAAGCCGAAACATCCTGTTGATATTGAGGAGGAATATCAACATTGTGGCTCAACGAAGAATACCCATATGACCTCATAGGTGGGTTCCAATTTGAAGGAAAGTGTGTTCCATCCATAAACATATTTTCCACTGGATAAAACAAAGAACCATTCTCTCCTGCCCCATCCCTAGCTGCAGTTATACGTCCCAGAATAGACGTATGAGAAGATAAATTACCCCAAAGTTTATAGATGTTCAGCAGTCTACACTTACAATTTATAAATAACATGAGCCATTTTGCATATCGCATAAGAGAAAATAAAAATATAAACACTAAGACAATTACTGAATGCAGTACAAGACCATACCCAGACATCCAAATGGGTGTTCGGTGTTCATATGGTTCCAATTCGGATCGTTTTCACTCTCAAAAATTTGAGATGTGCTGAACGGATGTCTATGCCCCATAATCTTAGTCACCTTCAAACTACTAACAAGCTACCCACCGGAACAGGATCTACAGAATAAAACCACAGCCTGTAAGGAAAGGGCGTGTCAAACGTTGAAAAGCAAACTACATATATTCTTAATTCCATGAAAGCAAAAGGGAAACAGTGCTGTGCATATCTTGTTATTCTGCTACAGTTCTACTTATACCCACAGTGCGAGTACTGATTTTAATAAGTGCTTCATTATTATTATTATTATTATTATTATTATTAGAAACAACATATAATGTGCTTGTATATATAGAACAAAACTATACCAGGTACAAGATGTCACGCAAGGATACAGGTTAGATCAACAGAAGCCTCTACGTAAAGGAGAATGCACAAGAACAACAAAAGTGGTAATTTCAGTTTCAAACAAGTATGCCACATAACCAAATACTAACTCAGACCAGAATCCTGCCAATAAATGCTTTCATAGTTTGATCCACCAAATCTCCATTCTATTCAAGGCTCTACATAAGCCTCTACGTAGCCTCTACGTAAAGGAGAATGCACAAGAACAACAAAAGTGGTAATTTCAGTTTCAAACAAGTATGCCACATAACCAAATACTAACTCAGACCAGAATCCTGCCAATAAATGCTTTCATAGTTTGATCCACCAAATCTCCATTCTATTCAAGGCTGGCAAGTCAAGTAAAAGTCAGATTTCCAAAGCTAATGCATCACGAAGCTGGGAATAAGTATGTAGAACACCCACTAAGACCCTATAAAACTCTCATTCATCTGCAATAAGATGGCCTTTCAATATTTAAAAAAAAAGATGGGCTTTCAAAGATCATATATATATATAGAGAGAGAGAGAGAGAGGTTTTGTTTTCTGAGTGATAATTGTGCAAAAAGACATAACAATTAGCTTAAAGTGATAAGAAAAATGAAGAACAGGGCCACTGATTATTGCATTAACAGGATTTAAAATTTTAAACACATCATCATGGTTGCAGGTGGAACATACCAATACTGCACCGTATCAACCTAAATTAACATTTGTTTGGCATTCAACTATCACCTATACAATTAAAATTGAAATGAAAAAAAAAGACTTCTACTACCAGAAGCACCCCCTAGCCTCCAAATCCAGAAAAATTGTATGGTTCTGAACTTTTAGCACCAATGATATGTTTGAAAGCAAGAAATTTACAAAGCCAAGAAGTAGAACAAATATATATATAACTAAACAAGAAGAGATGAGAACTGGCTGATATATCTTGTCTGAATTACTGTTTTCACTTTACCTAACAACTTTAGAAAACTATTGATACCCACCCATCAAATAAAAGGAAAGATTGCAGTTTCATACACAGAGGAGTTCCAATTTGAAGATCTGAGGCATTACATGCAAATGGCTGAAATGAGATTGAAAAGTATCAGATGGTCTTAAAGCGTTCTGATAAGTTACTGAGAAACTGCAATGTACTACCAAAACAAATACAATCAAGTGTATGCCATTTGGCCGAATCCTGTTTCTGGGAGTACACCTTTCTATCATATGTCAGTGGTAACAGAAGGGAACACCTAGATACAGATTCAGAAAACTGTCAAACCACATGATCAGGTTAGCATAACCAAAAAATACATGCATTGCTTAAACCTTCAGGCTTCTAATAATTTATACACTTACAAATACCCTGATCAAAGGGGAGAGAATCTTCCTCTGAGGACTTAAATGATGTGGGCTTTATTGTAACCATCTTGATACAATTTGCAATGGCAGCTATGGAAAACACATACAGAGGTACTCAGGCACCCTAAAAGATGATATGGGACATGGGAGAGCTTGGAAGAAAGAGGCGTCACGAATTTGCAAAACTCTCACATCAAGAGAGATATGTCAGCAAGAAGACTTGCTAAAAAGAAGCGGATATTCTCATAAATCTCGAATCTGATATTGATCTTTAGTCAGAGTAGAGAAAAGAAACAAACTGTGCAAGAGTCAAGGGTGGCAATCTATCCTGTCAAGGGATAACCTACACCAAATTGAAGACATAACAATTATCCAACTATCCACCAATCAATGCAGGCAGCCCATTGTCATCAATGTAGGGAATGACAATGACAATTAGAGTCACAACTCGCAACACCCCAAATATCCCACTCTGCTGACAACCTACAGCAATCTTAGGGATCCATAATCAGTCTTCTCAGCCATACAACATGTACCTCAAGTTTGCGATTGTCCATCACACGCACATGATAAAAGCACACTATGAGTAAATGATAAGGGTGACTATGTCCAAGGTATCACCATCTAATTAAGCAATAACCCATAAAAATTGTGAACCCCAAGTACAAAGTTCAGTGCCATCATCTAGCAGGATGCTTGTTCTGACTAAAGGCCATATAATATGAATCCAAATGCTTAAGATCCTCCACTTATGACATGTACTGAACGACCAAAAGAAGGTCACAATGCACGTCTTTCATTGACACCACCTAAGTGGACAATTACCACTACATCCCACCACACCCCACTACAGAACACCAACATACTGAATCACCCAAGGATCACTCCAAGAACCAGTACAATGAACAAGTGAACTGAACATCAAAATGTTTAGTCAAAGGAATTGCCCATGGAACTGGAACAACCCGCTCGATCATCATAGTTGGCACAATGTGGAGACAACACAAAGACAAGCTCACGTCAATGGCCTCACTAGACTGCCAGTAAATTTAATCTTTTCCATCACTAAGCAATTCAGGCATGGTGAATCTAAGATTCATGTCATGATCATCATCAAAGTTACGATATCTCCATCACAGTATAGCATCCATCACTTCAGGTGAATGGATCCGCTTCTTCATGTTGATCCAATTCACCGTTAAGGGAGCAATTTAAAAATGGAATCTCAGTAGTTAGTACCATATATTGTGCTCTCAGAATACTAAGACGACCTTAGAGTCTAGTCTCTCAAAACATGGCAGCAGATTGTGCCAACATATCCTCCAGCAAATAAAGCAGGGAGCCAACCGAGAATGATTCTTCAGAAGTCCAATAGACCAAAAAAAGTCCCTGCGACACCACTTACAATTCAGAGGAAGAAAAGAACTACCTCTCAACTTCTGTATCCTAAACAAAGTTCGAGCAGGAAAACATAAATTTCAATTATCCGCAGCTAAAAACCGATAATCAATTTTCAATCAGAACTTAAAACTAATAGTTTCTCACCTGAAGAAGCAGTCACCTCATCATTTCTCAAACTGCAGTACTAATATTGTTCATCTCAAGTTCAAACTCGATACAAGTAAGCAAAAGCGATACACCCTCAGGCCTCAGCTCACCAAAAACCTGCAGAACAGGAACCATCTAAAAGTCTAAACCTACTCGATGCTACCGTAATCCAGAGCAAACAACATATCTATTAGACTCTCGACCTCGGTCAAAATCATCTGCTATTGAAATTTGAAATTCAACTTTTACGGTGAAATAAATTACAATTATGATCGCAACCACCACCACCGGTACAGGTGATCAAATTGCAAGCTAGGACGATCCAAACACAGAAAGACTGATCAAAATTCCATGAAACTCAGAACAGCAATAAAAATTAAACAGTAAAAACCATCTCATGCAGCACCGCTGAACAGAGAAAACGCTCAACGATCAGAGACCGCAGGCCAAGAAGATCATAATCAAACAACGCGGAATTGATCGAGAAACGACGATCGGAATCAAAATCAGAACCGAACAAAAATCCGCGCAAAAATAATAATAATAATATGCAGAAACAACAAGAACGTGATCAGCTCGGATATAAGCGAATTCAAAAGAAGAAAAAAAATCATACCAAGTCGACGAGAGGCTTTTGCTCGGAGAAGAGAGAAATAGAGACGGACGAAAATTTGTTGAGGTTCAGAAGAGAGATGAAATGAATAATATATAAAGCGGTTGGAGGAGAGATTGTCTGGACTACCGATTCTTACCGGGGACCGGCTCTGCCCGTATTTATATTTTACTGTTACGCTACGTTGGAGAATGCAGACTGATGGGAGGAAATTGGTAAACTAGGCGGACGAGTGAGGAAATTGGTTAAGCACAGGTATTGTATATGGATTTGTATGGAATTGATAGATAATTTAAAAGTTTATATATTTTTAAAATAATTTACAGATTTTTACTGATTTTTTAAAATTATTGACTTTTATTACATACTTTCTACAGATTTATAAAAATTCACAGACATTATATGAACGATTTTTACAGATTTCTCAATACTTACAAGATAAAAAAAGAAGCGTCCAAATACCATTTCCTTATGAATTTCTCATCTATATATAGTTAAACTATAACTAATCATACATGCAACCTTGAAGGTAATAAAAAAACATGTTATATGTATGTATATATATATATATATGTATGTATGTATCAGCCAACCAAGAAAAAAGAAAAAATATGAACAAAAAAATTGAGTTAGAAGGTTCCTCAATTAAAGCAAGAGTTTGAAACAATAGATGAGGTTGCTGATGCACATAATTTTTGTATGGATGTAGATGCAGACTTTATGCCATTTTGTGAAGGTTCCTCAATTACTATAAAAAAATCAGTTATTCTTGTGCAGTAGCTGTCGAGAAACTATCCAGTAGCAATCAGTAAGCTATCAGGAAACTCTCCAGTAGATATCATTTAACTGTGCAGGAGCTATCAGACATTAGAATCTGAGATCTACTCAAGACATTAGAATCTGAGATCTAGTAAATGCAATAGATCAGCATTTAGTCTGCAAAATCTATTGTCCAGGGTACAAACATATAAATAAGGCCATCAAAAACTATGTGCGTCAATTACGATAAAAAAATCAGTTATTCCTATGCAGTAGTTATCGGGAAACTATACAGTAGTTATCAATTAGCTATCAGGCAACTATTCAGACAAAAGTTACATAAATTGAACAACCTACCATAAATTGAAGAGTTAGTAGATAATATTTAAGTTATCGAGTATCAAGAGTTAACAGATAATAGTTAGATTATCGAGTGTTCCAACCATCACAATTGAAAGACAAAAAAAGTTAACATTCAATAAACATTGGGAAGAATAGGAGAATATGTTGATAACACAAAATATTATTAAAAACAAAGGAAAAATGAATAAAAAAAATTATGTACGGGATTAACCTATTCACATGTAAAGAGAAAGTCTATGTAGACTTTTTCAAATCTTTGCTCAAGTGTGTGGAAAAATATGGGAGTTTGGTGTGTGTAATTTACACTACAAAGTCCATAATTATGCATGAGTTACTAGGTCTATAAGTATGAATGATATTTTGAATACGTCTAAACTTCTATTCATTTTAAAAAGTCTCAATTGAATACCTTTGAACTTTGGTGGAATTCATAATGATTTTTTAAAATCTAGTTGAATACACCCAGATTTTTATAGACTATTAAAACTCTGTATTGAATACACCTAGACTTTTAGATTTCATGGTCTTCTTTAAAATTACCACTAATTCTAGATACAACACACCCCTCTAATTGTTTCCAGAGCTGCAAGCTATGCACACTTACGTCAACAAAAACTGCGAGTCGTTAGTCATGGCTTGTGAGAGGTGACCGGCGACTCGTGCTTGCGTTTAAGGTCTTCGCAAGCGTAGAGGGTGCCCCTCTTGTTTTTATAATATATAATTTTTATATCCCGACTCAAGAATTAGTTCATATAGTCAAACTGGGACAAGTGTGGCCCGTGGATCACCATTGTACCGATATTGTCCCAACTTAACCACCTTTAAGGTGTTGGGTTTTAATCACAAAAGGCCTCGGTACAATTAGGAATGATACACCCACATATAAGTTATATTTTATTTATCCTGTTTCTGATGTGGGATCTCTCCTCTCCAATACGCCCCCTCACGTGCAACCTGACAAGGTCTGCACGTGAATCTATGTCACCCTCTCCACTCAAACACTAACCCTCACGTGCAACCAGACTCAAGGGTTAGCACGTGTACAAATTTTTAAACCAATCCGACCACTAACCCAGCTCATCTGGCACTTGGTGACAATCCACACAAACACTAACCCTCACGTGCAACCAGACTCAAGGGTTTAGCACGTGTACATATGTCACACCAATCGAACCCACCAACCCCTGAGACGCAATTAGAGAGGGACCCGCTCTAATACCAAGTCAAACTGGGACAAGTGTGGCCCGTGGATCACTATTGTACCGATATTGTCCCAACTTAATCACCTTTAAGGTGTTGGGTTTTAATCACAAAAAGGCCTCGATACAATTAGGAATGATACACCCACATATAAGTTATATTTTATTTATCCTATTTCTGATGTGGGATCTCTCCTCTCCAACACATATTGCTAAATATCTTTTTAAATGTATAAGATAATAATATTTTTAGATTTCAACAAATAAATAAAATAATAATTAATTAAAAATATCGTGAAAAGTATTAATAATTGATAAAATTCTTTTAAAAGAGTATAAACAATGTTCATAATACAAATTCAGGAAATTCCTAACAATTTTAATTTCTTACTTTAATTATTCTAAAAGCATCCTTATATATTCCTTTATGTTTTTCTTTATATTATGAAAAAATAATAGAACAATTAAAAAATAAGAAAACTTTTTATAACAAACTATTTGTAAAGTAATAATTTATTCATTTATCGATAGATAAATAAATTATTTATTTATTGATAATATAATAACTTCTCTAAAATAATATTTTTTCACGGTCCCGACCTTATTTATTTATAGAGATTTTATTGTAACAGGTTTTTTACTTTCAGTTTTACTTTTATAAATTATACATTAAACAAAGTTTTTATTTGCCTCTTCTTAAAATCATATAACATTCCTCATAAATGGGCGTTGTAGGACACATAATTTAACGGTCTTACTTTTAATTTGCATTTATTTATGTTATTGTCATCAATTGCTAGATGTTTGTTGGGCTTGCATGAGTCTACTGCATTTTCTTTTCTTTTCCCCTTGTCTTCGTCTCATTCAGCTCATTTTTCACTCTTGCTTTGCTCTTTTGATTTTGGAACGATCCAATCATCTCATCTATCTACATCAGTGATTGTTGTTGGGAGGAACAATCATGCTTCTGTTTCTTTTGATATGCAAATGTGGTTTTGAATCCTTCATTTCTCTTGAGTCTAATCTATTTAACCAAGTGCAAGCTCTCTCTTGATATAAATCGAGTGAAAGGTATTTTGTGATAATCTAATTTGTTGCTTTCATCTTCTTTTGTTTAATCTCACTTTTCATAGCAACTTACTAATAAGATTGATCAAGCCTCTGATAGAACACAAAAAATTTATCTTCAATATATGATAATATTTATGGGTTTTCAATCTTCTGCTCTAGGTACTGTATTATTTGCAGGTCGTGATTGTGTGCACTACTAATATATTAGGGGATTATTCGCTAAGTTTTTCAAATTTTTTTTTGAAATGGGCCTATTACGGCTATTTTTAAGCCTTAATCATTACTGAAACTTTAAAATACATGGGGTTTATTAGCTATGTTTTTCTCAATTTCTCATATTTGGCAATTTTTTCAATTTCTCATATTTGCAATTTCACATTTTTTTTCAATTTCTCATACTTGGCAATTTCTCATTTTTTTCAATTTCTCATACTTGGCAATTTCTCAATTTCTAATATTTGGCAATTTCTCCACTTCTCATATCTAACAATTTCTCAATTTCTTATATCCAACAATTTCTCAATTTCTCATATCCGGAAATTTATCAATTTCTCACAACTGACAATTTCTCATATTTAGTAATTTCTCACTGTCTCATAACATGCAATTTCTTAATTTTACATTTATTCATAACTAGCACTTTCTCAATTTTTCAATTTTCCACACCTGGAAATTTCTCAAGTTCTCATATTTGGTAATTTCATAATTTCTCATATCTAGCAATTGCTCAATTTTTTATAACTAGAAATTTCTCAATTTCTTATAATTGGTAATTTCTCATTATCTAATATCTCACAATTTCTTAATTTCTGATTTTTTTCATAACTCGCAATTTCTTAAATCTGACAACTTCTCAATTTTTTATAATTGGCAATTTCTCATTTTGGAAATTTGTCATTTTCCAATAATAAACAATTTCTCAAAACTGCTAATTTCTCATTTTCTCATATCTAGTTATTTCTCAATTTCTTATAACTGACAATTTTTTAATTTCTCATTTTCTCATAACTGGTAATTTCTCATTTTCTCATATCTTGCAATTTCTCAATTTCTCATTTTATTATAAATGACAATTTCTCAATTTCTTATATCTTGCAATTTCTTAATTTCTCGTAATTGACAATTTTTCATATCCTATAATTTCTCAATTTCTCGTTTTATTATAAATATAAATTTCTAAATTTCTCGTAACTAAAAACTTCTCATATTTTGTAATTTCTCAATTTCTTATATCTGAAATTTCTCTAGTTCTTATAGTTGACATTTTTTCAATTTCTCGTAAGTGATAATTTCTCATATCTCAAAAATTTTCAATTGCTCATAACTTAAAATTTCTCCGTTTCTCATATCTTGCAATTTCTCAATTCTAGAAATTTCTCAAATTTTTATTTTCTCATAACTGACAAATTCTTATATTCTCATATTTGACAATTTCTCATTTCTCATAACTAACAATTTCTTAATTTTTCATATCTAGTAATTTCTCATAATTTAAAATTTCTCTTTTCTGATATCTGCAAATTTATCCATATCTCATTTTCTCATAACTAGATATTTATCAATTTGTCATATATTGCAATTTCTCACAACTGACAATTTCTATTTCTGGCAATTTCTCAATTTTTAATTTCTCAACTTCTCATATCAAACAATTTTTCAATTTTTCGGATCCAACAATTTTAGTAACAACAACATTACCGTTTGTGGCATATGTAAATGATGATGTAACTCACACACCTTATTATAATTTTATAATATTTGCAAACTACTCATCCAATTTGCTTGATGTTTGACTGTCATCATAGATGCGGTTTGTGAATAACACCACTCTATTTATAATTGTTAACAATATGGAGACTTGCACTAATATATACTTCGAAATTTTTTCTTGTATGTCAAACCTAAATAAACTTACTAAACATATTTATTCATGATAAAACGCGTACCTATAAGTTGTTTGCGACCATATTTCATTTATGCGATAAAAAGAAAACAAAAATAAGTCATTTATGTGATAAAAGAAAACAAAAATCAATCTGAACTCTAATTAATTGACAAAAATTAAACACCAATAAATTACTAATTCGATCCCCTGAAGAAGACCTTGAGAAGAGAGAAGAAAAACAGAGGCGGGTTCAGTGGGTTCCTCATCCTGTCCGACGGCGAGTCTTTTGCCGTCGTCGAACGGGCCTTTGTAAATCTGGTGGCAAGGAGTTAAACCGGGCCATGTTCGAAGTTTCCTCTTTGATTTGGGGTTCATGGTGTCGAGTAGCGAAGCAAGAATTGTGAGATTCATGGCGGCGGCAGCATGTGGGTTTTGACTTTCTTCTTGGTCTAGGTGGCGAGGTGTTCTAGTGCATCTTCGGTGGTTAATGGGCAAGGTGATACTGCGATATGGTCGTGGTGGTTTGATCGATATGGAACCGATGCGGGGAAGAACTTGGTTTAGTCTTTGGTGTGACGAAGACAGTATATGGAGGATGGTGGCTCAACGTATCTGGCAAAGAGTGGAGGGACCTACTTGTTGGCCAGCAGCTGTGAGGATCTCAATTCCTTGGATTAGGGTTTGGTCTTGGGTTTGGACTCACTGTTTGGACCCAGCCTGGGCTAGCCTTTATTATTAGTATTTATTGTTTTAGTTTTATTTGAATTAGTTTTTGAATCTGGTTTTCAGATTTCAAATAAGTCCTTACTCTTTTCGAGTTTGTTGGAAGTATATCATAGATTCCAATAGAGCGTTAATAATAAGTCCTTATTATTAACCTGTGTTGAGATTGTTGGAAAAATGATGGAAATAAAAGATTTTTTGTAATCATTTTAATAGTTAAAGGTGAATGAAAATAGTCACCAAAGTAATGCATGTAATGGTTGATCTTTCAACTTCCTTGCCTTTTGATTTTTGTAACAACATGAATCAATGACATGGTAGTGGGCTAATGAAAGGTTGTAACATTATTCATGGTATTCAAGTTTTCCTCCAATCCCACCAATATAAATAGGTGATTCCATCCCACATTCTAAACACATCAACTCAAAGCATCTCTCCTTACTTGAGTTATCTCTCTCACTCTCTAAGTTGTGTTCTGGTGATAGACGAAAGTACTTCAAGTTCATTCAGTATCCTTAGTAGTAGTGTAGTTTCAAAGGACATGCTGTCGTTGTATCCTGGAAGACAAGTGGCATCAAACATTTGCACCGAAGAAGAGGTATAATTTGTCTTAAGGAAAGGGTGTGAGACACACGACTCGACTTCCTTCAACATCCTCCTATCATTGCATCCGAGTTGGTAACATTGGTGTTCATCATCATATATGTATTATGAGTTTGTAGTTAGAATTATTTATTTAATTATAATAAATTTATGTTATTATATATTTGCAATATTTGACTTATATTCTAACAATCTTAAGATAAATTAATATTGCTTCATCTTCTTATCTAGTCGTGTCTGACTGGAATGGATTAAGGAGTAGCCAAATTAATATTGATGTTCCCTTTACTTTGTGTTACCAATTGCTAATATTGTTAATATGAATCAATATTAACTTGTATTGTTAACATTTTTTGAAAAATAGAATTTAATTCTGAGAAGTCTTTTGACGAGAGTAGCTCTTCAGTCCAAGTGTCAATCATTCTCGCTGTTGCTGCTGCTCGTGTACATATGTCGGTGTCTCATGGTGAGAAACTTGAGAAGTTCAATAGGCTGCACTTCAAGAGGTGACAACAAAAGATGATGTTTTATTTGACCACTCTGAATCTGGCAAGGTTCTTGACTGAGAAAGCTCCTGAGCTCAAAGAAGATGAGTAAGATGATGAAGCAAAAATTGCAGTTGTGAATGCATGGAATAGTCGTGACTATCTGTGTAGAAACTATATCATGAATTGCTTGGCTGACTCTTTGTACAATGTGTACATTAGAATGAGAACAACTAAGGAGCTGTGGGAATCTCTTGAGAAGAAATATAAAACTGAGGATGTCGGTGTCAAGAAATTTATTATGGGCGGCTTCCTTGATTATAAGATGGTGATTTCCAAAACTGTGATGAGCTAATTCTCAGAAATCCAGTTGATCCTGCATGAGATTCATGTTGAAGGGATGAAGCATGGAGAAAGCTTTCAAGTGACATGTGTTATTGAGAAATTGCCACCAGCTTAAAAAAACTTCAAGAATTATTTGAAGCACAAGCAAAATAAAATGAGCTTGGAAGATCTGGAGGTTATGCTTCGCATTGAAGAAGACAACCGAGGATCTGAAAAGAAGACATGAGTTAGTGAGTACTCTGCTAAGCCAAGACCAAGAAGTTAAAAAAATCAAGGGTCCAAGCTCAGACCAAGAGGGGGCATTTCTAAGAAGCCTAGATTTGAAGGCAAGTGCTTCAATTGTGACAAGACTGGTCACAGAGCTGTTGACTGCAACAAGCCAAAAAAGAAGAAGAATAAGGAAGTCAACATGATTGAAGAAGTCATAAGGGATGTCTTTGACATAAACCTCTTTGTTGTGGTGTCTGAGGTGAACATGGTGGGCTCAAACCCAAAGGAATGGTGGCTCGACACCGGAGAAACTCACCATGTATGTGCTGATAAGAAGATGATCTCCAAATTTGAACCCAGCACTGATAGGGAGATAATGTATATGGGGAACTCAGCCACATCTGTCATTAAGGGCAAATGCAAGGTGGTTTTAAAGATGACCTCTGAAAATGAGCTAACTTTGAACAATGTTGTGTATGTTCCTGATATCCGTAAAAACCTTATCTCTGGTGCACTACTGAACACTCATGGTTTCTGCATTGTGATCGAGTCTGATAAAGTTGTTTTGTTTAAGGGTGGAATGTATGTGGGTTAGGGTTATTCAAATTGAATGTAATGACTATTGTCAAAAATATGAATGAAGCTAGTACTTCTACTTATATGCTTGAGTCTTCCAATTTGTGGCATAGTAGACTAGGACATGTTAATTATGATACTTTGCAAAGGCTAATTAACATGGAACACTTACCAAAATTCTAAGTTGATGCGAAACATAAGTGTGAGACTTGTGTAGAGGCAAAACCAACGAGATCATCTTTCAAAAGCGTTGAAAGAAACAATGAACCTCTTGATTTAATCCATAACGATGTATGTGCTTTAAAACTAACACAGTCAAGACCAATATTTCATTACCTTTATCGATGACAGCATGAAATACTGCTATGTGTATTTTTTGAAGAGCAATGATGAGGCAATAGAGAAGTTTGTTCTCTATAAGAGTGAGGTGGAAAACCAACTCGTTAAGAAAATAAAAGTATTAAGAAGTGATCGAGGAGGTGAATATGAATCACCATTTGCTGAATTTTGTGCTCAGCATGAGATTATTCATGAAAGAACCGCACCTTACTCTCAACAATCAAACAGTGGTGCTAAACGAAAGAACTGTACATTGATTAAAATGATGAATGTAATGCTACAAAGTTCTGGTTTACCACCCAACATGTGGGGAGACGCCATTTTGTCAGCTAACTACATTTTAAATAAGGTTTTCAAAAAGAAACAAGAGAAAACTTCATATGAACTATGGAAAGGAAGAAAGTCATTCTATGATTACTTGCGAGTGTGGGGATGTTTGACTAAGGTGGTAGTCCCTAAACCTAAAAAAGTGAAAAATGGACCTAGAACAGTTGATTACATTTTTATTGGATATGCACGTAACAGTACGACTTATGGCTTCCTTGTGCACAAATCAGAAATTTCTAATATACATCAGGGCACGGTAATAGAATCGAGAAATGCATCATTCTTTGAAAATGTGTTTCCATGTAAGTCTAGAGGGGAATCGAGTTCTTCGAAACGGACATGTGAGGCTAGTACTGGAACTAGCCAAGCTGCTAATGAAAGCAGTCAACATCAAGACACTGAGTCTGAGATTAAACCCAGACGAAGTAAGAGAGCAAAGATATAAAAATCCTTTAGGTCAGATTTTTTGACATATATGCTTGAAGGTGAACCTCGTACCTTTAAAGAGGCGGTGAACTCCACTGATATTCCTTTGTGGAAAGAAGCCAGCAAGAGTGAAACTGACTCTATTTTGCAAAATCACACTTGGGAACTGATGGATCTTCCACCAGGTTGTAAACCTTTAAGTTCCAAATGGATTTTCAAAAGGAAATTGAAAGTAGATGGGTCAATAGACAAGTATAAGGCAAGACTTGTAATTAAAGGCTATAAGCAAAAGGAAGGTCTTGATTATTTCGACACTTATTCTTCTGTGACGATCATAACTTATCAAAATGATAATTGTAATTGCCGCATTGTGAAATCTTGAAGTTCATCAAATGGATGTAAAGACCGTTTTCCTTAATGGAGATGTCGAAGAGGAAATTTATATGGAGCAACCTGAGGGTTTCTCTGCTCCTGGTCAAGAAAGGAAAGTGTGCAAATTGGTGAAGTCATTGTATGGCTTAAAACAAGCCCCAAAGCAGTGGCATGAGAAATTTTGACAACGCTATGATCACTAATGGTTTCAAGATCAATGAATATAATAAATGAGTTATTGTCAAAGATACAGAAAATGGATATGTCATTCTATGTCTATATGTTGATAACATGCTTATCGTTGGAAGCAATGAAAAGATGATCAAGTCCACTAAGGATATGTTAAATTTCAGATTTGATATGAAAGATATGGGTCATGCTGATGTCATATTGGGGATTAAAATCAAATGAGCTTGTATTGAGTCAATCTCATTATGTGGACAATATCCTTGGAAAATTCGATAAGGATAATTCTGGAGTTGTCAAAAATCCGGTGGATATGACTCTACATCTCTCAAAGAATAAAGGAGAGATTGTCTCTCAGTTAGAGTACTCTAAAGTCATTAGAAGTCTGATGTACCTAACAAGTTATACAATACCAGACATAGCTTATGATGTGAACAAGCTGAGCAGGTACACGAGTAATCCTGGATCTATACATTAGCAAGCAATTGTGTGGGTACTAAAGTACTTAAGGTATACGAGAGACTATGAGCTGCATTATACCAATTAACCAGCTGTCCTAGAAAGATACAGTGATGCAAATTGGATTTCTAACATGAAAGACTCAAAATCCACTAGTGGGTATGTGTCTGAGAACCGTAAGTACCAGGAAGATTCATGTGTGAAGTATGTTATCATTTACACAAATGACGAAGAGTTCAAAGACATCGCGTCTACTGTCTAGTTAGTAAAGTCAGTATACTTTCACAAGGGAAGGTTCAAAGGGTAAAATCTACCTATCCTAAGTAGGTTTCAACCGTAGATATCTATCACCAAGTCTATCGAGTCTTTAGTCGCCTATTTCATTCATGTGGGGAATTGTTAGAAAAATGATAGAAATAAAAGATTTTTTGTAATCATTTTGATAGTTAAAGATGAATGAAAATAGTCACCAAAATAATGCATGTAATGGTTGATCTTTCAACTTCCTTGTTTTTTGGTTTTTGTAACAACATGAATCAATGACATGGTAGTGGTCTAATGAAAGGTTGTAACCTTACTCATAACATTCAAGTTTTCCTCCAATCTCACCAATATAAATAGGTGACTCCATCCCTCATTCTAAACACACCAACTCAAAACATCTCTCCTTACTTGAGTTCTCTCTCTCCCTCTCTAAGTTGTGTTCTGATGATAGACGAAGGTACTTCAAGTTCGTTCAGTGTCCTTAGTAGCAATGCAGTTTCAAGGGATAAGCAGTCATTGTATCATGGGAGACAAGTGTCATCAAACCTTTGCATCGAAGATGGGGCATAATTTGTCTTAAGGAAAGTGTGTGAGACACACGACTCGACTTCCTTCAACATCCTCCTATCCTTGAATCCGAGTTGGTAACATTGGTGTTCATCATCATATTTGTATTATGAGTTTGTAGTTATAATTATTTATTTAATTATAATGAATTTATGTTATTATATATTTGCAATATTTGACTTATATTCTAACAGAGATTGTAGGGAGTAGATCTTTGGCATGGAGATCATGGGGCAGTGTACATGTCCTAGTAATTGCTACATATATTGGTCAGGTTAACTCAATCGATCGCCCAGTTCAACGTTCATTGAATTCATGACATGTCAGTCTCTCATTATCATGATGAGGATAAGTAGTTTGAAGCTAGAGTTATTTACTACTAGTTGTAATCCCGTATTAAGTACTGTGATTGCTTTGTAATTACAGTTTATTGAATGAAATTTTGTTTAATAAAAAAAATTAAACACCAATAGTCGTCTTAAAACGATTCGAAGGTGAAGTTATGTGCTTTTTCAACATATGTATAAAATTTGAGAACGCTTGGAGTCAATATCTTACATTTAGGCCAATAGGGTTCGAACCTTGCTTGAGAGCAAAATCAAGGACTTAGCCATCACCGCTTAGCTCCATTCTCATCATTCCATGCCTCATTTTAATATATATCCTATTCATCTGACTTGGTAGAAATCAACAACTTACCATTCTCAATTTTTTCCTACACTGTCGATATGTAATGTATCATATAATATACACAATTAGATATGATGGTCTAGCTCTCTGTATGGTTTTCGTCAATAAACTAGAAACTTTTAAATTTTAAAATAAACATTTTATTTATATTATTGACAATTCGTCACGTATTTTATCACTTTAAATTACTACAACTCACAATAGATCAATGTGTATTCACGATTTTCTCTTCAAATATAGTATATAATTAAGAAAATAAACATCTCTCAAAGTTACAATTAAAATTTCTTTGTTTTTCATCAAATTTCCGTCTATTTTCTCAATATTTTACTACTATCGATATTTCTCTAAAATTTCCGTCAAAATTTCCATTTTTCGGAAGGTCGAAATTTCCATAATTAACAAAATTTTAGTCAAACTTGGACTAAACAATCTAGTTGATACGTTTGAGGCTGAATCTCATTCTTTGAATCTTGATGGTGCATCTATAAGAAAACAAAAAAAATTGGGGTATTATTGCTCGGAGTCATCGCAGTGACTATGCCACAGTTGTTCTACCAATGTCTCAAGCGCATCATGGCCTCTTCTCGCAATGATGACTCGGACTCGCTAGAAATTGGTTGTATTGTCTTTCGATTTTTCATGCTAGTTATCTACTTGGCCACTGTTATTTTCTCACTGTCATCTGTGGCATCCATATTGACGCCCAATTCGTCAACCTCGACGGAGTTCAGGCCAACTTCACCACCATTGACACAACCAACGACACCCTCAACTAGACACTCGACATTTCCATTTCCATTCAAAACCTTTACAAAGATTACCACATCCATCATTGAAAAATCAAAGTCCTGATCTTTTACAACAACCCATCCAATGCCATCTTGAACCCATTACCCTAAAGGCTCAAATCAAACATTGTTCTCACACCATCTTTCAAATGTGTGATTATGTAAGCTTAAACTCAAGTCATTAGATCGCTTAACAAATTAATATAGATACAATTGTATGAAAAGAATAAGAAATGAAACATAAATGGATCATGAACCTTTATATATTGTGGTATTCTTTAAATTGGGGGAAAGAAATGTATTACTGAGAGTACTTGAGAGAGTGCAGTGACCTAAGTTTTTATAGAGAATTGGATATTCTGTAACCTCCTATAACGGTAACAATTTAAGTCCAAATCCCTAATTGTAGTTACATAGCTTATTAGGCAAACTTGACAAAGTCATATTAGATTACTTTTTTATTTGCTTTAATATACCATAAATAAAACATTTCGGATTAAAATCTCATAATTCTATAATTATTTATTCTGCATATATTGGTAAGTTGTCGATATTATATGTAAACTAATGATATAGTCTAATTTAGTCTTACAGATTAGTCTTAAGGTGAAGAGGCGGCAATCTACTTGTCAAGCCTCACTTTAAAAACCAGTATGCTCGGTTTTGAGACTACTGAAGCATGCAGGGTCATAGTTCATGGCTGAATTTCTTTCCCAAACCTTAAAAATACTATTTCATTTTCTTGTTGGCTTCTGCTAATTTTCTTAGGTACAAGGCGCTAAGTATAAGTTAATGCAATAGGCTTCATGGTGTACCGGAAGCTGTTGAATTTATATGTTATTGGTCATTATATTTTTTAAGAGAATTAAAGAATTTCACTCCTATCCTTAAATTATTGGTCATTATGTTACTGACAGAAAATCAAGAATATGTAGGTAAAAAATCATATGATGCTTCACATCCGATTGTGTGTCCATATTTTTTAGTACCCTTGTACATCGGAAATTAGCCAAGATCACACCCTTGCTATGTCACCATGCCCACGCCGTCTTTATCATCATCCTCGTTGTCGATTATCAGTCACTTTGACGCTAGAGTAATTGATGGTCCTACCCTTCCACCATTATTTGATCATCTTAGGGGAGAGACAGTATGACCGATCTTGTGAGCAGTGGAATGGGCGGTGTTAACCTCGCATCCGGTGACGTGAACGTAAAACTCAACAACCTGGGCAGGGACGGAGCCAGCCCGGTCTTGACTAGGTTGGAGCCCAGGTGAAGGTGAGGCTCAGAAAAAAAAAACAGACTTCCTAAAAAAAAGTAGTATCGATCTAGACATCTAGTAGTAGCAGAAAGAGGCAGAGAGCAGAGCAGTATCATTATATCAATTAGCAAACAAACCAATCGGCAATCCCCAAACAAAACCAATCACCAACTGCCCTTCTCACTCTCAGCACAGCGTCATCCCCTGATCCAGCCGATCTTGAACCGTCCGTCAACCCGTGTCGCCATGCCGGAGCCCACTCGTCCGTGACTGTCGCCAGTCGTGTGTTTCCTACACTGAGCAAAGACCACTCTCTCATCTTTTTCAACAGTACCACCTTCAAACTTTGGTCGCAAACCGGTGAGTATTTTACCATATTTGCCACCTCTCTCTGACTTCTCGATTCATACGTGCTTTAAGGTTTATGTGTTTGTGAAATGTAGTATAGATTTGTTTGATCTGTGATTATTGTGCTCCATTTTGGGGTTGATTTTGTTGGTGTTTTTGGAATTAGGAGATTGTTGAAATCAGTAGTTTGGGGGATATGAAGGGATTGGTTTAGCTTTAGATCTTTGCTTTAAGAGATGGGATAATGTAGCCCAGGAAAGAACGATTTTTTTTGAAAATTTTAACCCATTTTTGATTGGATTTTCATGTAATGTTCTTATATTGGAAATTGGAAAGTAATATGTTTTAGTTTATTGAAATGGGGTTAATTTTAGTTTTACAATTTAGCCTATTTATGCTTAATGTGGTTCATTTCATACATGGTTTTGGGTTATGTGGGCGTCTGTGTTAGAGAAAAATATTTGATTTTTAAAGAAATGTGAATGTGCTCATGTGTGATAAAATTCGTCAAACTCTACATGGTTTTTTGAATTTTATCACACATGATCACCACTTCCGTGTAGAGATATTTAATGTTGTTCTTGACTTTCAATTAAGTGAGCTAAATAAGAGATTCAATGACAGATGTTGTGAACCCTTATGCTCACTTCCACTTTGGAACCTCATGAAAAGTTCAGCCTTTTTGAAACTCAAAATGTACTCTTTCTTGCGAAGAGCTTTTATCCTCAAGATTTTGTGCACGATGACCTTCTTACTTTAGAATTGGAGTGTGCATATTATAAGAAAGATATGACCCAGGACGTAGCAATACACTTCTTAGATTTTATGTCTGATTTTTGTCGAAAACTTGTTTAAAGAAGAAAATCAGACTTCTATCCTATGATCTATAGTTTGCTTTGTTTGGTGTTGACTCTTCCTGTTCAATTTTTTTGCATGATACAATTAGCCCAGGTGGCATTCTCATCCTGGCTCCGCCACTGAACCTGGGTGGCGTGAGATTGGGGTCGAAGAATTTGGGAGGTAAGAAGTGGAATGGCTGGGTTTTGGGCCGGGGTAAAAGTATTTATGGGTTTTAAGATTCTAGTCATACTAGTTCGATTTTTTACCATTAACCCCGTTTGATTATCCATTAGTACTGATGAGTGGATTCAGTGCATCTTGCACGCTGAATCCACTCTGATCAGTTAGATTGACATGAAAAAATGATGCACAATTCTAATATTTCTAAAAATTGATGTATTAAAATTTATAAAAATTGAAAATTAATGTATCATTTAAACGAATTTCTCGTTAGCACCCTCCATGTGTCGTCAACAAATAACAAGTTTTTTTAGTCATTAACATATAACACCAGAATTGCTCAGGCACGGGAGCACCGTACGGGACGGAACGACGATAGCCGTCCGATCTTTAATGAATTAATCCTGACCGTTTAAGTCCGTTTAATCCTATCTGTTGGATCAATTTATTAAAAATCGAACGACTGTCACCGTTTTTTCCCGTTCCGTCCTGCACGAGGCTCTCGCGTTTGAGCATTCCCACATATAACATCTCATTTATTTTCACGAAATAATTTCTTGAATAAACAATAAAAATATATATTTGTATCCATTTTAATTTCCTTATTTTGAAGCTCACACAGCCAGTTTCGCTGCTACTCTGTTGCTTCTTTGAAACGGCTTTCTTTTCTGGTCACCTCCCCCCCATTGTAAACCAAACCCAGTCCATCTTCTCCTTCCCTATTTCTCACTTCCTCCAAATCTGTAATTCAAAACTAGGGCAAGCCATTTTCGAACGAAGATGAGCGTCATCGAGCTTCTGACGAGAGTCGAGGCGATCTGCAACAAGTACGACCGATACGACATCGAAAAGCACAAGGAATCCAACGTCTCCGGCGAAGATGCCTTTGCTCGCCTCTACACCTCCGTCGAGTCCGACATTGAAGCTGCTCTTCAGGTTCACTCTCTTAAATTGATCTCTGTTTCGTTTCCGGGAACGCTGATGAGGTTGAAAAGAGGATAATGTCAGATCCGGACGTAGTTTGATGAAATTGAACAGAATTTTAGTTATATTTTGGTCCATTTTTTGAAATTGAGGCTGAAATTTGAGTGATTTTGATGTGCAGAAAGCGGAGCTTGCTTCGAAAGAGAAGAGCAGGGCGTCAGCAGTTGCTCTGAATGCCGAGATTCGCCGGACCAAGGCTCGGTTGATGGAAGAGGTTCCCAAATTGCAGAGGTTGGCTCTAAAGAAGGTTGGCCTCCTCTCTTCGAATTCTATTTAATTGATATTTGATGTTTAGTGTGGTACTTTGTACTCAAAAATGAATTGAAGGATGGTTGCACTTGGATGCGATAATCTAGTACTCGTTAGTAAATTGGAATAACGTTTGTAGTTGAGTTGTCAATTTTGTCTGTTTGGTATAGAATTCCTGACTGCTTAGGGCATGGGCCGTGGTGTTTTTAACTGCTACTATTTGCTCGCAGGTTAAGGGGCTTTCATCCGAAGAGTTTGCTGCTCGTAATGATCTAGCTCATGCATTGACAGAGAGGATCCAGGATATACCAGATGGTGCTCCGGCTGCGCCAAAAAGTGGAGGAGGTTGGACAGCTTCAGCTTCTCGTACTGAAATCAAGTTTGATTCCTCTGGTAATTTTTCTACCTTTAGTTTAGATTTTTGGGTCAATCTGTTGTGATCACAATATATAGGCAATTGTGTTTTATTTGATCACATTGGAGTCAAGGTTACAAATGTGATTCCTGTATTCTGATAGATGGACAGTTTGATAATGAATTCTTTCAACAAACTGAGGAGTCCAGTCAATTCAGGAATGAGTTTGAAATGCGGAGAATTAAGCAGGTAAGTCATATAGATGGTGTAGTGTTTATCTACAACTGAGTTTCTACTAAAAAAAGGAAAACTGCATTTCACAAGTTACAGAATGCAAATTGTGTATATGGCTGATTTGTTTGACTTTATTCACAGGATCAAGGTTTGGATGTGATATCAGAAGGTTTGGATACCTTGAAAAATATGGCTGGTGATATGAACGAGGTTAGTGGTGTCTGTGTGTTGCTGCTTGTTCATATGCAATAAATGTACATGTATTAATCTATTTCACACTGTGGTCTGTATAGGAATTTGATCGGCAAGTTCCTTTGATGGATGAGATTGACAGTAAGGTCAGAAATAATCTCTTTCCTTCTGTTTCTTCATACTGTTCAGTTATGACTCTTGTATGCTTTTCACTAAATATTGCTTTTTTCCTCTCAAAAGGTGGACAAGGCATCTTCTGACCTTAAGAATACTAATATTAGACTGAAAGACACTGTCAACCAGGTGATTTACTACATCCTTGTTTTTTCTTAGTGTTTGTATATTTTTGATTATATATTTACCTTTTCTAGTTCGATCTGATGCAAGTTTTTTCTTTGTTACAGCTGAGGTCCAGCCGAAATTTTTGCATTGATATTGTATTGCTGATTATCATTTTGGGCATTGCTGCCTATTTGTACAAGTAAGCTGATATCTATTATAAAGGGAGATTGCATGGATAAATGTTGAGATAGATAAATTATCTGATTAAATTACTTGATGTTACTGAAACACCGTCTCTTCTTTGCAGTGTTTTGAAGAAGTGAGATGGCAGTTTGACCTGTTCATGAATTAATTGTTGCTCGGCTGTGTTGCATGTTGAGGACTCGCATTGGTGTTTGTTATATAGGGTTTGATGCTCAGTTCATGCTTAGTCTTTATAGACTAGTAGGAATGAATGTTTTGTTTGCGAAGTACATCAGTCATGTCTGTAACTTTTACTGCAGCTTATTCTGTGCTCTATCCTGAGTCTATTCCTGCCCTATCTGATTCCTCGGAGTTCAATTCTTTTAAAACCTTTGTTAACCCTGTTAATAGTTTGAAATGACTTGTTCGTTTGAATCTTATATTGTATTGTTTCATGCCTGACTGAGTTTTGTCTCTCCTTTGCATTTAGTTTGCTAAGATAACTCCCAAGTTTTGAAAGTGTTTAGTTTTCTCCATTGGTTTGCCCCATTCCTTGGTACGTTTGAGGACAATCCTTATCGAGTAGAAGTATTGGGTGTGATCCACCAATTCAAGGAAGTACACGGCTTTGGTGCTATTCCACCCTAAAAGCGAGATGCGGGAATGGATGAGGAAGACAATCACCAGCAACCTTTGCAATCACAGAGTGAATGATTCACTCTTTTTATCTCTGGCTAAATTCAGGTTTCCCATGTCGGGCTTGGACTGAGAAGCAGAGGGAAAAGGAAGAACTCGGTCACTCCCGAAGTCCCAACTAATGGCGAAGGTTGAACCAGTTTGTTACTATAGTAGTTGAAACCCTATGTCTAATGACCAAGGTGGAACAACCTCTGACCTCTTTGGCCTCCTTTTTAAACAACAATTTGGAAGGACACTGAATTGACATAATCAAATTTCACCAAATATTCCTTCAACTGCAGTTGAACTTGTATGTTTGAGCCAAGCGCTTGGATATCTCAAGTTTAACCTGGTATGATGTAGCTAATTTAAGATGCTAGGATTACGAATATACATATACACTTGATATGATGTAGCTAATTACAACCAGCAGATCTCAAACTATATTTACATGCTATTCTTCATTACATACAAAATGAACTTGCTTTACACACTAATTACATAATGAATCACCACCATGGAGTCCTTCAAACCTCTATACGGGATTTCTTGAACGCCTTTATTTACATAAATAAAGGAATTCCACACTAAAATAACCTGTATACAATATGTGCTAGCTAAGCCTCTCTCTCTCTCTCTCTATATATATACTTCTCCTTGCTAATTAATCAGTTGCAGGGAAACCCGATTAACTGACTGAGTTCTTGATACTGGATCAAGGAACTCCATTGATCTGCATTAAGATTGTCACCTCCAAGCTGGTTATGTAGTCCCCAAGGATTCATGATCATGGGTCCATTGCTAACTTCCTCCTTCTCATAATCCCTGTTACATATCTTCTTGCTTGGTGCAACCGAACACCGACGACGTTGAGGATCATTCCCTTCAGGCTTTCTCTTCAGTGGGTTGATCAAATTGTCAAGGGAAGAAACTAAAAACGGCCCTCCGTCGTTGATCTTATTCGAATCGGCCTCGTGGTAAACAGGAGTAGTGCGAGGGCTGCAAGATCTTTTATTTCCAGTGGTAGTGTCCTGAAAGCTTATGCTTGAAGTGGTTTTGATGGTAGGAAGCATTTTCTGAGAGGCAAAAATGTAGGGCAACATAGGACAGTCTTTGTATAGATAACTCCTGACCATTTCAATGCTAGGGCTTGCTTCCTTTGAGCATGGTTCATCCACCACTTGTCTAAAGTGACCAGATAGTTTGTAACTAGGAGTTGTGTTTTGATTTTCCCAGATGTTCCTCATATTGTTGCATTTCTGTCGAACCCGGCATAGAACCCAATCATCCAACTGCAAATAGGAAGACAAATCTTCACAACACATATTACAGACCCGGCCGTTAAGCAGACATCAGAAATGCAAAACTTTCATATTCGTGCCGGCTAACCGTGATCCTCGTGTCGACCGGCATGGATATTTTTTCTCAAGTTCTCAAGTTTGCATTCAGACGTCTGCTCATGTTGATATATACTTATGTATCATTTTGATAAAATGAAGAAATAATACTGATTAGAACACGAACGAGAGAAAATTCGGCATCTCATGCAAAATAATACATCATAATAAATTAATAATAACAACAAGCTAGGGCTAACAACAATTAAGACAAATTATATTCCAAAATGATTCAATTTAGCACTAATCGCTTTAGCTTATAGTTTAGTTTTTATTCAGAGTTTTAAGATACTAAGTAAAGAGTAGTAATTAGCCCTATATATATAGTGTATATGATCGTAAACACAGTTATATTTGAAATCGATGATATGAAGTAAGTAGCAATCATATATATATTCTTACCCTCATAGACCCTTTTTGCTTTGAAGTAGTACTCCAAATGGTGGTGTCAAGCAATCTATACTCGTTCATGATCCATTCTGTCTTAACACCTTTAGGAGGGTGACCAGTATAGAACACAAGTGCTTTCTTCACCCCGATGCTCTTGGTTCCACAGGAATTGAAAATATGCTTATCAGTCCCTGTAGCCTTCCAGTAACCCAAACCAGCCGCCCTATTCGGCCTCGTTCCATTCGGGTACTTCCGATCCCTCGGTGTGAAGAAATACCACTCCTCTTTTCCGAACAAGGCCTTCGGGGGTAGCTCCCATGGATTGTAATTGTATAGGTCTAATTCAGTGATGATGGTTGCTGGTAGAGGAGATGAAGTGACTTTGTTTTTCAAGTAGTGGACGATAAGTTCTTCGTCGGATGGGTGGAATCGAAACCCGGCTGGAAGTTGAAGGTTGTGATTCTCGATGGTTTGTTCCATCTCGGCCATCTTTTGGAGATGTGCCTTGTTTCCTTGGTGATGGAGGAACGGAGGAACCTAGGGAATCAGCCAGAGGCACTGAAATTATCGATGATGAAAAAGGCTTGTAGGTTTTATGAATGCACTGTGCACTTGTTTTATAGGGAGCTACCGATCGATCTCATGCCGAAATTGACATTATAAACGTTAGCAGTTTGTCAATAATATAGAGTTGCTATAAATCAGTTTTGAAAATAGGTAAGGAAATAGCTAGAAGAAGAGAACGGAAAGCAACCTCATTGTCCCTACTCACCAACCATTTGATAAAACTATGGCTTTGATCTATTGAGAGGAATGGATTGGCTTGAGTTAAAGACATGAAATTAACTTAAAATGCCTTATATTTGATCACATCATCCAATTTGCTAATCCATAGATAAGGAAACTTTTCACAATGCATGGAGCTTGTTTAACCCCATGTAGAAATTCGGACACACTTGAATTGTTGAACGAATGAAAAAATCATCAGTTGATCTTACCAAGGGTGTAGCTAGGGAAAGGGTAAGGGGGTCAATTGTCCCGTCTTAATTTTTTTTTACAAATAATTACTCTTAATTTGTATCGGATATTAAAGGAAATGAAACATAAATTGACCATTATCTTTTAAGAAATCTTTAATCAGTCTTTAATATTCTTCAATAATAATGAAATGAAATAAAAATTTATACTATTTTAAATACTTAATCCATTTAATACAAACCATGTCAAGAGTTTCTTACCTTATTGATCCCTACTAATATGTAATTTAATGCTATAAATTCTATTTATAATTTTTTTAAATAAGCTAAATGGAAATAAGACATTGATTTTTACCATACATTGATGTACATTATGACTCAAAAATAACTTATTGAAATTATAAAATCTAAAGTTTATTGAAGATTAATTAATGGTTTGTTCGAGAGCGCGTTTTCATTTTGAATTGGTATTAAAAACATTGTTGAAATTAAGTTTGTGACACTTTTTAAGCAAAATCGTGTTGTTGCTAAAGAGTGACTGAAAATCATTTAATTTTTTCGTTAATCAAATTTGATCATTCTAAGTGAAATGTCTGGCTACGTCACTGGATATTACCACACTTTCTAATAAGGGAAAATAACACAAAATGTGGACTATATCAGGATGTGAATTCGAACCATAAGTCAGGTAGATTTTTGGTTGAATTATCTCGATCACGGATCACTACCAGGATAAGCACTTTAGCCGACGAAATTTTTTCGTCGGCCTGTTCACAATTTTCGTCGGCTATGCTTATAGCCGACGAAATAAAGTCCGTCGTCGGCTATACTCCAAACCTTAGCCGACGAAATAATATAAAAAATTCGTCGGCTATACTCCAAACCTTAGCCGACGAAATAATATAAAAAATTCGTCGGCTATACTCCAAACCTTAGCCGACGAAATAATATAAAAAATTCGTCGGCTATACTCCAAACCTTAGCCGACGAAATAATATAAAAAATTCGTCGGCTATAATCCAAACCTTAGCCGACGAAATAATATTAATATTTCGTCGGCAAAAGTTTTTGAAAATTAAAAATTAAATAGAGAATAGCCGACGAAATTAGCACACTTTCGTCGGCTATGATACTTTTAGCCGACGAAATTAGCACACTTTCGTCGGCTAAAGGTTGTTGGAAAAAAAAACAAACATAGCCGACGAAATATGGTAAATTTCGTCGGCTATAGTACTTTTTATACTAGAAACCCAAACAAAATTTATACATTACCATCCAAGCAAGCTGCAAATTACAGAAACAATTTCATAACCAACAACAACACACCATCTAAAGTAACATAAACATTTTGCATTAAATTTTCAATTCATAAATTGTTCATAAACCTAAAAAGTAAATTAATATTTGTTCATAAACCTAAAAAACTAAATAAATAATTGTTCATAAACTTAAAAAACTAAATGAAATCGATATCGTCTAAATCAATATCTGCTCCAGGATGAGGTTGTTGGGGAGGTTGGGGAGGTTGCGGCGGCTGAGGTAAGACAATAGGCGGGGGCATGGGCGGAAGCGGAAGTCCCTGCTGCTGTGCAGCTAAAAAATCTTGCATGTACTGGTACATCTGCTGCTGCTGTGTCTGCTGGGCAGCATGGACTGCTATAGTGTACTCCTGTAGAGCGGCAGTATATGCTGCTTGGGCGGCCTCTCTCGCGGCAGTATATGCTGCTTGGGCGGCCTCTCTCTCGGCAGTATATGCTGCTTGGGCGGCTTGTTGTTCCCGTAACATCTGAACTTCCGCCTTAAGCTGAGTCGTTCTGCTGCTGGTCGAGGCTCCTTTTTTCTGAAAACCAGGAGTGGTTTTCAGTACCCCCTCGCCCTTCTTTCCCAGGCCCCGACAGTAGAAGTTATTTCCTCGCGGTGGGAAGGCTGTGCCCATGATCCTGGCCCCAACACTGAGATCCGAACTGTCGATCCGGGACATGGCTTCGGACATGTCTTCCTCTTGCGTGTCAGGCCATGTCTCCCTGACTATAGCAGCCATCACCTCGTCACTAGCCTGCCTCACCCTCGCCTAATTTGATAGGAAAAAAATTAATTAACATTTTAAAATATATATATATACATATAATTTACTAAATTTTAAAACGTAAAACGACTTACAATATCCTCTTGGGAGTCAGGATATGCCTTCTCATACGTATAGACGTACTGGTTGACCTCTGGATGTTCCCTGGCCGCCTCCTCCATCAACGATGCGAACGGTCTAGAACCGGCATGATGGTTCCTCATGTTGCGTTGCCGGTTTTGAGCGTTCACCCGGGAAACGGCCTACAAAGGAATCGAATTAGTAAAATATTTTAAAACGTATTAAATATAATTCAATATAATAAATAATTATTTTTAATTACCTGTTTATGTGGGTTGTTGAATTCCGATATCAGAAGCCAACGCCACTCGTACTCCCTGAACTGGAACTCAAGGGGGGTGCCGGAACGTTCGTTCCCATGTGTAGTCCAGTGGGTCCGTAACTCGTTCTTCCACTCCTTGTACCTGTAATACGCCAAAAAAAATATAAATATTATAAATTAAACATAGTTTTTTTTGTCCTTAACTTTGCAACGTACCTTCCCCCGTGCACAACGTCCGCCCAGGTGTTCCTCAGGTACTCGGGAACGTCAAACCACACCTGCATTTAAACATTTATTAGTTTAGACGTTCATAAATCTACAATGTAATAAATAATGTTAAATATGAATTTTGTTATACTTACCGACATGGCGTTGTGGACCATGTCCTTAACCTCCTGTGGGACCTCGCCCCAGTCTGACCACAACATAGGGACTCTATCCCTAATAAGCGCTCCCACGCGGCCAGAGTACATCCTCGTCTTGCCGCCCGATACTACGTTCCCATCCTCGTCAGTATCAATGACGATCCTTCCCGATGTACTCACTGTCTTCTCGAGAGCTTTCCCCGTGACCGGACCTCTCTTCTTCCTTGTCGGCTTGGCTCCGACGGTACCTATCATAAATTGATGATTAGTAAATTAATTTTATTATAACATTATAACATAACAAATTACTTATATATTCATTACCTGAGGGCGTTGGGGCGGATGCGACGGACTCCGACTCTGTCGCCAACGATGATACCCTCGCAGAAATTAACTCTGTAGCAAACGGCACGAACAGATACACCGCTGATGGGGTCACCTGGGGGGGTAGTGGATAAATCGGCGCCCCTGAGTCATCGACTGCAGGTATTGCCGGTATGAAGCGCGGAAGGAAGAGAAGAGGCGGCGGCATCTGTACCCCGGAAGACCCACCCTCCGATGCACTAGGGCCCGGTGCCGGTGCCCTACGTATCTCAGGCATACGTGGTGCAGACACCTCCGCCTGAGTCGGAGGCCACAGCTGCCTCGAGGAGTGAGGGACGCTGGGCTGCCCGGAAGAGCGCGGTACGCTAGGCTGCCTGGAGGAGCGAGGGGCGTCCTGCTGGCCGGAGGAGCGAGGGGCGCTAGGCTGCCTGGAGGAGCGAGGGGCGTCCGGCTGGCCGAAGGACCGAGGGGCGCTAGGCGGCCTGGAGGCGGGAGGGCCATCTGGCTGCCTGGAGGAATGTGTCGGCTCCAGAAGAGACGCCCGTCGGGCCGTCATTGGGCCCTGAAACGAACCTCGAGGGTTGCTAGACGTTCCCTCTGACGATTCACCCCGGCCCTTCGAACTCTTGGATCTGCTGAATAATCCTTTCATCCTAAATAAAATAATTAATATTTTGTTAAATGTATAAAATTATAAAAAATGAACAATATACCAAATAAAAAATGAACAATATACCAAATAAAATAAAAAATGAACAATATACCAAATAACATCCAAATATACTAAATACACCCAAATATATTAAATATACAAAATACACCCAAATACATCCAAATACACGCACTACAACAGACAGGTCTTTTAGCGACCAACGTTTTTGCGAGAAAATTATTTTCCTCAACAAATATCACTTTCTACGAGGAAAATATTGTTTCCTCGGTAAATATCAGTAGGTCTTCTACGAGGAATATATTTTCCTCACAGTAGACCACCTTCTACGATGAAAATTTTTGTTCCTCACTAAAGATGATCATAATTTGGTCTCCTAACTAGTTATTTTATTGGCGAGGAAATATGATATTTTGGTGATGAACTTTTTCATCGTGAAATGCACATTTAACGAGGAAATAATCATTTCATCGCTGTTCTTTTGGCGGAAAATAGAGGAAAACCCGCCAAATGTAACAGCGACAAAGTATGATTTCCTCGCTGAAGATCCATAATCTGTGAGGAACCGTTTCCTCGTCAAAAGAATCAATTAGCTAGGAAATAATAGTTTCCTCATTATTAGTTTGGCGGAAAAAAGAGCAAAACCCGCCAATTTCAATGGCGACAAATTTAAGGCTTCCTCGCTAAAAAATTTAGTTTTACGAGGAACCGTTTCCTCGTTAAAAATAACCTATTAGCGAGGAAATTATAGTTTCCTCACTATTAATTTGGCGGAAAACGTTGCAACACCCGCCAAATTCATTGACGACAAATTAAAGGTTTCCTCGCTAAAATTTTTGTTTTACGAGGAACTGTTTCCTCGTTAAAAGAACCAATTAGCGAGGAAATAATAGTTTCCTCATTATTAGTACTGCAGTTACCTTTTATTATAAAATAAAGTTTTGTCAAGTTTATTTCTTAAATGGTATGGATATATACCATCGTAGACCATTTTGGTTTGGTAATGTTTTAGTTTATTGTCTTTGTAATAAATATTCATCTTACTTCAAGTTAGTATTTTTGATCGAGCGTAAATAAGGAAGAAGAGACAAAGAATAACAAAAACAATACAAAGCAGTATAGTGAGAAGCCAAATTAAATCAAAATTCCAAATGCTAAGCTGTAAACCCCAAACCCAAACCAATTGATCAACACTCAACGATGAAACAAAGCAAATGGATGTGTTGAGACCATTTTGAACTATTGTTGGTTTCATAGTGTATGCATAAGGGGTATTTATGTAAAATTGTTATGGTTATCTATCTATTATAATTATATGTATTATTCGTAGTTCGTACGAGAGTTTATCATTTCTTGAGTTCTACTTTATGCATAGATTCCTGTCGAAAGGAATGCTACTCACCTAGAGTAGAATTATTTTGAGGAAATTTCATTCTCACGGTTTCGCTTCACTCTGATTTCCTTGAATAAAATGTTGATGATCGAGAATCACCTAAAGGAAATTTCTCCTGACATCTGAGGCAGAGGAGTTATTTGTACATCTGGTATCACTGTGATGCATCCGGTACATCTGTTATCTGTGAGAGGATTCAAGTCAAGGTGGAGATTTGTTAATATATGCCTTGAACCAGTCATCCGAAGGTACCAGCAATTCGGGGATCTCGCTAAACTCTAAACCCTAAACCCTAAACTCTAAACGTGTCAGAGTAAAATATCAAATCTAACCCTCTTAATAGATATATACTCTTTGATGCCGTGTACATGGAGAAATATGTAATTTAAACAAGAAAGAGTCAAAGCTGACATATATACCATCGATCTAAAGGAAGCGGGAGAAATAGCATGTATCGGAAAAAAAAAGCGGAAGAAATAGCGCCCAATCTAAAAAGTAAAACTTTGAGGTACCCTAATATCTCTCTCAATCTCAACACGGCGCTGTAGTGCTGCACTCTGAAACTTTGAGGTACTCGTTTACATCCCGCTGATCTATTGAGCTTTCAATTTTTTTAAGTTCTGAGAATCAATCTTGTATTTCTTCGCCCATAGATTCTTTCAATTTTCTTCCTCAATATGTATAAATCTTTTCTGTTTGATTAATCGAGGTCAAGTTTTATGCTAGAACAAGGTCTGATTATCGTCAGACTTTAAATGATTTGGGCTAATTTCAATTGCCCTCTTAATCTCTTATTTTAGGTTTGATTATTTGTACAGTTGGTGAACTCTAATTGAGTTTTAATGGTCAGTATTATTGTTTTGAGTTTTGGTGATCCCCGAATTGAGGTTTGAGTTCTATTTTTATCAGTTTCGTTGAACCCCCATTGAGTTTCGGTGAACCCAATCTGAGACTTGTATAATTGCCCCTTTCTGTAGATGTAGTTGTGTATTGCTAGTTGGTGCGTTGTTTTGCCTTCGCAAACTGATTGGATTTTGCAATTGTTTACAGTGCTACAGTTGAGGAACACAGCAAAGGAAGACACTTACACGGTTTTTGAATTGTTGAGAAAAGGTGAGAGGTTCTTACTGATCATCATTCATAGCTAAATATAGTATGATTACTAGTATTGTTGTGATGCACATCAACCTTAGATGCATTCCCGGCGTGCGCATAGGTTAGCGTAGATGGTGACCGGATGAAATTTACTCTATACACTTGATATGTGGCATATTATTCTGATTACTCTAGAATTGCATACAGATAATTTATGATGAATTGTGTGACAATGTTTTAGTCTTTTTTAGGATGGACAGAAGTTGGATGTTTGTTAGAGATAGGTTTCGCAACCCTGACTTCACCAATGGTTTAAAAACTTTTTTGGATGCTGCGAAACAACACCTAGATCATGAAAATAAGACACGTTGCCCCTGTGTTAAATGTCAAAATGCCTTGCCGTGTCTTTCTCTACCCGAGATACGCAGACATATACTTGTAAATGGGTTTGCACAACATTACACGACATGGACTGAGCACGGGGAAGATTTTGTTGATGTCGCAGACGACCAAATGTATGAGGATTTTGAAAGTGACAGCGAGGATGATGATGATGACAATGCTGCGATGTTGGACATGTTAAATGATGTCCAAGGGGCTATAAGTATGGAGACAGATGATGAGAACGATACTCATGTTAACAAATATGATTATTTGTTTAATGAAGCTCAACGAGAACTGTACCCGGGTTGTACAAAGTTCTCTGCATTGTCCTTTATTATAAAATTAATGCAGATTAAGATAGACGGTCATTGGAGCAATAAAAGTTTTAAAAATCTACTGAAATTGTTAAATGACTCGTATCCAAAAGGTGCATCCATACCAACATCGAACTATGAAGCCAAAAATGTGTTGCTGGAATTGGGTTTGGGGTATGAATCCATACATGCATGCAAGTATGACTGTGCACTGTTTTATGGGGAAGATAATAAGAAACTGGATGAATGTCCAGTGTGCAAGGAGCCGAGATACAAGTCTTGTGATGGCAAACGCAAGAAAGTTCCACAAAAAGTCTTGCGTTATTTTCCATTGAAGCCGAGACTTCGGAGGTTGTATATGTCGAGACATACAGCGACTGAAATGAAATGGCATAAAAGAAGAAGACAAAATGAAGAGGGTTTCCTACGACATCCAGCTGATTCTGCCGAGTGGAAACACTTTGATCAGGAGTATCCTGACTTTGCTGCAGATTGTCGAAATGTGAGGTTGGGGCTTGCTACAGATGGTTTTAATCCATTTGGAAACATGAGCACTAGTTATAGTATGTGGCCAGTTATGCTAGTGCCGTACAATCTGCCTCCTTGGAAATGCATGAAAGGAGTGTATTCAATGATGTCATTACTCATACCTGGTCCTCGAGCACCTGGGAAAGACATTGATGTGTATCTTCGTCCATTAATAGACGAATTAAAAGAATTGTGGGAGGTTGGAGTTGAAACTTTTGATACCTCTGTTGGGAGAAATTTTAATCTGCGGGCATGTGTATTGTGGACTATAAATGATTTTCCTGCTTACGGAAATTTATCTGGGTGGAGCACAAAAGGGTACAAAGCTTGTCCTGTTTGTAACGAAGATGTAACTTCAGAGGGCCTGAGAGGAAAAATATGTTATATGGGAGCTCGACGAAATTTGCCTGAGGATCATGAGTGGAGAAGGAGTAAAGATTTTAACGGTTTAGTTGAAGATCGTCCTCCTCCCAGATTATTTTCTGGGGATGACATATTGCGGCAATTAGATCGTGTTTATAAAGCTAGGCCTGGGAAACATCCTGACAATCCTGATTTAAAGCGACAACGTGAGCCTCATGAGCTAAACTGGACTAGAAAGAGTATTCTTTTTGAGTTAGAGTACTGGTCCAAGCTCAGGTTGAGACATAATATTGATGTGATGCATGTTGAAAAAAATATATGTGACAGTGTCATTGGTACTTTGTTGAATATAGATGGGAAAACAAAAGACACCAACAAGGCTCGTTTGGACTTGGCAGATAGGAAGATAAGGAAAGGATTGCATCTCACACGTCAAGGGAATAAATTGAAGAAGCCTCATGCTAGATATGTTTTGAAATTGGAATACCGTAGGCTGTTTTGTAAGTTCCTCAAATTTGTCAAATTTCCTGATGGGTATGCTGCCAATATTTGCAAAAATGTGAACATTGTCGATGGGAAGATACATAATTTAAAAAGTCATGATTGCCATGTTTTACTTCAACGCCTCCTCCCAGTTGGTATTCGTTCATATTTGGACAAGGATGTGTGCACTGCAATTGTTGAGCTGGCCATTTTTTTCCAACAGATATGTGCAAAAACTTTAAAGGTGTCAGACTTGGAAAGAATGGAGAAGGAGATTGTTATAATTTTGTGCAAATTAGAGAGAATTTTTCCACCGGCCTTTTTTGATGTAATGGTTCACTTGGCAGTCCATTTACCTCGTGAAGCTTTACTTGGTGGTCCAGTTACCTATCGGTGGATGTATCCTATTGAGAGAAATTTGGGAACATATAAAAAGTATGTTACAAATAAAGCTCGACCTGAAGGTTCTATTGCAGAAGCATATATTGTCAATGAAGCAGTGACATTTTTTTCTATGTATTTTCGTGAGATTGAAACCCGTATCAATCGGGCAGAACGAAATGTCGATGTAGAAGATGACCAAGTAGTGGGTGGTCTATCGGTTTTCTCTCAGAAAGTTCGTCCATTCAGCGGAAAAAAATATATTTTACTGGACCGGAAGGAAGTGAATAAAGCTCATTGGTATGTACTATACAACTGTGACGAGGTGAAACCTTATCTCAAGTAAGTGCCTTTTTTGCATTAGTGTGTATTAAGTTCAATTTAAAAAAAATCAGATTAGAGATTGAATTATCTGATTTGTACCTGTAGGGAACATGAGGATGAGTTAAGGCAAACAAGTAACCATAAGTTGTATGAAAGACAAGAAAATGAGTTCCCTGATTGGTTTGAAAAAGAAGTAAGTTGTTCATACACAATTTTAAATAGTAGTTAGTTATTGTATATGACCACTATGCTAAATTTCTTGTTTCAATTGTCATTCATAGATGATTAAAAAGAGAGAAAACGGATTGATGGATGCAACTGATGAGAAGCTTTATTGTCTAGCATGTAAACCAGATTTACGTGTTCATACGTACACTGGTTGTATTGTGGATGGAGTTCGATTTCATTCAAAAGATCTTGATGATCATCGGACAACTCAAAATAGTGGAGTGTATGTCCCTGGAGTTTTTATTGGTGGAAGTCATGATTATTATGGTGTTTTGCTAAGTATTGTGAAGTTAACGTACTTAGATATGAATCAAGTTTTCTTATTCAAGTGTAAATGGTTCAACACCGACGAATCAAGTAGGGACGAAAGGAGAAGAATGATACGGTATGATTATAATCTTACTAGTATTAATACAAGCTCAACGTGGTATGATGATGAACCGTTCATACTTGCTATGGAACCCCAACAAGTGTTTTATCTTGATGACTGTAAGTTGGGTTCACCCTGGAAAGTTGTACAAAAGGTGCAATTGAGAAGCGTGTGGGATGTTCCAGAGGTCGAGGATACAAGTGGAGTGATAGATGAGGATGATGTAGATCCTGTGACAAATGATGCTTATCAACAAGACGAGTTTAATGATGTTCACTGGTTCGTTCAAGAAGAGGGCCTTGAAACTCCAGAATTGCATCTTAACGATCTTGACCCAGAAATTGTTGCTTCAGAGGTTGTGACCGATGAATGGATGAATGATGGTAGGGAAGATAATTTCATAAATGATGATAGTGAAGAAGAAGATGATCCGGAAGATGGTGATGAAGTACCAATCATTTCAAGTGATGATGAGGATAGTGATTAGTTTATATCATAATTTTACTGTTATTTTTTTTATTTGTGTGGGATGTTTTAGTTTGACATATGACAGAAACTCTTGCTATTATAAATCAGTCATCTTATTAATGATTAGAATCTGTTTCCTCTATTAGAAAGTTATAGTTTTGTTTTTAGTTGTATAAGTAATACTACCTCCATTTGATAATGATTAGAATCTGTGTATTGCATGTATTGCATAGAATCACTTATTGTATTGTTTATTCATCTTGAGATTCAAATAGATGAATGTTAAATTTTTTTGCATTTTGACCATTCTAATTGTTTGATGATAAACAGTGAGAAGATGTACCGTAACAAAGCGCCTACTGTTCAGAGGTCTACTTCTGGTAAGTAGTGCATATTTCTCTTATAATTCATAGATTCATTTACTTGGTTGATAAGAATATTATTATCAATTTAACGTTTATGTAACAATAGGTAATGCAGCAAGTAATCAATCACATGCAGAATTATTAAAAAAGAAACGTTCTCATGCAGCAACTAGTGATCTGCCATGCGAGAATTCTACAGGGAATGGATCCGGTTCTAATCCGAGTAAATATTCAATCTTCATTTTACTGCTACAATATTTAAGTACCGTTAGTTTTTACTTATCTAACAAGTGTGTATGCTAATAGGTACAAAACGTACTCGTCTGCAAACTTCCAATCAAGCATGCCAAAATTTTGTAGCAGATGGACTGAATTCTAGTAGTACTAGTGTCACCACAGAACGAACTACTACTGGTAAGTGGTGTTGAATTGAGCTGAATTCAGTTGAATTGAGCTGAATTGAATTATTTTCCTCTAGAAGGTGTAGAGAAGCTGAATTGAATTTCATTTTCATCAATTGCAAATTAGAAGGGTATACCTAAACTACAAACTCGAATGACAGGGATTAGAGTTAGTGCACGTCTTCAGCAACAAAGTGCTAATGATCAGCTAGTGGTAAACACCATAGCTGAAGAGCGAGATGATAATGTGATGTCAAATATTAATCAGGAGCCTCCTCTAGGTATACAAAAAATTATATACATATATTTTGAGAATTAAATATACGTATGTGTTATGTTCTTAATAAAAATTATGTCAAAGGTACAACCAAAAAGGTGCGAGGGAAGACAAGAGGAGTGAATGCAGATAAGGTGTTCTCCCAATTGAATTCTAAAATACCTGTGACTCTGACTGAAGAAAATGGCAGACCTACGGGCCCTTATGCTGAGATGTTTGCAAATGAAATTGGTTACACAATTCGAAACTACGCCCCACTGAATGTGGAAAAATGGAAGAAGATTGAAAAAGCGGATGTGGAAAACTTGATCAAAAGAATGCAGGTTAGTGATGATTTGTTTTGCTAAAGGCATTATATTGGTTGCTTTGATTTGTTATATTTAGTTTGACATGAAATTATGCCTGTGCAGAATAAGTTTGACTTTGACATGTCGCTCCCTTGGGTCCAGAGATATGTAATCACAACATGTCAGACCGTATATTGTAATTTTCGCTATAAGTTGAAGAAACATTTTGAGCAGTTTTCAACAATTGAGGAGGCAATTGAAAACAAACATGAAGCTGTCAAGACTCAGGAAGAATGGGAGTTTCTTTGCACTCATTTTTCTAGTGAAAAGTTTAAGGTACATTTTTTTATTTTTCTCCACGCATTACATTTTTACTTTTTTCATTTACTTCTTTCTAACTGTATGTCTTAATAATTTTAGATTCGCTCAGAGAAGAATGTTCTTAATAGGTCAAAGTTGACATATCACCACAAAGCTGGGTCAAAATCATTTATGTCACACCAAGAGCAAATTGTAAGACACTTTTTAGTTTTGCTTATAAATTTGTAACTTAATTTTGTACATACATATATATATATATATATATATATATGCTGAAAAAGAAAATATGTTTGAATGCAATAGGCAGCACAGACTGGAGGGATGCAAGGTGCAATTGATCGTTTTGAAACAGAGTATAGAAGCACAAAAAAAGGATGGGACTTGGGAGCAAAGGAAAAATGGGTAAGTAACGTGTCAATGATGCATGCTTTTATTATTTTTTAAGAATATAGGTGAAACTGATATTACTGTTCTAAAGAGGATTATATTGATTAGGTTGTAATTGAGAAGTTGCATATGATATTGAACTGGAAATATTTTTTACTTATAGGATCAAATGATAAAGATGCGAGCAGATACCACTCAACCTGATGGAACTCGAACAATGACAGATGAGGAAATTTGTGCAAAAGTTCTCAAAGTCAAATCAGGCTACATTAAGGGTTGTGGTTTTGGCCCTAGACCACCACCATTAAGGTTCTCTTGTTCTTCGATGAGTGAAATGTCTGAAAAGAATAAAGAGTTGCAAGAACAGCTTCAAGAGACCCAACAACTTGTAGGAACTCAACAACAAAAGATCGATGCGCAAAATGAGGTAATCCAAAGATTGGAGGAGCAAGCCAAAAAGTTTGAGGAGTTTATGGCTAATTTTTCCAGGCAACATCCATCAGCTTAGTATTCTTGGTAAACTTAAACTTGGAGAAATGTTTCTTTGATCGTGTTGCATTTGTTATTGCTTTAGACTAGCATTGTTACTTATGGTAGAAACTTGCTTGGTTTATTTATTTTAATTGTTTTGATGTACTGTGGTGACAATTGATGACAATTATTTATATTTTGAGCGTTTTTCTCTTAATATGCATTACTATTGATGAAAAAATTTCCTCATTGTAAGTTTTCTCGCTATATATTTAGGTCGATGAAAGTAAATTTCCTCGAAATAGACAATACAACTTAAGGTGACGAAAATATGTTTCCTCATAATAGGTTACATACTTACATCGTCAAAAGTATATATCCTCGTTATAGAGTATATAACTATGTCGTCAAAAACATATTTCCTCGCTATAGCGGTACAACCTACAACGACAAAAGTAATATTCCTCGCTATAGGCTACATACTTACGTCGTCAAAATAATATTTCCTCGTTATAGACTATACTGCTTATGTCGACAAAAACATATTTCCTCGCTATAGTGAGACAACCTATAACGGCAAAAGTAATTTTCCTCGCTATAAACCATATAACCTATATCGACAAATGTATATTTCCTCGTAATTGAATTTCTTTGGCGAGGAAACTATAGTTTAGCGATGAAAAAGGTATGAGATTAGGTGAGGAAAAAAATCGAGGCTAAAGAGTAACAACGAGAAAAGAATGTATTCATCGCAAAAAGGATTTCGCGAGAAATTATAATATTCCTCGCGGAAACTTTTCTTGACCACCTTACCGCGAGGAAATGGTGACCAAAGTTTTTTCCTCGCCAACACACTACGGCGAGGAAATCTCAACTTTCAACGACAAACTTGTTCCTCGCGGATTAGCTTTTCTGTTGTAGTGCGACCACTTATGTGTTATTTCTTGAATTGTAACCCGGTAAAGGAGAAATATTAGGTTCCACCTATAAACAAGTCCCCCAAGTCCTTAGTCAAGGGGTACGCTTGGGTGGGGACTTGAAATCATTTCTTTACCGGGTTACAAAGTTATCATCCAGACCCGGTGTACCCAGTCCCCCAAGTCCGTACGCAAGGGTACCCCACAGACACGTTCACTGTGAGAATTGAAAACGACGTCTCCGGGTTGTAATGGGGGAAACTGAAAAGTTTTCAGTTTGAAGTGGGGGAAACTGAAAAGTTTTTCGGTTTTGGGACGCGGCATGCATGACACGTGGCGATTTTCTCGAAAAACCGAAACGTCCCTTCAGTGTACGCCTTTAACTGTATAAATAGGGGTTGAGGGTGACAGTTTTGTCTCACCTTCGAAACCGATAACTTTTTAGTGCTTTTGCTCTCATTCTCTGTTGTCGCTGTGCTTGTTGGATTCCCAAACTCAAATCGATCTCAAAAGCCCTTCAAACCCTCACAAGTAAGGTACTGTTTCCTCTTCCGTTGTTTTTGAGTGTTTTGGATCGATTATGTGTACTGTTTCTGGGTTCCAATCTGGGTTTCTGCGTTAGTGTGTGAGTTTATCCTTGTGGTCGCCGGGTTATCTGGGTTTCTGACGACCTTCTCGTGTTTCTTGTTGTGCAGATGACAAACCCCGCAATGGACGCTCACGTCCCCGAGTTTGCCTCAGTAACCTTCACTGATGGGACCGCTCTCGATCCTCCCGGGTACTCACTGACCGCGGAGGAGATTGTGGAGCTAAGGAGCAACTGGAAGATTCCCGAGTCTGTGGAAATTCGGACTTTAGAACCCGAGGATCAGTTCTTCGCTCCCGGGGATGGATGGACGCTATGCCACGAGTACCACATACGCTGTGGCCTGTCACTCCCGCTAAAGGTGGAGGTGCAGTACCTTCTGGCTGCGAGCAACTTCGCCATCAGGCAAGTTGGCCCGAACATGTGGAGGCAGCTACTAGGGTTGTGCGTCATGTACAAGGTGCTGAAGCAGCAGATGCCCACCTATCACGAGTTACATGCCATGTACCGGGCCGAGTACTCCCGGAAGGCGGGTTTCAGTGGGACCATCCAACTGAAGTCCAAAGCGATTTTCAAGAAGATCATCGAGGACTTGCCAACCTCCATGAGCCGGACCTGGAGGGAAAAAAGTTTCTTGATAAGAAACTTTCAAGACCCGGGACACGCGCTTCAAGTACCGGGTGACTTCCAACCATTGATGAGTAAGTCCTCTTCCTTAGGGTCTCTTTTCTCCGTCCCGAGTTGTACTTACATACGTTATGTGTTGCAGACGTCCCCGACATTCCTTTGGAGCCGGTGATGGAGAAAAGGATCCGGAGGATGCTATGGGCCTTCCGGGGTCAAGATGACCGGAGTTCGTACCGGCTTTGTAGGCTGCATGTGTACAGCAGGTGCCGGTTGATGGAGCTCCCAGGTTTGTCTCGTGTCCTTTCCAAATTTTGTTGTCACATGCTCCTGTCTAACGGATTATGTCTTTTGTTGCAGCTCTTCTCCCGATGGGTGCACCCAAATACACCAAAAATCAGTAAATACACCCAAATTCAGTAAATACACCCAAATTCAGTAAATACACCCAAATACATCCAAATATACTAAATACACCCAAATACATCCAAATACACCCAAATACATCCAAATATACTAAATACACCCAAATACACCCAAATACATCCAAATATACTAAATACACCCAAATACATCCAAATACACCCAAATACATCCAAATATACTAAATACACCCAAATACACCCAAATACATCCAAATATACTAAATACACCCAAATACATCCAAATACACCCAAATACACCCAAATACATCCAAATACACCCAAATTCACCCAAATACAACCAAATATACACCCAAATTCAGTAAATACACCCAATATAATTCAACATTATCACAACATAATACAATTCAACATTATCACAATATAATTCATCACAATTCAATATAATGCAATATATTGAAAAAACAACCCAAATTTGTTCTATAATACAATATAAACATGAAATTGCATACCTAATTGGTTTGGGAGATGAGGGAGGCGGAGTGGAGGCCGGAAACCGTCGAAAATGGCGAAAGAAAATCGAGAGGAGAGGGAGAAATTCGCCGGCGGAGTGGAGAAAGTGGAGAAGTGGGGTTCTGTCTCGCTGCAATCGAATATATAGTAAGAACTATAGCCGACGAAATTTTTTTAGTAATTTCGTCGGCTATACTTTAGCCGACGACAAAACCCTAATTTCGTCGGCTAAAGTCCAACTATAGCCGACGAAATTTTTTTAGTAATTTCGTCGGCTATAGTTAAACTTTACCCGACGAAATTACTACGAATGTTAGTAATTTCGTCGGCTAAAGTATATTTTATTCATATTTAGTAAGTTCATGCACAATTTATTTGTTTTATCTTGTGATATGAAAAACCGACCGTCAGATATCATCATTATGTTGAAACATGTGTGAGGGTAAAATTTCAGCATCATCGGACACACGGTCGGGCTCGATCCGCACGGTCAATCCCGTTGGTCAAACCCCTAAACACAAACAAACGGTGATTTGGCCACCTAAAATACGTATTCTGTCCGGACCGTCAACTACAAATAGTTTCATATCGAGGAGACGCAACTATCGGTATAAAATTTATAAGAAAAATAACCGTCGGAGATAGGGCGTCCTCTATGGCGAACGAATAGAAAAAATGCAATGACCGCAAGTATTGGCACCGAAACTTATCGGAATTACGTGAAATTTCAACCGTAGACATATTTCATCGTTCCGGTCATATCTTATCTCACGACTTTTTTTTGTTTAAAGCATCTACGTATAGTTTGTTTTTAAAACGGAACATTTACTTAACACTTGGTCAATTAGTTATACAACATTAGTAGGCATACTTTGATTGTGACAATCCATCTTGTGAAACGGAAAACCGACCGTCAGATATCATCATTATATTGAAACATGTGTGAGGGTAAAATTTCAGCATCATCGGACACACGGTCGGGCTCGATCCGCACGGTCAATCCCGTTGGTCAAACCCCTAAACACAAACAAACGGTGATTTGGCCACCTAAAATACGTATTCTGTCCGGACCGTCAACTACAAATAGTTTCATATCGAGGAGACGCAACTAACGGTATAAATTATTATTTTATTCATTTAACTTTAGCCGACGAAATATTAGGGTATTCGTCGGCTATACTTTAGGGTTTAGGGGTTAGCCGACGAAATATTAGGGTATTCGTCGGCTAAGATAACTTTAGCCGACGAAATACAACATGTTTCGTCGGCTAAAAGTATCTTAGCCGACGAAACATGTTGTATTTCGTCGGCTAAAAGTATCTTAGCCGACGAAACATGTTATATTTCGTCAGCTAAAAGTATCTTAGCCGACGAAAAATGTTATATTTCGTCGGCTAAAACTGTCAAATAGATAAAAAAAACAGTTGGTTTAACCGTACCCATAACAATTTCCTGCATATATAACCAACATTAAGATACATTATGAATTGTCGAGCTTGTACCATATAAAACACATCAAATTGTAGTACAAATTCAAAATAACTAAGAAGGCTCGTAATCAGAATCATCCGATGAGTCTTCTTCGGTGTCAGAATTAATTTCCGGTAATCTATGCATTTCTACATCACAAGAGTCGTCGTCTGTGTCTTGATTTGGATCCACGTCAATAAGGCGAGCGTCTAAATCACGAATTCGAACCGAACGACCCGGTTTAAAATTATTAAGGCGAATTGTAGAGGAGTCAGGAATATCTATTGCACTGTGTTCTTGATACGCAACATTTTCTTCCTCGTCTTCGGCCTCTCCAAGTGTAGCCGCCCGGTAAATGTTTCGAGGGTGCGCAAGATTGACTACTTTCCACGCGTCACCCTTAACAAGGTCATCAAGATAAAACACTTGTTTCACCGATGTCGCAAAAACAAAGGGGTCATCTTCGTAACAGCTTGTGCCAGTGTTCACCGATAAAATCCCGTATTGATCAATCTTCATGCTCTGCGAGCTTCTAGTATCAAACCATCTACACTTGAACAGGTGCACGGTCATGCCTTGCCCATAAACGAGTTCCACCACTGAATCAAGAACACCATAATAATCAACTCTATTCCGGCCACCATGCGCCATAACCCCAGAATTCTGTGTTCTTCGTCTGTTGTCTCTCATTTCACATATAAATTGCACGCCATTGACCTTGCACATCGGGTAAACTCTTGACATTATCGGCTTCATAGCTAGAAGTCTTAGTTCGTAAGACCAATTTGGGTGACCATCAAATTGAATATGGTTCATCTGCAACCAAAGATTCAATGTATTATAAATATGAATAATTATGCAATCAAGGAAACTTGCAACATACAAAATTGGAGAATTACATACCCAATCGCCAAAATAGTTCGCGAACTCCTTGTTGTGGTAGTCGAGATCACCTTGAATGTCTGGACAGTGTAGATGGATGTCTTTCCAGTATTCAACTTCTTGACAGTTAATCAATACCCACCAATGGGCTATGACGAGCTCATGGGGTTGCAACTTGTAGGACTCTGGTAAAATTCCATAAACTTCAACATCATTTGAGACTATGGAAAGGTTAAACTTCGGTTCATCAACCGGCATGGTTTGTGGAGTTTCCTTCAATGCTCCTAGATACAACTTCATGTAGGTGACGCACTCGTGCGCAATATATGCTTCTGCTATACATCCTTCAGGCGCGGATTTGTTAGCCACATAAGCTTTGTAGTCTCCAAGTTGTCTGTAAATAAATAAATTTGTTGTCATATGTTACGATTATACAATGAACATGTACAATAAAAACATTAGGTGTCAAAAACATACCTTTCCATAGGATACATCCAAGTATAGTGTACTGGACCGGTAAGCAACAATTGCTCGGGAAGATGGATCATCAGGTGCGGCATGATGTCAAAAAAATTTGGAGGAAATATTCTCTCAAATTTACACATGATATAAATAATGTCCTGTTGCATTTCCCGGAGATCAGATTTTGTCACTTCCCTTGTGCATAACTTCTGGAAGAATCTTGACAACGCTACTAACGGCTCCACCACCTGACGGGGAAGGAAGGGTCGAATGAAAATAGGGAAGAGACGTTGTAGCAGAATATGACAGTCATGACTCTTTAACCCGTACATTTTATTGTCCCGAATGTTTACACACCGGGCTATATTTCCTGCGTAGCCTGAAGGATACTTCACAGAACTCAACCACCTGAAAATTACGTTCTTCTGTTCAGGCTTCACGGTGTACGGAGCTTGAGGCATTTTTTTCTTCCCTTCTTTCAACCACAAATGTCTTCGTATCTCCATTTTTTTAAGATCAATGCGTGCCTTCGGACCGTCTTTCGTCTTTCCCTCCAAGTTCAGCACGGTTCCCACCACACTGTCACACACATTCTTTTCTATGTGCATCACATCTAGGTAGTGCCTGATCAACAACTTACTCCAGGAATATGCTCTTATGTGTCCAAAATTTATACCTGTCGGGTTTGTCAGGTATTGCCGCCACTATATTGGGATGATTGCTGAGCTGCCCAAAATCATACTCATTAAGCACTGCTAAAATTTCTTCCCCTGTCCATCTTCTAGGAGGCACACCAAGTTCTACAGTCCCATCAAATGCCTTGTCATCGAACCGCCATTCGTGATCATACGGAAGGAGAGTACGGTGACCCAATCTACATATCTTGTTGCAATGACTACTGCTCCCCTCATCGCTTAGGCACTCTGGACAAGCCTTGTATCCCCTAACAACGTTGCCCGACAACATCCCACGAGCAGGAAAATCACTAATGGTACCAACAACCATAGCATGCATCTGGAACATCTCGTGCATGAACTTATCATAAGTGGGATGACCAACGTCTCAAAAAAACTTAAGCTCTTCAATCAAGGGTCTCAAATACACATCGAGACACTTCCCTGGATAACCGGGTCCCGGAATCAACAAACTCAACATATTGTATTCCTTCTTCATGCACATCCATGGAGGAAGATTGTATGGTACCAAAATCACCGGCCATACACTGTATTGAAGACTAATGTTGCCAAAAGGATTGAACCCGTCGGATGAGAGCCCGAGCCTCACATTTCGGACCTCAGACGCAAAATGAGGAAACTCCCTGTCTATATGCTTCCAGGCCTCCCCGTCAGCAGGGTGTATAAGGGTATCTTCGCCTTGCAATTCCCTATCAGCGTGCCATCTCATAGATTTGGCCGTGTGTGATGACATGTACAACCGTTCCAGCCTATCCCTCAACGGGAAATACCGAAGTACCTTCATAGGTTTCCTATTGCCTACAGGAGTCAACTTATACCTGTCACTCTGACATACTGGACATGTGTCAAGGTCACCAAGGTCATTCCCTTCTGGATCTTTACCCCAGAAGAGAACACAATCATATCGGCATGCATGGATCTTGATGTAGGAAAGCCCAAGATCTTTCAGTATACATCGGACCTTATGATGAGTGGTAGGAAGACGATGACCGTGGGGCAGCATCGAAGCAGTGTACTGTAGATACTCATCAACAGCCTTCACAGTCGATTTTGTCTCAACTTTAATCTTCATAACGTCCATCACACTTTCAAGAACCGTTTTCTGACAACCGGGGTACACAGGGGTCTGTTGGAAAGCAAGTAGTTTGTTGTACCTGTCAATACCAGCAGTGTTGACAACTCTAGGGAAGGGCTGCACCGGGTCAGACATATACGGTCCTTCAGAGCATACACCCCTCTCATAAGGAAACATATCGTTGATGAAGGCCGTTGTTGGATCGTTGGATGTACTGCCCGTCTCAGAAAATTGCCCATGATCATGCGGACCCCTTGATGATGTTTCACCGTGATATATCCAACATGTGTACTTCTCCCAAAACCCATTACTTTGAAGGTGCTGCCAAACCTTGTCAATTGGAAATTGATACATATCGCTGCGACACTGACATTTAGTGCACGGACAATAGAAAATTGTATTCCCTTTAGCATTATTGATCACATATTCAATAAAACTAACAACTCCTTTAGCATATCTTTTGTCCCATTTTGGAAGCGAAATCCAACTCTTATCCATATCCTGAGAAAATAACATAATATATATGTATAAACGCTAATTAATTAAATTTACGAATCATTCAATTTATATTATATCTGAGTTAACGTACAATTAATATATATAATAATTACTAATATATATATATATATATATATCAACAACTTCATATATATTATCAAACCCAAATCGATCAACTCAATCACACTCAAAACACAATATAATCAACTCTAATTAAAACTCAAAATCAATGCATAACGAAAATAAAACTCTTAAATCAACTCAAAAACAAGATATATACACATATACGTACCTATATATAGCGCCACAAACTAATTTCGGACAGATTTCGACAACACCCAACAATTTCGCCAACCCCAAAACTTTTTCTCCCGTTTTTTCTTTCACATCAGCTACTGTCTAGATCTGGAAATATAAAGACTTTTAGCCGACGAAATTATATATATCGTCGGCTAAAGTTTTAAAATTTCGTCGGCTATAGTTCACAGACTATAGCCGACGAAAAAAACTATTTTAGCCGACGACACAACATTTCGTCGGCTAAAGTAGACTTTTAGCTGACGAAAATTTCACTTAGGCGACGAAATTTTTTTTCGTCGGCTAAAAGTCCACTTTAGCCGACGAAAATTTCACTTAGGCGACGAAATTATTTTTCGTCGGCTAAAGTCCGAAAAAAAATTTCGTCGGCCTGCTAATTTTTTTTTCGTCGGCTATGATACTTATTCTGGTAGTGGATGATTACTTGAGTGGTCATTTTTCCATGTCAAGAGACAATCATCAACATCTAATTTAATTTCTTGTTTGTGTCGTTAAATTCATTCTGGAATCATAAAAGTAGAATGTGAGCGGGTATGCATACTTCAATAAATCTTAAAAACATTATCTGCAATTAGTTTTCGTTTTTTGGTCGAGGATGACAATAAATATTTGCATGTATAACAGATTTCATTGCTATATCCCTCAAAATGATTTAAAACATTATGTGCAACGCTGCATTATTTTCATGCTAGCTAGCTTGTACTCCATCAACGTCGTTTTTGTTATAACTTGCATTACAAGCATTGACAACATTTGATTATTCTGATAGACGGGGACGTTGAGCCAACTACATATCAGTTTGTACAACTGGTTAAATATGATGAACAGAGTTGAATGAGTTTGATGGATACCTCATAAGATGTAATCTGATAACTTAGAGATGAAGCGATCTATTATGTATTTATTTACCATAATAGATCGATTATGTAACCAAATGGCAACAATTTTGTTGTTAGATCTGCGAATAAGTGTCAGTATGTATCATATACATAAATATACAGTATAATTTCCCTTTACATGACTATTATTTTAGTTCAAAGGTCAATAGCCCTTAAGTTTAAGTAATAGCTACGTACTGAATAATCAAATCAAAGCAAATATTGTTTCATATAATCCAATATTTTTAGGATAAAAGTAAAAATGTATACAATTCATAAGTAAATTAATATTGAATATGCATGTCAACTTAAGTTCTTAGAAATATTGTACTTCTTATTTCACTTTTAAATATAAAGATCATATCTAAGGAAAATTATTGTAAACAAAATTAGCAGATTGCATTAAACAAATTAAAAGTTATGTTGAAAGTTAGCAGGCTCATGATCAATCGTCTATTTGTTTGATACATTAGGCTGAGCATATAAATTTTGTTTATAATAAATTTTTGCAGTTATGATCTTTATTGGTTATTCAAACTTTAATTTAAACGTTTAAAATTATAATTTATATTAACAAAAATATGTAAATAAGAGAAAAACCGACACACATGTCCATTACTGGTCCGGAAACATTACTAGGAGTTTCAGTTGTGATGGAGGTTGCCTAGCCTGTAGCTGAAGAAGGCTCTACATCATGTCTCCATGATCATCTCTGCACAAAGCTCCAAAGAAATATAACATTATAGAAGTCAGTAGGAGAGACATAAAAAGGCCAACTTGACACGCATTGATCCCATCCCATGTCTTTTCCTCCTTGGAGTCTCTCTTCATGTCCATTTTTTCGAGGGTACACTGAATTTTCCTAGTCTTTCAACATATGCTCCTGTCCATTCTTTCGAGTCTAGTCTTTCAACATATGCATGGAAATTCTTCGCAAATTGCATACTTAATGTTGAGATATAAATTTCATATTAGGAATAATAAGACCTTACATGTGGTTTATAAGGGTATGAGTTATTCTCTCAATTGCCAATTGAGTTTGGATGTGAATCCTAGACTACTTTATCAGAGCGGGTAACCCAGGTCTACGTGTGAAGCTCAAAGACCACACAAACTCCACATCGACCTCAAATGTTGTCCATGTGTTAGGGTTGAAGATTCGTCACACGTGTGGGGTGTGTGACGCAACAGAACTAGATAGGTGTTGCAATCCACAAACAGTAGACCTGAATCTACAAGCCTAACTCCTGAATTCAGGAGATGTTTCTCGAATCCACGAGAGATTTCTCGAATCTACGAGAAAATCCATAATCCACCAGAAGAATTTAAGAAAACTTAAAGTTTATTAATATCAAATATGACGACTGCAACTGACTAAGCATCCTTATATAGGAGCAAATAAAATCTAAGACAGCTAACAACCAAATCTAAGCTCATGTGTTAAAACATAAAAGAAAACAAGATCCAAAATAAATTAAAAACCCCTAAAACACAAAGAATACCGAATCGGATGACTAAGACGACATATTTTGGCCCAAATCTGACATAGCTCACGAAAATGAGTCTTGAAGATCTCGTTGTTTCCATTCTGAAACTGTATCATACGTCCAAAACAAAAGGCCACACGAGCTTCACGTCAACCTAAAATGTCGTCCATGTGTTAGATTTGAAAATTCGTAACACGTGTGGAGACGTGCTGAGATATAAATCTTACATCAGTAATAATGAGATATTGCATGTGATTTATAAAGGTATGAGCTACTCTCTCTATTACTAATTGATTTTAGAGTTAAACCTCAGACTGCTCAACTCAATTATTTCCTCTTTGAATTTACAAACAAGAAAACAAGCTGCGAAACGCGGTAATATATACCGGAATTTATAGTATATGCAGTATATATGGTGCTGAGCTATATTACACCTAGTATAACACCAAAGTATATAAATGATTTAGTAATTTAAGGACAAGAAACATTCTTTTTAGGTGTGATGTGGTTTTATGTTTCTGAAGAACCGAGGTATCTGATTCGTCTTTTATGGTGGTGAACGATGAGTTTGAGGGAGCTGATGAGTTTGTTGGCAAGCTTAATTCAACACTTTGCTGTTGGCCAACATCGTTTTCAGATCAGGTAATTTTGTTCGAATAATATTGATTCCTATAGATCCAAAAACGTGTATATCATACTTTGACCTGCCAACCCTAGCTCGATCGATCTACTTCAATCGTCAATCCTTGTGTGCTCTCTATGTATAAAATTGATGCTTCTTGTAGCTTAATGTATTTGTCGATCTATATATAGCACGGCGATTTGGATCATCTGCTACATTAGCATAGCAATCTCCCACGGTATTGATCATCATGTGTTTATGTTTAGCTCTTTTTGTTATCCATGCTTAACTTTGAACCTGAATATTCACATTAATTTCAAATGTCGATTTTTTTAACGGGTTGGGTCTCTCATGAGATAGAAGTAAACGTGTTTCCCTAGTATGTCATACGAGTTCGAAAGTACAACGAGTGGAACGTAAAACCTAAATCACCTACACATCTTTAATACTATGTGAAGTGTCATTGATCCAAAACCCATTCAAATGTCAGTTTTCTTCTAGAACGCACAATCTAGCTAGCACTGTAACATTCACCATGTAAAATCATGAATCCATGATCATTAACCATCTATTCTTCAGTAACATAGCCAGTTCCCGCCAATAATGAGCGATACTCTTATGTTTAATTAGCGGTACAATTATCAACAATTTTTTTTGATAAGAAAAGAAATAATTATCAACATTACATACAGAGAATATATCATCCATGTAAACAAAGAATGAGAAATTGTTTATTGAAATATGTTTTGTATGTATTATACAGTAAACATAGAAGAATTCTCTGGCTCTTTCATTATTCATATTCTCTAGCGACAGCTTGAAGCCAACTTTGTCTCAATTTGGCTACTTAGTCGTTATGCCTTCATCGATCGAGAATTAACAAATTAAGTACAAACAATTGAAACCTCAAATCTCTAGACTCGCGATAATTCCGACATCAACAACTAATTCTTGTAGGAATACATTATTGATTAATTAGTGTCACCGGGGAGTCCAACAAGATTAGATATTTGGGAACAACTTGATTATATATACAATACATTATTTACATTATATATACAAGACACACCAAATCTTATTAGGAAACTAATTATGACATGATTCCTTATTCAATACCCTAATTACAATATATAGATGACTTACGTCAACACTCTTCCTCAATTTGGAGCATACTCCTTAAGTTGGAGCATACAGATCACAAATGCTCAAATTGTCAATTGAGTCATAAAATGTTTTACTAGAGACTGCTTTCGTAAGAATGTCTGTCAACTGCTCCACAGTGGGTACAAATGGAAACATAATATATAATCTGTTGATCCAACTTCTTCTTAATGAAATGTCTATCGACATCTACATGTTTCATTCGATCATGCTGGACTGGATTATGTGCAATTTGACAATGTCTTATCTAATATATTCCATGTCTTATGGGGTGCAATCAAATGATAACTTGTGGTCACAGTCTGAAGAACAATCTTCCAATAATTATAGTTATGGTCAAGATCAATCTTCCAATATTTGTAGTTCTACTACAACTTTCAGTATGAAAACCTACGGTCAGTCCCCATTGACTTTTTGGTTGGCATATAAATCAATACATGCAAAACTACAAATATGAGGTATCATTTAATGATTATTCTTCACAATACACTGAAAGCTTATACAGAGATGAATATAACGAAAATTTCTTTATTTAATGATTATTCTTCATTTAATGATTATTCTTCACGTCTTTATGATGAATATAACGAAAATTTTGTACCTCATAGATCCTCTACGTGGTTTTAAAAGTTCTCATTTAATTTCATGTGAAATATATCATATGTATATAAGACGTGATGACCTAACATCCCTTTGGTTTCCAACCATTAAAAAAATGTTTAAAGTAAACTTTAAGCATTATTAACGGTTCAACACTTACCTTTTCACTTTAAATTACTACAACTCCCTATAGATCAATATTTATTCAAGATTTTATTTTCAAATATAATACATAATACAATAACAAACTACTTTTAAAATTTCATTCAAAATTTCTGTGTTTTTCTTCAAATTTCCGTCAATTTCCTCAATTTTTTTTATTGCTATCGATATTTCCTCAAAATTTCTGTCGAAATATCCGTTTTTCAGAAAGTTGATATTTCCGTAATCGTCAAAATTTAAGACCTTGCCCTTTTCTCATCCTTTCTCACACATCACCGTTATGCGCAACTTAGGATGATGCATCTAGGTCAAGGAAATATTCATAAAAGTAGCATTAGTTCGCCGGAATAATGAGGGCATGAGGCTGAATCGTTGTGCATATGTAATGAAGAATATAGTAGAGACAACTTAATTGACTTAACATCCGCTATTAAATTAATTTATTATTCCACCTGATACAATTTCTCTCATTATATCAGATCACAGTAAAGAATATACGAAATTACCCTAACTCAGAAAATGAACTCAATGAAAAAAAATCTAACCACTGAAGATGAATAAATGAAAACTACCAAACACCTAAACCATGTACCTGAACTCTGTACAGAATATATAGCAGACATGCCCAGATTTGGAACCTTGAACACAAAATCAACATAAACCCTAAACCTATATGACATCGGAAGTATACGAGCTATTCTTTATGATGATTCCAAATTCTCTTTTTTTGGTAGTAAAAGAAAAATGTTGGTACATGTCGCTCATCACATAGAAGAAGAAGGACTCATAAGAAAAAAGAAATGCGAACTCACAAAAAACAATAAGGGCAATTATGGCTTCTTATCCTTACAAATTGTTAGTTTTCAACAGTTTTAGAAAGGCAGGTTAAAAATCATTTTGGATACCCAAAAGTGGTTATTCTTCAAAATTTCTCTTGTTTGTGTTGCATGGATATAGGCCCCTTACAAGATTGATTACCAATCTGGCTAGAAGTTGTCTTTGGATGTTCAGATTTGAAGTACGCTGAAATTTTAATCTTGTCGGACCTTGATTTAAAATCTTGTTGAGAAGATGTTGTTATCCATCTGGATTTCAAGGTGACACTAGCTAGTAGAGGAAAAGGTTGATGCGACGATTTCATTTCGTTGCATAAGAGGGTTTTTTCGTCGCATGAGTACTAAAGCGACAAAAAAAATCGTCCCATAAGATTCATCGCATTAGTTTTATGCGACGAAAATTTTTTCGTCGCATAAGTACACCTTATGAAAATTTTCGTCGCATCAACTTATGCGACGAAAAATATGTCGTCGCTTCATATTTTTTTAATAAATAAAAAAAGAATTAATTTAATTTTCATTTTTTTAATTTAAATTAAAAAAAAATAAGATTTTTTTGTATTTTTTTGCCAGATCGAGGAGGATGTGGTGGTGCGGTGGTCGTCGCATAAGTTCTAAAAATTTGAAAAAAAAAATCCCGTAAAAAAATTTGAAAATTTTCAAACCCTCCCGCTCTCTCCCTATCTCTCTCATTTATTTTCCATTTTTATCAAAACCGGCCCTCTCATTAAACCATCGATGTTTAACCCAGATCGACCCTCCACAATCCCTCACCTTCTCCCCCACCACCCCTCTCACCTTTGCTGCTACCTACTCCACCACCCTCACCCTTCACAACCCCCAATCTCTCTCCTCCGTCTCTCCACCTTCCTCATCCTAGCTCCATGTACAACCCCCAACTCTCCCTCATCAACGTTAACTCCTTCATCTCCTTCCGCTCAGATGGCCCCCTCATAGCTCCCGCCAACCTCTCCACCTTCCTCAAAATGTGCTTCGTCGCATCAGTTCACACTCATGCTACGAAAATTGTTTTCGCCGCATCACTCTAAACTCATGAGACAAAAATAAATAAATTCGTCGCATGAGCCTTGTATTATACTAGTGTGATGTTGTTGCGTACACTGCTTCTTCTATGGCCTCATTTGGAAAATCTTCAATCTGATCTAGATTTCGATTAATTGGTTATAAGGAAATTTATCAAATTTGTAGGATTACTTTGGTAGTCGTAGGTGAGTTAACGCAGTTGAGAAAGAATGGTTAGGGATGAAGATGACGTGTCCATGACTCAATTTCCTTTATTTAAGTTTTTTTTATTTTTAGTTTTAATTTTTTAAATCTCGTAAAAATTCAAGAGCTATTGACCGTTTAATACAAATTGGAAAAAATGACTACTCCAACCAAAACAGAATTTCACTACTCATTCCAACTTTTTCTAATAAAATTACGTTAATACCCTCCAACTCATTTATAATCTCTTTCTCTTCTCTATCTATTCTCGATCTGTCTCCTCTCCACCCATTCCCGGTCGGTTTCCTCTCTCTTTCTCTCTCTCTCTCTTAGATCATATCGTCACGGGCGACATCGGCACCGTTGTTCCCCAAGGTACTTCCTCTCTCTCTCTCTCTCTCTCATCCATCTAAGATATTCACCAGCAACATCGGTGTCGTTTTTTCCAGAGGTACTTCATCCGCCTCTCTCTCCACTAGATTAGAATTCAACGTCAGAGTCGATGGTGAGGTAGAGCGCCGAGCCTATTGGCGAGTTGAGGAACGGAGTTCTTCTATAAAAACGATGTGGAAAACTCTAACATCGTGATCTTGGACTCTCTCTCTCAGATCATATCGTCGCCGGCGACATCAGCACCGTTGTTCCCCAAGGTACTTCCTCTCTCTCTCTCATCCATTTGAGATCTTCGCCGGTGACATCGATGCCGTTTTTTTCCGAGGTACTTCATCCACCTCTCTCTCCACTAGATTAGAATTCAATGTTAGAGTCGATGGTGAGGCAGAGCGCCGAGCCAATTGGCGAGTTGAGGACTAGAGTTCTTTGAGAAAAACGATGTGGAAAACTCTAACATCGTGATCTTGGACTCGTGACAGCTCAGCGGTGCTGCTGGAGATGACGAGGTCAAAGCTGCTACTGTTGTCATTGTCGTGGTGGTGGTGTTGGTCCAGTTGCCACGGGTGGAGCCTCGCCTACGATGTTGTTGTGGTCGGAAGGTCAATCTATCCATTTTTCTTTACATTTTGGATATAAATATTGTTGTTTATGATGTGTATTAATGTTTACTAACCCTAGAAGTAAGTTTACTACTCCTAGTAAACTTGGTTTTGGTGTTGTGAGTCTGGTTTTTAGGAACAGACCCTCAGAAGTAAGTTTACAACTCCTAATAGTAAACCTGGTTTTGATGTTTTGAGTCTGGTTTTTTAGAACAAAAGTAAGTTTACTAGGGATAGTAAACTTGGAATTGAATGTTTACTAGAGTCAGTAATTCCGGCCACAGGATTCCAGTCACTGGAGTCCGGCAGCTGACAATTGGATTTCGGTGACCGGTGACCGGGGTCGATGAGGTTCCGGTCAACCCTGCTCTCTCTTATATTTTCTCTCTCTAAGCATATTTAAAGGGTGAGGGGTATAATGGTATTAAAATAATATAAGTTCTTAAGAGTATCTTAAGAGTTTAGACCTAATGGACACAAATTCTCTTTTGAAAATTCAAATGGTCAATGTTTTTAAAAAAAAGGTTAGAATGGGAAGTAAGGTGAAATTTTGTAGTGAATGAACATTTTTTTCCAAAATTCATTCCTCCTATTAAACATTCACAAGAGTGCATGCTGGTTTGGATTTAGCATCTCCTTTCTAATTTAATCATATCCATTTCCATATCCTAACCCAATCTTAACCACTTGACCAAAGGCCTCCTAAGTTTGCATTAGGATCACTGGCAGATTTGTCTGGGCTAGCTGGGTTAAACTACTGAACTGGGTCAAGCATGTGGGCTGGTTGGGCAGTTTAACTGGTTTGAAGGTTGATTTTTGAGTTCTCAGACCCGAGGAGGTTGTTGGGTTGGGTGTGGTTGTTTCTAATTGGCCACTAGGTGAGAAGTTGCGTTTGATCTTGAGTCATTTTCTCTTTACTTTGGGGAACTTGTGAAGGTTTGAGTTGGTGGTCAAGAGATATATAAGATGCAGTGTAGACGTCGGCCTGGAAGCAAGAACAAAAAGCTGTGACCTAGCTACAAACCTGACGTACCACCACTAAGCATTTTTTCTACTAAGGAGGTATGCGCTCTCTTTAACCATGGGCAAAGGAAAGCTAGAGTTACAGCCTACCAATATTCCCAATTGACATTGATAAAAGGTGGTCTTTGGTGCAATCAACATCAATGGTTGGATTAGCCAGAACATTTGCTTCCTTGTGATGATAATGCTTAGTAGGGCTGGGCATGGGACGGGTCAGGATTTGTCAGAATCCCGTCCCGTCCTGAAAATAATTTATCGGGACGGGACGGGACGATGTTTTTAGAAATCTGTCCCGCACGTCCCGATCCCGTTCAGGACCGGGCCGGTACCGGGACGGGATCGGGATCCCGAAAAATTATCCATCTCTTAAAAAATCGATTTTGATCTAAACATGGCAAACTCTTCTAACTAGATTTTGATCTAAACAGGACAAACTCTTCTAACTTGATGATGATCTAAACTTGCAACCAGGAGAAACTAGTGATTCATCGGCTCTTCTAGCTAGTGCCTCTTGAAGTAGTGCCTAGGGACGACCAGCAAGCAAAGCAACTTCTATATGAAAGCTTACACATAGTTCTACCTTCCATAAGGGTGGTAACGACTACTGCCGCCATAACCTGCCCTAGTAGTAGCTCCATACATGCCTCGTGGTCCTTCATAACTAGCACCCGGTCCTGAATCATAACCATCACCCGGGCCTGCCCCAGCATAACTTCCATAGCCCCTAGCTTCCCGCCCATATGCACCTAACCTGCTACCATCATATCCCCCACCGCCACCAAGTCCTCCACGATAGGAGGAAAATCTACTAGGATACCCGAATGAAGAATCACCATGATAACCAGGAAAATGACCACCTCTGATACCCTCAAAACCAACACCAGCATCATTAGCATCTGTATAACCATTGTAATCCTCAAATTGGTGTACAAGTAAAATCGAGAATTAAAAAACAATAATCTTCCATCTCTTACCTCGGAAATCATCAACCTCGAAAAGAACCGGCGAGCTTGGGATCGTGATTCGCCCAGAAATCGAAGGAGAGAAGATGAGGTGGCCAGGCCGGATCGGATTCGTGATTCGTGAATCGCCCAGCAATCGAAGGAGAGAAGATGAGGCGACTGAGAGAGAGAACAAGGGAGAGGCGTCGAGGCGACTGAGAGAGAGAACAAGAGAGAGGCGTCGAGGCGACTGAGAGAGAGAACAAGGGAGAGACGACTGAGAGAGAAGAGAGCGAACAAGGGAGAGGCGACTGAGAGAGAGGCGTCGAGGTAGAGAGTAGAGTCTGAGAGAGAGAGGCGACGAGCGGACGAGGTAGAGACAGAGAGAGGGCTGAGAGGCGTCGTTCCGAATCTGAATCAAAACAGTTTTGATTTTGAAGTGTAGGGTTTGATGGACAGTTACGATCTTAGCAGAATGGACGGCTACGATCATTTCGGGTCCGTCCCGGTCCCGTGCGGGTTCGTCCCGGTCCCGTCCCGTTTCTAAACTTTCGGGACGGGACGGGACGGACATTTTCAAACTCTATCCCGTCCCATCCCGTTAATTTTCGGTACGGGACCGGGACGGGATCGGGATTCCGGTACGAAGTGCCCACCCCTAATGCTTAGAAGACAAGGAAGAACAAGAAGTAGCTTAATGTCTATAACCAGAAAATTGGTCCTCCAAGGTATTGAGATGTGAGTGGTACGTTATTGTAAGAACTCTAAAATCTCCATCACATTGAATTTGAATAATTGAATCTATCCTTGATCGATTGCCTGGGATAAATATAATTCGTTTTTTTTCGATTAGCATAAACCTAATTCGTTGCAGTTCTCGATCAATGCTTCAAGAGGAAGCATATAGTAGAGTTTCCCTACTCTTTAGTCTTTACAGAAGAGCATGCAAGAATATGATATATTTGGTAATATCTTACATTTCGATTGTTCCTCTTGCTGTCTGAGTAAGAGGGTAATCTGTCCTTCAAGGGTTCTTCCCCTTGTTTGCATGAAGTTCGTTCTCATGTTATGAAGTATGAACTAGCTAGTAATACGAACGACTTACACATTTTGATATCGGTGAGCCGTGTTCTAGTTAGTTAAGGTGTTAACTAACAACTTTAAAGTTATAAGTTCAAATCTTACTAACATATATGCAGTGTATGCATTTATTAATAATTTTTTTTAAAAAAAGACACATTTTGATCCTCATGTTATCTTCATACATCCAAATTTGAATTGATGCCCAATATTATCACGGGGCCTAGTAACTGGCCCACTAAGCCATAGCACAGATCTCATAGAGGAGAAAATTTTCAATGATATTGTAGCACCATGTGACAATGTTTAGTGGTGCTACATTTTAATCAAAACAAGACATGTGGATTTATTACAAATAAAATAAAAACTATTGATTTTTATATTTTATGAAATAACAGTTAATGGTATTTAGTGAGTTCATACTATGGTCTAAGGTTTAAGTTTAGGGTATCGGGTATATGGTATATGGTATATGGTTTAAGGTATTGGGTATAGGGTATAAGGTATAAGATATATGGTTTAGAGTATAGAGTTTAGGGTTTAGTATTTAAAAAACAATAAGAAACCCAAAATAATCTTTAACAATATAGCTAAAATATATATATATATATATTTAATTTTAATTATTATAAAACCACATGTCTTATTTTGATTAGAATGTAGCACCACTAGACATTGACACGTGATGTTAGGGTAGCACTGAAAAATTCTCTGCCGCTCTTTATGACATGGCAGGTCCTCATTGGTGCCAACAAAACTCTCGGTTAGACGAGGCGAGGTTCAGTTTCCACGTGGAGAACAACGATAGGTCGTAGTAACGTGGAACCAAAACACCTCTTACTATTAAGCACAATTTCTTCTTATCATTCAGATTTTGTCAGTATTAAAATTCTGATATTCCTCCGATCAAAAAAACTCTGATATTCCATTAAACTCAAGCTTTGTTTCAGAATCTACAAGGGTAATGATTCGGTGTTCCTCATTCGCCATGGACCTCTTGGCCTGTAGAGGTCTGCTCTACACAGTGTTCATACTGCATTTCGTGTTCCTCTGTCAGCTTCTTCTTCTTCAACCTCTCGTTTCTGCTTCAGGTTTGTTTCTTGGTCTCTTTTTGTCTTAATTTGATGTAATTAGTGGATTGATCTAATGCTTGTGGTAAATTTGGTGTCTTTGTTAGTTGGGTGAAGTTGAAAGTTTCTTGCTTTTTGTGGGTTGTGATTTGGGATTGGTGTAATCTGGGGGTTAGTGAAGATTGAATTGGATGTTGCATGGTGGTGGTTATTGTTAATGTTGCATTGTGGAGGGTTTAATTTGATTGCCGTGTATTCGAATTGGTTTGCCCTCGATTAGTGCGTGGTTGTGTAACGAAATTGTCATTATGTGGGAAGATAGAGAGACTGTGATCACTACAAGATTAGAACTATGTAGTTTAAGTTGCACCAAAATAGTTGTAAAGGAAAGACTGAATGTGATAATCTATTGCGCATTTGCACTGTTAGAAAACTAGGGAAGATGGAAGATTGGAAGTATAGAGGACCAGGGTGTGTTTGATGTAAAAAATGCCAAGTTGTGCGAAGTCGGCTCGAATGAGTTTGAACATACAGTAGTTGGTGGCCTAGGCTGCTTTGGTTATTGTATGTGGATTGGTACTGCTGTCGTGTGTTGTTTATAGCTTATAATGCATGAATTGTACATGTGCAGATGGCAAACCTGGTAATGCAGCTGAGTTGTTTGAAAGAGTTTCACAGAGTGTAAAGGTGAAGAGATATAGCGAGGCGCTTAATGATCTCAATGCTGCCATAGAGGTGGACCCAGCACTTTCAGAAGCATATTATCATCGCGCTTCTGTTCTTCGCCAAATATGCAGGTAGTTATATAATTGCAACTTTTTTATTTTCATTCATATCTCTGAATTATTAGTAGTACTCTCAGGACCTAATTTTCCTATCATGGAACTTATTTTTATGAGCGGGGTTTGCTACTAAATCGGTGATAAAATAGGAACTAGTGTCAAGTTTAGGATTACTGATTGCATGATGCCTGAAAGATGTTTGGTTCAATCCCTGATTGGAAGGTTACAATGACAATTTTAGTAAGCTGGTATCTCTGTCCAATTTCTGATTGGAAAACCATTTGATTCAGGCGCTTTTTGGGTGATGTAGATATGATGAATCAGAGAAGAGCTACAAAAAGTTTTTGGAGTTGAAACCCCGAGATTCAGTTGCACAGAAGGAGCTTTCTCAATTGAATCAGGCTAAGAATGCTCTGGATAGTGCTTTGACTCTCTTTGAATCAAGCGACTTTGCAAAATCTTTGGAATATATCGAAAAAGTTGTTCTAGTTTTCTCTCCAGCATGTTCAAAGGTAGTTGATTTGAGTTCCCTTCATTTATCCTCATGCCTAAACTTCTTGTTGGTATCACTAGGAAGTTAGGGTTAAGGATCTAATTATTTCAAATTATTTTGACCTTCTAATTCTGAGGGCATTGTTTGTTGCAGGCGAAACTCCTGAGGGGGAAATTGTTGTTAGCATCTAAAGACTATTCTGGTGCCATTGCAGAGACTGGGTTCATTCTCAAAGAAGATGAAGATAATCTGGATGCCTTATTACTCCGTGGCCGTGCTTACTATTATTTAGCTGATCACGATGTTGCTCAAAGGTTTGATTAGTGCCTCCTGAACTACTGAGTAAAACCTTTGCAGATCAGAGTTTTATGGGTATTATCTGTGATTTCTGTAGGCATTACCAAAAGGGTCTCCGCCTAGATCCAGAGCATGGTGAACTGAAGAAAGCATACTTTGGATTGAAGAACTTACTCAAAAAGACCAAAAGTGTGAGTCCCAACAAATTTATTTATTTAATTATAATTTTTGAGTTTTCTGTACCAAGTTTATTTGTCTCCCTTTTTGGATTTTGAGAAGACTGGAAATGCTACTGAGATCATCTCATTAATTCACCTTCTTTAAAACGTATTTGAGCCTTACCATCTTACGCATAATGCAGTGAATTCTTTTTTTAAAACAATTTTTCCTTATGCAGGCCGAAGATAATGAAAAGAAGGGCAGGCTGCGAGTTGCAGTTGAGGATTTTAAGGCAGCCCTAGCAATGGACCCTAATCATCTTGCACATAATGTTCATCTTTATCTTGGCTTGTGTAAACTCTTGGTCAAGCTTGGCAGGGGAAAGGATGCTCTAAGTAGTTGTAATGAAGCGCTTAATATTGATGCAGAGCTTAGTTCTTGAAGCCTTAGTTCAGGTTTGCTATTGTTTGTATTGGCCCTCTTTCATAGTTATATTTTTTTCCACTATTTTTTTTTCAGCACTGTCTACAGAATTTCCTTGCGTGTAATCTCGTATGATTCTTTCCTCAGTCTGTTTACTGAATCTGATGCTTACAGAGGGGTGAAGCAAAACTATTGACAAAGGATTGGGAGGGAGCTGTGGAAGATCTAAAATCAGCAGCTCAAAAATCACCGCAGGTTAGCCGTTGTTCCATAATATGTTGATGATTTTTTGTACGATATGCCTCTCACAATTTTTGCTCCCACTAAGTTTATGCACAGATCAGCTCATTGATACATGTCCCAGTAAACAAACTTCTGTAGATTAAGAGCCAAATTTTTTTTATTTATTCTGTTTGCTTTCTCTTCATCATTTTACTTTTAGTTTCTAGTTTATCTTGCTATGTGGATTGGATTATCATTAGAAGTGTCTTATATGTGCACTACCACACTACACTACGGCATCTGAGGATACAATCAAAAGTAGCATGTGCTCACAAACATCTGTTTGCTTGTATATAATGCCGATGAATTTATAGTATCAACATCTTGCTGATCATGCAGGATATGAATATTCGAGAAACATACATGAGAGCTGAGAAAGCCTTGAAGATGAGTAAACGGAAAGACTGGTACAAGATTTTGGAAGTTTCAAAGACTTCAAGCATATCTGAGATTAAGCGTGCCTACAAGAAACTTGCTTTGCAATGGCATCCAGATAAAAACGTTGAAAATAGAGAAGAAGCAGAAGAGAAATTTCGAGAAATTGCTGCTGCGTACGAGGTAAACTTGTGTTTTTACTGACCTTGAACCTCACTTGATTTTGTATGCATATGGTAACGGTGCAGTGCAGTATGCTGCAAAAGTTGGAAATCCAATCTTTGTGTAAATCCTCTACAGGTTCTTGGTGATGAAGAAAAACGTACCAAGTATGATAGAGGTGAAGATATTGAAGAGATGGGGACGGGTGGCGGCGGCGGTGGTTTTAATCCTTTCCATGGCGGCGGCGGACAGCAATATACTTTCACTTTTGAAGGTGGCTTTCCTGGGGGCGGCGGTGGATTTGGTGGAGGCTTTCCTGGGGGATTTGATTTCCAGTTTTGATTTTTTCTGTTCACTGAAGAATGGCTTCCTTCAGTCCAGATGCTTGAGCTAACAGAGTGCTATAATTGTATTACTCTATGGGAGCTCCCGAGCCAATACGACTAATTGCTGACAGTTGGTGTTACATGGATTTTTATCAACCAGGAGTTACCATCTCAAGTCTGGAGCTTCCATTAGTTCATCAAACGAAATGGATTTGGGTCCATTTCTGTATATGTTGAATGTACCCCTCTATGTTTACAGACCGGTTCCTATTAGAAAATGAAAATTAGCTGAATTTTTTTTATACAAGAAACAGATAAGAGGTGTATTTCATCAGACAATTAGTTTTGTTCTAGTTACTTTTTTGGACCAAGACAATTAGTAACTTTAATACATCACATGTTTTATTTTCTAATTAGGGATGAAGCTGAGAATTTCAGTTCTAGTTACATAGTCCCCCCCAGAAGATTCTCAAAATACTATATGAAGGGAGGAATTCATTGAGGGCCTTCTTCAGTATCTTAGCACAAAATTCTTCGAACTAAAAATTTTGTGCTAAGAATTTTGTACTGCAGATAGTATTTAAAAGTGTTATATAAAAGAACAATGGAGTTCAAATAATAACTGCAGTACAAAATTCTTAGCACAATAGGCAACTTAAACAATGGTAAACAAAACAAATGTTCAAACAATTGCAGTTTCACTCATCACAAGAAGAATGCTGTAAACATTGCTAATCCAAGGGACACTGCTTTCATCGTCTGGTGCTCCAGCCCCATTGCAGCAGATGCATCAGCAGGACTGTCATCGGATGATGACCCTGTGGAAGGAGCATCAGAACCTTTAACTCTTTTTGGGAGCAGCTGCATCTGGAGCGGGTGCGGGTGCTGGTGAGCCAAAAATTGCCTGAGGAAGGAGCACCTGGTCCACCTGATACACAGCTAACTGGTTGTCTGTGAATATGGTATTAGCCACTGAGGCAGTGACAACCCCAGTCGTAATGTTCACTTTGGTGCCTGATGTGGTCACATTGAGTGGGAACTGCCCATCATCGCTATTCCCTGCCTGTGTATGCAAAGGGTTGGTGGCAGTTTGGAACTGTGAGGTAGTATAGTAAGTAGGAGGATATGGAACTGGAGTAGCTGGAGCTTTTGCTGTTCCGAGATGGAGTTTAGTGTGCCTGCTTTGAGGGATGCAAAGGCATTGTCAGTTGGTGCAAAGATGGTAATGCCTTGGTTTGATGTGCTGAGCTGGGTGTTGATTTGGTCGGATGTCTTTGTACTCTTGAGAAGCTTGATCAAAGTAGTGAACTGACCGGCCTTTTCAAGAACCGCGGTCACATTGGTGCCTGATGGCGCCGGAGCAACTGCTGGAGATTGAGCAGAAACTATGCGTGAATGGAAGAGGAAGATCACGAAAACGAAGAATGGGAAGAGGTATTGGGGTGTCATTGTTTTAGTGTTTGTGTCTGTGGCTTGGTTTTGAATAATAAGAGAGTAAGATACTTAGGTGGAGAGTTGAGCAAAAGGTGAAGAGGGGGGAGGGTATATATGTGTATAGTTAGGTGAAAGGGTGTCATTTTAAGGTGGAAAGACAATGTCATCTAGAATCCTATGTCATTTCACAAACCAATGTCAGTTTTTTTCAGAATTCCATCCAAAACCACTCTGGGATATTGCATCATTTAATGCAATATATTTTCCTTTTAGTGTCTTTATTCTTGACTCAATGTGTTGACTTGCTAGTATCCCAGAATTTGGTAGTTTAGCTTCCATCATACTTTCCAATTTCAGCAAATAACCATTTTTGAAGCCAGTCTCCCCATGCCACTTCGGATCACGGTAGAGTTCCATTAAAGAATCTACCAACACATCATCTTCCTTAGATGTCCAAAAACGCTTGTTTTTGTCCCTTCCTCCTTTTTTCGGATTGCTTGAAGTAGCTGTAGAACTCATATTCAGCTTACTGCATATAAAAATGAAAAACATTAACTATAAGTAAAGCAAAGAACAAGTAAAATGAGCATAGAAAATAAAGTGGAAGATTGACTATGTATAACAGAACACTACTGGAACAAAACAGTAACCACCAAAATTACATATAAAATTACAATGAAATAAAACCATCAAAACAAAGTGAAAAACCAAAACATAACTCTGGTATAAAAGGTCTGAAAGATTGAAACAATACAACAAAGTCATTCTTCCAAGTGCATAATTAATAATAATAATAATAATAATAATAATAGGCTAGTACTTGAAGCTAGTTGTACTTTCTTTCACTACGACTACACATCTAAGTCCTGTTTCCACGCCATATATTCCACATTTCATTTGCAAGGTTTTCCCTCCACATTGTCCACTCATTTGAGGTCTCAACTGTATCAATATAGTCACCATCTTCCAAGTCCTCAATTTCTACCGATTGTCTATCAAATTCTTCTTTTATTGGATCTATAGCCATCTCACTTCTAATAAAATTATGGGGCATGCAACACGTTGATATTATACGACGTTGTGCCGTAATATCATAGAATGATGGACTCCTAAGAATTGCCCAGCTCATTTACAGTAAACTAAAGCTCCTCTTAATAACATTTCGGGAACTTGAATGTTTCATGTTAAAAAACTCTTCTGCCTTATCAGGCCGGTGTCCATTTCTCCACTCATTGAGATGATGCCTCTGCCCTCTAAACGGTGCAAGAAAACCATTTCCATTGGTGTAGCCAGCATCTACTAAATAGTAACAACCTGGTTGAAAAAAAATAAAATTGCATGTTATATCTATCTAATATTACTTTAAGTAATAAAGAGTGAAATAATTAAAATGTGTGTTCTGAAAAATACCATTAGAAACTTTTAATCCATTTCTTCTACTCACAACATCTTTAAGAACACGAGCATCAGATGCAAAACCTTCCCATCTCGATAGAACATATATAAACCTCAAGTCTTGAGAGCAAGCTCCTCAAACATTTGTTGCTATTTCACCTTTTCTTGTTATATATCTTGGCTTGTCTCGTTCCAGGACTTTCATCCTAATATGAGTTCCATCTAATGCTCCTAAACAATTCTGAAATAATGTATAGACAAAAATAGTTTAAGACATCTATCAATAATAAATGTAGGTGTTGCACTATTGTTGAATATTTTTGTAAAACAAGATTATGCGTACCTTAAACCATTTCCACCTATTATCTGTGGAGTTCTCGGGTAAAGGTTCAGGTGTTTTCCAAAAGTCCTTTTGACATCGGATCATGGCTTTTCAAACACTCATGAAAGTATTTACTTACAGTTCGTGTCACATCCCGATCCTAGGATTATTTTACGGTTGGTTACTTTGGTCTTTTACCATTTAAAGTAACCGTTTAACCGTACAATGATGGTAAGGTTGACTTTTTGGTAAGTCAAGAATTTGGAAAAACTTCCTTCTTGAAAGTTGTAGAGGGCGTCGTTACGAGTTCGTGGACACGTAGCACGCTCAAATCGGAGTTCGTATGAGAAAGTTATGAACAAAAGTATAAAGTTACTATGCGGTAAAACGGCTATATATAGGAGTTACCGGGGTGAAAAATCAGATTTTTCACCCGGCTTCTCTCTCCTCTTCCCCGACGGAAACGCTGCCGAAGCTTTCGGCCGCCACCGCGCCGCCGTCCGGCCACCCCAGGCCGCCGCACCGGTCTCAAAATGACCGCCTCCGAGTCTACTTCATTCCTAGGTAAGCTTTCCGACCTAACTCGCCGTAAATCGGGAGAAATTCCGGTTTGTTCTTCAAGTGTACAGTGTTTGTTCTTGATCTGATTTCTCTCTCCCTAGATCACCATTTGTTGAGTTCTTTATATGGATAGGATGGGTTTTAGGAGTACTACAACCCCCTAGAATTTGGTAGCTTGATTCGAAGTGTGTAGGGAGAATTGAGGATTTGAAGTTTTGAAGTGTAAATTTTCGGGGTCTACTGTTCATCGAGTTTTTGACCTAGTTAGAGGCCGAATTGGCCTTCGAGTTGAACTAGAAAGTTGTTCCAATTGATGAGACGAAGCTACTGGTAAAATTTGGTGGCGATCGGAGGTCGCCTGAATTTTAGCCGGAATTTCTGCCGGCGGCGGTGCCGCCACTTTTTGGGCAGTTTTTCATGCCCATTAATTAGTACATATTGTGAGGAGTCTATGGTTAAAATTTGGTAATTTTTGGAGGAGTTTTGGTTAGGTTTTGGAATTGTTCTAGTTTAGTATTATTGGCGGATAATTAAATATTATTCCGACCATCGATTATTGCCGGATAAGTTCTAAGAAGTATTTTAAGGACTCCTAAGGTATTGGTGAAGTGGTTGAATGGGTGTCCATAGTAATTCCACAAATTACTATGTGTGAACCTAATGTCAAGTGAATTATTAAAGGAAGTCAAAAAGGTTAAAGTGTCATAAAAAGGAAATTGGTCAACACGGGGTCAAACTAGGAAAAGACCAAGTCAACGATGAAATGACTAATGTATTGGGTTGTTTGTACAGTCTCTGGTTGAACGTGAGACGGGCTCGACTATGCGGTTAGTTCGAGGGTTCGCTCGAGGAGCTTTACGAGCGGGAAGGTCGCAATAGTACTGTGAGTGGACGTATTATTTTAAATGAATGCATGCCTTAATTATTGATTTAATTGCATGGTTTTTATGATTGTTCGAGAATTATGTTTTCCTCGGGTTCTTGCATGTTTTATTTGGATTTATGCATATATGACGAGGAATGGTTTTACTTATTGTTTTGGGAAGAGTAATTGAGTAGAGTATTGTTATGCATTTTTATTATAAGGGTTGTCCAATGAATATGCTAGCTAGAGTAGCGTGAGGGCGCTACTAGAGCTCTTAGCTCCGACCCTAGCCTGAGAGGTCAGGCAAACTACGTAGTGCACTATGAGGGTTGTCCATTACCATTTTACCTAGAGCTCTTAGCTCCGACCCTGGTCTGAGAGGACAGACACGCCTGAGATGTCAGGTGGATATTATAAGGGTTGTCCATCACCATTTTACCTAGAGCTCTTAGCTCCGACCCTGGTCTGAGAGGACAGACACGCCTGAGATGTCAGGTGGATATTATAAGGGTTGTCCATCACCATTTTATATAGCTAGCATAGCGTGAAGGCGCAACTAGAGCTCTTAGCTCCGACCCTAGTCTGAGAGGTCAGACTTATTGTGTTTGTGAATATTTCTCTTCCCATAATCTTTATTGGCTTATCTTATCAGGCATTTGGGGATATTTAGTAATTGTGGGCATGCATAAATGAAATTTAAATCATTACATTTTTGGGAGAGCATTAAAGGAAATAGAGTTTTTATATTGATTTTCGTCCACTCACTCTAACAGTTTTTTTTTCAATGTTTCTCCCCTGGGCCTTTCGTTTTTAAATGCCCAGTGATGCAGGGTTCTTGAGAGGAGGTCGAGCGCGTACAAGAATCAAGGCATAGTCGATCATTCCGTTGCAGCTTGAAATTCTTTGGGGTAATCATCTTGTAGACTGCTCTGACTAACCCGGTTTAGCTAGTTTTGTAGGAAGGGTTGGCCATTTCAAGGGGGTTTCGGTAAGAAGTTCCCTTGAGGTGGTCCCCGCAGGATTTACTCCGGGTTAAAGGGGTTTAACCCGGGGTCGGTCCTGACATTGGTATCAGAGCCTTAGGTTATCGTTTCCTGTTACTACCTCATGCACTTGGTATCACTTAGCGTCTATAGAGTGATGGTCCGACCGCGGCGGATCTATCGGCATTTTATGCTTTGGACGCTCAGTGTTTATTGAGGATATGAGTTAGTACTTCCTGATTGAGATATGGACCGAGTGGTCCTATAAACGATCGAATCTTCAAGACTATGCCTTAGTACGCCGACCTCACAATGAACTCCTGTAAGGAACAAGGTAAGCTCGTTACGTATTTATGTTTATGAGTTCCCCAAGGATTAATTGAGATTTGAGTTGGGGATCGAGCTGGAAACTCACGTTTAACGTTTGAGCATTATGTGTAAGTACTCGGTGGTGAAACAGATAATTCACACCTGGAAGGCTGTCATGGTTGTTGATAGGGATGTTGTGGAAACCCGAGGCGAGGCCTTGGTATTCGGGTTATGAGACCCTTAAAAGTGAAGAGTCGTACAAGTTACTGAAAGAGGTTGCATCCTGCCATGGAAAAAGGAGCTGAAGTAGCCTAGCGCGATTATTCAGTGAGGAGATGAATATTAAGATTTGACGATTGCCAAGATTTTGTTGAGGTTCGTCATTGGTGTGGTTTCAGAAAAACCAACTGACGTATGAAGAGGAAAGAGTCAAGGGAATTGAGTGTTATTATTTTGTGGTCTGGATCTAGTGACGAGTCCCGAGTGTGACATAATTAAGATATTAAGTGATAGTTGGATTGGTCACTTGATGTTTATGGGACAACCACTGAAACTGATGGTTTGGGTCACCTTGGTGCTGACATTGTTGTCGTCAACTACGACCAGATTCTCTTCGCTCCAGCCACCCATGATTGGGGTACTAGATAGTTTGATTTGTTGGTGAGTCCAAGCGTGATTTGAATGGTAGGTGACAATGGTCATTGGGCCATTTATCGTGAAGGTAGAAATTAAATCGTGTCACCAGATCTTGGGGCTCATGTTAACCATAAGGTGAGCTATCCACTTATGGTCAAAGTATGATAATTAGTACACCTGTGGAAGGGTGTCCAGGTTGGCTGTGTTAGAGTCCGATTTACAGATCGAACGAGTGTTACCAGTTGTAGCTAAAGGTAATTGGGTTTGAAATTTAAAGGAACCTGTCGGAAGTGGCAACAGACCACCGGGTCATGGACCCAGAGTGCTTGGGGTACCGGAGACAGTGATACGAGTCTTGATTGACTTTATGTTAATTGTGGCGTTGGAACCGGTCATTGTGTAAACGACACGGTTTCGACGGCTGAAGATGTACAAGGGTATACCCCACATGAACACGTGTACCTTCTTGTGTAGGGAAGTGGTAAAGTGAAATTTGGGTAGCACATGCGGGCAAGGCGTAATTATTTTGTACAGCTGTGTGGACAAAAAGGACACCAGTTAAGTGACTAAGGCTGGTGATGATATTATTTTAAGAATTTCTCATGAGTTCCATTTAGTGAGAACGGAGATTAAAGACGTTTGGTTGGAAGTTTCTGTACAAAACGTCCAGTAGATGGCCTAACCATTTAAGTATATGTCGGAAGTGGGTTATTGTTGTCGCTCCGACTTTTTATGATGGTTAGCGAGATCATTAAATGACGTTAGTAGGTGGTCGGATGTTTTCTGAGATAAGTACACGGAAGTGGTGAAGTGACAGCAGTGGGGCAAGGTTTACGGGATCATTGAATCTGAGTGAGAATGTCTATAGTTGCTTAAGCTTCAACCTACAACCAAAGTCGTCTGTTATGACACTTGGGTTCCTCGAGGGCAATTAACTGAGCTTGATGGCATGGGAATCAGTGCACTCACTGGCTGTGGTTTAATCAAGTGTTGTAACCCAACGTGTACTTAGTCGTGTTTGGGGGTTCATAAGTTACATCCACGGCAGTGACAGGAAATATTCTCTATTTGATCTGTGAAATGAGGACTAGATCTGAGGAATTGAATTTTTGAGTATATAATGAAACCATGAGAGGATTAAAGTATTGCTGGCATTGCTGTGGTCATTGGTCCTTTGAGTAATGACCCTACTTGTTAGGAATTATTGACCTAGCGGCAGTTCTTGGCACCACAAGTGTAGAGTGGTAGCAAGAAAGATCATTGGAGGTGACTCACGAAATTGTCAACATTTCGGTGAGTACGAATTGTGGTGGAACCAGGAAAGATTTTTCCTCGATGACTCAAAAAGTATTACGAGTCTAAGTTTGGTAATAATTGTTACTGAGATTGGTAAGGTATGTTGCTAAGTTGAGCAACACTTCATGGGAGATCGTGGAGTGATTAAGCCACGTCCAGATTAAGTTATGATATGAGGGGATGTTAATGTGTGATAGTGGATCTTGTAATCTAGGATCTGAAGTGGTATTGTGAATTTTGAATTTTACCAAATAAAAGATGCGGTGGATGGTAAACTAGCAGAGCATGGGGGACAGTTTTGTTAGAAACTGTCTAGTTGTACGAGTTGACTCTGTGGTGTGTACTCGCCCAGTGCGGTGATTGCATTTGTTAATTTGTGCCTTGATAACTAGATGCTCGGTGATCAATATGGCTTAGTTCGGTGGAATTAATTCCCGATGTTGTGATCAGGGGTTCCATTGGGTGTGCACCAGTGGCACTAAATTTTATGTAGATGTCCGATCTGGTTAAATGTCCAATTTGTCGGTTATTACCAGACGATTTGGTAATGGACGCATCTATGAAGGAAATATCCTTGTTGAGCGGGTAAGGCTCTGGAAATTCTTTTAATGGGAAGTCTATCCCTGATTGCGATGTGGATAATGTTTATTAGACGCACAGTGTTGGTTGAAGTGCAAGTTCTGCACTATGCGTCATTCCAAGCTAATGTAAGAGATAGGGAGGTCAGTGTCACCTCGCCAATGAGTTAGTACGGAGATGTTTTACCGTGGTAAAGTACGCTGTAGTTCCACGAGGTGATAATTGAGCTAGCGATTTTATGTGGCTTGTGAGAAAAAAAAAGAGTCCGGATTTGTTTTGTCAGAATAGTTACGTGAGCAGTGTGTAGCCTGACAATTTGTCTTCATGCGAGGAGTAAGTATTGTGGGATCTCGACGTCTGGAGACTTGTATCTCCCTGACTTAAGGCTATGGTGTTGGGCTTTACGCTAAAAAGTCATGGCAATTCATGTCCTGTGTGTGCAAGTGGTTTGAGTAAGGATAGAGTAAGGGAAGACAATTACTATACAACAGGACAACTTGACAGAATCGTTTTTAGAAAGCGTAAACCAGATCAGGGAGCCTGGTTCAAATGAGGTGATGGTTCGTGTAACACAAGTCGTCATGGTTTTCTGGTGGATTTGTTGTCATGGGTTTTGGACCCCACGTTGTAAATTGATATCGGAAGATTTAAATCCATTAGTGACATCGGACCCTATTCCTCAGGCGTGGTAATCGGTTCCTGCATCGGGAATGTGTGAGCTAATGTTTAAAGTTCAACAAAAGAATACAAGTACTCTTAAAGGAATTTTACTCGCGGCAAGCGAGGGGTTATTGAATCAGGATGTTAATAGAGGTATTGTGACGACGTCACCTGCGGTTGGTAGGTTAATGGTTGGTGTTGTTTGATTAAATGAGAAGGGGTATGAGGTTGGTAATCTGGTTTAGGCCACAGGGAATTGTTGCCAAATGATGTTTTCAGCGTGTGACAGAATTTATCATCTTTTGGTGAAAAACAATAGTGATTTTCGCGAGGATTACAGATGGTGGATCAGCATAGGCAGTGTCGTATTCCACCTCATAAATGAGATGGAGTACAGTAAGAATTCGGTGATTCAGTTGATCAATGATTCAAGAGAAAATCATTGTGATCCACGGTAAGACTTCAGACGGTTTAGTTTTGACCCGAGAAAAGTGGTTGGGTGTCAGAAAAAGAGAAAGTATTGGAGGTTATCATCCACGTAGGAAGGGCTGCTACGTTGGCTAGATGTGACATGTGACAAGGTTACATGAGTTTGAGAATTATGTTGGGTATCCTTGGAGTTTAATGGATGCCTAGTGTCACGTATGTTCATGTTACGTAAATAAGCTTATTTTCTTACACCTTATCTGTTCAGACTTCTGGTTAGTACTGGAAATTGGCTTATAAGGAGGATCAGTAAGGATGTTGATCGTAAAGGGCAGGTGTTTAGGGTTTTGACAATGCTTTTCGTGAGGCGTCTCAGAAGAATTCTCAGAAAGGAGTTGATATTGGATAACAATATTATTATTTTAAGCGGTACTATCCCCCACTGTGTTGGACTTCGAGTATAGAAATTTTGAGGACGAAATTTTTATAAGGTGGGGAGAATTGTCACATCCCGATCCTAGGATTATTTTACGGTTGGTTACTTTGGTCTTTTACCATTTAAAGTAACCGTTTAACCGTACAATGATGGTAAGGTTGACTTTTTGGTAAGTCAAGAATTTGGGAAAACTTCCTTCTTGAAAGTTGTAGAGGGCGTCGTTACGAGTTCGTGGACACGTAGCACGCTCAAATCGGAGTTCGTATGAGAAAGTTATGAACAAAAGTATAAAGTTACTATGCGGTAAAACGGCTACATATAGGAGTTACCGGGGTGAAAAATCAGATTTTTCACCCGGCTTCTCTCTCCTCTTCCCCGACGGAAACGCTGCCGAAGCTTTCGGCCGCCACCGCGCCGCCGTCCGGCCACCCCAGGCCGCCGCACCGGTCTCAAAATGACCGCCTCCGAGTCTACTTCATTCCTAGGTAAGCTTTCCGACCTAACTCGCCGTAAATCGGGAGAAATTCCGGTTTGTTCTTCAAGTGTACAGTGTTTGTTCTTGATCTGATTTCTCTCTCCCTAGATCACCATTTGTTGAGTTCTTTATATGGATAGGATGGGTTTTAGGAGTACTACAACCCCCTAGAATTTGGTAGCTTGATTCGAAGTGTGTAGGGAGAATTGAGGATTTGAAGTTTTGAAGTGTAAATTTTCGGGGTCTACTGTTCATCGAGTTTTTGACCTAGTTAGAGGCCGAATTGGCCTTCGAGTTGAACTAGAAAGTTGTTCCAATTGATGAGACGAAGCTACTGGTAAAATTTGGTGGCGATCGGAGGTCGCCTGAATTTTAGCCGGAATTTCTGCCGGCGGCGGTGCCGCCACTTTTTGGGCAGTTTTTCATGCCCATTAATTAGTACATATTGTGAGGAGTCTATGGTTAAAATTTGGTAATTTTTGGAGGAGTTTTGGTTAGGTTTTGGAATTGTTCTAGTTTAGTATTATTGGCGGATAATTAAATATTATTCCGACCATCGATTATTGCCGGATAAGTTCTAAGAAGTATTTTAAGGACTCCTAAGGTATTGGTGAAGTGGTTGAATGGGTGTCCATAGTAATTCCACAAATTACTATGTGTGAACCTAATGTCAAGTGAATTATTAAAGGAAGTCAAAAAGGTTAAAGTGTCATAAAAAGGAAATTGGTCAACACGGGGTCAAACTAGGAAAAGACCAAGTCAACGATGAAATGACTAATGTATTGGGTTGTTTGTACAGTCTCTGGTTGAACGTGAGACGGGCTCGACTATGCGGTTAGTTCGAGGGTTCGCTCGAGGAGCTTTCCGAGCGGGAAGGTCGCAATGGTACTGTGAGTGGACGTATTATTTTAAATGAATGCATGCCTTAATTATTGATTTAATTGCATGGTTTTTATGATTGTTCGAGAATTATGTTTTCCTCGGGTTCTTGCATGTTTTATTTGGATTTATGCATATATGACGAGGAATGGTTTTACTTATTGTTTTGGGAAGAGTAATTGAGTAAAGTATTGTTATGCATTTTTATTATAAGGGTTGTCCAATGAATATGCTAGCTAGAGTAGCGTGAGGGCGCTACTAGAGCTCTTAGCTCCGACCCTAGCCTGAGAGGTCAGGCAAACTACGTAGTGCACTATGAGGGTTGTCCATTACCATTTTACCTAAAGCTCTTAGCTCCGACCCTGGTCCGAGAGGACAGACACGCCTGAGATGTCAGGTGGATATTATAAGGGTTGTCCATCACCATTTTACCTAGAGCTCTTAGCTCCGACCCTGGTCTGAGAGGACAGACACGCCTGAGATGTCAGGTGGATATTATAAGGGTTGTCCATCACCATTTTACCTAGAGCTCTTAGCTCCGACCCTGGTCTGAGAGGACAGACACGCCTGAGATGTCAGGTGGATATTATAAGGGTTGTCCATCACCATTTTATATAGCTAGCATAGCGTGAAAGCGCAACTAGAGCTCTTAGCTCCGACCCTAGTCTGAGAGGTCAGACTTATTGTGTTTGTGAATATTTCTCTTCCCATAATCTTTATTGGCTTATCTTATCAGGCATTTGGGGATATTTAGTAATTGTGGGCATGCATAAATGAAATTTAAATCATTAAATTTTTGGGAGAGCATTAAAGGAAATAGAGTTTTTATATTGATTTTCGTCCACTCACTCTAACAGTTTTTTTTTCAATGTTTCTCCCCTGGGCCTTTCGTTTTTAAATGCCCAGTGATGCAGGGTTCTTGAGAGGAGGTCGAGCGCGTACAAGAATCAAGGCATAGTCGATCATTCCGTTGCAGCTTGAAATTCTTTGGGGTAATCATCTTGTAGACTGCTCTGACTAACCCGGTTTAGCTAGTTTTGTAGGAAGGGTTGGCCATTTCAAGGGGGTTTCGGTAAGAAGTTCCCTTGAGGTGGTCCCCGCAGGATTTACTCCGGGTTAAAGGGGTTTAACCCGGGGTCGGTCCTGACAGTTCGTCCCAACCTAGTAAAGTACAAGGATATGCTACGATTCTTCTTGTGGTGTGCAAGAATATTGTGGTGTGCAAGAATATTTAGGAACATTGCTACCATCTCCACTACAGACACATTTCGGCTTGATCTAAGTTGGCATTTACTAATTAGAATTTGACACAACTTATGAAATGATTGTCTGTCCATTCGTAGTTGGTCAATACATATAACATCGCTCTAATAAACTAGAGTATACAAGTACTCTCGTCGTTTATAGAGTCTTATGCTTGCGGGTCGACTTCGTTGACGTTGTTTATCAGTAGCTAAGTTCATACAAGCATAACCAGCAACACAAACAATATTCGAAGGTAGCCAAGCAATGCATTTATGGTGGCAACTGTTTCTTTTTTGTAGACAAACTTAGATGAGTCATTTTTCTACATCATATGAGATATATATTATTCAGAATATCATTGTGTATATGTGTATTATGAAAACACATTCAAACTGATCACAAGTGAGCACCAAATATATTCAAACAAGCATGTTATTATTAGCTTGTGAAACAGAAGCCACAAGGGAACAAAAAAAACTACAGTTCACACAGAACTCGCAAGCCCAGGTTCCATTATAACAATTATATGAACGCGATCAATTAAGCTTCTAAAATAGCAATTATAGCAATTTTATGAACTAGGACTATTTTTTTTTAATTCATTGCAACAACAGGTTTTGTTTTTTAATTCGTTTGAATATATGTGCTTCATTTGCAGGTATTGCAGCACAGATATGAACACTCATGAATAATAGAACCAAACGAAACAGAGAGAAGACGAGAATCAAAAATAAGAGCTAAACAAGGAAACATATCAAATCACCACGGAAGAGTGAAACTCACCTTGAAGTTGGTCGTCTTCTCTTCTTCTATTTTGTCGTTGTTTTCTGATCTACAATACAATATTTATATACCTAGGGTTTTGAGTATTTGAAAAATATTATAATTATATGAAGATATTTTAGGAAGCGAAAGTTGATTCCATAAGCTTGATTCTGATATCCAAAGGGGGAGGTGGGTATCAGATTAGGGGATCTGTAAGAAAATGATTCCTGATAAATAAGTAGGACCCACATTCATTCTAATACCTTATCAAGCTAGTAAATACTGGAATTCACCTATTTCGGAATCAATTACACCACTTTCAATTTCATTTTAATTTAGTAAACATGCCCTAAGAGTATACTGATGTGATACTTCTCACCACCAATTCTACTATTAGCGAGGCCTAACCCATTATTATGAGCCTAGATGATTGCTCTAGCCTTATGTTGTTGTCTGATATCATTAAGGGGACTTTTATACCCAAGTTTCAGAGCAAACAGGATACCTTAATTGGATACGTCAAGGCTTCAAGCAATCCTTAATCTAAGATAAGCCTATCTCTATCGTTGAACTTGTTGATTATGTTCGAAAGTTGGCCCAGACAGATTCTAGTGAAGAACTTGTTAGAAGCAAGTGCAATCCTATGTTGAAGCTAGCAGCCAGCATAAATTTCCCTTCTATTTTCTGCCTAAACCCAAAGTTCTTCCCACTACCCCGTCCAACACAAGCTAACCTAAAACCATAACCCCAGAATTCTTTTGACATGAGATGTTGTTTCTATGATTTTATAAGTTAAGAAATTGTTTTTTTATTGTGTGCCATGTAATGTTTGTGAACATTCTTACCATCATCATATATGTTTAAGCAAGGTTTATACTTCTTTTTCTCAAAAGATGAAATGATGAATGATTCAGATTTTGAAACTGATGTATGTAAATAAGAGAACATTCATGTAATGCGTGTTAGACAACAACAATCATAATTAGTGATTCGTTATACCAATATTTTTCCAACTTAACATCTTAATGTCTCAATACAAATTTCGGTCGTGAGTCACCTCAAGTGTTCTTCATTCATCATTCATATAAACGTGACATGTATCTTCTCTAACAATATGTTACAACTGACCTAAACCTCAATTTTATCCTAACTTGAACATCCTAGAATATTACCGTATATCTCAAAGCCACATGAAGTCATGAACGAATCCTTTCATTCCGGTCCCAAATTATGTTGCATCAATAAGTGTCCCAAAACAACCAAACCAATCTGGCAATCTCTTCGTTCATCTAAACTCAAATCCCATTTGCTAGTTTACACCACAATGCTTACCACATTATTTTCAATCACAGAAGAAAACAATACACACAAAAAGATCACAACTCATCTGAGCCGTCCACTATGTTTACTGACACATCACAACAGTCAAAATCTCCAAACTCAGCATCCAAGAACACCAAAGACACTGCAAACTGCAAAGCCCGTTTGATCCGGAAGAACCAATTAACACAGCAAAGAACCCACCTTTATTTTGCTCCTAAAACAAAAACCTAGAAACGAGGAGGGTCATGATCGTATGTTGCAGGGTGCATCGTAATCGACGCCATGATCAACACCGCCAACGGTATGATGTCATCAACGGCTTCTTCCTCATCGGCGGCCAATAACAACGCTCAGTCGCCGGGGCTCAAGACCTATTTCAAGACCCCTGAGGGAAGGTACAAGCTTCAATACGAGAAGGCTCACCCTTCCGGCCTTCTTCACTACCCTCACGGCAAAACTGTCACTCAGGTTCGATTTTCATTACCCATTTTGTTAATTTACTTGTTTGAAGCTATGGTTGTGTAAAGTTTGGATTTTGATTCTTAAGGTTGTTTTAGGAAGAATTGAGCATTGGGTGGTTTTAGCTTTGTGGGTTTTGCTCTAAAGTGAAATATAGTGGTTCAAAGGAGTGTTGTTAATGTTGAAAGTGTGAAGTATTCAAGGACCAAGATACTGTTTTTCAATTACATTGTAGGTGAATTTTGGCTTTCCCAGTTACTTATATGGTCTTGCTACATTGTCTTGTGGTTACTTTGGTAGAGTAATTTTCGAGCATTATAAGTTGATAGAGATATTTCAGGTCTGTATTGAATCCTGTACATTATGTTATATGAGCTTAGTGATTTCTGTTGATTATCAGGTAACGTTAGCGTATCTTAAGGACAAGCCTGCACCCACAACCCCGACTGCACCATCTTCAAGCTTCAGTACTAGCAGTGGTGTACGGTCAGCTGCAGCAAGGTTGTTGGGTGCTAGTAATGGGAGCAGGCTTAGCTTTGTCGGAGGGAATGGTGTGAGTAAGAATGTCAGTGCAAGTAGTAGAGTAGGGTCTTTGGTGGCTTCCAGTTCAAGTAATTCAATTTCTACTTCCAACTTTGATGGGAAAGGGACTTACCTGATCTTCAATGTGGGAGATGCAATCTACATTAGTGATTTGAATACTCAAGACAAGGTATTCTAGGACATTTTTTATTTTTTGTTGTTATTGTAGGTGTAGGTGCTGGAGTCGAATTATTATAGATTCCTTGTTGCTTGCAGGATCCAATAAAGTCTATACATTTCAGTAATTCAAATCCTGTGTGCCACGCATTTGATCAAGACGCCAAGGATGGTCATGATTTGATTATTGGATTGAACTCCGGCGATGGTATAAATGTTTGCTAAACTGAAATCAAAATCTTTTCTGTGAAATTTCAAATTCTAATGGATGCATAAATGCTCTTGTAGTCTACTCAGTGTCACTGAGACAGCAATTGCAAGATGTTGGAAAGAGGCTTGTTGGTGCTCAGCATTATAACAAAGATGGTTCTGTTAGTATTAGGCAAGTTCATTTTCTTCTTTAGTTTCTATAATGGATTGCAGGAATGCATCACTTCTTTTGTTTGTACTTGATTTTCAAGCTGCTTCCCAGAGAAGGCTATATGTTAACATTTCTTGCTTGTGTTTGTCATTCCTTAATGGACCTCTTTTGGGAGTTGTGTGATGGTTTTACTTATTTGTACAGTTTTGTGGAATTTATTGCCTAATACACTGTTTTCAACAGCCGTTGTACTAGTGTTGCATGGGTTCCTGGTGGTGATGGCTCTTTTGTTGTTGCTCATGCTGATGGGAATCTGTATGTATATGAAAAGGTGAGCTCCTATTATATATAGATATACTTTTCAGTGCCTTTACTTTAATATTCCACGATTCTCTTTTTTAGTTTTAAGTAATCTGAGATTCTGAGAGTGCTATTTTTCCATTGTTTTTTAATAGAGCAAAGATGGTGCAGGCGATACTTCATTCCCTGTTATAAAGGATCAAGCTCAATTTTCTGTTGCACATGCACGTTACAGTAAGGTATTGAGTTGTGCTTGTATTCTTTTCAAGACATGTTCCCACGTTAATGTTTCTTCTTCTACTTTTTATGGTAATTGATAAGGGAATGATAGCCTGCTATATCCCCATGGGGATCATTAAGTTTTAAAGATTGTCCACATTTCGATACAAGTTGCTTTAACCGCTGTCTTTGGGTAATTTTATACAGCGAATTCCTAGTCTAATAAGGGCACTTTGCTGGACTTGTGACTACTCAATCTTGACTCTATTAGTTGTTTTAGTTCATGTGACCGTTATAATTGTTTTCAGCTAGGCTCTCTCTCTCTCCATCTTGCTTGATTTTATATCTCTAACGTGTCTCCCAAACTAGAATCATTAGGAGGTCTAGTGCCAGCTGGATGTACCTTTTCTAACCCAATTTGATGCCTCTTTTGAGATCCAAAACATATGGGGATGAACCACAAAATTCGATGATGAGATAGTTTACAGTTGAAGATATTGTCACGTGATCAGTGTATGTTCTTTGGTGATAGTTACTGAAGTTCATACATCCAGAGGTTGACGGGAATTTGTGTGTACATTCATCTTTTAATCTTGCAGCACTAGGTAAAATTGATGTAGGTAGAGCATGGAAGCTGCGGTCCTTGACAATAAAAGTGTGAAAATGATTCCCTTCTCATTATGTTAGTGAAGATGCATGGTCCATAATTTAACTTCAAGCTGGGAATTCATCAGCAGTTGTTTGAATAACCTTTTTTATTTTTTTAGGCTAGTAGATCCTCTTACATTTAGCCGGGGTATTGTGGTTGGGATCTTAGTGTTTTGGTGTGCTGGAATCTTTCTCTTGTGACTTGGCTGAATGACTGCAGTTGCATATACAAAATGACTGATAAATATTTGATAATTTTTTGGATATATGTGAATCGGACATGCCGAGTTTATACTTCTACTTCCTTCAGCACTTGATGCAGGACAAAATAAGATGAACTCTAAATTAACGGTTTAAAGATAGAATTAAGAAAGGGATAGGTCTACTAGCATCTCACCAGTAGGTTTCTAGGCATCACACCTAGGGATCTCAGGCATCATACCTAAGGTTAGGTTGCATCTCACAAACCTGGATAGAAAGAAAGCTCTCAAAATTTTATTTTATTCAACTCTGCCAAAAAAGACTACAAAGGCCTGTATATATAGAGGGGTTAAAACCCTAGATCAATTAGGATCAAGCAACCCTAATATTCTAGAACTTAAAAGATTCCCTAATAAAAACACAAATCCAAAATAAGAAAGAAATCATAAAATCCTGACTTAAGATATTATACTCCTATTCTGCATTAGCACTGGTGACTTTTTTGACTCCTATGCTTGTGCAGAGTAACCCAATTGCCAGATGGCATATATGCGTAGACTCGATTAATAGTATTGCTTTCTCAACTGATGGAGCGTATTTAGCAACTGTTGGAAGAGACGGTATAATTTCAATATGATGTTTGCATTGTCCATTTTCTCTGTTTTAATAGTTTCTTTTTGGAGAATATGAGCTAGATTTAATTCCGAAATGCAGGTTATCTTCGTGTTTTTGACTACTCAAAAGAGCAGCTTATATGTGGAGGAAAAAGTTATTATGGTGCTCAGCTATGTTGTGCTTGGAGGTTTGCAGTCCTTACTGTCTTGTTTTTAATTTTTTATTAGCTTGCTGCTGATTTTTTGTTGATATTCTTCCAATCCCCTAGCTTACCTTTAGATTTAAGTTCCTGTATTTGTGGCCCTTTTTGTATTAAGATATGATTGTTCTGTTGTGATGATTGTATTATTGATTGCATATGCATCTGAACAGCATGGATGGAAAATACATACTGGCAGGAGGTGAAGATGATCTGGTTCAAGTTTGGAGTATGGAAGATCGGAAAGTTGTAGCATGGGGAGAGGGTCACAATTCTTGGGTAAGTTTTTTAAATAGAATCAGGTTTGTTATAAATACCTGATAGAGATGCCCTATTAAACTATTACCGGATGCTACTGGCAGGTCAGTGGAGTGGCGTTTGATTCATATTGGTCATCACCAAATTCAGAAGGTATCGGGGAAACTGTCATGTACCGGTTTGGTTCTGTTGGTCAGGTATCAGAAAATTAGGGCTCTTATCAATATTTATATAATTAGATAACAGAAAGCATAATGCTGTAGTTATTGTACTTTCATTTCTTAAGTATAATTTTTTTGGCTCTCCTGTTCATGCATATATTTGACATTTCAAACAGTGTTGTGTAAGATGGAAGTTGTCAACATATAATGGTCTGATTTAGAATACACTTGGCATAAGAAAATTGTGGGATTTGAAATCAGTGTATTTGAGAAAAGTTATGACCTTGTTATCCTTTTTATTCTAGTATTTTTCCTCAAATCCCTCATTTATTTTCTCAGATAAAATTGCCTTTTGCAAAAATTGATTAGGAAAATATTGAAGTGACAGGTGGTGTGTGTAATTCTTAAACTTTACATTTATAGTTGTCTGATTGTGTACAGGACACACAATTACTTCTGTGGGACCTGGAAATGGATGAGATTGTGGTGCCATTGCGCCGATGCCCTCCAGGTGGTTCCCCCACATATAGTACTGGAAGCCAATCATCTAATTGGGACAATGCACTACCAGTGGGTACGTTGCTGCCTGCTCCAAGCATGCGAGATGTTCCAAAGATCTCACCTCTTGTTGCTCACCGTGTTCACACTGAACCTCTCTCTGGTGTTTTGTTTACACAAGAATCAGTTCTTACTATCTGCCGTGAAGGGAATATTAAAATTTGGATGAGACCTGGGGTTTCAGAAAGTCAAGCAAGCAATGGGGAGACTGTTTTGAGTCCCGGCTTGAAGGAGACGCCTTTGTTGTTAAGCAAGGTTGCCAGTACTAGTCTTAAGCAATGACACTGTCGTCAGAGAGTAAGCAAAACCTTTCCATCGAGTACATTTTGATTTGCTTGCCATTTTTCTACTCTTACCAGTTGGTTTTTCCCGAATAGCACTTTGTGAGCGTAATCTGACTGGCATCCCCAATTGCCATGCAACCAAGTGAACCAACTGATTCTATTGTATAGAAAATCGCCAATGAAAGGCTGTAAGAGATTGGGAGGGAGAAACAACCCCGTTTGTAATTACAGCATGGCTGTTTCTGGAACATATGTTTTGAATGACAAGAATAATATGATGTTCCTCTTGGTATTTCCCAACTGGTTCTATTTTAAAAGTTCAGACTATTACAGCAAGAAAAGTCCTTTGGATGTTTTGTGATTTATGTCGGAAAGCTTCTTCCTCTTTGGCCATAACATAAATTGGGATTTAACACCAATCGGCTGAGCTCGAACCAACTTGACCACCGGTGCTGGTAAAATAGCAACATATCTAAACTTCGACCTCTAATTACGATACCTTTTCTGCCAAAAATGGTCCCAAGTTAGAAAGCTCTATGTTTGGAAAGCCAAATATTTAACATCCGAACTCACATACATATTTGAAATGGTTAGTATACAACAACGCTAATAAGCTCACTATAGTTCACAGCTGCACTATACGCTGTAGATGCAGTGTATACTAACGATTGTGAATCAGCTGCTACGAACAGCTTCGGCACCTTGAATTTCATTTTCAGGCTGCACAGGATTTGTCTCTGTATGTTGTGGTTGATCAGGCTGTGTCACTGGTGCAGAAACATGCCGTTGATTTGATTGAGAAATCTATCGTTCCCTCCATCTCAAAGCCTCAATAATGATAGAATTCCCATACAATAGGGGTGGACATAAATCCCGTAAATCCCGGTCCCGTCCCGATTCCGGCAGGATTTGAAACTAAAAACACTTGTCTCGTCCAGTTTGAAAAACAACGGGACGGGACGCGGGACTGAAATTTTGAGTCCTGTCAGGCCCGTCTAACTTCAAAAATTCATAACTATTTATAGAAACCTTATTTTCGAGAGATTTTAACTCTCAAATGGTTTTTAAGATGTCATCTATAACTTTCATGAAGACACTAAACTCATATAACAAACCAATTTGTATACTTTTTGAAAATAAGTCAACTAGTATAAAATCTCAAAATTGATATGAATAATTTACTAATTGATAGTCGCATATTTATGCGTATTTATCGTGTTTAATTGAACTATTACACTTGGATTATTGCTATTAATTGAGTGATTTAATTAATGTTTATTGTTTTATTAGGTTTTGTGGAGAAATAAAGAAAAAAAAAGGATTCCTAGTGCCATAAGGAAGGAGAGACCAAGAGGGACTAGTGGAGGACAAAAAGAGGAGTATAAAAGGACTCTAGGGTTTTCTAAAAAAGGGGAGTTCGACAAAAACAAGCAGACAAGAGTTGGACGAGAGAAAGAAGGAGATCGAACAGAAAAAGAGAAGAAGAAAAACCTCACCTTGCGCGTGCACCCAGCCGTGCACCAGCAGTGCACGCCAGGCACCAGCGCGCACCAGGCGTGCACCAGCAGGGCACCAGCGGCAGCAGCAGTGCACAGCAGGCGCTCGGCAGGCAACAGCTGTGCACCGGTCCTTCGACATCGAACCGAGAGCAGTCCCTCTTCTTCACCCAATCTCTAAACTCTATGATTTGTTTTGTTAATTTCATTATGAATTTCAGTAGCTAAATATCTTGTTAAGGGGTTGCTTGAAGCCCCGTACATGAAGTCTTTTTGATGCATATACTTTAATCTAGTTTGCATATTCATCTTGAATGAGGTTTCTTTCTCTATGTGGTTCAGTGATGATTTCTTGTATGTTTACTTTGGTGCGCAACTTAGTATGCATGCTAGGACTCTATTGTCATGAGATACAGGCGACTGAAGATAATTTTTTCCATTGGATTCTCTACAGTGATACACCGGATAGATTATTTCGTCGGGTGATTGAAACCCTAGGTCTAGCAGGACACGCCCATAGTGTACCTGTGAACCCTTGTAGCTTCTCAAACCTTCTCTAGATCATAATGTTTTCTTCTTTGTAAACCTTGGGGTCCATGACTATAGGTTCATAGAGAGATAGATGCAGGGGAAGTCCATGACAAACTTGCATAGGCATAAGGATTAGGTAATAGGATGTGGTTGTAACGACCAACTCTTCCTGGGAACTTTCATTCATGGGATATGTGCATTAGGTTAAGTATGCATTAGAAAGATGGATTGGCGGTGGTGGATTGCATTCCTCTTAACTCATTCATCACATAGTCTAAACAACTTGCATTCATAAACTTAGTTACTTTCAGTATTTATTTTCTGCATATAGCAGTAGCTTGTTCGATTTATTTGAGTAACCAAATCAACTCCGATTACCCTCAAATTTTGTGTGGTAGTCCACCACTGTGTCTAGTTAATTGTGTCAAAATTTCATAAGTTTTGGTTTAGTCTAGGTTAGGTTCGTGGTGTGATTTATGTTCAGTGGTCGAGTTTGGCAGATTTGTGTCATTTGTGTTCATTTAGTGTTTAAGACTTAGTTTCACCAGTTCCTTGTAGACGATAACCCCTATTTATCTGTACTACATTGATATATTTGAGTGGGGAATAGGGTATATTTGTTAGGCGGTCATCCCGCTCATCACTAATGCAGACTCGAACGTTTAAAAATCATAACTTAATCTAGACAATTCATTTTTAAGTGATTCAAATTCTGAAATGAACCTTAAAATTTCTACTACAAATCATATGAAGATACCTAGATGAAACTTCAAATTAAACGGTACGATTTTAAGAGGAAACAAAACTAATGCAAGATGGCTGAGATTAGACTCGTCCCTTCTAACTTTCAAAATTCATAACTAATTGTAGAAACCTTATTTTTGAGGGATTCCAACTCAATTAATCTTCAGGATGTCCTGTGTAACTTTCATGAAAACACACATCTTAAATAACCAACCAATTTATACAGTTTTTTAAAAGAAGCCAACTGGTTCAGAATCTCAGAATTTACTGATGAAGATTCTAAAATTTTAAAAATCGTAACTTAATCTAGAAAAATTGATTTCAAGTGATTCAAATTCTGGAATGAATCTTAAGATGTATACTACAAATCTTATGAAGACAGCTAGATAAAATTTCAAATAAAACTGTATGATTTTCAGAAAAAAAAATTGATGCATGATGACCGGGATTGGGCCCGTCCCGTCCCATCTGGGATTAGGCCCGTCCTGTCCCATCTGGGATTAGGCCTGGCGGGATCCTGTCTAAAAAATGTAAGGCCCGTCCCATGTTTAACAACCGGGACAGGACGTGAGATGACCTCAATCCCGTCCCATGCCCCCCCTACCATACATTGTAACTCCAAACCCTGTAAATGTGGCAAGAACCCTGTATGACACTTGTACATTTTACCAATCAGGCAATTCCTCATTCTAAGCATTTGAATCTCATCGCTACTCGATGTCAGCAGAGAATGTCTTACCAATGAATAAAGTACATGAGCTGAATGGTTACATAAACCCAAACATATTTTCTTCTCACTGGGCAAATATTTCAAAGTCAGTAAAACAGAAGATTGGTTTATGCAAGATTGCAAGTAAAATGCTGTACCAATGAAGAATTGTAAGCTGGCCATCCCATTGTGCTAGCAGTCATGGATGCCAAAAGACCCAAAATGCAGGAAAAAGGAAGAGAGAGCACAATTGTACCTGATCTCATTTTCCCTACCTGTGCATGCGATCATAATACGTTATTCTTTAGCCATGTTGAAAATTAAAAACATATAGAAGTTGCATGACATTACCAATGTCATATTTTGGGGATGTGCATGAAGTTATTGAAACTGTTCTCTCCATCGTTCGTGGTGTGGAAGGAATCACTTGAATGACACCACCTAGACATACACTCCCATCTTTATTAAGCACGGGTACTGAATCTGAATGTGAACGATGAATAGGCAGTTGGCCCCCTCCTTTCTGTAAAGTGAAATTGTAAGAATAAGGTGGGATTGGTGGATGAACTGAACAACATATTTATCAGGATTGATTGAAACTTTAAAAAGAAGTATAACTCCCCGCATAACTCAAATTGACAGAGGTACACGAACAAAATATTTAAACTATGCTTAAGGTAGTACATGAATGGATTGGTAAAAGGCACTCTACAAACATAAATGTTTAAGTTGATTTTGATAAACATCCCCTCTAAATATATCGAACATGACTAAGGTTAAACGATTAGGCTTCAGTCATTCCTTAGAATTTTGTAATTGCACAAGAAAATCAGTGGGGAATCATCAACTATTTATTTTTATCTCAACAAACTATCTAATTTCAAGTGGTCAAGTTGGAATGTGATAGCTACTCGCAAGAGAACTTACCAGATCAACTGTGTTCCTTCCATGCATAGACTCTGGATTTGAGTTAGAAATTGGGGTTGTAGGCAAGGATGACATATTCTATAGTCTAGGTGTTACGAGGTTTGTAACAGAAAATGTCCTAGAAATTATAGGCTTCTGACGGGTTGCTGTAGGTGTACCTCCTAGTGCAAGCGTAGCAGCGTTCCGTATCTCTGAAGTAGTGTTCCGATACTTGAAACTTAGTTTTGGACGGAGGCTTTTTATGGTTGGCTTATTTTTTGAGGATGATGGGCCTGGGGATCCACTAAATTATTGGCATCCGCAAGAGTTCTTGGGGTATCTGTAAGGCGAGGTTTTGTCGTCTCCATGGGTGATCAGGAGGAGTTTCTTCAATTATCTCAGTGGAATTTTCATCCTCTACAAGGAACAAGAAAACTCAATTCATATCAGCAAGAATATTGTCTTTCACATTAACTTCACCTGATCAGGTACCAGTTATACAACAATATCATACAACTGCGTGATGCTCACATAAATGATAATGAATTGAAGATCTAGCATCAATCCACTTATGAGCATCATGACAAATTGACAATGCAGAATACCAAAACCAACAGTAAGCTCTACTTTTTTCTCAACAAAAAAAATGATATCACGCAGTTATCAACAAGAAGAATTACATGATTTTACAAATACCAAGCAAAGTTGAATGACATAAAAGTTGGCAGATTATGGACCCTTAAAGCAATTGATGTCTTTCACTAAATCCCATGACTGCTGCTGTCTAACAGTACTATGATGCTCCAAGTATGTTTCACCCAATTGAAGTAAACATAAAAAGTTTAGCACAGAGATAAATCATAAGCACATATATCTGGTAAAAACCGTAAAATGAATTGAACCCAGAAGTAATGAAAATAATAAACAGGAAAGATACATGCAAAGCATCACAAAACCCATCACAAAATTCAGCAAGGAAAAGCAAATGAGGTACCTGTTGGGGTGAAGGATCAACTTGGCTGGTGGAAATGCCAGGATCATTTTGCTTCAATCGCCATATTTGATTTCTGACAAGGCCCCTGTTTCGGCTTCTGCAAATAACACTGCAACCCCCAAAGAGGTCAGGCAAAGATGAGCTGAAGAAACACCGAAAGAGACAAGTGGCAGCTTCGAGGGAGAGAATAACAGAGAAGAAGGCAGCTCAGAGTGACAGAAAGAGAGACATATATGACTCAAGTAAATGCCAAAGCAGATTTTATGTTAATTTCCAAGGGCCCACGGTTTTGCAACAGGGATTGAAAAGGAGTTCGACAGACACCGGCTACAGGAGGTCAAAGGGTTTTAGCTGTTGGACTTAATGAAAGTCTATGCCGGAATTCTGGACAAATTGAAAAGAAAAATGAAAATGGCAGGTGGTTACTGGTGTGATATAGTTCATAGGAAAACATCATTTTCAGGGCATCCATCCCCACCTCAAAGTTTTAAGTTTTGTCCTTGTTGGGAAAATCTCAAGTGATCTTGACATTATTGAAGATCAATAATAATCACGTTGACCGTACCGTAGGATATATATAATCAAAATTCAGTGTTCAGTGTCCCTTTCATGAAGAGTACAGTCTAGTTTTCTCCGGAGCAGCCAACGTAGCTTAGAGGATAGGATATTAACAATGATATGAGATAGCGATATTAACAAATAAGTAATGAGAGTCAAATTTACATATCTAAAATTATAAATTACACATTATGACCCACTTTTTATATAAAAATATCAAAACTATACATGTTTTAATCTTTTAAGTTGTACAAGATAGAGGTATATTTGACATTTTTATATATAAAAATGAGTCAGTGATACTTAAACAGTTAAACTGAAAGCCAATAGATAGAGGAGATGAGCGACCTCAGACCATTTCAGAGCGAGAGCAAAATTCTGAAACCTAACCTAGGTTTGGCGGCGGCAGCCTCTCCTCGACGAGTCTGCTCAATCGTGGTTTCAAGGCAACGACGCGGCTTGTGCAGCGCTGCGTTTGACCGTGGTGGCGGCAAGAGGTGATCGACAGTCCCAATGCTATACGACGTCCTCTGACAGGTAGCGACGCTATGGTTTTCAAAGTGATCTTCTTTGATCATGGTTTGTTTGTTGGTGTTGATGATGATGAAGCAGATCTAATGGCCCTTCTGGGTAGGGATGGTGTTGAGGTCACTTTTTCAGCGGTGGCTCTGTGTCAGCGATGAAGTGATCTTGCTAGAGTTCCAGTTAGGGGACTGATGCTGGGGTCTGGAGATTGGCATCCGAACTGGTACGATCTTGGTTTGGTGGTGTTGAGGTTGGGAGAGTGGCTGAGCATTGGCAGTGATGCAGATCAAGGTTCGGTCGGATCTAAAAGATTCTTGTTTGTTAGAAGGAGTACCAGAACATATAGAAGTGGAGGACAAGGATCAATTTTCAGCAGACTAGGAGTATGAACACTCTTGGCATAGGAAGAACAACACATGTAGGAACATCATAAGAGCTACCATGTCAGACATCACATATGGGACCATCCCTGAGATGGATTATGCCTATGACATGTTATCAATGATAAGTTCAAACATATTGAAAGGCTCATACAACTACACTGTCCAGTAAGTTTAACACCCTTAAGTATGATGATGTTGGTGGAGTCAGAAATCACTACTTAAAGATAAAGAATATTGTGAACAAATTTAAGGATCTCAATATGCATCTCCTTGAAGAATTTGTGTACTGCACTACATTCCATGCCTTAACAGTTCAGTCAATTGAAGGTGATCTCCAATGCTCAGAAGGATAAATGGACTTTCAATGACCTAATTACACCTGCAACTGAGGAAGAAATCAGGATTAAGGCTGGTGTGATTAAGGCTACAACCTTTGAGGCTACAGTGAATGTGGTTGGCAAAAATGGTAAGAATAAGTGGAAGAATAAGCTAGGAGCTAAGAAAACCAACTTCAAACCTAGTACATCTAAAGAAGTAGGAACATCCAGCAATGGTACATTTAAGTACAAGTGTTATTTCTGCAACAAACTTAGTCATGTCAAGAAAGACTGTCAAGGTTTTATGGCCTAGATGGTCAAGAAAGATAAACATCTTACCTTTCCTAATTCTGTCATTTTTCCTTCTCTCTATTACTTAGAAGTTGATTTAATTAATGTAGAGTCAAACACATTTTGGCTCAACTCTGGCAGTCTCTTACATATAGTTAACTCCTTGCAGGGCTTCATAAAGAGGAGGAAACCAAAAACTGAGGAATCACACATTTGAGTTGGAAATGGCATTAAAGTTTCTGTTAAAGTTATAGGAAGCCTGAAGCTAGACTTAAGTTTAGGAAATTTTCTTATTTTAGACAATGTTTTTTATGTACCCTCAATGTTTTCTTATTAAAGTTATAGGAAGCCTGAAGCTAGAATTAAGTTTAGAGAATTTTCTTATTTTAGACAATGTTTTTTAAGTACCCTTAATAAAGAGGAATTTAGTTTCTTGAGATCTTTTGATTAATCTTGGATGTAGTTTTCTTTATGACTTAAATGGAATAAAGATTTTTAAGAATTCATTACATATTGGTTATGCTCTTCGTTTTAATGGATATTTGTAACTTCAGTGTTCTTTATCCTCTCAATCTATATTTTCTACTGAGAATTATGCAGAAAATTCAAATGTTTTCAGTAATAATACTACTGTTGGTGTTAAAAGAACTATATTCAAGGAAAAATATGCATGTGTGGCACAGAAGACTTGGCCACATATCAAAACAAAGAATGAAAACACTCATAAAGCTTAAGATGTTGCCTGAATTAGATTTCTCATACCAAACAAATGTGTGGAATGTTATAAGGGGAAAATGACTAAAAAATTTTCTAAAGGTGCTTACAAAAGCAAAAATTTATTAGATTTAATTCATACAGATATTTGTCGATCATTCAGTCACACCTCAATTTGTGGAAATGTCTACTTCATTACATTTATAGATGATTTCTCACGGTTTTGTAACATTAAGCTATTATCAGAAAAATCAGTCTGTTGAAACATTTAAACTTTCAAAACTGAAGTTGAGCTTCTGCTAGGTTTGAAAATAAAGTTTGTGAGGACTAATCGAGAGGGAGAATTTTATGGAAGGTATACTGAAACTGGTCAACATAAAGAGTCATTTTTCTTGTATTTAGAAAAACATTGTATTTTAGCACAATATACATGTCCATATACTACTCAACAAAATGGAGTGGTAGAAAGAAAGAATATAACTCTTTTAAATTTGGTCAAAAGTATAATGTGCACCTCAGGATTACCTAAATACTCGTGAGGTAAAGCCTTAAGAACTGCAAATTACATTTGCAATAGAGTCCCAAGTAAATCAGTTGATAAAACTCACTATGAATTATGGCATGGCAGACAGCCAAGTCTACATCACATGCATCTTTGGGGTTGTAAAGCAGGATTTATAATCATGATTTAAGTAAACTTGATCAAAAGTCTGTTAGTTGTCATTTTATAGGTTACTATGAAAAATCAAAAGAGTTTAAACTCTACTCAAGAAACCATTCTCCAAGAATTTTTGAAACTCATCAAGTCAAATTTCTTGGTGAAACAATTTGCAATGCTGAGTATGTGGATTTCTCCGCAGACTTTGAGAAAGTTGTATATGATACAGTTAATTCACAAAACCTACGAAATGTGTCTGCTTCATTAATAGTTTCATATACACCTACAGTAAATGAAAATCTGAATAAAACTAATGTTTTGGGGGAAGAAACAGAAAATGAGCCAATAAATCAAAATATTTCTAAAAATATGGAAACTGATGCAACTCTAGAAATATCAGAAACTCCAGAAAATAATCAAAAGGCAATAGACTGTAAATGAGATTTTAAGAATAAGAGATAAGTTAAGGGAAATATAGAAAGATATAAGGCTAGCTTAGTAGCTAAAAGTTTCACTTAAAAAGAAATAATAGATTATACAAAGACCTTTTCTCTTGTGTCTGCAAAAGATTCTTTTAGAATCATCATAGCATTAGTAGCTCATTTTGACATGAAGTTACATAAGATGGATGTCAAAACAACTTTCCTAAATGATGAGCTGGAAGAGACAATTTATATAAAACAACCTGAAGGTTTCATAATTCCAGGAAAGGATAAAATAATTTACAAACTCAAGAAATCAATTTACGGTTTAAAACAAGCCTCTAGACATTGGTATATAAATTTGATTCAGTTATATCAACTTTTAGATTTACTGAAAATATAGTGGATGAGTGTGTTTATCTCAAGACACATGGAAGTAATTTTATTTTCCTCATTCACTACATAGACGACATCCTCCATGTTAGTAGCAATCTCAATTTTCTTAAAGACACTAAAATCTTTCTGTCAAAGAATTTTGACATGAAAGAATTTGGCAAAACATCGTTTGTATCGCATTCTGAAATCTTTACTGGCCTGAAATACTATAGTAACCGCCGTAATCCCGGTCTAATGAGCAATCAATACGTCGATCTGAAGTATTGACCACCCACTAGGCCGAAATTATAAGGCTAGGGGAAGTAAAACTAGAATCTAAAATATTTTCTTTTTCTTCTTTTTCGCGGGGTGAAAACAAAGTTTACAATGGAAGTGCGGAAAGTAGTAAATAAAACATGGGTCAACTTTGAAAACATGCGACAACACATAAACCATTTCATATACACGGAAAACATATAAAGGATAAACCAAGTGACATGAGGCAACATTCATGACCAATGCAAAATGAACACTAATAATCACCTCAAATAAACTCAAACAGAAACGAACAGATCATGCCCAAACTCCCATCTTGTTTGTCCTGTTTCAGTACACAGTACCTGCATGCTGCATCCACGAACCATTGTAGGGATGAGCACTCGTCCTCACTAACCTAGATGGGGCCGAAACCCAATCGTGCTAGGGTTTGAAAAAAAACCAAAAGCGGGATATATAAAAGGGTGGCGCCAAAAGTGTAAAATTCAAATGGATAAATATTGAAGAGGAAAATATTCGAGAGAAACATTGACAATAAAACTCATCTCAAAACATGAGGAAATAATCAAATATATGAGTATATGTATGTGCACACTGAGCTTAAATAAACATGCATGTAACACCTGTAAGATTTTCTCTCTGGATCTCGACGGCCGAATCCCGGGTTTGTCTTTACAGAAAACCGGGGCCAACTACCTATTACGTCCGGAGACGAATAGTAGAAAGAGTGTCCATGTACAACAAATGGCCAACAGATCACTCATAACAGGATGTCACACTTACGACTCGTTTAACTCTGTACGAGATGAGCGTAAGCGGGAGAAAATTATAAACAGGACATCGCCCTTCCGGGGGTTCACTGTCATTGACACCGTGAGATGACTATACACTAGGTCCCGTCACTCTCAGGCCAAGCACTAAAAATCAGGACAATGGTTGACAGGACCCACCCCGGGTTAAACCCCTTTAACCCGAAGTAAATCCTGCGGGGACCACCTCAAGGGAACTTCTTACCGAAACCCCCTTGAAATGGCCAACCCTTCCTACGTAACTAACTAAACCGGGTTAGTCAGAGCAGTCTACAGAGATGATTACCCCAAAGAATTTCGAGCAGCAACGGAATGATCGACTATGCCTCGACTCTCGTACGCGCTCGACCTCCTCTCAAGAACCCTGCATCACTGGGCATTTAAAAACGAAAGGCCCAGGGGAGAAACATTTAAAAACTGTTAGAGTGAGTGGACGAAAATGAAATATAAAAACTCTATTTCCTTTAATGCTCTCCCAAAACTTTAATGATTCAAATATCATTTATGCATGCCCACAATTACCAAATTTCCACAAACGCATGACAAGGTAAACAATTAAAGAATATGGGAAGAGAAATGTTCACCAAACATAATAAGTCTGACCTCTCAGACTAGGGTCGGAGCTAAGAGCTCTAGTAGCGCCCTCACGCTACGCTATGCTAGCTAGATAAAATAATACGGTCAACCCTTATAATATCAACCTGACCTCTCAGGCTTGTCTGACCTCTCAGACCAGGGTCGGAGCTAAGAGCTCTAGAATATGTGATAACGGTCAACCCTTATAATATCAACCTGACCTCTCAGGCTTGTCTGACCTCTCAGACCAGGGTCGGAGCTAAGAGCTCTAGATAAAGTGGAAATGGTCAACCCTCATAGTGCACTACGTAGTTTGCCTGACCTCTCAGGCTAGGGTCGGAGCTAAGAGCTCTAGTAGCGCCCTCACGCTACTCTAACTAGCATATTTATTGGTCAACCCTTAAAATAAAAATTCATAACAAGACAATAATCAAATTCTCTTTCCAAAACAATTAATTAAAACAATTCCTTGTCATATATGCATAAAACCAATTTCCAACGAAGTCTCGGGTTCAAATCCATTCGAAGGACGGCCCTCACCGTCTATAACCATTTTCGGAAGAAATAGAAAATTGAGTAATAATGTAAATACGTTCAAGAACCCGAGAAGGATATAATTTTCGGAAACAATTATAAACACCATGCAATTAACTCAATAATTAAGGCATGCATTTATTTAAAATAATATGTCCACTCACAGTACTATTTCGACCTTCTTCCCGCTCGGAAAGCTCCTCGAGCGAAACTCTCGAACTACCCGCGTAGTCGAGCCCGTCTCACGTCTGACCAGAGACTGTACAACAAATCATCAAATTAGTCATACCACAGTTGACTTGGTCTTTTTCTAGTTTGACCAGGAAATCCTATTTGACCACATGTTGACCAAGTTCCTTTCTTAAAGCACTTTAACCTTTTTGACTTCCTTTAATAATTCACTTGACAGGGTTCACACATGGTAATTTGTGAAATTACTATGGACACCCATTCAACCACTTCACTAATACCTTAGGAGTCCTTAAAATACTTCTTAGAACTTATCCGGCAATAATCGATGGTCGGAATAATATTTAATTATCCGCCAATAATACTAAACTAGAACAATTCCAAAACCTAACCAAAACTCCTCCAAAAATTACCAAATTTTAACCATAGACTCCTCACAATATGTACTAATTAATGGGCATGAAAAACTGCCCAAAAAGTGGCGGCACCGCCGCCGGCAGAAATTCCGGCTAAAATTCAGGCGACCTCCGATCGCCACCAAATTTTACCAGTAGCTTCGTCTCATCAATTGGAACAACTTTCTAGTTCAACTCGAAGGCCAATTCGGCCTCTAACTAGGTCAAAAACTCGATGAACAGTAGACCCCGAAAATTACACTACCAAACTTCAAATCCACAATTCTCCCTACACACTTCAAATCAAGCTACCAAATTCTAGGGGATTGTAGTACACCTAAAACCCATCCTAAACATATAAAGAACTCAACAATTGGTGATCTAGGGAGGGAGAAATTCAATCCCGAAAATCTACTGTACACACCAAGAACAAATCGGAATTTCTCCCGATTTACGGCGAGTTAGGTCGGAAAGCTTACCTAGGATTGAAGTAGACTCGGAGGCCGAGCTTTTGGGACCGGTGCGCCGGCGGTTGGTGGCCGGACGGCGGCGCTAGGGCGGTCGGAAGCTCGGCGCAGTTTTCCGTCGGGGGAGAGGAGAGAGAGAGCCGGGTGAAAATCTGATTTTTCACCCCGGTAACTCCTATATATAGCCGTTTTACCGCATAGTAACTTTATACTTTTGTTCATAACTTTCTCATACGAACTCCGATTTGAGCGTGCTACGTGTCCACGAACTCGTAACGACGCCCTCTACAACTTTCAAGAAGGAAGTTTTCCCAAATTCTTGACTTAACGAAAAGTCAACTTCACGATCATTGTACGGTTAAACGGTCACTTTAAATGGTAAAAGACCAAAGTAACCAACCGTAAAATAATTCCGGGATCGGGATGTGACAATTCTCCCCACCTTATAAAAATTTCGTCCTCGAAATTTCTGTACTCAAAGTCCAACACAGTGGGGGATAGTACCACTTAAATAATGATATTATTCTCCAATATCAACTCCTTTCTGAGAACTCCTCTGAAACACCTCACGAATAGCATTGTCAAAACCCTAAACACCTGCCCTTTACGGTCAACATCCTTACTGACCCTTCTTATAAGCCAATTTCCAGTACTAGCCAGAAGGCTATTCATATAGAGTGTAAGGAAATAAACTTATTTACGTAACATGGACATACGTGACACTAGGCATCCATTATAGCCCCAAGGATACCCAACACATTCCTCAAACTCATGTAACCTTGTCACATGTCACATTTAACCAACGTAACAGTCCTTCTTACGTGGAGGATAACCTCCAATACTTACTCTTTTTCTAACACCCGACCACTTTTCTCGGGTCAAAACTAAACCATCTGAAGTCTTACCGTGGATCACAATGATTTTCTCTTGTATCACTGAAAACTGATTCACCGATTTCTTACTGTACTTCGTCTCATTTATGAGGTGGAATACGACACCGCCTATGCTGATCCACCATCTGTAATCCTCGCGAGAATCACTATTGTTTTTTCACCAAAAGATGATAAATTCTGTCACACGCTGAAAACATCATTTGACAACAATTCCCTGTTGCCTAACCGGATTATAACCATATCCTTGAAAATCCAATAATCGTCCTTACCAACCGCATGTGACGTCGTCACAATACCGCTATCAATCATTCTGATTCCAATAACCACTCGCTTGTCGTGAGTATAAATTCTTCAAGAATACTCATATACTTTCGTGGAACCTTAAATATCAGCTCACACATTCCCTATGCAGGTAATGATTATCACGCCTGAGGAGTAGGGTTCGATGTCACTAATGGATTTAAATCCTCTGGTAACACAATACCACGTGGAGCCAAATCTACTGACAACAAGTCCACGAGAAAACCATGGCGACTCGTGTTACACGAACCATCACCTCATTTGAACCAGGCTCCCTGATCTGGTTTACGCTTTCTAGAAACTATTCTGTCATGTTGTAGAGTAATTGTCTTCCCTGACTCTATCATTACTCAAACCACTTGTACACACAGGACATGAACTGCCGTGAATATTAGCGTAAATCCAAAACCATAGCCTTTAAATCGGGGAGATCCAAAAGCTCCTGACATCGAGATCCAACAATACTGACTCCTCGCATGAAAACAATATTGTCAGGCTTCACACTGCCTACCAAGCTATTCTGACCGGATAAATCTTGACTTTTACCCACAAGTCGAACATTAGAGTCGCTAGCTCAAATATCACTTGTGGGGTTACTGCATACTTTGCAACTGGTAACACATACCCGTACTACTCATAGGTGAGGTGCCTCTGACCTCCCTAACTCTTACCTTAACCTGGAATGACGCATAGTGCAGAGCTTGCACTTCAACCAACCGTGCGTCTAATAAACGTTATCCGCATCACAATCTGGGATAGATTTACCATTAAAAGAATTCCAGAGCCTTACCCGCTCAACAAGTATATTCCATTCCCAAATGCCTCCATTACCACATCGTCCGGTAATAACCAGCAACTTGGACATTTAACCAGATCAGACATCTACATGAAATTTAGTGCCACTGGTGCACGCCCAAAGGAACATCTGATCAAAGCATCGGGAATTAATTTCACACCGAACTTAGCCATATTGATCACCGAGCATCTAGTTATTAAGGCACAATTCATCGAATCCCATCACCGCACTGGGCGAGTACACACCACAGAGTCAACTCGTACTACTAGACAGTCTCTAACAAAACTGTCCCCCATGCTCTGCCAGTTTACCATCCACCGCAACCTCTAATCGGTACGATTCAAAATTCTCAATCACTTACCACTCCAGATCCTAAATTACAGGATCCACTGCCACACGTTAACATCCTCTCAGATCATAACTTAATCTGAACGTGGCTTAATCACTCCACGGTTTCCGATGGAGTGTTGCACAACTAAACGACATACCTTACCAATCTCAGTAACAATTTCTACCAAACTTAGGCTCGTAACACTCTTTGAGTCATCAAAGGAAACTTTTCCTAGTTCCACTGCATTTCATACTCACCGAAATGTTGACAATTTCGAGAGTCACCTCCAATGATCTTTCTTGCTACTACTCTACACTCGTGGCGCCAAGAACTGCCGCTAGGTCAAAAATTCCTAACAAGTAGGGTCACTACTCAAATGACCAATGACCAGAGCAACGCCAACAAAACTTTAATCCTCTCAGGATTTCCTTAAATTAACCTCAATAATTGATCTCCCAGATCTTAATCCTTATTCCCCATATCAAGATTGAGAATATTTCATGTCACTGCAGTGAGTGTAACTTATAAACCCCCAAACACAACTAAGTACACCTTCGATTACAATACTTGATTAGACCACAGCCAGTGAGTGCACAAATTCCCCTGCCATTAAGCTCAGTTAATCACCTTCAACGAAACCAAGTGTCATAACGGACGACTTTGGTTGCATGTTGAAGCTTGAGCAACTACAAACATTCTCTCCTTCTCAACAATTCAGTAAACCTTGCCCCACTGCTGTCACTTCATCACTTTCGTGCATTTAGCCCAGAAAACATCAGACCACCTACTAACGACATTTAATAATTTCACAACCATCATAAAAGTCGGAGCCACTAACAATAACCTCCTTCCGACTTGTACTTAAATGGTTAGACCCTTTACTTGACGTTTAGCACAGAACTGCTAATCAAACGTCCTTAATCTCCGTTCTCAATAAATGGAACTCTCATGACACATTCTTAAGATGATGTCATCATCAGCCTGAGTCACTTACCTGATGTCATTTTTGACCACACACAGCTGTACACCATAATTATGCTTTACATGTATGTGCTACCCAAATTTCAGCTTTACCACTTCCCTACACAGGAGGATACACGTGCTCCTGTGGGGTATTCCCATGTACAACTTCGGCCGTCGAAACAATACCGTTTGCACAATGACCGGTTCCTACACCACAATAATACAAAGTCAATCAAGGCTCGTATCCCTATCTCCGGTACCCCAAGCACTCTTGGTCCACGACCCGGTGGCTTATTGCCACTTCCAACATGTTCCTTTAAATCCTGAAACCAATTACGCTTAGCTACAACTGATAACACTCGCTCGATCTGTAAATCGGACTCTAACACAGCCAACCTGGAGACTCCTCCACAGGTGTACCAATTAAAATACTTTGATCACATGTGGATAACCCACCTTATGGTTGACATGAGCCCCAAGATCTGGTGACACAATTTAATTACTGCCTCCACGATAAATGGTCCAATGATCATTGTCACCAACCATTCAAATCACGCTTGGACTCACCAACAAATCAAACCTTCTAGTACCCCAATCATGGGTGGCTGGAGCGAAGAGAATCTGGTCGTAGCTGATGACAACGATGTCAGCACCAAGATTGACCCACGTCATTAGTCTCAGTGGTTGTCCCATAAAGCATCAAGTGACCAAACTAGCCTTTACTTCCTTAACATTCTCCAATAGTGCCACATCATGGACTAGTCACTAGATCCAAACCACAAAAATAACAACACTCAACTTCCTTGAGTCATTCCACTTTCAAGTGTCCGTTGGTTTCTCTGAAACCACACTAATGACGAACCTCAACAAAGTCGTGGCAATCGTCAAAACTCAATATTCATCCTTTCATCCTTTCATGGCAGGATGAAATCTCTTTCATTAACTCGTATGACTCTCCACTGCTGAGAGTCTCATAACTCGAACACTAAAGTCTCGCCTTAGGTTTCGGCAACATCCCTGCCAACAACCATGGCAGCCTTTCAGGTGTGAATTAACCGTTTCACCACCGAGTACTCACACATAAAGCTCAAACGTTAAACAACGTGAGTTTCCGCTCGATCCCCAACTCAAATCTCAATAAATCAATGGGGAACACATAAACATATAAACGTAACGAGCTTACCTTGTTCCTTACAGGAGTTCATAGTGAGGTCGGCGTACTGAGGCATAGTCTTGAAGATTCGATCGTTTATAGGACCACTCGGTCCATATCTCAATCAGGAAGTACTAACTCATATCCTCAATAAACACTAAGCGTCCAAGCATAAAATGCCGATGGATCCGCCGCGGTCGGACCATCACTCTATAGACACTAAGTGATACCAAGTATATGAGGTAGTAACAGGAACGATAACCTAATGCTCTGATACCATTGACAGGACCCACCCCGGGTTAAACCCCTTTAACCCGAAGTAAATCCTGCGGGGACCACCTCAAGGGAACTTCTTACCGAAACCCCCTTGAAATGGCCAACCCTTCCTACGTAACTAACTAAACCGGGTTAGTCAGAGCAGTCTACAGAGATGATTACCCCAAAGAATTTCGAGCAGCAACGGAATGATCGACTATGCCTCGACTCTCGTACGCGCTCGACCTCCTCTCAAGAACCCTGCATCACTGGGCATTTAAAAACGAAAGGCCCAGGGGAGAAACATTTAAAAACTGTTAGAGTGAGTGGACGAAAATGAAATATAAAAACTCTATTTCCTTTAATGCTCTCCCAAAACTTTAATGATTCAAATATCATTTATGCATGCCCACAATTACCAAATTTCCACAAACGCATGACAAGGTAAACAATTAAAGAATATGGGAAGAGAAATGTTCACCAAACATAATAAGTCTGACCTCTCAGACTAGGGTCGGAGCTAAGAGCTCTAGTAGCGCCCTCACGCTACGCTATGCTAGCTAGATAAAATAATACGGTCAACCCTTATAATATCAACCTGACCTCTCAGGCTTGTCTGACCTCTCAGACCAGGGTCGGAGCTAAGAGCTCTAGAATATGTGATAACGGTCAACCCTTATAATATCAACCTGACCTCTCAGGCTTGTCTGACCTCTCAGACCAGGGTCGGAGCTAAGAGCTCTAGATAAAGTGGAAATGGTCAACCCTCATAGTGCACTACGTAGTTTGCCTGACCTCTCAGGCTAGGGTCGGAGCTAAGAGCTCTAGTAGCGCCCTCACGCTACTCTAACTAGCATATTTATTGGTCAACCCTTAAAATAAAAATTCATAACAAGACAATAATCAAATTCTCTTTCCAAAACAATTAATTAAAACAATTCCTTGTCATATATGCATAAAACCAATTTCCAACGAAGTCTCGGGTTCAAATCCATTCGAAGGACGGCCCTCACCGTCTATAACCATTTTCGGAAGAAATAGAAAATTGAGTAATAATGTAAATACGTTCAAGAACCCGAGAAGGATATAATTTTCGGAAACAATTATAAACACCATGCAATTAACTCAATAATTAAGGCATGCATTTATTTAAAATAATATGTCCACTCACAGTACTATTTCGACCTTCTTCCCGCTCGGAAAGCTCCTCGAGCGAAACTCTCGAACTACCCGCGTAGTCGAGCCCGTCTCACGTCTGACCAGAGACTGTACAACAAATCATCAAATTAGTCATACCACAGTTGACTTGGTCTTTTTCTAGTTTGACCAGGAAATCCTATTTGACCACATGTTGACCAAGTTCCTTTCTTAAAGCACTTTAACCTTTTTGACTTCCTTTAATAATTCACTTGACAGGGTTCACACATGGTAATTTGTGAAATTACTATGGACACCCATTCAACCACTTCACTAATACCTTAGGAGTCCTTAAAATACTTCTTAGAACTTATCCGGCAATAATCGATGGTCGGAATAATATTTAATTATCCGCCAATAATACTAAACTAGAACAATTCCAAAACCTAACCAAAACTCCTCCAAAAATTACCAAATTTTAACCATAGACTCCTCACAATATGTACTAATTAATGGGCATGAAAAACTGCCCAAAAAGTGGCGGCACCGCCGCCGGCAGAAATTCCGGCTAAAATTCAGGCGACCTCCGATCGCCACCAAATTTTACCAGTAGCTTCGTCTCATCAATTGGAACAACTTTCTAGTTCAACTCGAAGGCCAATTCGGCCTCTAACTAGGTCAAAAACTCGATGAACAGTAGACCCCGAAAATTACACTACCAAACTTCAAATCCACAATTCTCCCTACACACTTCAAATCAAGCTACCAAATTCTAGGGGATTGTAGTACACCTAAAACCCATCCTAAACATATAAAGAACTCAACAATTGGTGATCAAGGGAGGGAGAAATTCAATCCCGAAAATCTACTGTACACACCAAGAACAAATCGGAATTTCTCCCGATTTACGGCGAGTTAGGTCGGAAAGCTTACCTAGGATTGAAGTAGACTCGGAGGCCGAGCTTTTGGGACCGGTGCGCCGGCGGTTGGTGGCCGGACGGCGGCGCTAGGGCGGTCGGAAGCTCGGCGCAGTTTTCCGTCGGGGGAGAGGAGAGAGAGCCGGGTGAAAATCTGATTTTTCACCCCGGTAACTCCTATATATAGCCGTTTTACCGCATAGTAACTTTATACTTTTGTTCATAACTTTCTCATACGAACTCCGATTTGAGCGTGCTACGTGTCCACGAACTCGTAACGACGCCCTCTACAACTTTCAAGAAGGAAGTTTTCCCAAATTCTTGACTTAACGAAAAGTCAACTTCACGATCATTGTACGGTTAAACGGTCACTTTAAATGGTAAAAGACCAAAGTAACCAACCGTAAAATAATTCCGGGATCGGGATGTGACAATGGTACTACATTTCGATCCAGAACACACACACACACCAATGCGAGTAAAAGAGTGTGGTAAAAATGTAAATCATGGAGCTCATACTTTTATAAATAAAAAGCCACTAACCTAGAAAGGTTACGGCTCACCTATGGTACCTGGAAATACCGACTCCAAAACAAACACCAATCTCTCGTTTCTTAAAGCGTCCACGTTCTCGAGTCGTACTCCAAGTCATTCGATAACTGTAGAAACGATCTGTTAAAACAAGTCTCTAGAAATATCATTGAATTTGACTCATTCCTGGTTTGACCAGGGTTGACCAAGTTTGACCAAAGGTTGACCAACTTTTTCGTGAGTTGACTTGGAATTTACCATTTGACTAAAGGTTGACCATTAACGTTCTTTCAACGTGTTCGACTTAACTTCCGGTTAAACGAACCGAGTCATTTTATTTTACTTCTTACTAAACGTTAAACACTTAGACATCGCTTATTAACTCGTTGAATTACTAAGGACACATATCTTAACGATCACTAGTCTGTTTTAGTAATCGTCAATTTCGTTTAACCAACATGTTACGTTTTTCATTAACTCGAACATATTGAATCACGTTAATTCACAATCATTACTATGTACATCCAAGAGGGTTTCCTTAATTGGAAAACTTTCCTAAAATAGAAAGTTTCCAAATATAGTAAGTTTCTATTTTTATGTAATTTAACCGGTTAACCCTTATTGACTTTTCTTTTACCGGTCAACCTTCCAAAAATGAAAAGTTTCTCAAAATGGAAACTTTATATTTCTGATTTTTCAGTAGTTCCAAATTAATATTTAAATAAAGTTCTACGGCTCAAAAATAAACGAGGGAAACTGATTTCTACCTCTTCAGCATTCTGCCAGAACATTCTGCTGATTCGTCGGATTTCGATTACTTTTCAGAAAAACGGCCATAGTCTCATTGCTTTCTTCAAACCTCAAGTTCTTGACATGCAATAACAAATTTATCATCAAATCAACCAATCTCCAAAACAATACCTAAACTTCTCCCAACCAAAATTAACATGCAAAACACAAAATCATCTCCAATCCATTTATTCACAACTAAAATTCCAAATCGGATTAAGTCTCTACCTTCTTCCTCTTTCCAAGACTAAAACCACAGCAGCAACTCCTTTGATTTCACCGATCTGCCGCCATGTAGTCCGAGCTCCGAAACCTGCAATGTTGTCGGGCTCCTCCAAGTTCTTTGCTCTGCCATAGAGACTCATCCGAGCACCACCAAAGCTGCTCTTCCTCCTCAATCACACCAACAATGCAAAAACATCATCAACCACAACAACTCAATCTAACATCCAAAATTCATCCTACTACAAATCTAGAAACTCACAACCAAAACTACCTCACCTTGGATTATCGAAGTCTCTCCCTCCTTCTTCTTCTTCTTCTTCTTCTTCTTCTTCTTCTTCTTCTTCTTCTTCTTCTTCTTCACCGAGACCTAGCCTCGGCCCGCCCTTCTGCTTCGGGTCCAAGCTGCTGCTCCAGCCACCTCCTCCTTGTCACGACGTCGTTGCTGCCGAGAACCGAGGGAGAAGACTCGCTGGAGAACCATAAACTGAGAAAACGAAGAGGGAGTGAGAGTGGGTTCAAAATTTGATTAACAAGGCTCAAGAGGAACCGAAATCAAGAGAAGAGGAATGAGTTTACCTTAGAGAAGCAAGAACCACACTGGAGAAGGAAGAATCGGCAAGGGGACCGATTTAGGGCTTAGGGATTGACTTTCGAATTGGAGAGGATAGTGAGTGCATGTCGAGATCGAGGGCATATGTAGAGAGAGGAGAGTGAGGCGATCCTGTTGATGGTCTTAGATCGATTGTCAGTGGCAGGAGGCCGGCGACGTGGTGGCTGGGTGGTGGACAATGTCGTTGTCTCTCTCGAGCTCTCTCTTCTGTTTCGACAGAAATGGGAGGGAGGAGATAAGGTTTTTAACCTTATATACAATGGATCAATGGCTCAAAATGAAGGATGAAGCTAAGGACCAAGAATAAAATTTGGTTTTAAAATCAGAAAATAGTATTTAAAATAGAGAATGTAATTTATAAAATTACCCAAAGCTTCAGAAATGTGTAGAAAATAGACGGAGTGTCCGAAAAATATTCCAAAAATACTGGAAGACTTCAGAAATGTGTAGAAAATAGACGGAGTGTCCGAAAAATATTCCAAAAATACTGGAAGACTCATGTCGATGCGTACTTTGATATCGAGTCCTCAAATGAGAAATTTGAAAAATTTAAAAAAAAATCAAAAATGAACGTGGTCGTTCAGTGGTTAAGTTACCGAGCGCGGTTTAAACCTCAGTAACTACGGTAAAAACGTACGGGGTCTCACAGTTTGTCTTAGGTATTAAGGTAAAATGGGATAGAAAACGTGGCTTACTTGGTTTGTCACAAGCAAGTTATATATAGACTGTTATGAAACGTTTTAGAATGTAAACTTGTGCTGAAGAAGAAGTCCCTATGTCCAAAAGTGATAAATTGACCAAAAACAAAATTCCTAAGTCTGATGCGCAGAAAGATAGCTTGAATTTAAAACCATATGAACCTCTTGTAGGTAGTCTGATGTATGCTTAATTAGGTGTACACTAGACCAGATATAGCTCTTGCCGTTAATGTGCTTTCCAGATTTCAAAGCAATCCTGAAATTCAGCACAGAAATGCGTGGAAAAAGGTTATAAGATATCTCCAGAGAATCAAATACCACATGCTTATTTATAGGGGAGTGAAAAATTTAGTTCTAGAAGGTTACACAGATTCAAACTTTGTTGAAAACTATCCAGATTCAAATAAGTCTACGTGTGGATATGTGTTTATGATAGCTGGAGGTTCAGTTGCATGAAAACCATGAAACAAAGCTTCATAGCTACTTCTGCCATGCAAGATGAATTAATAATTGTTTATGAAGGTGTGTGTGAAGGTTTTTGGATTATAAATTTTCTAATGGAGACCAAGATTCTGAAAAATGCGATTTCTAACAAGCTGACAGTCTACTGCGACAATGAAGTTGCTGTGTTCTTTTTTAAGAACAGTAAGAGATCAGTTCATTCAAAACACATTGATCTTAAGTATTACAGTGTCAGGGGGAGATTCAAGTATGGCGAAGTTGAGATTTTGAACATTGATTCAGAGGATCATTTAGCCCATTCTTTCACCAAAGCTTTAGCAGTTGGAGTCTTCAAGAAACACTGTGCCAATATTGGTGTTCTTGATAAGTTAGATTATGAAATGTAGTGGAATCATTCAAAATTCAATTAGATTTTCGTTGTGTTTTGTTCTTGTATTTTGTTTTAGTTTTGAGTTTATGACTCATTGATATAAACTTGATTTCTGTTATCAATAAAGTTGAAGTCTTCAGTTCTTAACGGTTGATGCAACAATACATCATTACAGCTTTTCACCATTACAGTGTTACAACATTACAATGTTATGTTTGTTCTGAAATAAATTGCATCATGTTCAATTTTTATTTTATCAAGTTGTTATGAATTCTGGTGGTTGGTTATATGTAGAATTTGTTATGTTCATATGTTGCCTTTAAGTTAATAAGTATATAGCCATTTTTGAAATTCGGTACTTGTGATTTTGGAGTTTTTGTTTAAAACCATTTCATGGACAGAGAGAATTTTGACAATGCAGTTTAATATATATGTGAAATTTTCGTTAGCTCTATTCAGTTCATATCTTGAACTCTTGTGCTTTGCAAGAACTTGTATTGTGGTCTTCAATCTACAGATTTTATTAAGTCTGTTAGAATTTTAGATTCAGTGCTTGCTACTTTAAAGTGACTGAGTTGTTACTGTCGAATTTTCTTACACTGTTTATAACTCACGCATGCTCTTCAGTGTAGTGCTTAAATTTTGTTTTGGTTCAATTGTTGCACATAAATATTGTATAACATATTCTAAGTATTACGAGTTGTATAAAGAATGTAATAGTAGCATTGTTCTCATCATAAGACGCATTCAGTCTCTATCCAATTTAAAAAACACATTACATAAAAATAAAAGCTACTGCAACAAGTCATAACAGTCTCTATCAAACAAGTCATAACCGTCTCTATCACACAAGTACTTAAATCCATCGATATATATTAATTATGTATTTACATATGTAAAACTATATAAAGTTGTTTTACTATCTCCGCCACAACGTATCTGATGCGTCACAAACGACACAAACCCATGGGGCCCAGACTTAAATAGTAATCTGCCGGCCCTTGTTTGTACGAGCTGGCGGGCGAGTTCCGTTGCTTTCTCCGCCACTTTAATTATTGCTACTTTTTTACTCTTTACAGTTCAACTACAGTTCCGAAGCTTCCTCGTATCGACATGTGTACCTTTCCACCATCACTCGACTAGCGTCAAATTATATTAAACCCACAGATCTGCTTGTCCACTTCACTCAGCATCAACCCTAAAAGTCTCCCAATTCCCAAATCTCAGTTTCCAGAAATTCTCCAAATTGGTAGCCGAATTCTCAAACCTGACGTAGGTTTCAATTCTCCACAGAGAATGTAGATTGCAGCTTTTGATTGTTAACATGGATCCGGGGGCGTGGTACGAAACGAAGCCTGCAAAGGTCTCCAAAAGGGTGTGGTTAGTAATTAACAAATCAATGGGATTCCTCGTGGGTGGGAATCACACCTCCTCCAGGTTTATGATTTGTGATTTGTGATTTGTGTGAAAGAAATGGAGCTTCTTCATGGATCTCTAGCCCGGCGCGTGTTATTTATGGCCGCCGCTATGTCTGTAATTCCCTTGGTTCACATTCTGTCCGGGTCTTACTTGAAAATGTTTACTATTGGCTGTGCCTCCGAATTTGGCTGGGACAAGGTCACCTTGGACCCGACTAAGTTCATGTTTCAGACCCGGTTTCTGAATCCCATTTGGGGCGCCTTCGATGCCGGCAAGTGCAAGCAGGATGTGAACTTGACTGTCACTGTGGTCAGAGAGCTAATGGGCAAGCAGCTTTTAAATGGCGATAAGGCTCTCTGTGTTGGTGAAGGGTCGGCATCGGCCGTGATGGCGTTGCAGGATTTGGGGTTTCCCAATGCGCGTGGTGTTTATGAGCACAGATTCTTCTCCCTCAAGCGCAGACAGTTTGTGTATGAGATTGACTATGAGGACAAGTCTTTTGACTTTGTGTTGTGTAGGGATCTAGACAAGGTTTCTGTCCCTGCTCTGCTTGTGCTCGAGATTGAGCGTGTTCTTAGCCCAGGTGGAATTGGGGCTATGCTTGTTGGTAGCAGTGGTTTGGTTCAGAGTAGCCTGATAAGGTCGGCTACCCCGATTTCTTCGTTGCTGAAGAGTTCCAGTGTCGTGCATGTTAATTATATCAGAAATTTCATACTGGTTGTGTTCAGGAAGAGTTACGAAAATGCTGGTCTTTTTGAGCAGTATCGCCTGCCAGCAGACTGCCAATCCCTCACAAACAATAGACCTTTCATTGCGAAAATGGAGCCACTTGTGATGGAAAAGTCTGTGGAGGATGTAGGAATGGCTATGTATCTGCCTAATGTTCTTGATGTTTCTTCAAAGAAGCGGTTGGTCTATATCAATATTGGGGCAGCAGAGCACCTGAAATCAAATGTCACAGACTGGTTCCTGCCTTCATATCCGATAACGCACAAAGCATTCCATGTTTATTTTGTTGACCACAACACTTCTGTGCTATTGTCCTATGTCAAAAAGCCGGGAATCACCTTTGTTTATCATCCAGGGCTGGCTGGAATCAAGGAGAAGAACAATGTTAACATCGAAGGAGAAGCAGAGCCCTATGTTGCAGATGAAGGGTTTGATTTTCTTGACTGGTTCAAAGAAACAATCCAGCATGCCGAGTTTGTGGTGCTCAAGATGAATGCAGGCAGTGTAGAATTGAAGTTCCTAAGGGATCTATTTGAGAGTGGAGCAATTTGCTTTGTCGATGAGCTGTTTCTTCACTGCTCTGGCAACATAGACGGGGAGGGTCCAATGCCGGTGGACTGCATGGACATCTTTAAGAGCCTCCGAAGCAGTGGTGTGTATGTGCATCAGTGGTGGTGGTGGGGAGAAGACAACCCCGTCGATGTTCTGTGATGGTGACGTGTTTGATCGATCGATCATCTCATGATGCGATCATGTTAATTAACTAAGTTATCGAATTGCTTTTGTGGTTGGGGCAATAATTATTAAGCTAAATAAGCAACCACCGTCGTTTTTTGTGTTGTGTTTGGTGTCTTAGGATGTCTTATAGGATGAATTAAAATCCGAGACTCCCACATTGTGTTGTCACTTTGTTGTGGTTGGTTGGCCTGTTAAGCTTTCCAGCCGAACAGTAAGTTTTTAATCGTTTGATGTGTACTTGTTTATATGGTTTTGCCTTTCATTATTGTCTGCTTCAAGCTCATTTTAAATTAGCATGGACTGTCTTAGACACTGAGCGACTGGACGCCGCCTTGAAAAAACTTCGTACTCATATATAGTAAAAGCGTGGAACCTAGGCCTGTACTCTAATATTCCAAGTTGATCAAGGAAAAAGATGCCTCAATGGCCCTGTACAAAGAAAAATTAAGATGAAAAAGTACCTTAACTCGTCCTTAAACCACAAGATGGAGTCTCTTCTTGAAAAGTCTGGCTGAATGGCTCCATAATCTACTAACAGTTTATTCATTTGTGTCATAAGATGTAGCATTCTGTTCGTGCCTGAAGTCGGCAAGCACTGCATTTCCCTCAAATGACAGGAAATGAAAGCTTAAACTTCTAATGATATCATTTCAATTTCATCCAACAGAAAGCGAAACCGAAAATTGATGCCACAAAATAGCATATGATTGATTATCTGTATTGATCTTCATGAAATCTGAAAAGTACTTTCACCAGCAGAAACCTTGTGACTAAAGCAAACCAAGCCCAACTGTTGACGGCATATATTTAAGACTAGTAACTAAATTCATACATCATTGCACGTCTTTGGAGCTGGTACAACACAGGATGTTCTCTGTGCAAATTTCATACAGCATACCTTTTTAACTCACTGAAAGCCCGAGTGTAGCAAAAAGAAATGAAACTGCAAAAGAGACCAACGGAAAAAGCCAAAAGGATTATGTACAAATTGATAGTGGTGGAGCTCATGCTCTCATTCCTCTGAACCATTGTTGACGTTTATTTCCAAAAGCCTCTCAACTGGTTGCCGGCAAATTGGGCATCGGTTTGTCTGGTATCTCAAAACCTTGGCACAGCCACTGCACATACACTGCAGCAAGAACAGAAATCCAATCAATAATTAATCGAGAAGAAATTCCCATGCAAAGCACATTCATGTTGAGAATTTTTATTGACTTGCAGAATTGGATGGATGCAAGGAAGATAACTAGCCCCTTAAATCTAGGATTCCAACAACAAAATAAATGCTTTACTCTTTTCTGATCTTTTCGTTTCTCACAGCAATCATTTAAGCAATCTTCTCTTCTCTTCTGAGTAATCTATACATATGCCTTGTGCTAGTTTTGCTCTTTTTTTGTGTGGGTTTCTGTTCCTTCATTTATAATTTTTAAGTAGATACTGCTCCATGCACCTTCAGTTAGGTACTTGTACACCTGAATAAAAAATTTCTATTATGCCAAACTCTAAATAGAAAGGAGGGAAATGTAATTACCATGTGCCGGCATGGAAGAACAGTTGTGTCCCGTGGTTCAGACAGGCAAATGACACATTCTTTTCCTGGGTCGTTCCCGTCCAAGTCATCCTCGACTGCATTCCCAATGCCATATATCTCCTGTAGTTCATACCTCATCCCACTAACCCAAAGAATCTGCTTGACAACCCTCACTTGGAATTCACCTTTCTCCCTCTCAAATACAGCCTGAGTTATCTGAGAGTTGGTTGCTACAGATGCAGAGTTACCCTCTGATCCATCATGCTCGGGTGGGGATGACTCTGCCTTCACTGCTAGAGGATACACATCCAACCCCACTTTCATTAACTCTGTCTTGTCAAACATTGAGAAGTTAATTCCAGTTCCAGGGGGTTGTTTGAACTTCTGGCCCAAACCTTGTTGAAAATGTACCGTCACAGGTGGAAGGAGGCCAAACTTCATTGGTGTAAGGTTACAGTCCTCGCCTTCTTTTGCAAAGAAAATGATGGTGATGCTGTTCCACAGAGAAACATATTAGGAAACATAATGATCAGATCATGTCATAAGATTAAGAAAATGCAAGGCACATACACAATAGTACACAAACTCGCCTTCTTCAGTATGCACGTAAAATGAATATCAAGACTATGGCCAAAAAAAGATGTACTACTGCATGTCCTTGGACAATTCCATAACGAAAGTACAAAACTAACTAATGTTATCGCTACTCATACCAGTCGTAAGTACAATAAAATATTGAAAAACAATCATTTGAATACTTTGAAGCAAACAAAAGAATGACATTGGGGTTTAATTTTATACACATATATACTACCCTAATCAAGGATATGTATACATAATACCAGTATACAGAATACCAGGAACTCAAGTACTAACTTCCACAAGACATATAGTTGGTTTAAAAGCCAAATCTGTGTATCTCATCTCTACCAAAACCAAATAGAGTCGAAAGCCCTAATATCATGATCTTAGATAGCCCAAACTCATATTTCAAGCAGATTCCTCTAGGATCAAATTTGTCTAAGTTAGAAAAGAGTTCTGCAAATCCTAGTATTGCAGAAAGCAAAACACAAGTCATCACCATCCACACTTCCCCCATCGCCATAGTCAAGACAATTCTGCCCTTCACTCAAACAAGTTTCAAATTTCATCAATCTGAATCTACCCCTCATTCCCATCCCTAATTGGCATTACAGAGAAAGCTGCCATCAGCTATGATCATAATAACCCCTCCAGAATGGCAATGACCCTTCAACTAGTTTCCAATAAAACTCCAAACAAACATTCTATATCCAGCAACCAAACAACCCCATTCATCACAAACTAATCAAATCCTACCAACTTAACCAAACATTTAATAAACAAAACCGAAAACCAAACACATTCAAGGACTAAAAAGCTCTGATCTTTCCGTACCTTCCAGCAACAGTGGCATCAAAAGTAAAAGACAACAGAAAGCTCCCGGGGTTCTCCTCATCCGGGTCAACCCTCAAAGACTCCTTCTTCAAATTCACGTCGTTCCTTATCGTCACCGCCTTCTGGTGCTCCACGTACGGCGTCGGCGCCTGCATCACCGGCCCGCACCGGTACCTCCCGCCGCCCCAGTTCGGGTCCATCTGCGGCACCCGGTGGTGCTGATCGTACGGCGCCGGCAGCGGTGGCGCCGCCGGGTAGTAACTCGGGTACTGGTAATACCCTCCCGGGTTCTGGTTCGGGTACTGGGCCGGGTACGGCGTCGCGGCAGCGAAGACATAGCGGTTGGCGGAGATTTCGGGCTGAGGTGGGGCGGCGGAGATTTCGGGCTGGGATGGGGCGGAGATTTCGGGCTGAGGTGGGGCCGGCGGCGGCGGAGTAGGGTGGCTGTGGCGGTGTCTCCGGCGAGAGGAGTTGCCTCTGCTACTGCTCATGTTACCCATGTTGGGAAAGTTTGGATTTTTAAGAAGGAGAAAACAGAAGCAGATAGAAAAGCAGAGAAATTTTGAGTCAGAGATTTTCAGAAGGGTTTTTGGGAGGGAAGTGTAAAAGGGAAAGAGGGAAGGAGGATGTGACAAGTCACAAAATACCAATAATGCAGAACAAGAGAGAGAGAGAGAGATGGAAGGAAAGGAAGAGAAGAGAATCTTGTTATTATAGTGATGGTTTTTCAGTGGGGGATATAGTGGGATCGTGTAAAGCTCCACCCACAACACTTGTTCTAATCCTAATCATCGTCTCTGTCGACTCATTACATTCATGGAAGGGGAGGAGTTGATGCTCAACAGCTAAAGGGGGAGATGTAGTAGTAGCTAGCTAGAGAAAGAGACCCTTTTCGCTTTTCATGTGTGCGTGGTGATTAGGTTATGCACATGAATAATGATCAGCAACCGATATGGAATGTGTTGCTGAACCTTTGCGTAGGTATAACGTACTCTCTTGTGGTATAGTTATTCCGAGAATGTTTTGTAGGGTTGAGATTTGACGGGTTTTTGTTTTGTTTTTGTGTAATGTGTCTGGATTTGGAATCGAATGCCACAACGATGATTTGTTTGGAAGAAGAGGGTTTCGCATTGGATGCTAATGTCTCAAGGAGAAGGAAAACGATTAATGAAGCTATTCATCCTTGCTAGTTAATTTCGCATTAGGTTTTGTTTCTTCTTTTTGTTTTAGGAGCATTAGATTTTATTTCTTTTTTTAGTAAGGGAGAATAATCTTTTGCATAAAATACGAAAAGTCAAACCCCAAACCAATGAATTAAAAAGTAAATGTTCATTCTAATACAAAGCATACTTACTAATGCCTAAATACACAAATTTTTATTAAATTTATAATAAAATAATATTTTTGAGACATTTTTACCCTTATTCCTTATACACACTTAGTGAAAAGAAAAAAGAAGTGAGAGCATATTTTGTCGGATCATCTCCAGTCTCCGGTCACCAACCGTCGGACTCCGGTCACCGGACGCCGGAAAATGACAAGTAGCCTGAATTTCGTCGGATTTTTTTACTAGGGGTAATAAACATGTACAAAAAGTTTACTGGGGCTATATCTACATCAAATCCAAGTCTACTAACCTCAGTATACTCCAAATTTAAATCTACTAACCCTAGTATACTACAAAACCAAATCTACTAGCCCCAATATGCTCTAAATCAAGTCTAATAACCCACTGAATACATCAAAACCAAATTTACTAACCTCATTATACTTCAAAACTAAGTCTACTAACCCCAATATTTCATTAAATCCAAGTCTACTAACCCCAGTATCGATTTTTCCTAGCCGACGTGTAGACTACATGACCACATCTGGATTTGACGCTGCTCTTCAGACTCAGTGTTGCAGCAACTGGCGAGGATGAGGCGCAGATTAGGTGGAGGGGAGGATGAGCTCATCAGAGATGACGGAGGCGGGGATGAGGTCTTCGGAGATGGTGGAGATGAATGATCTGTGAGTGACAGTTAGAGAGAGAGAGGAGATCATAAGAGAAAAATTAACAGATGTGATTAATAAAGTTTACTACCCTTAGTAAACTTTTACTTGGGTAGTAAACTCGAGCAGATGAACAAAGTCGAGACATTGATAGTAAATTGCTAATTACACGAGATAAGAATCTAAACAGGAGAAACAATCATAAGAAATTATGAATTCCTTATTTTTGATTAAATTTCCAAAAATTTACCCGCATAATGAAAAAGAGCTGAAAAAAGACAAAACAAAAGAAGAAAACAAATAAGTAATAAAACATCGCCAAGCTTTACTGCCATTAGTGTACTTTTTCGAAAACCAAACATTGTAGCAGTTGCACCAAAGAACCAAAATAAGGCAGGGATTGAAACAAAAGACTACCCAACCAAATAAAATGTAACAAGATGAATTGGACCATAAAAACCGTTCAATGAACCACAAGATCCAAACATGTGAAGTAGGATGCGACGGGTGTAGAGGAATGGAAGGACGAGAACCAAACGTTCTGATGGGTCTGTGTGTGTTCTTTGGTGGACTCTTGGGCTTACTAAGTTGGGTTAGGGTTTTTAATCTGAGCCCAACCAACAGGTTCTTAGCTTTTGTCTAATTAGAATAATTTCTTAAGGATTCTAGATAGGTCTTGATCCATGCAGATTATGATGTTTCTTTTACATTAGATAGTGAAAACTTTTGACGCACTGCAATTGAGCGTCTTGACAACAAAAATTTGCATGCAAAATTATCTCTATATAGGGTAAGATTATAGTTTATAAGCCCATCTTTGATAAGCGAAAATGTGTACAATGTACTGGTATGTGAATCACCTTTGGGTCTGTATCGATGTCATTCTGGCTTGCGAATATTAATATAATGGGTAAGTCTACCTGTCTAATAAAAAAAAAGATTCAAACATGCGATTCACCAAAAATCGGCCCAAGGCCCTCTTTCAACACAACTACTCGCTATCGCATCTGGTCAAGCCAACCTCCGCTGAATAGTCAGCATCTTTCTACTCCTTGGACCCCAAGCCTAACTGGGTGATCCCTCAATTACCACCCTAGGTTTGGGCTTATTCCTATGACCACATGGGCGACCCCTCTTCTTTGGGACCTCCCTAACTGGAACCATTCGAATATCCACCAGATCGTCCACAAGTCTCCAACAAGATCCTGACCTCCATCCGTTAGACGTTTCCCAATACATGTATGATTAACGCCACAAAATTTGCGCTCCAACCCATTAGACACCCATCAAAGTTACGCCTGAGAGGAAGCCCAAAATTGTAGTTGACCCAGTAAAGAAAGGCAGTCTAGTATCACGGGTTAACATGCCATGCCCCAATTCTGTTTCAAAACTATCACCCAGTCAAACCTGGATCGTTTCCGGTCGAAAAAGTTAGGGGCTTCAATGTTGAAAACCTAGCCGTCACAATATGTGTCGCTGCTTCCTCGACGTCCTTTTTCTCCCCAGCTCAGGCGTTGCCACAATACTCCAATATTATGAAGGACTAGAAAATTTGATTCATAAAACATCATTTTGAAAAACTCATACGGTGAATTTCCTATGTTACGCTTATTGAGATAATTGAAAATTTTAGATAAAAATGTGTTAACACAGGGTGGAAACCATCCTCTTGTGCCTGAAAAGAGACCTATTGCCTGGTCGCCGGAGGTCGTAACGCCCCACACGCAGCCTCTAACAGCAACCCAGGTGCATGAACTGCTAGAAACAGAACCGAACGTGCCAATCAAATCCTCCCCGGATCACTTTCCAGCCCCTCGAATGGAGGTGCTGGGGAGGACCTCTTTACCAGTCCCACATCGAGGAGGGAAGGCGCGGTTCCCAACGCACCTCTATATAGACAACAAATGGCTTCGGAACAGGTAAGGTAAGGTTCTTCTATCCCAAAACTCTGCCAAGTCACTTACCTACAACGACGCTAACTTAGACATCAGAGAGTCGAAGACTGGGCTCACCCCAGTCCTGACTCCTAACGCTGTTGTTACTTGTGTAGGGTCTCGAATAGCAAGACTAGTGGTACTCTATCATCCCAAACTCTCGTAGCAGGAGTAACAGCTGGCGCTAGGAGGATTATTTTCCTTTCTTTACGTCCTGCCAGCCCTATTCTAAGCACTCATCATGGTTGAGATACTAGGCAACCCTAGTGATCTAGAACCACATGTTGAACAAGTTATCTTTAACCAAGAAGAGATCCCCAATGAGTCTATCCCAACAGTCACACCCCTCATTCCCCATACAGATCTAGCTACAGCCCTAGAGATCTTGAAGAAAGATTTCCATCAGTTCTGAGAACAAATTTCTAAGGAACGCGCCGAGGCCGAGGGTTATTATGCTTGGATAGCAGAACTTGAGAAATAACAGTTCTTATTACGAGCTACACTCGAGCACAACAATGGTTATAATGAGACTATAGAGTGTGCCACACAAGCTGTTAGAACGCCCGACCTCAGGTTTAATTCTTTCTTTCCTCACAGTACCCATAGCCACTCTGTCCCTTTGGAAAACCCCTGTCAAGTAATCTATATTGGTCACCCCATAACCAACACTTCATTCTCGCAACCCACTCCATAGCCCACCATGGAAATTGAGCTCAACCCTAACTCAAAGCGAACTGGTCTTTCTCAGCCAAATGCTGGACCCAACACCTCTAATCCCTTGCCCGTCCCAAGCTCTTCCCTTAATATGCAGATTCGCCTCCTCCTTCAACTTAGTAACATTGTCAACCAACCGGTTTCCTGAGTTGACAGTGTCAAGAGTCGCAATGCTCAGCGTCCCATATTCTCGGGACACGAATATAACTAGTCTCCATTCACGTTGTGAGTTCAACTCGAGAAGCGACCTCCTAAGTCCAAGCCACTTAAGATAGAAAAATATAGGGGTACTAGGGACCCGCATCTCTATCTCGAGACATTCATTTACCTTTGTGCCTCCACCCAATATACAGATTCTATAGCTCTCCATGCTTTTCAAAAAACATTGGATGATAAAGCTCTTAGCTAGTTCCTTAATCTTCTGGCCAACTCTATTGACAACTTTGAACATCTCTCGAAGTGTTTCCTCAGTCGTTTCATCTTGCACGCCAGCATCTACCGTAGTGTCGATGCCCTGTTCCAGATCAAACAATGCAATGAGGAAGACCTACATAGCTTGCTCTTCATATGGCAATCCGTCACAGCTCAGTGCCATAACTTGGAGCCCTCTGTCGCCGAGCAGGCCTTCCGTCAGAAAATTTCTTACTTGAGATCAAGAGAAATCCTCCCACTTCCTACAATGCATTAATGGACTTGGACATTCGGTGGGTAAGAGCTGAATATATCACCTTTGGTAATTCCCTAGGGGTCGAGACCTTGGCTCTACCAACCCCTACCTCGCGGCAGCTATTTCTGGCTAAGCATGACTTCTCTACATAAGGCGACAACCAGCGTTGGCCACCCCTTCTCGTCCCAATCATAGGGGATGTGGCCACCACAATAGCCAGCGAGATAGCGCACATCCTTATTGTACTCGTGACACTGATCCTAAAGGTCGCGACAACTCAGGGCCCACGTATGAGATCCATACAACCCTCACCACCACGTACAAAGACATTTGGACTCGCCACAAGGACTTTATTCGCCCACCACCCACAGGGTATAAATATTGTACCTACCATGACGACAATAGCCACATGATAGAGCTATGCTATGGTCTCCACAATGTTATTGAACATCTCATTCATAATGGATAGTTGCAGCAATATTGCACACTCGCCACTGGCGCCAATGCCATCGAACTCCATGGCCAGATCTTGAAACCAAGGTCTTAAATTTTGATGATTACGAAAATGTAGATATTTTAAAAATGTATATTTCGACGGAAATATCGATAGCATTAAAAAAATGAGGAAATTGACAGAAATTTGAAGAAAAACACGAAAATTTTAAATGAAATTTTAAGAGATATTTGTTTACTATATTATGTATTATATTTGAAAAGAAAACCTTAAATAAATATTGATCTATAGGGAGTTGTAGTAATTTAAAGTGAAAAAGTAAGTGATGAATCGTTAATAATGCTTAAAAGTTTACTTTAAACATTTTTTTATGACTGGAAACCAAAAGGGAGGCTAGGTCATCACGCCTTATATACATATGATATATTTCACATAAAATTAAATGAGTACTTAAAACCACGTAGAAAATCTATGAGGTACAAAATTTTCCCTATATTCATCATCTCTGTGTGTGGATTTTTCAGTGTATTATGAAAAATAATCATTAAATGATACCTCACATTTATAGTTTTGCATGTATTGACTTATATGCCAACTATACTGGCCAATGGAGACTGACCATGTGTTTTCATACTAGGAGTTGTAGTAGGCATTGACATCGCTTGACTTTGGCCATAACCATAATCATTAGAAGATTGTGCTTCAGAGTGTGACCACGAGTTATCATTTGATTGCACTCCATAAGCCACGGAATATATTAGATAATTAATGTATTGCTAGATTTTCACTGTAAGGGTATATGGTGGTTTATAAACTTTTAGGAAAAAAAATAAGGGATTAAAGTAAGGGTATGAATTAAAGTAATTGTTTAAATTTTAACTTATGGATTAGAAAATTTTGGGTAAAAAAATAAAAATGAGAATAAAAATTGGAAAGTTTAAGAAAATATCGAAAAATATAGGAAAATATCTGGAAAATTCGAAAATTTCGGACGAAAAATGTTTGGAATGTGAAAGATATTTAGGATGTACAAAATGAAATTTTCAACGAAATTTCGCTGAAAATATCAATTTTTAAGACCTTGCTTGAAACTTCAAGGTAAAGTCCCGAAACCCCCACCGCGGGAGTCCGGGTCCTAACGGCAATGTGAGACCCCATACTTTTTACCGTAGTTTACGACGAGTTACTGAGGTCTTAACCGTGCTCGCTAACTTGACAAGTTAACGACCACGTTCATTATCGAGTTTTTCTAAACTCTTCAAATTCCTCATTTAAAGACTCGATGTTGTAGTATATGTCAACACGAGTCTTCCGGTATTTTTGGCGCTTCTGTCTATTTTCTATAAATTTTTAAAGTTTCTGGTAATTATTAATTATCATTCTAGTAAATAATTTCTACCATTAAATCATTTACTTTTACTCTTCAGGAGGAACATCGGCTATGTCGGCCGGATTCCGACCATCTCAGGTGGTGTGAAGGCGCGTGGCTGCAATCTTATTCTCTCTTCTTCCTCCTCCTTTTCCTGCTCTTTCATGTTCCAATCGAGTTTCCTCTCTTTCTCTATTTTTCTGTGCTTCAAAGTCTATCAAATATTGATGCTGCAAAGCCAATATAATCTAAACACCATTGTCACCTTAATTAACCATCAGCTCCATAATGTACTTCCTCCCTCATTATCATTCCCAATCAACCTCTGCCGGACCTTCATTATCTCAATTCTTCCATTCCTTGAAATTAATATACAAACAACTAACATCATTTCTATAAATTGCAACTCCTTGAATCCGAACCGGGCATCCAGCTTCTCCATTTATAGAATTCAAGCAACACAAAAGCAACACAGCATACAATTCCTCAGCCCAAGAACACAGAAATCATCAACACAATCAGTGAACCCGAAATTATCAACTCCACCAATCTTAATCAGAAGTGAAAACCCGAAATATACAATCATGTAAATCTCGTAGATGAAGATTGATGGCTGACACGAAACCAGAGGTTGCTAGAAAACACAGAACGATGCATGAAAACCCAGAATCCTTTCTCTGCTCCATTCTCACTCCTCAAGGCTCGACTTGAAACATCTAGACCACAGAGACGTTCTCCAAGTCGAGTTGAAGCTACCAATACCCGCCTTGATATCCGTCGTGGCCTAAATCGTGAACTCGCCAGCGAACCCAGCTTCTCCTTCTCTTCTTCGAATCTCTTTCACCAAAGCTCCCTTTCCGAAACTAAGACCATATAGAGGATCAAGAGGAAGATACGAAGTCATCTCCACCAACCTTGCACATCTTCCTGGCGGGAGGACGAAACGGAAGTCGGGGCGTCAACTGCCGTGATTCGGGTCACTAACCCGATTTCGGTTAGATAAATGACCCGTTCTGATATAATCCCTTATATATATAACAATAGACGGCTGAAATTCAGCGTTTTAAAAGATCAGACAGCCCAAATCAAATGCTTCTATTTTTAATTAAATTTTTGGATAATACCAAACTTCTAAAAATTATTTAAAATAGATCCCATGTCTAAACGATGTTCCAAAAAATCTTACGAATTCATAACGACTTCTAGTTTATTCTTATGAGCTCAAAAAATAAAAATTGACAAACTAATATTTTGAAAAAAAATTAAAAACTACTAAGATATTCAAATAATAATAGTAATCAAAATAAAAAAATCCAAAAATATTTTCCATTTTAAAATAGAAAATCGACTTTTCAGGATGTTAGGCATATCCTAACGCCCAGGAGGATATTATAAGTCATTTTACGTTTTCAAATTTTTTAAATTATACATATATTTCAAAATGTTAATTAATTATTTTTTTCCAATCGGATTAGACGAATGTGAGGTAGGCTAGTGACGATGCGATGACTGCTATAGTGAGGGAGATATGGCCGGACACGCAGGAGGAAGACATGTCCCAAACCATGTCCCAGATCGACACTTCGGATCCCAGGGTTGGGGCGAGGATCATGGGCACAACATTCTCACTGCGAGGAAACAACTTCTATTGCTGGGGTCTATGAAAGAATAGCGAGGGGGCATTGAAGACCACTCCAAGATTTTAAAAAAAATGCAGCCTCGACCAGCAGCATGACAACTCAGCTAGAGGCGGAAGTTTAGATGCTACAGGAATAGCAAGCCCCCTAGACAACCTATATTGCCGCTTTACTGGAGTATAATACGGTAGTATATGTCACCCAGCAGGCAAAGCAGCAAATGTTCCAGTACTTAAAAGTTTTCAGCTGCCCAACTTTAAGGACTTCCGGCTCCGCCCATGCCTACACCTATACCCATACCTCAGCCGCTACAACCTCCTCAACAGCAACCTCCTCCTGACGCAGATATAGATTTAGATGATATATATTTTATATAGTTAAATAATTATATAGTTTTATGGTTTTATGAACAATTTATAAATATTTTTATTGAAAAACGTGTTGTCACTTTTGATGGTGTTTTTGGTTATATGAAATTGTTTTAGTGTAATTTGCAGCTTGCTTGGAATAATAATTTAGAAATTTTAGGGTTTTTTTTGCTGGAATAGACTTATAGCCGACGAAATTTACTATAATTCGTCGGCTATAGTATTTTTTTTTTCATGGTTTAGCCGACGAAATATGGCTTATTTCGTCGGGTATAATAATATTTAGCCGACGAAATTTACTATAATTCGCCGGCTATATATATATATATTTTTTCAATATATCGTCGACGAATTATATTAATATTTCGTCGGTTATAGTAATTTTTTTATTAAATACTTTACTGGACGAATATATTAATATTTCGTCGGCCAAAGTCTCAGGTTATAGCCGACGAAAAATTATTTCATCGGCTTTAGTATTACTTTAGCTGACGAAAAATATAAAAACAAATCGTCGGCTAAGTGTGAAACTATAGTCGATGACCACTCTTATTTCGTCGGTTAAAGTTAAGGCCGACGACAACATACCGGCTAGGAGTTTAGCCGACAGATTTTATTAACAGACCGACGAAAAATTTTCGTCTTTCGTTAACTAAAATGTTGATCTTGGTAGCGTGTCTTTCTCTTTTCTTTTTTTCTGCTTTGACTGTTGCAGAACCACCATATATAACCCAATATGATTGAAGGTGATTGAGACTTTAGAGAGATTCGGGAATAGGGTGCTTGTAGATCGATGTTCAATTGTGAAGGAATAAGGTGTTGTACCTCAACTATAAAGAAAGAGATCATTGATGAATTGCTGAAGGTGATTAGATAATTGACTCACTCTTTCTTGGTTTATCAAAATGAGAGATGGAGTAATAGAGACGTGTGAGAGTCTTAGGAAAAAAAATATCTCATGAACATGAAATATGGACATAAGTGCCTTTCAAAATTTGTCCAACTGACGACCTAACGGAACAAATGACTATATATTTATATTCAGTTGGTCATTATAATAGTTTCCAAATTTGACATATTGAAGTTTATAAAAAATAAAAATTAATGTACGACGAATTTTTCTTAAAGGTATTATAGAAGAAAGATGACATATTCCATCACTCATCTACCTAACATTCATTAAACCACTAGCTATATACCAATAAAAAAACTTAATCGATCATATAAACACTGGCGTCCAAATTATAATTCAGTTAGTAAAGGAAGGAACATGGCCGCCCAGGTCTGGTCTGCGCGAGCTAACCCAATCCTAGATCGAAGGTAGCTGCATCGATCATCCAAACTCAATCACTCACAAAACAACACCAAACAACGACATCAACAAACTAACTCCTATACATTTTCCTGCAAACACCCCCTCCCCCAAAAGCCAACCAGCATTCTCTCTCTCCGCTGTTATCAGATCTGATTCGCCAGTCCAATATACAGTAGTTAACTTCCTTAATCGACTTGGGGTAAAAGTATAACTTGCTTCATAATAATTGATCAATTAAACTCCTCTACGGTTAAAATTTCTATCAATTACGACTGGCATGGAATAATGATTTATCTCGACCTTGGGGTTGAACCACACATTAGTTAATGTAATTTTCTCTTGGTGAAATACTGCCGAACTCGAGAGATTCAGGAAAACTTTATCTATAACTAGTTTTTTTTTCAGATGAATATGGGAAAGGAACCCCTCGCTTTCTGCAAACGAAGTGAAAATAAAACTTCTCTACACCAACTTCGTTTTAGTTTTGATTATATAACCCGTTAAGGGACTAAATATACCATAATCGATCTGAAAATATGAGAAACTAGTATTCCATAGCGTAAACTAAGCGCACTGTAGACGTATATATACGACTTGTCAAAATTAAACATAGAGAGAATGAGAGAGAAACGTTGCATATATTTCTTTGATGGGGAAGATCGAAGTTTCTATTATCTTCTAGCCCTCCTTTCCAACTTTGATTTATTCACTAATTCCAACTGTGTATGTACAGAACTCGTTCACCGGGCCACGTCAGTATTCTTTGGAACTTCGTCATCGATTTTAGCTAGTGCGGTCAGCAGTTTCGTATTCTTGCTTTTCAAAATTATATATGCAATGACAGTTTTCAATTGCAAGATGCCCACACGTATAATTAGAAGAGGTCATCAAAGAGACATTAGTAGACTTGTTCTATATGCATTGTACGGTTGGATATCAATATTATCCACAACGTCATCGTTTTATGTTCTGTTAGTATATCAACAAGAGTAAAAGTCATATAGAGGTCTAGACCATTAAAAGATAATTTTTGATTATCCAGCGCGTAAGTTAGTATTGATGTAGACATAAAATAACAGTAGATAAGAAATAATTGCGTAGTAAATAAAGAAAGATAGTTATTATTCATAGTCTGATGTTGAAAAAGCTCTGACATAACCTTCAATGTGAGATACTTTAGCTTATTTCGTTATCAGAAGGTGATACCGTACCACGAGTGAGGGTGCGTCACTATATCATTTTGGTGGCGGGTCATGGTTAATAATAACCGACACCGTCATCTGTCTGTTGCATGTCTTGGTTGTAGCGGTTTTAATAGTTATGGTTGGTCAAAGTCCAGTCAAAGCATGTTATTTAGGCATATGTGCCTACAAGTCCCCCAAGTCCCCAGATAAGAGGGGCTTCTTGGCTGGGGAGTTAAACATTTTATGCTGACCATAAGTGGTGAATCCGCTGGTGACATACCCCGAAGTCCCCCAACTCTCCAGACTAGAAGTCTCGGAGACTGATCATGTAAGGTAGTTGTATTGTTACAGCGAAAAGGTGGCATCTGGCCCTACTAGTCCCCGAGCTCCTCAATCAAGAAGGGTCTCGACGGTATTTGTCGAAGTCTCGCAGATGGCGAAGCCTCGCTGCATTCTTTGCCTCATCTTATTCTGCATAAGATGTTTGTTTTCATGCACACATAACAAAGAAAGTATTGTCGTTCTCTTATAACGATAAGGTAACTAAAGATTGATCCAGAGACTTATCTCATAAGGTCATTGCACTCTTACGGTAATAAGGTGACTGAAGATTTATTCCGAGACTTATCTCGTAAGGTAGTTGCACTCTTACGATGATAAGATAATACTGAAGACTTTTCTGGAGACTTTTTTCGGGGATTTTTCCGAAGACTTATCTCGTAAGGTAGTTGTACTCTTACGACGATAAGGTAATAATGTCGACTTTACCAGAGATTTTTTTTCAGATATTTTTTTTTCAGAAACTTATCTCGTAAGGTAGTTGCACTCTTACGATGATGTGGTGATATTGTCGTTCTCCTACCGCTGCAAGATTTTATTTCATATGACGGCATGGTAATTCAGGAGATTTAGCAGGAGACTTATCCCGTAAGATAGTTGTACTCTTACGACGATAAGGTGACTGAAGATTTTTCTGGAGACTTATCTCGTAAGGTCGTTGCACTCTTATGACAATAAGTTGACTGAACATCTTTCAAGAGACTTATCTCGTAAGGTAGTTGTACTCTTACAGTGATAAAGTGACTGGATTTATCCGAAAACTTATCTCGTAAGGTAGTTGCACTTTTACGGTGATAAAATTTTTCTGGAAACTTATCTCGTAAGCTAGTTGCATTCTTACGGCGATAAGGTGATATTGTCGTTCTCCTACCACTGCAAGGTTTTATCTCATACGACGGCAAGCTAATTCTGGAGATTTATCCGGGAACTTATAGCGTAAGGTAGTTGCACTATTACAGCGATAAGATGCCTGAAGATTTTTTCGGAGACTTATCTCGTAAGGTCGTTGCACTCTTACGGCGATAAGGTGATAATGTCGTTCTCCTACCACTACAATGTTTTATCTCATACGGCGGTAGGGTAATTCCAGAGATTTAGCCGGAGACTTATTGCGTAAGGTAGTTGCGCTCTTACGGCGATAAGGTGTCTGAAGATTTTTCCAGAGACTTATTTCGTAAGGTTGTTGCACTCTTACGACGAAAAGGCAATAGTGTCGTTCTCCTACCACTACAAGGTTTTATCTCATACGGTGACAAGGTAATTCTGGAGATTTAGCTGGAGTCTTATCACGTAAGGTAATTGCACTCTTACGGCGAGAAGGTGACAGAAGATTTTTTTTTTCAGAGATTTATTTCGTAAGGTCGTTGCACTCTTACGGCGATAAGATGATACTGTCGTTCTCCTACCGTTGTAAGGTTTTATCCTATACGGCGGCAGTGTAATTATGGAGATTTAGCCGGAGACTTATCGCGTAAGGTAGTTGCACTCTTACGGCAAGAAGGTGACTGGAGATTTTTTCGAAGACTTATCTCGTCAGGTCGCTACACCCTTACAACAATAAGGTGACTGAAGATTTATCCAAAGACTTATCTCGTAAGGTAGTTACACTCTTACGACGGTAAGGTGACTGAAGATTTATCCGAAGACTTTACTCATAAGGTAGTTGCACTCTAACGATGATAAGGTGATAGTTTCATTCTCCTATCGCTGCAAGGTTTTATCTCATATGGCGGCAGGGTAATTCTGGATATTTAGCCATAGACTTATCGTTTAAGGTAGTTAAACTCTTACGGCAAGGTGACTGGAGATTTTCCGGAGACTTACTCGTAAGGTCTTTGCACTCTTACGACGATAAGGTGATACTATCGTTCTCCTACTGCTACAATGTTTTATCCTATACGGTGGCAATGTAATTCCAGATATTTAGCCGAAGACTTATCGCGTAAGGTAGTTGCACTCTTACGACGATAAGGTGATTGTAGATTTGTCAGGAGACTGATCGCGTAAGGTAGTTACACTCCTACGACGATAAGGTGACTCTTCAGCATGAGGCATGACCTGGTAAGAAAGAAAGTTAGAGATATGGCTTTGACAGTGTTTTAGCCGTTATGCTCATTTTTTACACTTGCAAGGTGTCGCACGTGCAGTGGGTGACTGAACGGTTGGCAACTTTATGATGTATGTATTTGTGCATCATAATGACTGGTAACCGATGCGCCTTTTCGGCTACTGTGTCAATTATTTTAGGGACACATGGCGCGCATCCAACAGATATGGCTAAAACATGGAACAACTGTCATTGTTCCGTGGTCGTTATACGAAGGGCAGTTGGTGGTAGAGTTTTAGTTCTTCCCTTATTTTCAGCACTCAAAACTATGCCAAAACTTCAATAGAACAATGAGAGATCTGTAAAATCTTCAGTCCCCCTAGTGAATCTGAGAGAGGTCAAGTTAGAACTGTATAGATCTGCCGCTAAGTCGTTCAATCCAGTTGTCGACATCAAAACGTGGAGGTTTGTTTTTTGGGCTCTGTAAATTGTGGTTTGTTTTTAGATTTGGGGGGTTTTGCTGGGTTTTTCAGATTGATATTCATGTTTTGGTCATTTTGGATAAAAGAAGGGGTGTGGTGATTTTTAGTGTATTGGGAGTGTGTATCGGATGAGAATTTGATGTTTGAGTGTCGCCGGATGGCTGAAATATCTGGGTTTTGAGGGACTGTTCTTGAGGAGAATGGAAGCAAATGCTAGACTAGATCTAACTAACTATTGACATTTCTAGGTTAGGGCGTTTGTGGCAAATGTCAAAATAGTGCGACATGGTGCCAGCTGACGAGTGAGCGACATCTCATGTTGTGTGCCCCATGGAGAATCATATATCGTAGTTAAACTCAGTAACGACCTTCATTGTGGGTTTTCGTCCATCTCCTGCTGCACATACTTTCAATGAAGGGTTGGAGTTATTTGTGAGTGAAGATTTGGCGAAATGTGGGAAAGTTTTCAACGACCCAACTCCAATAACAATTAGTGATCCGATGGAAATTATCTTTCACACCCTGATGGTCACGAGCGTCATCAGAAACGGAAAGATGGCGATGAGGCGACAAGGTGCTCTTAAGGCAGAGGGAAGGCCAGTTCTTCGAACCACATCTTTATGGAACCGAACCCAGTATCTTGGTGGCTGAACAATGGCACAGTCGTTGATGAACCTGTTGTTCGGTTGGCAGCACAGAAGATAGAGCCAGTCTTTGCAATATATAGGATTCCTCAGTCAGTGGGGTTACACTCTTTGAGCGAAGAGGAATTAGGGACTCAGCTGTCAGAGGGCGAAGTCTTGATTAGCGAGATCATGCTCTTGCATGGATTGAAGCTGCCCCTCGATCCGTGGTTACATTATGTACTGGTCGAGTTTGGGATAACGCTTGGACAAATGGGCTTGATCATGTTCAAGACCTTAATGACGATGGCTATGATTTGAGAGATGTGCTGGTGTGGACGCCTCACAGTAGCAGAGATCACCCATTTCTATGACATTAGATACTCCAAGCGCAGTGGAAAGTGTGGAACATCGACCTTGACCAATCATAACGATAACTGGAAGAAACATTCCAACCTTTTCATTGATGGGTTGCCATATTATGAAAATGAGTGATACACAAATGTGTGTGGAGCCATCGAAGGTTGGGAATTTGGGCAAGTGGGTGGCGCCGCTCAGATTTCACCATACATGCTTAAATCCTATTTTCAAGTAGTGAAGGGTGGGTAGTAGTAGCCTGAGTAGTGTTAATTACGCTGTTACTTGGAATAAATTAATAAAATGTCGTTTCTTTCTTTACAGAGAACATTGTGTTTGGGTAGTAGCGTGAGTAGTGTTAATTGCTTTGTTACTTGGAATAAATTAATGAAATGTCGTTTCTTTCTTTACAGAGAACGTTGTGTTAATTGTGCTTTCACCGTCGAGAGAGAGTGACTTTACCGAGTGAAGGTTCTGTGGATCCAGAGGTAAGTGACCGATCAACGCATTGTTGCATACTGGCCATGCCTAATCGCTTGTCGACTAAGTAGAGCTCCTAGTAGGCTCAATTCTTATAAATTTTGGTTTGTTAGCGCTGTCTTTTGTCTGATGTTTGTTATTGTGTCATAGTTGGCGATTTTTTGATCGGGCGCACCTCGAAGCCTTCATTGTTCAAGTTATTTCGGGAGTCTTTGTTGTCTAATCCTTCTTCGGCCTCGGAATAACCGCCCTTTGTCGAAGAGTTGTCATTCGTTGAAACTATGAACTCCGCTGCCAGATGCGTGTTACAGGAGCGGACCCCTTTTACGTAGATGAGTGTTTCTGATAGTGAGAAGGCGAAGAAGGCTGAAGAGGTGACCATTGCACACCCATCAGTAAGGAGACAATAGGCTGCCCCTTCCGCCCCACTCTCTTGTACCCAGGAAGTGAGTGACGGCGATTCGCCTGATGAAGAGCCTAGTATCGATGAGAACAAGAAGAGAAGTGAGAAAGATGTCGTTGTTTCAAGCAGTGAAAAGAAGTGGGGCTGCAAGAACACTTTAAAGAAATTTGGTGGTTCATCCACTATCCAGCCTTTTGGCTCTAAGTCGACGAAGTCCACCAAAGTGCGAGCTACAGAATCAACAGGTATATCTACTGAAAAGAGGGCTCATCCTTCCCAATGGTGGAAGCGTTTTCAGGCGGTACACGCGACTGGAGGTGTGGAGTTCTCGAAAGCTCTTCGTTTGAGGGAGGTGTAGCAGGGTTGGGCAACCACTAGGGTGGAGTTGGCGGCAGTGAAAGTCTGTCATGCGAAAGTGACTATTGACCTCCTTGACTGAGAGGAAAAGCTGAAAAACGCTGTTGCCAAATCATAAGAGGACGACATAATAGTGGAGTTGATGTAGACCAAGGTCGAGCACCTAAGTTACCTTCAGGCCTCCTCCAAGCAGTAGGTGAAGTCCCTGCAACACGTCCTAGCCTTTAAAGAGAAAGAGGTTGAGTCCCTGCAGCAGGCCCTTGCCGCCAAAGAGAAAGAAGTGGAGGGCCTAGTTGCTAATTATGATGCGAGATTGAGTAAGGCTACTGAGGATGCTGCTGTTGCCAATATAAAGGAACGGTCTGATATCGACTACATTGATTTTGACACGGACAAGGGATGGGAGCAGGCACAAAGTGCATAAAAGGCTCAAGGCGAACAGCTGTAGCGGCGTGATGGTGAACTGGCAGTCAACAACGATTCCGAGTCCCCTCAAGGAAATCAAGGTATAAATGTTCATTATGCTGCTGTTTTATCATGTGATAGTGGTAGATCAGAATAACCCTTAAACTCCTTCTCCCACTCCATAAGAAGAGATCAGACGACGACGTTGACTGCGGTGCAGGAGGGTTTGCCAAGTGAAAGGGTGACTTTAGAGTGAGGTAGGGGAGGGGGTAGTAGGCGTCTAACTGTTCAGATTGCCTACTTAAATCCCCCTTTTTGTTGTTCGTTGTAAAAGCGTGGCTATGTTTAATGTATTCAATAATTTCCAAACAGAGTTATGTGTTTTATAACTGCTTTGTGTTATATACTTGTGGCTATATATATATATATATATCCGCTTTATAAATTTGGCCATCCATTACTTTTGTATGAATAAAATCACTAGGAGTATTATTTTGTTCTTAATTCCTTAAACGTCTTTGGCAAGATTAAAACATTGGCTCAAGAACAATAACTTAGATAATATCTTGTTTAGGAGTTCACAAAAATATAGTTACTGTTAACTTAGGACAATGACGTTAAGCAGTTCACAGAAATATAGTTGCACCAGATTAGTGATGTGTTTAGGATAACGAAATATATAAAGGGGACACAAGATTTTTAGTGGTTCACCTTCCCTTCAGTGGGTGAAGCTATGTCTACTTAAATATAGTAAAGACAGCGGGTTCGCTTTCAACAACGATTTACAGCATAGGCTAGGCTAACTTAATTTGAATATTAAATTAAGCATACTGCGAATAACACCGCCTTAAGTGTTGTGTACTACTGTAGTGTGTGGAGATCGTTCCGCCCTTATCTTGGAATGTATAACGTATCTGAGCCAACTGCTTCAAAAATCTGGTAAAGTCCCTCCTAAGTTGGGCGTAGCCCTTTGGCTTTTGGGATGACTTCCTTCATCACCCAGTCTCCCACTTGAAAGCTCTTGTGATGTACTCACTTGTTGTAATACGTCGTCTCCTTCCACTTGTTCTGTAATTTGTGAATGTGAGCTTTAATTCGCTTTTATTCCACAAAATCTTTGTCGAGGAGAAAACCCTCATCATTAGTGGTGTTATCTAACAACTCGACTCTGGTAGTTTGACATATAATTTCAATTGGGAAGACAACCTCTGTGTTATATGTGAGACAAAATGACGTCTCCCTTGTTGCCTTCGTTGGGGTTGTCCGTAGTGCCCGCAATACATATGACAACTTCTCTGCCCATAGTCCTTTTCGGTCGTCTAACTTCTTGTTTAACAGTGTTTTAATCTTTTTGTTTGACACTTCAACCTGGCCATTGGTTTGTCAGTGTGCTACAAAGGCGAATTTAATCTAGAGGCCCTTTACTGCTACCCATTCAGTCAACTCATCATTATTGAACTGGGCTCCGTTATGTATGCTGATTTTGTTTAGAGCACCAAATCAACAATAGATCTTCTTCCAGATGAAGCGCTTTACCATGTCCGTGTTGATCTTTACTAAGGGCACTGCCTCGATTCATTTATTTGTGTAATCGATGACGACAATGACGTACTTGTACTAGCTCTTCGTTGTAGGTAATGGGTCAATCCGATCAAGTCCTCAGGTTGATCCTAGCCCTGAACCCACAATTATAGATTACGGTTCTGGAGGTGCTCTGACGTAATGGCAAATTGCTGACATTTAAAGCAACTTTTTGTGATGTCTTCAGCGTTTCCTACCATTATGGGCCAAAATTACCGGTACTACATTACTTTGTTTGCCAATGAACAATATCCCGAATGATTTAATACCATTATGGATCTGATCCAAAAATACCAATGTGGATCTGATCTAATACGTATTTCCCCTCCTCTGGGGTAATGCGCTTATGATGAAGGAATTTGAGGTCTCGGCGGTACATTTTTTCATGCATGATATTGTACATTGTCGCCCTCCTGATCAGTGTCTATGCTGCCATCTTGTTCTCTGGGAGAGTACCCTCCTTATAAGCTAATACTTCGTTCATCTATGAGGGGCCTATCTCAATGTAGAATATCTCGACAAGGGTTTTAGTGGTGGAAGGCTGGTCCAGGATTTCAACCCTTGTATCTGCGCTACTTTCATGAGGCTGGGATGTCGTTACTCTGGCTAGGGAATCCACTCTCTGATTTGTCACCCTAGGGATTTGGATAACGTTATAGAACACAAACTTTCCTAACAACGTTTTGACGTATTCCAAATATGCAGTCAATTGTGGGGTCTTTGTTTGGAATGTGTCAATGACTTGGTTGAAATTCAGTTGGGAGACACTGAAGACATTAATGTTCTTTTCTCCCCAATCAATGGCTAATAGCAAGCCAGTGATTAGGGCCTCGTACTCCGTTGTATTGTTGAAAACTTTGAAGTTGAATTCAAGGGCATATTTCAACTCAAGTCCCCCTGTGTCTGTCAGAATGATTCCTGCTCAACTACCATGTGCACTGGAAGATCCAACTACGTGCAAACTCCATTATGACTATTAGGCCACTCTTTTGGGGTTTGTCGCCGTTAGCTATTATCGTTCTCTGACACTTCCATAGTCTCTGACATTTCGAAGGCATCTTTGCCTTTTGTGAATTCCGCTATAAAGTCAGACACCGCTTGCCCCTTCATGACAGTTTGTGGTTTAAATTAAATATCAAACTCACTTAGCTCGTCTGCCCACTTGCTTAATTACCCACTATGCTCTGGGCACTGCAACACTTTCTTTAGTGGCTGGTTTCTGAGAACCTTGATTAGGTGAGTTTGGAAATAATGTCGTAGTCTTCTTGTTGTCGAGATGAATGCTAAGGTCATCTTCTCTAATGACAGATATCTCATTTCTACAACATTTAATCCCCTGTCTTAATAAAAAGACTGGAAATTCCACCTTCTCCTCATTTCATAGAAAGGCAACACTTAACGATGTCTTTGATACCGCCAAATAGAGGTAGAAAGTCTCTCCTGTTATGGAGATAGAGAAAAAGGAAATGGAAGTAAGATAATCCTTGATACCCTAAAATGCCGCCACACAATATGGGGATCAATTAACTTTTTTCCCTGTGGGCGTCTTAGGGCTTTAAAAAATGGGATGCACTTATTGGTTAATCTATTAATGAACTTTGACAGCGATTTCAGGCGCCCTTGTAGCACCTCGACTTTCTTTTTCTTTTTAGGAATTTGCATGTCCATTATCGCTTTCACTTTCTCAGGATTCGTCTTTATAACCCTTTGACTGATCATGTACCCCAAGGATTCAGCCACGTACCATACTAGAGGATGATGGTGAAAATAGTTTGCAAATGACCCACATGATTCACTGCTTCCTTACTTTTTACTAGCATATTATCTACATAAACCTCAATTATTTTGTCTAAATTCTCTAGAAACATTTTTGCCTCAATTAGCATATCATCTACAAAAATCTCAATTATTTCACTAGCATAACCTCATCCATGTCACTCCAGCGTTCTTGAGGCCAAAAGACATGTTGTTGTAGCAGTAGATAACCTTATCTGTTGTGAAGATTGTCGCCTCCTGATCTGATTTCTTCATAAGGATCTGATTATACCCTACAAATGTGTTTGTCATGCTTAACAACTAATGCCCAGTTGTGGAGTCTATCATTTGGTCGATTCTGGTAGCGGAAAACAATCATTTGGGTAGGCTTTGTTGAGGTCCTTGTAGTCCACACACATCTGTCATTTCGTATTCGGTTTTTGAACTATCACTATGTTGGCCAACCATGTGGGATAATGAATTGACGTATGAATTCTCGCTCTTGGAGTTTCGTTACTTCCTGCTTCATAGCGGCATACTTCTCATCATCAAAAGCCTTTTGCTTTTGCTTTACTATGTGGGTTGAAGGCTTGATGACAAGTTCGTGCTCGATTACCTCTCTAAAAATACCTGACATGTCACTATATGACGAAATAAACACATGAGCATTGTCTCTTAGGAATTGGGTCAGCTCTTCAGCAATGATAGGGTCTAGCTGAGCCCCAATCTTCATCATTCTTTCAGGAAATTCATCAGAGTGAGATCGTGTATGCAGCAAACCAAGAGGCATGGATACGTTGAAAAGGTGTCTCATGTCAGTTGCTTCTGTAACATTAGTTTGAATTCATATTCAAATTCTACATTTGCCAACTGTAGACAACATTTGCTGAAGAGTTGTAAGATAATTGAAGAGGCATGTTCAACATTTTGAAGAGACACAATTATCCCTATATAATGGAACAAATTATATGCATACCTGTTTTCTCTCTTCTCTATCTCTCCATTTATATTTCTTAACACCAGCAAAATCTAGAAACTATAAATTTGCAGGTATAGTTTCTAACAACCTTGAGACTCTTGATACTCTTTGATTGAGTGTGAGATTGATTTTCATGTGTGCAAAACGAAGAACAACAATAGCAAGTGCTAGGCTTCATTGAATCTTAAGGCTTATTTGATCCAACCCCTTTGCACATTTATTGTGGGGCAAATAAAGTCTAAAGGAAATAGATTGGCCAAGAGGATTCTTTTACCTAATGAAAATTGTGTCCTTTGTGAGGACCATGTGGAGACAACCCTCTATCTCTTCCATGACTATCATGTGGTAGTGACCTTTAGGGAGCATAATCCAATTCATTTGAGAAGCAGAGAGATTCTCGGGGCAACAATCTTTGATTGGATATGCAATGTAATGGATAGTATGTGTAACACTCCGGGAGATGATGTTACAGTGACCACAATTTTAAGTCAATAAGAAACCAACACGTCCGAAGGACGTGCCGACAACTCATTAACATAAAGTCGTAGGCAATTTTGTAGGTAAAATTAATTTTTAAACTTGAGTGGCACCATAAGAGTTTAACAAAACATTTATCAGAGTTTAACAAAACATTACTTTTTTATAAACACTTGGAAAAATGACTCGAATGATAGAGTATGACAAGTGTGTACGGCCTGGTGAAATACTGAGTAGGAAATGAGACTTCACACACATAGCTCCCTCTATCTAACCCATCACAGTACACAGTACCTGCAAACAACCTATTGTAGGGGTGAGCATCGTCCTCACTTGCTCCTTTGGCCACAATTTTTCTTATCTGTTTTACACTTTCACTTTTCGTTGGCCTGCTATCAAATTGCACCGAAATGAATTCCTCTCTTGTCACTGACTTACATGAACTAGAACCTGACCAAGATTTCGATAGTCTGAATATCGGTCAAGCCTAACTTCATGACTATTATAGGGAAAATTGATACACACTACCTTGACTACAAACCGATAAGTTACTACAAAAAATTATGGTACACACCGAATATTCTAAGGTATATTTCCTTCCCTGTCTTAGACCGTTTGTCCAAATCATAAAGTTACCACTTGGTCAACAAACAACGATTTACACTTTTGCTCATATAAGACATTCCATGCATAGAGTTCTAGTAGAAACGACATGTCCAAATACACCAATAGACAATTAATAAAGTTACAAACTTTAAATGCAAGTGATCAAAATGACACACAAACTTGAGCTCGTCGTTCCAATCTTCGACAATTTTGTCGTACAACATCTTCTGACACCTTATTCGGTCACAACTGATTCTTAACGCTCCATATGACTCCAATAACATCAAGTTTCCTCAACCTTGTAATAGTTTACAGATTGAAGTCTTAAAGAACCACAAAGTCTTAAGAGTACGTGGATGAGTATAAAAATCAATTCGTAAAGTCATCACACAAGAAAGAGAGAATGAATTACAGGTATGAAGTTGCATGTTTTCAACACTAGTAACATTCTGAGACCTTGCTTACCTTATTCAACATATAAAGTCGAAGGTAGGACCTTACATTCATACTATCGTGTTCACATCACATACTCTTAATTCGAGACCCCAAAAGGGTCGACACATATTTTTCCAATGCGAAAGCTTCACCACGCGTCGGAGCAACCACAAATGTCAACACCAAGCATAACGCACAAGGAAGTATACGATACTCATTGCTCTATCCACTTTCTCGATTGTCTCTTTCATATTGCGAAAGATGATACCAATCACCTCAACGCCACATTACAACTTCCCGAACTAGGGGAGACACCACCGATTCGTCGTAATTCATGCTAATACTCAACCAATCACGTACGACAAATGTAAACTCTGTCCCAATGACTATGCGCAAACAAGGGAGTCATCTAACTCTAATAGAATTTTTGAAACCACCTTGAGTTCCACCAATAATAAAATCTCTTTTCAAACCTAAACTTTCTTTATATGATCTACCACTAAGGGATCCTCAAACTCAAGGACCTCATCTCCATTTCATTATCTTAATAAGGAGAGTCCATAAATACAATCTAAATACTATACCCATGCACAAAAAATCTCATAACACAAACAATATCTAAATGCATTGCACTAGTTTATCCCGCACATATCCAACATCCATAACACATGAACAAGTTTTTCCTCCATATACTTAGCAATTCAAACCAGAACATTTTCACATTCATAATCCTCAAGTATGCCAAGTTTTTCAAGCTCTAAATCTACAATCTCAATTTATTGTCACTCTTATCATATACAGTGGTCCGTGTACTATGAAAGAGTTAAGTGAGAAAATACTCAAAGAAACAATGACCTCACTCTCATATAAGTTGGATTTGACAGAAGCACAAGAAATTCTCTTTAGTCATCTAGGTGCTCAAGACAAAGCAATGGTCAAGAATATCAACAATCACTACTTCAATCACAAGAGCCAAGACCAACAAAATTTAATTATCAAGGAAAGAAACACATCTAAGACACACAAGCAGGACATATCACAAAAATAGAACCAAGGTGACAACAAGACTCTTTAGCTCAAAGCATAATAAGTACTGTCATAACACAAACCAGAGTTAAGATACTTCAAGGGCACTCAGAGAATTCTTAGACTGCTAAAACGTAACGAGTCAAATTTAAGGAATGACACCAAGGATAGGGACACGACTCATGAATGACTTTAAAATTACCGTTAAAATTTAATATTGTAAATAAAAATTTCCAAGAAAGAATCTTCAAAACCATTTTTATACCAACTCATGAAAATCTACTAGCTCTGAAAATTCTTAACGACCACTTTCGGAAACATTTTGACGCAATAGCACAAACTAGACAGATATATTATTTTTATTTTTTGTTCAACGTTTAGCCGACGAATTATAGTAAATTTTATCGGCTATAGTTGTATTTAGCCTACGAAAGTGCTTATATTTTGTCGGCTAAAGTTATTTTTTAATATTTTTATTAAATACCTTAGCCGACGAATATATTAAACGTTTCGTCAGCCAAAGTCTCGGACTATGGTCGACGAAATCTGGTTTTGTCAGCTTTAGTCTTAAACTTTAGCTGACAAAAAATATATAAAAAAATTCGTCAGCTAAAGTGTGAGACTATAGCTGACTACTACTTCTACTTTCGACGGCTAAAGTCATAGTCGACGAGTCTTTATCGACGACGACTCGTCGGCTAAGAGCTTAGCCGACAAATTTGGTTAACAGGCCGACGAAAATATTTCGTCGGCCAAACTACTGATCTTGATAGCGAGAAGAAGAGGGTAGAAGATTGATACCATCCATGCGCTGTCACGCCGCCTGGATCGCCAGGATTTCATCGTTGACCACCGTGCACAGTGGAGCTCGATCTCCCTGCACGATGGCTGCCTGGGGATTCCAAGGACAGGGCTGGGTAGAGGAGAAGAGTGTTTTGAGGGTAGTGCGCTCACGAGCGGTGGCTGAAGGCGGCAGAGCACCACTGCAAAGTTCGTCAGAGACGAGAGCTCGGGAGAAAGAAGGGAGAAGAGGTTTGACCGAGTTAGACCTCTATTCTCTATTTATAGAGAAATGGACGGTCCTGATTAAATTTGAAAAAAGATTGACGGTCCAGATTTAATAAAAGGTAAAAAGTAAATGGTTAAATGGTAAAACTTATTTACTGAATTGGTAATTAAAAATTACCTGAAACTTCAAAAATTCGTAGAAAATATACGGAAGATCCGAAAAATCTTTCAAAAATACAGGGACACTCGTGTCGACGCATATTATGATATTGAGTCTTTAAATGAAGAACATAAAGAGTTTAGAAAAACTAGATAACGAACGTTGTCGTTCACTTGTGAAGTTACCAAACGCGGTTTAAACCTCAATAACCTTTCATTAACCACAATAAAAACGTCCGGGGTCTCACAGTATGGATAAGCAACACACTGCCCTCTTCTTTATCTCAATGTGGGCAGTTTGGTGTGAGAAATAATAAGCTATGGAATGGAGGTGAGTGTGACCCTTTCAGTATGGTTGCAAGGGCCCTTAAACTTCTATCAGACTATTCACATGTGCTTGAAAAACCAAAGAATCAGAAGAAAAGAAGTTTGACTAGGTGAAAATGCCCACCTAACGATCGACTTAAAGTAAACTTATATGGGGCATTCTTAGGAAAGAAAAAATGTGGAGGTATTGGAGTGGTAGTAAGGGATGAGAGAGGAAATTGTGTTGCTGCATTAGCTCGGCACTTGCCTTATGTGCAGTCTGCTATACTTGCAGAAGCGAAAGCTTTGAGGGTAGGGTTATTAATCGCCATACATCAGCATTATGCAGAAACAGGGCCGGTCCTGGGTATTTAGATGCCCTGGGCGAAATTTTTTTGGTGCTCCTACATTTGAAATAAAAGATTTAAGATAGATGAAACTTGATTCTTTCTTTAGGGTTTGAAACCTATACAAATTTTCTCACCCAAACATAAAAATTGACAAATACACAATACTAATATTAAAATTGAGAAATACAGTTATCTATTGCGATACTGACTGTCGAAAAAACCGTCTGATCACCGTATAAGAACAATAGGATGTAGAGGATTCGAGGAGACTTAAAATTGAGAATGAATTAGATGAGAGAGAACACTCATTAGAATCTCAAATTTATAGAGTTTTTGCTTTGGATATGAAAAAAAGTGTTTCAGTAGTAATTGTAGTTCATGATTGGTGTGTAAATTAGAGAAAAGAAGAAGAAACAACAGAGTCGCGAAGAAAAAGAAGGAACGACGTTGATCGCAAAAATTTTAATTTATTATTTTTTTCATGTCTGTCCTACTATGTATATGGTAAATAATTAGTTATAAATATAATTAAATAAACATAACAAATCCAATTTGGTGCCTTTTTTGTGGCTTGGGCTGTCGCCAAGCCCGCCCGTAGGCTGGGCCAGCCCTGTGCAGAAGTAGAGGTTGAAGGTGATTGCGCAGTGTTGCTTGCAGCTCTTTCCAGGAAAGATGATGATCTGTTTGAGGTTGGTGTCATTTTGAATGACAGTAATCGTTATTTACTGGACTTTACTTTCATTCTCCTATAGAGAAGCGATTGGTGTTGCGCATAGGCACGCACACCTCGTTAGTACATCCAAGTTAGATGAGTTTTGAGTTGAGGACACTCCTGATATTATTTAGGCTGTCCTAGTAGAAGATGATTTTTATTCGTATCGAGGTCAAGACTCTATGTCCCCGTGTTGGTATTTTTCTAGTTTCAATAATAAAAACTTAAAAAGGAGGAATACCGCTCCAACCGGTCTAAAGCGGGTACACTACCCGTTTTTTTAAGTCTAAAGAAAAATGTAAATGCTCTGAACAATTTTAGCTTCATCACTCATCAGAAATTACCATATGCACAATGATATCAACAAAGAAGTATATCTTCATCAGCCAAACCTGCACAGAAACGTCAGCAACACATCACCATATATCAAGTATACTAGCTTAATAATGAGGACTACTAAAGAACTCCATGTCAAGCCAAACTAGTCTACTAATGTATGGAATCGGTCTAACTCAATCTGTATCATATTGGCATTAAACTCTATGGGTATGGGTATCTATAGGTAAAATGTGTATTGAGTATTATTTCTACGTAATAGGTATTTTTCAAATTACTAATGGGTGGATAATGGGTATTTTAAAAATATCCATGAGTATATCGAGTGGGTATGGGTAATACCCATAGATATCCGATTTTACCCACATACCCAAACTCAAAATACTACTGAATAGGCCGATGAGGAGATTGACGATGGAGATGTTGCCGCACATGTTGGAGCGGTGCATATCGGAGACAATCGAGCGGGCGGAGGTGGCAGACATAGAAAGGATGAGGAGGATGCAGTTGCAAGCGAAGGCGTCATGTTCGAATTTGGGAGCAAGGGAGAGGTAGAATCAAAAGAATTTCAAGGCGAGGTCGGGATCGTTGAGGGACTTGAGAATGTCAAAGGCCTCGGCGTGGGTGAGGGAGACAGAGATGGTGGAGAGGTAGTCAGCGAGGTCAAGGAAGGGGTTGGAGGTGGCGGAGCGGGACTGGATGAGGAGGATTTGGGTGGCTTTGCAGATGTTGGTGGAGAAAGGAGGAGGACGGGTGACCTCGACAAAGAGGGTGCGGCCAGTTGGGGAGGTGGAGGTTGCTTTGGCGGTGTATTTTGTGGTGTAGTGGCGACGCGTGGGGATAGAGAGGAGTCTAAGGTGGCGGCGGTGTCTCATGGTGGTGATACAGTTCTTGATGATTGAAGTGTTATGAATTTTTTTAAGTGTTTTGAATCTTTATTTGAAGTGAATATAATCAAAGTCATTAAAAAATGGGTAATGGGTGGGGAATAAGTAATTATTACCTAACAAGTTTTACCCACAGGGTAGAAATGTCATCTTTATATCATATCTAGTCTACCAATGTATCAGTACATTTATATATCATAAAACATTCTTATATAAATGGAAGGTTCCAACTACGAAAACTTTGTGAATTCACAATGTTTAATTTGTAAATGATTCACCTGCTCGTTACAAACCTGACCACTTCATTAGAAATTTTATTACAATACTTCAAAGGAGAGCACTAAACTCATATAATTTCAAAAGATATTGGGTCTCTAATGATATATGTCTGTAGGTTAGGTAGGCTGACGTTGGCTTTTGGCCTTGTCGATGTGGCTTAGGACGTCACTGGATGGGCGTTGTGGTGATCGGGAGATGCTTCAATCCGGTAGGCATGGCGATGCATTGAGATGTGTGGCGCTTATGGAGTCAGTTTCAGACGCTTGAGATGTGGTGCAGCGCTGCCTCGATGGCGAGGTTCATTCGTCCCTGTCGGAGCGGTGGTTCAGGGCTTACCTGTGATGAGGCGAGGAGGTGCAGCGGAGCAACAAGATGGGGAGATTGAAACAGGTGTGTTTCGATCTGGTGAGGATGTAGCTAGGAGGATGGGTTGTTGCCTCTTATGGAGGGCTGCGGATGGTTTGCTTTTCAGGAGATGAAGAGGCACTGGCGGTGACTTAATCAGATCGTCAAGGTCTTCAGGGTGGATCTGAGGAGGCATGCTTGGAGGTCCACCAACAATTGGTTTGGGCCTAGGCCTTTTGGGCTTAGGTTCTTGGGTTTAGGTTTCTAGGTTTTTTTAGTTGGTTTTTGTTGTCCTTCATTCTCTTTTGGGCGAGGGTTAGGGTTTGTTGTTTGTTGTCCCTCCTTTTTTGGGCTAGGGTCGGGGGTTTAGTAGGGTGGTGTTGTCATGTCGTTAGGGGAGCCATGGTTATGATGTCATTTCTAGAGACTATTTTAATATCAATTAGGTCTTGTGGTCAATGTAATAGGGAGGTTACGTGTGCATATATGCTGATAAGTTTGACATGTAGTGTTTGAAAGTGTTATTTTTTCTTGAGGTTGACATTATAGATGTATCAAGATTTCTGGACTATGTTAGGTTACAGTTGAATCCCTATTGATATCGGTTCGTGTCCACTGTAATCGCTGTTGTTTCGGGTAGGTAGGGAATATATCCCTCATAGTTATAATATGTATTTTGGTTAATGAAATTGTTGATATTATTTCTAAAAAAAAGGTTGTTTGACGCTATAATCCGCATCATATATACAATAAAATACCATATATATTAATGCATTTCATGTGTGAAAATCGATTGCGTAAGCTAAAGTGTGAATAGACAAATGTGATCATGTCCATGATTTGTTGAACAAATATTGTTTCGGACAAACCTACAATGTAATTACCCTAAGATGCCGGTAAGTGTCACAATTCTTTTGGTCCGACGGCCGTCAATATCTGAAGAAACACTAGTAAGCAGTCACCCAGACATCAATAATATGCAAGCCTCCAGCTTTGTCTAGTTTAGACCTTAATTCCCAAAATTCATATGAACAAAATGGGTCTCCAAACACTTGTCGTTTCAATCATTCTCGTTTTCACATTCACTTCTTAGGTCTTTACTTCTAGCCGTGTTCATGTTAATTACCAACTTCTAATGAATCAATTTGTCCAACAATCATATTTGTGTGTTTTTGGCACATGTCCTTGATTCCCCTTCGTTTAACTAGTTATAATTCAAAACAAGAGTTTATTAACCTAGATGATACGTACAAAAATGATGTGTTACGAATTGGACATCTAAAATTTATAATTTATATGTTGTAATAAACAAAAAATTCTTCTATGCAGATAAGAATAGCATGCGTGCTTGATTTCTAGGCAATTTTTCTTTAAAATTCCCAGCCCACCATTCCTTCTGCTATACACGTGCAACCTCATCTTAGTTATATGTATGCCATACCTGTCTGCGTAATAGAGAACTTCGTACGTTATAAACAACCATAAAATTGTAAGAACAAATCGATCCATAATATTCACTAGTGGGAGAGTCAAAAAATTTAAGTTAGCGGGACAAATAATAATAATAATAAATAATTTTTATATATTTCAATGATAATTGTTTTTGATGAGAGTTTAAATTGTTGCATAATAGTCTCATTGAGTATAATAATAATAATAATAAAAATTATAATCGATATATGAATCAAACAATTATTCATAAAATAGTCATTCATCCGACTGCGTAATCGAGTTATTACAATATTCATAGCAAGAAATAATCTTGCTACACATACAGTCGCAACTGTGTGTTTGAAATATTCTTTAAAAAAAATATAGTGGACAACATATTCTATTACTAAATAGGCATAGGGAAAAAGGGTAAAAGAATTATATTTTTACAACTAAAATAATTCTAATGGGTGAAATTAAAATTGAAATGCATTATGGTCTAAATATATAGCCACTTCCAGTTTCATTATATATTATATAATATATATAAGCATTTTTTATGATTTCATTTGTGGGGCTGTGGGGCACCCATGTAGTATTTATCTACTAAGTTTTGATGTGAAATAATCAGTAAGGCCAGACAAGCTCTTTACTGTCTCCGCCTATTCACACAAGTCGTAGAGAAATGTACATGCACACAACAATCGAATTTTTCACTTGAATAGTAGACTTGTAAATGTATTGTTACACACTTACACGGTCGATGAATTGATACTGTAATTTAAACCAGTACTTTTGAAATCAGTAAACTAATTTCATGCAGTGAAATTAATATTGCATGAATCAAGTTTACCGCACCAAGAGTACGTACGTACGTCTACCAATAATTGCCTTTGTTTCATTCTTCTTTTTCCTCTAGTTCATGGTAGAAATAGAATTTTCTTTGCTTATATAAGGCTGGCAAATTCAACCAATTTTCTTCACCAAAGTTTGATAAGAGGCTGACTGACCAAGCAACAAGGTAAAGGTTGCAGTCTTGCAGAGACTCTTGCAAGGAATATAAAAATCAAGATGGGAAATGTCGAAAACTAGTTCAAACTTGGAAATGGAAAGACCAGCTCCTGCAGCCCCATCCCAAAGAAGTCAAAAGCCGCGGGCAATAATATAATGCACCTCTTCATTTCAATTCCTTCCCCAAAGTTTCTTCTTTCTTGGGTTTCTCCCTAAAATCCTATACCCTCTTATTGGTTACGCCCCAACTTTGAAGATTTCGATTTCCCACCGCAACGTAGTACATGAAGTTCCCAATTCCCTGTACTAATTGCTTCCACTCCTCACGTGGAGAAGCCACTCAAACATTGAGGCAAGGTTAGTTGTAATAAGAATGTTTGGTTGTTCTTAGTTTATGTTTGTTCTTCAATATTCATGATTTTCTCTCTGTTTCTAAGTTATTTATTTAGTTTTAATGTAATTTTGTGTACCCAACAAAACCCAGATGGTCAAGATCAGGAGAATTTCAGAATTTTCTCTTGCAAGGAGTTGAAATCTGCCACTAATGGCTTCCATGCCTCAAACAAGCTTGGAGAAGGTGGCTTTGGCTCTGTTTTTAAGGTGTATTCTCTTATCCTTCAACATAGGAATTCTGCGTATAATGAATTTGAGGTTAATTTTGGTTCAATTTTACAGGGTAAGCTCAAGGATGGTACTTTTGTGGCTATAAAGGTGCTCTCCATCGAACTCGAGTCGATGCGAGGAGAGAAAGAGTTCATAGCTGAATTGGCTGCACTTTCTGTAATCAGTCATGAAAATCTCGTTAAATTGCGAGGGTGTTGTGTGGATGGAGCAGCCAGATATTTGGTCTATGATTACATGATAAACAATAGCCTTGCACACACTTTATTAGGTAATTCTATGCTTCAATTCTCTCATTTTTTGTCTTAATGATCCTCATTGTAAAAAAAACAAACTTTTAATAGGGAAATTGGGTTGTCATGTATTGTTGATGTTAGGTGGAGAGCAAAACAGGATGAAATTTAGTTGGGATTTAAGGAGGAGCGTTGCGTTAGGAATAGCTCGTGGACTTGCCTATCTGCATTTCGAGGTTGAACCTCATATTCTGCACCGAGACATTAAGGCGAGTAACATACTTCTTGATGAAAATTTCATGCCAAAGGTTGGAGATTTCGGCTTATCTAAGCTGTTGAGAGAAAACCATTCTCATATCAGTACTCGGGTTGCTGGGACAATGTAAGTTTGAGTCACTGCTTCTGCCTACATGCATTATCATTCTGCCTTTGATTCTTGTTTAAAATGTTGTTCCATGCTAATCGGGTTTGTCCAAATAATCCAAAAGGGGTTATCTTGCTCCAGAATATGCTATTAGCGGACGCTTGACACGAAAATCAGATGTTTACAGCTTTGGAGTTCTGCTGTTGGAGATTGTCAGTGGCTGCGCAATTGTTGATTTTGATATGCAACTTGGGGAGCAATTTCTGGTTCAGAAGGTAAATAGACAAGAGCACCTTATCATATACTACCGGCTTGGTCATGCTTTTTATCATACGGTAGACTGAAAGCCACATTGTGAACTTGCAGGCATGGGAATCATACAAGGCCGACAACCTCTTGCAGTTAGTTGATCCTACACTTCAAATGAACTTTCCTAAAGATGAAGCTCTCCGATTCTTCAAAGTAGGCCTTCTATGTGTGCAAGAAATGTCAAGACTCCGGCCTCGAATGACAAGGACTGTTGAGATGTTGGCGGGTGATGAGATTGAAATGAAAGATTATCAGATTTCACAACCTGGACTTGTTTTGGATTTCACGAACATAAAAATGGGACAGCATCAATCAGGTGATCAGAGCACTTTCTCCAGGGGCTCTGCAGCTAGTACCATTCAAACACGTTTTTCATCTGAGGAGTTCAAGTTATCCTCATAAAGATCATAAGTGGTTTTTACTTTTCTGAAGCTGTCCCAGGAAGGTCATTTCAGCCAACAGATAAGGTAGGTTTGTTTTTCGGACATCTTAGTATATAAGATCATCCCATCCGACGCCAATTGGAGAACTCACAGAGATAATCTAACTCAACACCATCTATTTTATTTTGGCTTTAAATTGTTTGATTAGTTGTGAAATGTGAAGGTGATTCACTTTCTTGCTGTTGTTGATAGTATTTTGCAAAATACAAGTGTACAAGTTGCCTCTAATGAACTAATGCCTAAGTTTCTGCAACTGTTTCTGTTATTAGACATCCTAAAATTCTTAAACTGCAGCACAGACACCAGTAACTGATGAAGCAAGCTGGCGATATGAGCCTAAATACTGGTGATTTCTAACAAAAGAGTAGATACAAAAAGGAAGAAAGAAAAACGTATACTATTTTCTCATCTACCAATCAACTAGCTACTTGCATAAATAAACCTCAGCATAACAAACACCACTGCACCTGTACATGAGAGCGTAAGAGAGAAGCTGCAATGAGAAAGAACTGATCATTTTGGGCCTACCATTAGTTTTCATTATCGTGTGCATCATAAAGCTAAGGCTGTTTTTCTGTTCCATAGATTGCTTGATTTCCATTTCTCAAATGGGACTGCAACACTCATATTTGGTAGGAAGTAGTTTTCCTATCTCTAAATTGGCAATAGAAGTCAACTTATAACACTTCCTTGACAAATAATCTATGGATTCATTAACTCATGTAATAAACATAACAATAACAAGTTAACAACCACCGAAGAAGTAAACAGAAATATCAAAAATGCTACTCTCATAGTCAGAGTATTCATTTGAAATGGAAGCATGATATGAGCTCTTCACAAGAATGTGTTAATCTATCAGGATTTATCCTAGTACAAAAGATAATGTGCATTAGAATAATTTTCTCAAATTCAAGTAGAGACTGCTCTCCAATGTGCAGTACAAGAGAAGGCAAAATATGAGATAAATATTTATGTGGAATGATACAAAAAATATTGCTCCCTTCACTGTGAGGATTAAGGGAAATAGAATGAGAAACAAAGAAAAAAGAGGGAAAGAAGTAACAAACGTAATTTACAAGAAACTCATAAGAGATGTACAGTTGGGGAAGAACATAACTTACTGAAGTAGTAGTGACCAATGTTTGATGTATATTCGGCGACCTGATTCAGAAATTACAAGGTCAAACCATCTTTCACAATGTGCTCCAACCAAGATGCAATATCAGACATGGTAGGACGCTCGTTAGGCTTTTCCTTAACAGCTAGTCCTGCTATATCAGCAAGTTTAAGCAAAGGCTCAACATTTCTCGGAAGAGCTACATAACGATCGATGGTAGCAGCTGCTTTGTTCTGTTTTATTAAAGGCAATGCCCACTCAACTATACTTGGGGGATCATAATCTCTGTCATAAGCTTTCCGCCCACTGAGAATCTCTAGCAGTACTCTACCGAAGTTGTAAACATCAGTTTCCAAATCCCCACCGAGTTCCTTGTTATTAGAAGTAAGGAGCCCAAAATCTGCAATTCTTGCATTCCATTCAGAATCCAAAAGAATATTTGAGGTCTTGACATCGCGGTGGACAATGGGAGGCACGAATTCCTTGTGAAGGTACTCCAGCCCCTTTGCAGCCTGCATTGCAATTTTTAACCGAAAGCTCCAGTTTAGAGGAGAAAGACCACCATGGAGATGGTCATAAAGTGTACCATGGGGCATGTACTCGTATACAAGCAGCCTCTCTCCCATCTCTGAGCAGTAACCTAACAAGTTCACAATATTATAGTGTCGGATTTTACAAAGAACTTCAAGTTCCATTTCAAAATCCCTACTGTTTGTGTGAATTATAGTGGCAGCATTTGCTCTCTTGACTGCTACTTGCTGCGCTTCTGCTAGAACAGCTTTGTAAACAAAGCCATAGCTTCCCCTACCAAGCTCATTGAACTCCTTGAACCCGTTGGTTGCATCTTTTAGTTCTGATAGTCTGAACACTTGAGCCATCCCAGGACATGGAACAACAGATAGAGGAGCTTCTGCATCTTCGTTATTGTCTGCTTCCAACTCTGGCTTCCCAATGCAAGACTTGAACTGCTTCTTGGTCCCTTCCTCCTTTCGACTAGTGGTTAAACGGGGAAGAAAGCACCAACTGATCAACACCAACAATAAACCCAAACCACAAGACCCGAATATGATTACCAATCTCCAAATATGATGCCAAAGCTTCCTCTTCATCTCTGGAGGCGCTTGAAGCCCACAGATATCCCAACATGTGCTGTTCTGGCAAAGAGAGCAAGCTGTGCACACCCTATCAGCATGTTCAGTGCATGAACTCGACAAGAAGTATCCTTCAGAACAGTTCGACCCACAAGGTGAACAAATCGTTAGATCTTTTCTAACACACAAGCTTGTCAAATCCACCTCATTAAGAACACTAGCATTGAAAGCAAACTTCCCCACCCCACAAGAATCAGCACTACAAAGACCTGGACTACACAACTCCAATGGAGGATCATACTCAGGTTTCTGCGAGGAAGTCGCATTAGAAGCCCAACAATCCAACACCAGATCATCCTCCCTAATCCCACAAGTAGTAAAATCCGACGAAGCAATTGCCACAAACCCTGGACCTTTAGGAACCAAAGAAGAGTTGAAGATCCCCCAACACTCAACACCATGGTTATCTTCCCTAATCCCACAAAAATGTCGAGCCCCAGCGGCCAACGCCACGTAGTGGGTGTCATTCGGATGACCAGCTAACAAATCAGCATCACCCCAACACTGAACTTGACCAGTCACCTCTGAGATACCACACAGTGAATCTTTCCCTGAGGCCAAAGCTGTGAAATTGTCTAGCACACCAGACACCCCTAAATTAGTAGAGTTGGGTCCCCAGCAAACAAGCCCTCCTTCTCTAATCCCACCGCAGCTAAACCCTTCACCAGAAACAACCCTTTTGAAAACAAGATTACTGATTGACTGGTCATAAAACAGAGTACTCTGTTTTGAACTCAGAGTAATATTCCCAGTTTCATAAATCTCCCAACAATCAACTGTACCCAAACCATGATCGGAATAATAAGAGCCTCTGACGGCACAGACGTGGCTCTTCCCGGCGGCGATATGAGAATAAGCGGTGGGCTTGAAAGTGGGTGGTACGAGATCTATACCTGGGGCAATGGAGCTCCAACAATACACTTGTGAAGTGTTGGATAAAATGCCGCAGAGAAAGCCTTCACCGCCGGAGAGCGCAGCCATCGCCGGAATGTTGCTGAAAGACGCCGAGGTCGGCAAAGAAGCCGAGGAAGGCGTCGACGCCGAGCTGTTCTTGCCCCAGCAGACCATTTCCTGCTCGCCGCTAGCATCTATGGCGCAGAAGAAGCCACTTCCGCCAAACGACGCCGAGATTGGCCCCATTGATCCAAACCCAGATGCAGTTTTGAAGTAGAGAAGTAGAAGCACAAAGAGTAGTAGAAACTGAGAGAACCAAGAAATGGTGTGGTGGGTTTGCATGGTTTGGTTGGGATTGGATCAGTACTGATGGCATGGAGTGGTGTAAAGATGAGGCTTTTGCATGGTGGGATTGGTGCTTTGGGTGTTGCTGGTTTTGCTGAAGTTGAAGAGGTGTGAGAGAGTGAGGATGGTGACGATGAAACAACGTGGGTGTCGCAGCCATTTTTACAGTTTTGGGTTGGACCGTTAAGGACTCTGCAGGAAAGCAAACTACTGCTGCAACTGGGTTTGTATATTTTATTGTTAATAATGTAAGGTTCGTTTTGTTTACTGCAAGGCTTGGTCGGATTGGATTTGGAGGTGAGGCTGTTCACCGGGGGTTAGCGTTAAACGAGGATTACCGTCAGCCACATGGTTTCTACAAGTGGGGAAGTCCAGCTCGGCTGGAGGAAGAGGGAAGTGTTTGACTATTGGAGCTCCATTGACTTGTATAATTGAACAATTTGTTTTTTTTTTGAAGAGGGAAGTGTTTGTTAATGTGTTTATATTTTGACCTTGATTATTTGAAGCATCGGCGACTCTTCAGAGTTGTCATCTTTGTGTTCGTTTTTAGATTTGTGAATCGTGATAATGCGTATCAAATGTGGGTAAACAATGCGTTTTTAGAGTTATTTGTTCGTCTTAGACAGGACGGAGGCACACACGGACATTGTGGGGCTCGTGTCCTATTTATCATTCAGTCATAAATTTTGATTTATTAGTGTCTCACAAAACAAAATACAAAAATATGTATTATTTGACAGTCAAACCTCTAACCTCTCAATAAAAGATCAAAAATTGATCCACTAAACCACCTCAATCATATGTTAACATTTCACAAATATTCTATATATTCACAGATACGACTTATTTTAAAAGGATTATTTTTTGAAATAAAAAAATTAAACAGACAAGGGTTTCACTCACAGATGAACTTCAAGGTTGAACTCGCTTAACCAGCTTAAAATTCCCTTAATTTTGCAACCTACCTTTAAATGTATTTATTAGAGTTGTGAAAGCCAACATTATGAGCTACTTATTTTATGTTATAAACATTGAAAAATCTCGGAGAGTGATTATTTGGTTTTATATATCTAGAATGATAATTTTTTATAGTATAGCTGATAAGACTAGCTATCATGCAACAATTTAAAAACATAACACTCGTCGAGAACCAATATCATTGTGAATATGTTATTATTATTTATGTCACACTAGCCGAAAATTTCTAGCTACGCCACTGGTGTTAGATACGTAGGCCCGAACCTGAGATTTTTAGACCTGAGTCGAACTTTTAAAAATGGACCCTTAAACTATAGTATTCATTTAAATTTATTTTCTCTTTTTCAAAAAATTCATGAACTAAAGCTATAAACTCAAAATCTAACGACATAAAACTTTTAAAATCTTTTTTATACTTACTTACACTTATCATTTTTTAAAATAGTAATTAATGATTGTAATATAATGCTTGTTTTTTACTAAACTAATGTGATCACACAATGAGAAAAGAAAATTTTTGGTCCTTAAAGTTTCGGGGCCCTGAGTCCATCGACTCTTGAGACTCTATTCAGCTGCGGGTCTGTAGATACGCATCAGTTACATACTTACAATTTTCTAGAGTGGTCATGTTTGTATTTGTCTATGCATTTATATTAGTTTCACTTTTACAAGACTTATTACAGTGCCTGAAACTAGGTCGCGTCAACAATTCTTTTATAGTTATCATGTTTATATCAGATACACTTAAGATTATTGTTCTAGAGCTATCAGATTATAGAGTTGTTATGTTTGTGTTTGCTGCTATATTCATGTTAATTTCACTTTAACAACACTACAATGTCTGAAAGAAACTCGCGTCAATGATTCAATTATAGTTATCATGTTTATTAGATACCTTTTTTTGAAAGGGTTTATTAGATACCTTTAAGATTTATCGTTTGAGAACTATCAAGAAACATATAAGGTAATTGACAATAACATCGTATTCGTATCAGATACGTGTTAAGAACATAAATTTAAACTATAATGCTCATATTAGATAAGCGTTGATAGCATTACAATCTTAATGCATCACATTTAGACAATTAGACAATCAACTGTTCAATCCTTATGTAACATCAACTTATATGATTGTGACATAATCTACTCATCAATAACCAATACATATCCAATTCCACACTGTAGGAGCTTTTATCATGGAAATACGGTTATAGTTAAAATATCATATAATTCTGATAATGTTTGGTCCCTGATAGAAACGGTCAACCTTATTTATGCTTATTCTTCCTTATGGAGATCCATATCGTCAGGAGTTGAACGTCCTCAAATTTTTGCATGAGTGGTTACATTTAATCTATGTGAGAGTTTTTCGTGTGGAACTATCAACCGAACTAGGTCATATATGGGTAGGTAAGAGTATTTTCGTGTGGTAAGTGATCATTAATCAGGGTTGACCGTTTTGATAGATACTCGAACATTGTCGAATACCTTTGAATTTTTATCATATCCATATTGCACTATAAAGATCACATCAGATAGTCAAAATTTCATTTTTGTGAAATTTAGCCATTGAAATCACAATGTGTCTACTAATGTAGTATAACTTGTTTAGAATGTTATATAAGTGTACATCTTTGTGAACTAACTATACAGAGAAAGTATAATTTTAAAAAATCTTGTGAAATAGGATGTGATCGGTATATTGAAATACGGATATGGTTGAAAAATCACATAATTTCGATAATGTTTGGTTCCAGATAGAAGCGGTCAACCCTATCTACGCTTGTTCTTCCTTATAAAGAGCCTTATCGTCAGAAGTTGAACGTCTCCAAATTTGTACATGAGTGGTTACATCTCATCTTTTTGAGAGTTTTTGTGTGGAAGTATCAACCAAACTAGGTCATATTGGGGTAGGTAAGAGCGTTTTTATATGGTAAGTGACCATGAATCAAATTTAATTTAGTTTTGATGGACGCTCAAATATTGTTGAATACATTTGAATTTTTTATCATACCCATATTGCACTATAATGATCACATCAGACAGTCGAAATTTCATTTTGTAAAATTTAGCCATTGAAATCACAACATGTCTACTAATGTAGTATAACTTGTTTAGTAAGTTATATGCAATTGTACATCTTCTTCTCCTATTTCCTAGATTTTTCCCTTTTACCGCCATTGCTGCCCCTAATCAAGCTATATAATCCTATGTCACCCAAAAATCCAAGTGCCTAGGCTCGTGTATGTTTGGATCAGCCCTTGTCTGGGTTGGGGTTGAGGTTGGTTCATCCTTTTAGGAAAGAAATACTCCCTTCGCGCTCGTAGCTAACTTCTTTCATCTTCCTTTTTTGAAAAGTTCCTCGTTCTTCCTTTGCTTCTATAACGGATTAGGTTGAATTATCTAAAAATTTACACATATTTATATATTCAATATAAACCAGTCCACAATATCAATCCCCAAGAATAAGATCCATAGATTCGAAAGCAATGACATAGAAATCAAAATCAGAGGATTACATGGCGGAGTTGTAATTGAAGGAGTTGAGGTCAGCGAGCCTGCTCTCATTGATGACGTAGCTAAAGAAGAAGATCGTATCTATATGCTGATTGTTAGCAAGGAGCTTGTAGGTTTCCTAGAGCCACTAGGAAAACCTTTTTACTTTCTGTTATTTTCTTCTATTTGTCTCGACTTGTTAAACGTTGCGATTCGGTTTATTTCGGCTGAGGATTATTCAATACCACCTCAGTTGGCATGAGCTGTGATCGTCCAGTGTCGAGATGACACGTACTGATTATGACAACGCGAGCTAGCTAGCTGTTTAGCTCAGCAGCATTGTAAGAATGGGGACAACTTTGGATGTTGAATTCATTCCAATATTTTTCCTTCCTTACTTGTCTTAAATTCTTCTACATTTTCCATTAAATCACCAACAAAACTCTTGATCCAGAAAGTTAGAGCTCACGCTCTAATAATTTGGTATTAGAGCTTTCGATTTGGTGGCCATGACTATGAAGAACGGAGGAGGAGCATCCAACGTTCAAACTCAGGATCCAAATGTACAGCTACAAGTTGAGGCTGGGGTGTCTTGTGTGGAAGCTGATCTACAGCACCACCGTGATGAGACAACACTCAACTCACAGTGATGCAGGAGTCAGTGGCTATTTTACAACAAGAGGTGACCTCTATCAAGGCTGAGCTAATAGCCGAGATAATGCTGCTTTTGTTGGAATCTAGACCCAGTACTACGACTCCATTGATAGATCTAGAGTCTAAGGACTGTCCGATGAGTACCAACGCTCAGGCTAACGTTGGATCTGGGGAAGTGTCAGTCAGCAAAGCGGTGGAGATGGTCAGTAGACCAGTTACAACCATGACAATCAACCCTCAACAACACCACCTCTAGATTTGTCAGCTCAGGAAAGTACTTCTGATATACCCATTTTGACTGCTAATATGTTGCAATGTCGTTAATTAGCACATAATGAGATAATTTTGAGAGTTAATCCAGACACAATTGGAGGTCCTAATACTACAGTTAGGGTTGATAAGAGTAAGGCGGTTGCTCAAGTGTTTGATTGTTCTAAGGTTATTGGATCCACTGTGCCTTTTGTTGAAATGAGTAGTGGTTCAAGAGTAGGAACCTCAAAGAATGTTAATCCCATACCTGTGGACAACACTAATTTCAGTATAGCAATTTTGGAACCAGTTCATTAAATTATACAACAGAACCTTCTGCTGCAAGTAATTTGAATTTAAATCATATGGCTATGTGATTTGCGCCAACATCCCATGTTAGCTTTGTTGATCCATCTGTTGTGCAAATGCAGACTCTAAGTTACCAACACATACTGCCATACCCTGCACATCCCCCATTTTACACAACTAGTCATAATTCCAATTCATACTCTCAGTCATACACAGCGGTGCTTACCGATGTATATACTCACATGGCATACTCATATATTTTGATGCCTCAACCAGCTAATAGAATGTGGATACAAGTTCATGCACCACATACACCCTATAGCAACAATTGTTTTACCCACAGACAGTGACACAACCCTCATACCCTAACTTCTTACCACACTCTCCAGTAGCTCAACAGCACAGCTCAGACTCTTCATTACCTACCATGAGACAAATGCGGTTGGAGTTGGCCAATTTTAGTAGAGGAGACCCTATTGAGTGGCTGAATAAGGCATAAAGAATTTTTGAGTTATACTAGATTGCTAAGGATAAAAAGTTAACAATTGAAATCTTGCATTTGACTGATAAGACTGCTGATAGGTGACAAACATTTAAGGATGAGTTTCCTCAAACTTGACAAGGGCTATCTGAACTATTGATGAGAGAATTTGGAGAATACAACATTGAGATTATCAAACAACTTTAGCTAGGTTAAATCAGGTTGCAAGTGTTGATGATTACATGGAACAGTTCACTAGGTTGTCAAGGAGGTCACAAGCGTTTTCACAGCAAATGTTGCTGTCATTCTTCATTGGAGGACTGAAGAGTGGAACAAGAGCTGATGTGAAGGCTCACAAGCCAAAATTCTTGTATGAAGCTTGTGAACTTGCAAAGATTTTTGAACAAAAAGGTGTTGAATGTCAGGGCTGCATATAAGGCCAACCAGCAGACTAGAAGTAATAATTTTAGTAGATCTCAGCCTACTAGTCAGTCATCCAAGCCAACAAGTTTTACAGGAGCACAAATGGGACAACAACAAATGAAACAACATGGAAGACTAATAACAACAGGAGATTGAGTCAGACAGAATATCAAAGAAGAAGAGCAAAGAATCAATGTTTCTTTTATGTTGAGACTTTCAAGTCTGACCATAATTGTAGAAAGAGACAAGGGCAGTTGATTAACATTGGAATTTTACAAGAAAATGAGGAATTAGATAATGCCTCAGTAGGAGTTAATTAATGAATATGTATTGGAGGAGACAGAAGAGGAACCAGCTGAAGTGCAGCTACAGATCATAGGAGGTTGTGATGATAATGACACAATCCAAGTAAAAGGCAGGTTTGACAGTAAGGAGGTGCATATCTTGATTGACACAGGGGCATCCCACAATTTTATCCATCCAGCTCTCCTTAAGAAATGCAGGTCAAACATAAGAATCATTAAGCCCCAAAGAGTAAGATTAGCTAGTGGAGCTGTAATGCAAACTAAAGGGGAGGTGATAGTTGACTTTCAATTGGGGATTTATAAACTTACAGGTGATTTCTATATCTTGACAGTCTCAGGATGTGAAGTAGTGCTAGGAGCAGCTTGCCTTAAAATTTTAGAGGATATCACTTGGAACTTTGAACTTATGAGAATGCAGTTCATCAGAAATAGAGTCAAATACCTTTTATAGGGAGAAATTAAAACTCAGGCTACTGTGGCAGGATGTAAAGCTATGAAAAGGCTGCTGCAGAAGAAAACTGAGGCAGTGATGGTGTCAGGACCCACCCCGAGTTAAAACCCTTTAACCCGAAGTAAATCCTGCGGGGACCACCTCAAAGAAATTTCTTACCGAAACCCCCTTGAAATGGACAACCCTTTCCTACATTCCAACTCAGCACTTCCATGAGTATCTAACAACAATCCCTAACTCATGGAGGCCTCCTGCTCACTAACCTACTTAACTAGCTAAACTGGGTTAGTCAGAGCAGTCTAAGCAGAAGTTACCCTAATGAATTTGCAGCAGCGACAGATTGATTGACTATGCCTCGACTCTTGTATGCGCACGACCTCCGCTCAAGAACCCTGCACCACTGGGCATTTGAAAACGAAGGGCCCAGGGGAGAAACATTGAAAACCGTTAGAGTGAGTGGACGAAAATCAAATGTAAAAACTCTACTTTCTTTTAATGCTCTCCCTTAGAGTTTTCTCAGAAAATCCGCATGCAAGTAAAACATAAACAATGCCTTGGCTCAAATATAAACAATTATGTGGGGGTGTTAACCTCATCCACGAGAAATCCGACCTGCTCTATTCGGGAGGGTCTATTGACCAGCTACTACCGAAGAGGGTCCCGACCTGCTACTATCCGGGAGGGTCTATTGACCAGCTCCACCGGAGAGGGTCCATGCTAGCATACAATCCTTATATCCTTTTCCCTTTTTAAAATCCCTTTAAAACCTGTAAAACCTGTAAAACCTCGTGGGAATAATAATAAATAGAAAACCCCTTTAAATCCGTGAGCCAAGTTTCTCCTTTTAAAATCATCCCCCTCCATAATCCCAAAACGGTGATAATCAATAAACCATATCCCGGGAAAATCCTTTAAAATCACGGGAAGGGTTTGAACCTCTTTCCCGGCTTGTTTGCCTTTAAAATCCTTAAATCCCATTTTCCCAAATCACCGTAAAACATATAAATGGAGGAAATCATATATGCAGGAGAAATCAATTAAAGTATATGGCATGCAATTTAATTTAAAACAAATGTCCACTCACAGTACTATTGCGACCTTCTTCCCGCTCGGAAAGCTCCTCGAGCGAAACCCTCGAACTAACCGCGTAGTCGAATCCGTCTCACGTTCAATCAGAGACTGTACAAACAAACCATACATTAGTCATTTCATCGTGGACTTGGTCTATTCCTACTTTGACCAGGAATTCCTATTTGACCACAAGTTGACCAAGTTCCTTTTTATGACACTTTAACCTTTTTGACTTTCTTTCCCGGTTATCGACTCTTAACCCAAATTACCGAAAGTCCGACTTAGCTTCCGAACTTTCCTTTATTACTTTAACTTGACGTTAGGGTGTCACGTAATAATTGGTTGAATTACTATGGACACCCAACGTGTCACATTAATCAATGTATTTAACCTTGAGTCGATTTACCGATTTAACATCTTCTCATAAATGAAAACCTTCCAAAAAGGGAAAGTTTTCCAAAATGGAAAGTTTCCTAACATGGCAAGTGTTCTTTAGATTGGAAAGTTTCCCAAAATGGAAACTTCCTAATTACGTCCAATTTCTCCGTAAATACTCCTCTTAGGAATTAACCGTACTCTTGACTAAAAGCTTAACAGGAATTCGATTTCTACCTCTTCGGCTTTCTGCCGGTTTAACTGTATTCCCGGAATCTTCGACGGATTCCGGTAACTTGCCGGAATTTCGCCATAACCTCCATGTTTCCTCCGATTCACCAAGTTATCGACAACAAGCAAACAACAACAACATCAACCACAATCTCAAGCAACAACAACAACAGAAACCACAACTCAGTAACCCAAAGCACGAATCTTACCTTCAATCCCGTCCCACAACAACCAGCAGCTTCCCGGCCTCCTCCTTGCCGGACAGCTGACCTGCAGCACCCCAAAACCTTGTAATAGCTACCACACTCGCCAACTCCTCCCAAAACAGCCGCCTAACCACCAACAGTGGCTGCCATCCACCCTTTCGAACCAAAACCTTACCAAGAAGCGTGAAATTATATCAAAATCTTCCTCTCAACATGTAGAGCACTTTGAAGTAATATATGAAGCCCAAATCGAACCCAAAACTCAAGAATTAACCAAAACAGTCGAACAGTCCAAGAACTCAAGAACACAGATTTCACCTTTTAATTCGAAACACTCACCTCCAATCGAATTGGTTCAAGCTGTATGGAGGGATGGTTAGGCGAGTTGAGGGCTGCAAAACCCAAGAAAAATCTCGGCGAACGGTGGCCGCTCGACGGAGTTCGAACCGGAGCTCCGATTCGCCTGTCCTCGAGGCACCGCTCTCGCCTTGGGTCGAAACAAGTCACATGGTGGGTATGGAGATGTCGAGGAGGAAGAGAGGAATCCGATGCTGTCGGTCTCGCAGCAAACCGCCGCCGGACGGCGGATATATCGGTGAAAAACCGATTCGGGTCGGGTTCGGGTCGCCGGGTTCACAGATCGCGTCTGAAGGAATCGAGGGAGCTCCGTATGGTTTTTAATGCATTTCCCGAAATGGTAAGTCCTATTTATACCTCAACACCAGAATAGTAACTTCCCATTTTTTTTGACCATAACTTCTTCATACGAACTCCGTTTTGAGCGTGCTATGTGTCCACGAACTCGTAACGACGCCCTCTATAACTTTCAAGAAGGAAGTTTTCCCAAATTCTTGACTTAACGAAAAGTCAACTTTACGATCATTGTACGGTTAAACGGTCACTTTAAATAGTAAAAGACCAAAGTAACCAACCGTAAAATAATTCTAGGTTCGGGATGTGACAGATGGTACAGTTGTAGCCTATGGAGGTGAAGCAGCAAAAGGCTGAAACACATCCAACAATTCAGACGATGATTAAGGAATTTGCACCCCTTTTTGAACCACCCACTTCCTTGCCCTAAAGAGAAACCAAGATCACAGAATTGAGTTAATCCCAAACACTATCCCAATTAATGTTAGGTCTTACAGGTACCCACATTTTTAAAAAACTGAGATAGAGAGAATTGTGCATGAAATGCTTGACAATGGGGTCATCTGACCAAATGTGTCATCTTATTCCTCTCCTGTGATTTTAGTCAAAAAGAAAGATTGAACTTGAAGGCTGTGTATAGACTATAGAAGTTTGAATGCAACCACTGTAAAGGATAAGTATCTCATTCCTGTAGTAGATGAGCTGATAGATGAAGTATATGGAGCTACCATTTTTACCAAGCTGAATTTGAGGTCAGGACATCATCAGATAAGAATGTGTGAAGAAGACATAAAAAACAGCATTTAAAACTCATTCTGCACATTATGAATTCTTGTTAATGGCTTTTGGCTTAACCAATTCTCCTGCTACTTTTCAATCTACAATGAATGAAATAATTACAAATTTACTGAGGAAGGGTGTCTTGGTGTTCTTTGATGACATACTCATTTACAGTGAATCCCTTGAGGAACATTTGGTCCTACTGAGAAAGGTATTTGAGATGTCGAAGGCTCATTGTTTGAAGGTCAAAGAAAGTAAGTGTAGTTTTGGAGTATCACATGTGGAGAATCTTGGACACATCATAGGGTTCAAGGGTAGCTGTAGATCCTGCTAAAATAGAGAGCATTAAGCTTTGGAAAAAACAAATACTCTTAAGGGCCTAAGGGGGTTTGTGGAACTAGCTGGCTATTACAGAAAATATGTTAAACATTTTGGAGCTATAGCCAAGCCCTTGACTAATATGTTGAAGAAAAATAATTTTAAGTGGACAGCTGAATCTGAAGCAACCTTTGAGTCCTTGAAACACGCCTTAATCACAACACCCTGTTTTGGCTAATCCTGATTTTCCAAGGAATTAACCATTGAGTGTGATGCATCAGACAAGGGAATATGAGCTGTGTTAACTCAAGAAGGGCATCCCATTGCAAATCTGAGTAAAGCTTTGGCTCCTAGGCATACTACACTCTCAGTGTATGACAAAGAAATGATGGCAGTAGTCTTTGCAGTCCAACATTGAAGACCTTACCTGGTGGGAAGACATTTCCAGATCTACATTAATCATAAGGCCATTGAGCAGTTCTTGAAGCAGAAGATCACTACCCAGCTCAACAAAAATGGCTGCTTATGCTAATGGGATATGATTATTCCATTAAGTACAGGACAGGTAAGAACAATGCAGCTCATGTTGCCCTCTCTAGGTAGTTAAAACTTGTTGCTATCACTGTAGCTTCCCAGCCTGTCCATAAATATGTGGAGGCCATATTTAGGGACTGTCTGCAGGATATAGTAGCTAAAACAAAGGTGCTTGAAATACAACAAGGAACTTCATCTCAGCAGCACTATTCTATTAGGGGAAATAAATTGTACTATAGAGGCAAAGTATATGTCCCACAAACTAGGAGTTTGAGAGAGAAGATTATGCAGGAATTCCATGAAGGATTGGTAAGGGGACATGCTGGAAGAACCAGAACATACCACAGAGTGAAGAGAACCTTTGCATGGCTTGGTATGCTTAAAGATATAAACAAAATTTATTGCTCAATGCCATACATGTCAGTTACACCATTCAGAAACTGTTGCTCCACCAGGTTTGCTGCAACCTAACCCTATACCTTATTCAGTTTGAACAAGTATTTCTATGGATTTCATTGATGGTTTACCTAATTTAGAAGGTCATACTGTGATCTGGGTGGTAATAGACAGGCTAACCAAATATACACATTTCATTCCCATAACACCCTTACATAGCAAATTCAGTAGCTCAGTTATTTGTCAAGGAAATCTTTCGACTATGAGGTGTGCAGTTGGTGAAAAACCACAGAATCGGAGTCAGGCTTTACCTTGAGCAGAATGGTGGTAAAACACTGCTTATCATTCAGCAATTAAAATGAGTCAATTTCAGACTTTGTATGGATAGCAGCCTCCTGCAGAAGTGTCATACTTACCTGGTTCAATAACAGTAGACAAAGTAGCTAGATAAGCAACTCAAGACAAGGGATGAATTGTTGGCTTTACTTAAGAGAAACCTGACTGTGGCACAAGCAAGGATGAAGAGATTTTATGATAAGAAGTTTGTTGCTGGAGAGTGGGTTTATTTGAAGCTTCACTACTATAAACAACAATCTATGCTGCAGCAAGGCTGGAACAAACTTTCACCTAGGTACTTTGGACCTTTTTTCATACTGGAAAAAAATGGAAAGGTAGCTTAGAGATTGCAATTACCACCTACTGCCAGAATTCATAATATTTTCCATGTGAGTTTGCTGAAGAAGAAAATAGGGGATAAGGTGCATGCTTCTCCTTAGTTACCACCCATATTGGACCTTAATAATCCTAAGTGGGAACTAGTAGCTGTTTTGGATAAGATGATGTATAAGAAGAAGGGAGCAGCTGAGACTAAGTGGTTGATACACTGGTTTGGAACTGCGGCTGATGAAGCCACTTAGGAGGATGCAGATGTAATCAAACTGAGATTTCCATATTTCGACCCCAACATGAGTGATTCAGTGATTGTTTGAGCTTTGGCACATGATCAAACTTGAGGACAAGTTTGTTTGAAGAGGGTAGGATTGTTAGGAAAGAGCTTGTAAGTTTCCTAGAGCCACTAGGAAAACCCTTTTACTTTATATTTTTTTCTTCTATTTGTCTCGACTTGTTAAACGTTGTGTTTCAGTTTGTTTCGGCTGAGGATCAGTCACTACCACCTCGGTTGGCGTGAGTTATGATCGTCTAGTGTCGAGATGACACGTGCTGATCTTGACAATGCAAGCTAGCTAGTTATTTAGCTCAGTAGCATTGTAAGAATGGGGACAACTTTGGATGCTGAATTCATTCCAGTATTTTTTCTTTTTTTACTTGTCTTAAATTCTTCTACATTTTCCATTAAAACACCAACAAAACTCCTTATCCAGAAAGTTAGGGCTCAAGCTCTAACACTGATGGTCTTTCAGATTTAGTTCTGAAAAGATATGAAGAAGAGAAAGAGCGCGTGCAACCAAACCCCGTTAAATTTTCCAAGTGCGTACGTGTTCGGTGTGAAAATAGATTCTCTTCTAACAACCAGGCTTGAGGCATGCCTGTACCTATGAGTCAGGTACAACCTTGATCTTGATGCTTGTTCACCTTCGGACTTCTTCTCAAACAACTGTTGTACAAGCGTTGGTCAGACCGACACTTAGATTCTTCACAGACCTAGCTGAGGAGCAACTAGGATTTTTCTCCTCTTATAGCGAAGCGGCCGTTTCTTACTCAGACCGGAGTGGTTGAGCAGAGCTATAAATCAGGATTGAGGGCGTTCACCAAAGAGTTCCTTGATAAACTGGTGATATTTGCTAAGGTTATTCACCCTAATAATGGTTTTACGGATATTTGCCTACGGATAGGGCTTTATGAAGCGGTGATGGACTGTTCGCTCACGGATGAGGCTTGGTGAGGTAGAAGCGGGAACTGTCGACTGGTCGGGCTTTGGTGAGTAGCAGCGGGGAATGCATAGGGTAGGGCTTTGGTGAACAAAAAGACCCAAGAAATCTTTTTGGTAGAGGTGCTCCGAGGGAAGCTTGTTTTGCAGTGTGCAAAAGTTGTTTGTTGATTGATTGGAGATGTCTATGTTCATATGCCTTGACCCCTTTATATAGTAAACACTAGGATTTGTTCTTACTTGCGGGTCAAGGAATATCAAATCTCTTAAAGATTAGATCCTTAAGCAACTACAAATCTTCGCCAAACACGATCTCAAAGGAAATAAAAATATGTACATATATTTTGACCTCATGTATCGGTCTATGTATAATTAAGATAGATAAAAATATCCACCTCAAATCTAACTCTTGGATCAGTTAGATACGTAAATCTTCACAATTCTTGCCGTGTACCAATATATGCAATCTCACACTAATTAATGAATGAAATCCATGAATATATGCTCTTGGACGTCATGTATCCATTACACCCATTCCTTAATCAAATAGATTCAAGGATGTTAATTACTTCCTTAAACCACACACGCGTCCCTTGTGCTTAATTGCAAAGGTGATTTAATTGGATCCTCCACGTCCAACTTCCTCTGACAAATAATTGGTCAATCTTGGTAATCAAGTAAACAACCATTTAATCATCAAATTCATGATATCTCAGCAATAACCCAATTCGCACCAAAATGACTTGACTTCCAATATAAGTTTAATATGACCTGATCATGGATATCTCCCTAGATTCTCGATCAAATCCTCGACGAACCACTAAACTGGTTTGAAACATGGCCCGTACGGGAAAGTATATTTTACACCCAAACAATACGTACTGCGATGTACTGAATAGGCCTCCTAATTTCAGTGCTACTAGCTTTCATGGAATCGGTGAATCCAAATTTCTAAATGATAGTCTATTTTCCGTCAATCTTATAGAAAGGTTGATTGGTGTGTAAATTTGGATTTTCTTGATGAAAAAGTGACTTTTATAATTCTGAATAGAGTGACTTAAATTTTCATCCATGCTCGTCCAATTCTCGTCACCCAAATTTATACCAATGCTCTCAAATTCCCAATTCGCAACATATGAGGGAGCGATTAAACCGACTACTAAGACCTAACCACACCCAAGGAATTCCTTATTGATCTTCGATAGCAAGCGTGACCCCTACCATCCGAATCCGAGAAAAACACGATTACCTTTCACGGCCCTAGTCATTTCAGCCTTTGCTGACAAACAAATTTTCAAACCGTTTGCTGCCAAATCCTCCAACATCCGGGATCTTATCTCACGTGGCTGCTAGGTCACACTCGTGACTTGTCTGCCCGCAATTTGGATTCCTCAACACCAAAACGACTCTGGTCAAAATGATCGACCTCCGTCTTCAACATGGTCCTCCAAACAAGCTTTACCAGTCAAAACCCTAACCCCTAATGTTACAAAAACCCATCTGGGTTGTTACTCATGATAGATAGATAGATAATGTTGCAGGGTCTTCTTAAAGATCTTCTGGTCCATCCCAAATCCAATTCAGTGTATTCAAATGGTTCAAGTGTATCTGATGGAACGCAATCATGTTCAACTTGCTATTGTTCCTGTCCCTCAACTTAGGTCACTCATGACCCTTTTTGTCACAGTTCTCAAGCAGCAAGATCCAGACTAGTGAAGACAAGAGGATCGAGCTTTACATCATTTTTTCAATTCTTTTGTTTTGATCGGATTTTAAATTTCGTTTCTTTTACCGAAATTATTGTTATAGAAGTGGCTACACTAGCTGAATTAGTAATACGTGAATGGTGAAATCGCACCATCTCGATGATTTGATTTTCAGAAATGGAAGGGCATGGAGAGGATGATGGGATGCCTTGGTTGTGAAGATGAAATAGGGACCCAGATGTTTGGATCAACCCATCTTTCCCATGTGGTCTGCCGTGGATGAAGATGTACCTGCGCACCTTATCTTTGGATTTTCTTTGTTTTCACACTTTGCACAATCCAAATGTCTGGATTAAAAATAGTGTATTATGTGGATTGTTGTTTTCTATAGTAATGTGCCTTAACTCAAAGCCAAAGCCAAAGCCATCAAATTAGATTTAACAGAATCAGAAATGTGCTTCTTGTTGCAGTGCAAAGGAGACTAGTTTCTCTGCTTTCGAAGGAAAATCAGAGCTCCTTTTCTTCACTTTCCCAAGAGAATGCAGCTTCCTTAATTTTCTATGGGGAATTGAATTGTTTCATGTATGAGTGAATCCAGCTTGGTCACTTTTGCGATGGATTCCCCTCGCTTTTAGGAAAGAAAGAAACTAGTTGGTTTGCTGAACTAGCTCCAATGTTTTTGCATTTGATAAACACAGCTAGCATTTCACTTCACCCTATAGAACGATTCGTATGTATGAATCACAAGCTCAGAGTATTTTTGGCTCTCGAAGTTTGGAGAGTCACAGCACTTGACCACTTTTTCAGGGGTGGGAGTTTGTGAGAATTTAAGACCATACAAATAAATCCACAACACCTGAGATCTTTCGTTATGAAACTTTTTTAACCAAATTAGTCGAAAAAATATATTAGGACCTAACTTCAAAACTGCATAGCACGATACTGCAGATTATACCAATCAATCTCTCTCCCCGGCAATTGAGAGCAAAAATTTAACTATGATACACAACCTTTCTGGCAAAACTTTAGCTCGCAACTGTTCACCAGCATCTTTGGCTTAGGATTGGAACGCCAACTTGGAAAATCCCAGTTACAAATCCACGATACCATCCTTATGTGAGCAGCATAGAAGGCACCTGCTCGTTATTGAGGAGTAAGAAGGAACTTTCACAGACAGAGCGAAGAGCCGACAAAATGTGGGAGAGAGAATTCACGCCTCAAACAACATATTCCAAAACTTTGGAGACAAGACTTGCAGCCAAAGGAAAAATTAGGAAAATTGCACTATATAAGAAACTCTTGAATTGGACCAGATGAACCCTTAACCCAATAACTGAAAAAGATGAAACTGGTAAAAGTTCAACCGAAATGGGCTAACAATCTTTGCAACATTATTCTTTTTTAGGATACATATTTAAAGCAGTTGCTCGAGAAAATATGCCACAACATATCAAATAATGAATACCAGGATAGATACTAACTCCACAAGTCCACATACCAGGATGAATCAGGCAAGGAGCTTAAATTACAACTGTACCATCTATGTAATTAATTTTTCACTGTTGTGACATGCTTCAGAAGCATCTCGACAACATCAACTGATATCCTTGAGCCCTCTGTTGAGAGATGATTGATCTTTTCCGCAGTTTCCAGTTCAAGGCGTTTCACATTAGCCCCAGAATCTCCACTGCTCTGTTCAGTCACCAGCAAGGAAAGAAGGGTAAAATTACAACAGATATTGCCAATAAAAAAACTAACAAAAAGAAGCCTAGAAAACAGTACAGTTATGGTTTTGCCAATGTCAGTCATCTACATCGTGCATGGATGATAGGCAGTCATTTACCATGGGATCACGAACATTACAACTGCATGGATGACTCACACCAGCAAAGGTAACAGAGCTCAAATACATCTGAAGCTCTATACATGAAAATGAAAATGTAAAGCTATGACCATCTAATGAACAATCAGTATATTGCTTTTACCAACATTTACATACCGCTGCAAGTTTCTTCTGGAATTCACGCTCCACTTGGGCACGGTAATTAGCGATCTCCTTTTCTGCCTCGTCTTTGGCTTGTTTCAGCCTAGCGATTTTTGCTAGCAGAAGACAACCAAACACAAGGCAATTAGGAAACAACTCAAGATACAAGATTTTTCAGTGTCCCATCTACAAAACCAGTCCAAAAAGAAGCGTAACACCGTAACATAATCACCACACAGGGTTCTAGTACTCTAGTAGTAAGCTAGGAGCCTAGGACATAGTTAACCTAACAGAATATCTTATTTCATCAAGACCGCTAGATCAAAGAGCATCTCTGGCAACAAGGAAGTAATTCGAATAAACACAATCTTCCATACAACTTCTCAACCCTCTAATTGATCAACTAGACAAGTAATTTGCAAATGCACATCCACGGCAAGAGATCACACGGAAACACTCCACATATATATATAGACATACATAACTCGTACGTCATTGACAATCAAAGAAAAAGGAACAAACTTTACCATTTCTGGCAGCATTGACGATATGCTGAGCTTCCTGCTCTGCAGCCAGCAATTGCTGAATTCCACCTTGACCCCTGTTCGATGCAGATGCCATGTTTTCTGAAATAATAGTAAAGTTTATAACAATACTGATAGCTAAACATATCAAAATAAACTCCACTTACATTATATGCAATATTCCAGCAACAAAACATGTTTTCTCAGATAAAGATTCTTCTTTTAAGCCTCTGATATCAAAATCTTTACATTCATACGATTAACATAATCACTATAGATCTCTGATTCAGCCAAATTAAAAGCATTGGACACAGTCAGTAAACTAAATAATCGATTCGTATAACAGCAACCTAGAAGGGATCGGAGCTCAAAAGCAATACAAGCTCAGCGATTTTCTGAAAACTAAAAGCAATTGTTGGTTGTCGATTAGAGCATATGGATCGCAGTGAAATTAAGCAGAGAATGGAAAATAGAGAGACAGAGAAGCGAAAAGTGAGTACCTTTGAGGGCGTTGGGCTTAAGAATTGGGGAGTGAACGATTCATAGATAAGCGTAGGACCTGTGTGTACCTTGTGTAGAAACGGAGATGACCTTGATAACTAACCCAGTTACTCTAACCCAGTTACTCTGAGCCTCTGGGCTTACCCATCTAACTCGGATTTTACTAATGTAAAATCTCGAGTTTTCTTCGGATTTGATACGGTTAAGCGAACGATTTACAATTTCACTTACCACATTTTACTAATTTGGTATGAAATTGAGAATGACAAAATTGATTCTGGGTGAATTTTAACATTTATTAACATGTGAAGAATGAAATTCTTAGGAAACCTCTTTTCTGAGATCCACCTTCCTTCTTGGTATCAGAATCAACGTTACGGAATCAACTTCTTTCTTTTTTTGAAAATGTCCTCACATAATTATAATATTTTCAATTTATCTAACCATATATATATAGTCTTTATCTAGAGCGGAGCCCTGTTCTGAAATTAAAGTGTGAGGCTTTTATTTGGCTCATTTTCGGGTCAGATTTCTATATCTCTACAGTACATTGTATATATTATAGTGTGTATAACATGTCTACAAAGTTTCATGTAATTTAGAGATCATTTGGGTACCGAACTAAATGAAACAAGTCAATAAAACAAAATCTGTTCAAGCATAAGCGTTCGTATAAATCACGATTACGAAAGCTCAAATGATATTCAAATTGGATAAAACTTGATAGAAATAATCTACACATTGTGTTTTAGACATTGAAATGCGGAGTTGTGAAATCTGACCCTACAAGTGAGCCAAATAAGGAGCCTCACACTTTAATTTCAGAACTGAGCTCCGCTATGGATAAGGATTGCATATATATATATATATATATATATATATATATATATATATAGTGTTGATCAAGAGCGGATGTCTGTTCCTTAGTTAAGGAACAGATTTCATTATTTGACCTAATTCTCCATCATATTTTCTCATCTTAACCGTTCAGATTTTAGGTATATATATGTAGATCATCTACCCATTTTCAATCAAATTGATAATCATTAAGGCGTTCAAATCAATGAAACTATCCGAGTTGTTCATCTTGAACCGTAACTCTAAATCACAGCTTTGAACGCCTTAATAATTATCAATTTGGCTGAAAATTTGTAGAGATGATCTACACATATATACCTAAAATCAGAACGGTTAAGATGAGAAAATATGATCGAGAATTGGGTCAAATAATCATATCCATTCCTTAGCTAAGGAACAAACCTCCGCTTCTAAAACGGACTGCATATATATATATATATATATACACACACACACACACATTGATGGATCCCTATTTTTGGTTATATATATATATACACACACATTGATGGATATACACACACACATTGATGGATCCCTATTTTTGGTTATATATATATATACACACACATTGATGGATCCCTATTTTTGGTTTATTTATAGGTATAGACATTCGATAAACTTTTCGATCACATTTTCAATCTAAATTGTTCAATTCTTAGGATAGAAAACACAAAAATTATGTTTGAGATTTGGTCATTTATTTGCTAATATGCCTTTGAAACCTATTAGATTTGATCACAAATTAAATTGAGGGGCAAAATTGAATCTATATATAAAGGAAAAAACTGAAGGCCACACCTGAAAAAAAAAAGTAATGAAAAACTGAATAGAAAAAAAAAGTGGCAGCAAGGGTTACTGTTCACGTGAACAGTAGAACACCCCATCCTATTTTTACAAAATTTCATCCAATTTGGTGATCGTTAAGGCTTTGAACTAACTGGAATCAATTGAAGCATCAAATCTGTCAAACATGAACGGTTCATGCTAAACATGAACCGTTCATGCTTATAATTTTAATTCACAGCTTTGAGCACCTTATATATATATATATTAGACGGTGGAGATATGATTTGGTGATCCAAAAGTTGATGTAATCCTTGATCCCTGATATATGTCAAGAAAAAGGATCTCTCATTGGAAGGGAGCTGTATATCCCTCATTGGAAGGGAGATATATATAACGTGCGGAAGTCCACATTTTAAAAAAAAATACGGATTTTTGCAATTTGATCTATTTTTCGATTATGATTTCTCATCTTAACCGTTCATAATGTAGATATATATGAGTAGATCATCTCTACAAAATTTCATTTAATTTAGTGATCGTTAAGGTATTCAAATATGTGATTTACAACGGAAAAAACTAACAGATCCGGTTGAACAGTTTTATTATGTTCATAGTTTTGATCCATTTTGGATGTATTAATGATCTCCAAATTTGCTGAAATTTTATAGAGATGATCTGCTCACATATATCTACATTGTGAACGGTTAAGATGAGAAATCATGATCGAAAAGTGAGATAAAATTACAAAAGTCTGCATTTTTTTTTTTAAAAAATGTGGACTTCCGCACAGAAAAAGCCACAAATATATATATATTTGTGTGTGTGTGTGTGTCAAGGTAAAGTTCTCAACTCAGTAATACCACCAATCGTAGCATTCTTAAAGTCTTCTATCCGCCTTCTTTTGCTACGTTAAGTAGATGATGGAGCAATGTCATTCGTAGGTCACATGTTGACGTGAGTCTTAATCCTAGTTTGATTAGAAAGTATAATCAAACTAGGATTGTATAAGTCTTTCTGTGTAATTAGTTTCCTTCTAGGATTACAACTATTCTTATATATAAATAGGACCCTAGAGGCATAGTTTTAGGAGAGGTGTGGTGTGATGTAGATCGTTGAGAGTTCTGATCTTAGGAGCTGAAAGCTATGGTAGATCATAGTAGATCTGTCCTGACTATCTTGACAACCTGAATCTGTTTTGAATCTGAATCTGAATCTGTCCTGTCCTGAATCTGATTTGTTCGCCGTATTGAATTGACCCTGAATTGAAGTATTCTTTTCTACTTGGTATCAGAGCAGGTTCAATCCTTTGAACTTGCTTTGCATCCTTTGAATCCTGAATCTCGAAGAACACCCAAACTACCACCACAAACCGCTGCGTACGGCCACTACCACCATTGAAATCGAACCATCTTGAAACCCGAAAAACCCTGAATTGAATTGAAACCCATAAATCCACCACCGTGATTTGAAGCCCGATAATTTCTTGTTCGACAGCGTGGAGGAAGACTCTAATCTGAAAGCTACAGACTTCGGGCTTTCGGTTTTCTACAAGCCAGGTGAAATCTTCTTTGATGTTGTTGGAAGTCCTTACTATGTTGCCCCTGAGGTGTTGTGCAAGCATTATGGCCCTAAGTCAGATGTGTGGAGTGCTGGAGTGATTTTGTATATATTGTTAAGTGGTGTGCCACCTTTTTTGGGCCGAGACTGAGATTGGGATCTTTAGGCAGATTCTACAGTCAAGGTTGGATTTTGAATCCCAACCTTGGCCTGCGATTTCCGACATTGCCAAGGACTTGATTGCCAAGATGCTTGAGAGGAACCCGAGAAAGAGAATCACTGCCCATCAGGTGCTTTACCACCCTTGGATCATAGACGACACCATTGCTCCGGATAAGCCTCTGGATTCGGCCGTGCTTTCGAGGTTGAAGCAATTCTCGGCAATGAACAAGCTGAAGAAGATGGCACTGAGGGTCATCGTAGAGAGGCTGTCTGAGGAGGAGATTGGAGGGCTGAGGGAGCAGTTTAAGATGATTGATGCAGATGATAGTGGTAGCATCACATTTGAGGAGCTGAAGGAGGGTTTGAGGAAAGTTGGGTCTGAACTGATAGAGAGTGAGATCAAGGATCTAATGGAGGCAGCTGACATTGACAACAATGGGATAATTAACTATGGTGAGTTCCTTGCTGCAACTGTGCACTTGAACAAGAAGAAGAGGGAGGGGCTGAATGAAAGAAAGAATGAATGAATGGGTATAGAAATTATGGTGGAATTTTGGAGATAAGGGTTCTTCTTTCAATAAGGATCTGAAACTGGATTTGGAGCAAAGTTATGCATACATTCGTAGAGTCTACAACAATCCAATGTTGTACCTTGCAGCTGCACCTGAGGCCATAGTCATGACACCTGAACTTTATTACTCAGGAAGAGTTTCAGAGTAGTCTTCCCTTCTGGAGGAGAGCAAGTATGTAGGAAATCCTCTGAATATGGACGAATTTAAAGAGTTGAAGAACCTGGAAAGTCAATTTGGGGCTGGAAACCAAGTAAAAGAAACTGCAAGCACACAAGTGGATCTGTCAACTAGACGAGTCGACTCGTCAACTAGCTTACGGTTGATGACTCAGGCAACTTATCGATTCCTCCCAGAACAGAGCTAGTCAACCTGCAAACGAATAGGGTTGACTCGATTACCGGACTAGAATGTGAACTTCCTCCAACTGAAGAAATTATGTCTGAAGACCCCCTTTCTACTCCATCAACTGAAGGACCCGTCTAGAATGTCCTCCCAGAGGATGCCCTAGCAGATCCAAAGTGGAAGCAAGCTATGAATGAAGAACTGGAAGCCCTGCAGAAGAATGAAACATGGGATGTTGTTCCTATACCTCCTGGTAAGAAGATAGTCGGGTGTTGTTGGGTGTTTGCAGTGAAGTTGAAAGCTGATGGAAGCATTGACAGATATAAAGCTCGCTTCGTTGCTAAAGATATACTCTACCAAGACATCATCATGGTGAACATGAAGAACCCTATCCTCATCAAACAATACTACTGCGACAAAGGCAAAAAGTGTAAGCAAATGATTCCATCCAAAGTCCAAATCAGTGACGTGAGCTTCAAGAATATCAATGGCTCGTCTTTGTCTCGGTAGCCGTCAAGCTCAACTGTAGTCAGACTATGTCGTGTTTGAATGTGGAGCTGTCCGATATTGATCTCACGTATACTGGAGACGACAAAGACGAAATCACGTCCGAGTGTAGTAATGTTAAGCCGAGAATTTCCGTATTGAAAGAACCTTGCCCGACACGTCGAAAGGAGGAGAATTGAATACTGATCAACTAGTTGAAGATGTACATGCAAGACTAGTCTCTTCTCCTACATCAACGATCTCTCCTGGCTTGTCATCACCTGCGGATACAATCAAGGAGGAGAAGTGGGTCAAAGCAATAGAGGTCGAGATGGATGCTCTCAAGAAGAATGGTACTTGGGATTTGGTTCCATTTGAAAAAAAAAAACTGTTGGTTGTAGATGGGTTTATACTGTGAAACACAATGCAGATGGCAGCAGTCTGAGAGAGCTGGAACTTGAATCTAGTGATTCTGAAGACAACTGTGATGAAGATGATTCTGAATTTGAGAATGAGGTTGAAGCAATTTTCCTAAGAGTTGTGCATGAAAATATAGAACGAGAGAATGTGATCCTGGAAGTGAACGGAATGCAATTGTCATTCAGCAAGCAAACTGTAAATTGTGCAAGAGCTGTATTTTACTCCATGATGAAATTGGCATTGGAAGCTCCACATGAATCGGCAAGCGAATTGGTACAAGCTGCTTCCAAGGTAATTTCAGAATGGAAACACATGCTCAAGTATTACCTATTAGGCATAGATGAGGAAGATAGAAGTGATTATGAAGTTTGAAGAAATGTGTTTGGAGTCTACCAAGGCAGTTTCGTCCAAACATTTAGTGACTCATTTGACAAGTTGGGCATTTAAGACTTGTATGCGCCAACTTGAGGAGGAGTGTTGACGTGAGTCCTAATCCTAGTTTGATTAGAAAGTATAATCAAACTAGGATTGTATAAGTCTTTCTGTGTAATTAGTTTCCTTCTAGGATTACAACTATTATTATATATAAATAGGACCCTAGAGGCATAGTTTTAGGAGAGGTGTGGTGTGATGTAGATCGTTGAGAGTTCTGATCTTGGGAGCTGAAAGTTATGGTAGATCATAGTAGATCTGTCCTGACTATCTTGACAACCTGAATCTGTTTTGAATCTAAATTTGTCATGTGCTGAATCTTATTCTTTTCTACTTCACACACATTAATTTCTACATTGTCCGTTAGATTCTCATTATACCAATTGGAATGGGGAAACTGATCTTCCTCTCTACTTTCAATTGAGACATTATCAAACCCAGAGTTTAGTATTGGCTCATGAGCGGAACTCAATGTAATTGGCTTTGGTCTTCAAGCTCAATAGAGAAAAATGTCGAGTCAACATTATCATGTTGTAAAGACGAGTTAGGTATACTGCTCATGCCTTGATTGTCTTCACTTACATATCTGGACAATCTGTGTTCCAAAGTAGCATACAATGGAATCGTGTTAGGTTGCACTGAAAGACGGTCACACCCAACTAGCAACATCTTTGTTATCAACTATCTCCATTAAGTTGCACACCTCTAAGTTGTTTTTATATTGATAATGAACTTTCATTCCATATTGATCTAGAAATCCGATGATATATTTCTTTCAGAAGCTCTTGATATGTAACATTGCTTGAGACTAACATCGATTTCGATTTATTAGCAGAATATTGAGAGTTTACCCATTTACCACCATAATACAAAACAATTGTAAACTGATTCATTTCCTGAAAATAGAAGAAAATAACGTAACCACGACAATACTGTTGCTTCAACACAACTATATATATGTATTATAGGCCTCATCAATATATGTATATATATATATATATATATATATTCATGTATGTTAAGAACTAATTAAGAATGTAACAAAGCTATGAATCATTCGCTTCCATCGGTTATATACTATATAACAGATCAAACCATAGTATTGCATATATAGTAAGTATGAGTATTGTATATAGCATAAACAAACTACAACGTATATAGGAAACAATCTTTAATCATATATCAATATAGAGGTAGATTAAATATCAGATCAATTACCAATATCAGGCAACCAAATTCTCATAAACTCAAGTTACTAGGAAAATATTGACAGTCGTTCGATCTTTAATGCATTGATCATGTCCGTTTAAGTCCGTTTAATCATGTCTGTTGAATCAATTCATTAAAGATCGAACAGCTGTCATTATTTCGTCCTGTGTCGTCCCACACGGAGCTCCCGCGTGTGAGCAGTCTCGTTCATATCAGGCTCTCAACAGGAACAACTAGTTACACAATATAAGAGTTTAAACCACTCATATCTTCGTTTATGATTTTCATACTGTTTCCGGGTAAACTCGCGGTCCCTTTAGCGGGTTGCACGGTTCCAGAAATAGCGAACTTTCTCGTACTCCGAGTTTTCCTGTGTAAAGAACAAACACGTCAAAGAGGCGTCCCCGGGTTTACCGAGGGAAGCCACTCCGATGCTTAAGTCAGACACTGTCAGCTAAGCAGAAAACTCAAGAATAGTTAAGAAGTTGCGCGTCGTCTTACCGGGAGGCCCACGCTGGTATTTATGGTAGCATTAAAGGCAACCTGCCTTGTCCTTTTCCAATGTGGGAGCAACTTCCCTTGCTTTTGTTTAGCTTTACGGCGAAATGGCCCTGTCAAAGGACCCAGAGTGGCTTCTCAAGCCTGATTGGGCTTTCACCCTGTAAACACTTCAAGCACAATAAACAATGCATATTTAATAATTGACCGGACATTTGGAGGTTCCTTCTTGAATTGTAACCCGGTAAAGGTGAAATATTAGGTTCCACCTATAAACAAGTCCTCAGTCAATGGGTACGCTTGGGTGGGGACTTAGAATCTTTTCTTTACCGGGTTACAAAGATAGCAACCAAACCCGGGGTACCCAGTCCCCCAAGTCCGTACGCAAGCGTAACCCGTAGACACTTCCCCCGAGTCCGTACGCAAACTCAAATCCGTCTCAAAACCTCTTCAGGCCTTTACAAGTAAGGTATTGTTTCTTCTTTCCTCCTTTTTGAGTGTTTTGGGACGATTTGTGTACTGTTTTCTGGGTTCCCAGGAAGGTTTTCTGGGTTTCTGCGTTACTGTGGGAATTTAGCTTTGTGGCGCCGGGTTACCTGGGTTTTTGTTGACGTTCCCGTGTTTTTGTCTTTGCAGATGGCCAATGAAGCAATGGACACTCACGTCCCCGAGTTTGCCTCTGTAACTTTCACCGATGGTACCGCTCTCGATCCTCCCGGGTACTCACTAACAGCGGAGGAGATCGTGGAATTGAGGAGCAACTGGAAGATCCCCGAGTCCGTTGAAATACGGCCCTTAGAACCCGAGGATCAGTTCTTCGCTCCCGGGGATGGGTGGACGCTGTGCCACGAGTATCAGCTACGCTGCGGCCTGTCACTCCCGCTAAAGGTGGAGGTGCAGTATCTCTTAGCTGCGAGCAACTTCGCAATCGGGTAAATTGGCCCGAACATGTGGAGGTAGCTACTCGGGTTGTGCGTGATGTACAAAGTACTGAAGCAGCAGATGCCGACATACCACGAGTTGCACGCCATGTACCGGGCCGAGTACTCCCGGAAGGCGGGTTTTAGCGGGACTATCCAACTGAAGTCCAAGGCGACCTTTAAGAAGATTGTCGAGGACCTGCCAACCTTCGTGAGCCGGACCTGGAGGGAGAAAAGTTTCTTGATAAGAAACTTTCAAGACCCGGGATACGCGCTTCAAGTACCGGGTGACTTCCAACCACTGATGAGTAAGTCCTCTCCCTCAGGGTTTCTTTCTTTTCTCTGTCCCGGGTTATAATTATGTTATTTGTGTTACAGACGTCCCCGACATTCCTCTGGAGCCGGTGATGGAGAAGAGGATCCGGAGGATGCTATGGGCCTTCCGGGGTCAAGATGACCGGAGTTCATACCGGCTTTGTAGGCTGTACGTGTACAGCAGGTGCCGGTTGATGGAGCTACCAGGTTTGTCCGGTGTCCTTTCAAATTTTTGTTGTCACATGCTCTTGTCTAACGGGTTATGTTTTTTGTTGCAGCTCTTCTTCCGATGGAGTTCATCAAACGGAAGAACCCGGGAATATATGACGGCTTCGAGGATAAGGCTGTTTGGGCCGGGATCCGAACGCAAGCAACGGATGGTCAACTATACGACATTAACCTGACCACGAAAGCGGCTTTCCTGCGCCCAGAAGCCGAGCAAGGGGATACTGAGAAATTCTTCGTGGATACCTTGCACTTCAACGAGATCCCCGGGTACCTGGCTGAGGTACTTGGCACGGAGACGTACCAGGAGTTAGATGAAGAGATTGTGGGGAACCCCGCGGAGGAGGTGGCGGAAGACCCGGTGACTCAATTCCCCTTAGCAGACAAAGAGGTGGAGTTTGAAGAACCGGTGATGAGCGCAGTTCCCTCATCTATGCTCCCGGGTGAGGAGGAGTTTACAGAAGAGGATGACAACGGGGGTGAAGAGGTTGGAGGGTTGGAAAGGGTGATAGGGAGTGAGAGCCCTGAGGGGAGTGACGGGAGTGACGAAGTTCACGAAGTGGAACCCGTTCCCTCTCGCAAATGCACCCGGGAGGCATCCAGCTCGGCGAGGTCCGAGAGGAGGAAGAGAAGGAAGGAGAGGAAAGAGAGGAGGGAGAGGAAGCAGCACCGGGCCACTAATGAGATAATGGAGGAATTGGCGAGTGGGGGAATGGCGGACGTGGTCATCCAGAGGATGGTAGCGGACTTGAAGAATTGTGCCGCCGACTCCTGCGTCCTGGAGCATGAGGACCCGTTGATTGTAGCCCGGAGGACACAGGAGAAACTGATGCGGGTAAGTTTTTCTTCTTCCCCTAACCCGTTCTTTTTTTTTTGAATACTAACCCGTTATTTGTTTTATGTAGGCGGTCAGGATGTCGTACTTGGCAACTGACCGGCTCATCAACGAAGGCATCCCTGAGAGAGAGAGAGAGTGCTCAGGGACGACCTCCGGGCGGCCCGGGACCAGGTGACGGCGAGCGAAGAATGCCTGGCTCGGTTTCGGGAAGAGGCCAGTGCAGCAGCGGTCTCGTCGTGGGAGGAGTTGTCCAAGGCAGAAGACCAAATGGCAGAGTTGGTGGCCAAAAACTCGGAGCTTGAGAGGGTCATCGAGGGTCACCGGGAGGACCGGTGTTCTCAAGATGCCGCTATAGCTCAGCTGACCGAGCAAAATCAGGCGCTGCAGCAACAAGTTACTTCCTTGGAGCAACAAAAAGGAGATTTAGTCCAGGCAGTTTCCCGGGCCAATGACTCTGCTATCTCCGAGTTTCTGGCGAGCCCCGAGTTTGACCTGAAGCTACGGACGGCAAGGGCCGAGGCTCGTGCCGAAATTGTTAGCGCCGGGATTCGCCAAGGCTGGCTCGACAAAGCTAGCTATGATGGTCACCAAGGTCATGTCAGACCCGATGAGGCTGCAGGCACCTCCCGGTCGACTCCTGCTGTGGCTGCAAACCCTAGGGCTCCTGCAAACCCGGTTCGGAGTCCCCCGGTTCATTCTTCAGCAGCCCGGAGAGGTACTTCCCGTGGTGGGATTGTCGGTGGTCCTCAAAACCGGCCACCGCTCCGTAGGGGACAATTTATCATACGGCCCCGGCGAGGACGTGGCGGCTCGAGCACTGGCGGGGGTAGCGGGTCTGCAGCGCCATGAGCTGGAGCCAAATTTTTTTGTTTTTGCTTTTGTAGACTAGACTTTACTTGTAGCGGTTCGCTACTTTTTGTAATTGACCTCTTTGAAGTAATCAAGCTTTTCCTTCGCATAATTCCTCATGTGAAATAACACGATAACCTGATGCATAGTATAAAAATTTACACATAATGCCGGTTTGATATGTAAATAAAGATAGTGCCGCTAGCGTATACGGGTCCGTTAGGACTTCCATGGGCCGCTAAGGCCTTGCGGGGGAATGTCTTTCTATAACACGGTATTTTTTCCTGTAAAATAACACGTTAAACTGATGCATAATTTGCAAGTGTTGACAAAATTCACACATATAGTGCCGGTTTGGCATGTAAATAACAATAGCGCCGCTAGGGCTTTACTGGTCCGTTAGGACTTTCAAAGACTGAAATAAGGCCGTGAAAGGCTTGCAATATTTCAAGTTATGGAGATTACCGGAGATTATCGAGTTTGACAGTGAAATAAGACCGTTAGGGCTTGCAATATTTCACGTCATGGAGATTACCGGAGATTATCGGAGATTGCCGAGTTTGACAGTGAAATAAGGCCGTTAAGGCTTGCAATATTTCACGTCATGTAGACCGGAGATTATCGGAGATTGCCGAGTTTGACAGTGAAATAAGGCCGTTAAGGCTTGCAATATTTCACGTCATGTAGACCGGAGATTATCGGAGATTGCCGAGTTTGACAGTGAAATAAGGCCGTTAAGGCTTGCAATATTTCACGTCATGTAGACCGGAGATTATCGGAGATTATCGGAGATTGCCGAGTTTGACAGTGAAATAAGGCCGTTAAGGCTTGCAATATTTCACGTCATGTAGACCGGAGATTGCCGAGTTTGACAGTGAAATAAGGCCGTTAAGGCTTGCAATATTTCACGTCATGTAGACCGGAGATTATCGGAGATTGCCGGTTAAGGCATACAAGTAGGGCCGCTAAAGGCTGCATTCACTCAACAAGCTGTTTGATAAACATAACCCGGTAGGGGTTTTATGCATTGTGGGCCTGAAAGGCTTTATATATAACATCATAGATAATAAATTTGGACATTCATAGATAACTTGGTACCTATTTGGGGAAGAGATGTAGATGTTAGGCGTTCCATGGTCGTGGAAGCGTAACTCCATCTGTACCCCTGATGTAAAACGTTGCCGGGCCCACGACTTCAACAATTTCATATGGACCATCCCATGGAGCTTTCAACCCCGTTGGCTTAGGGATAACCTCCTTCATTACCCAATCCCCGAGTTTGAGTGGGAGCTTGATAACCCGAGAATTGTAATGTTTGGCCACTTTTTGCTTCTTGTTGATATTTCGGAGATGTGCACGCTCCCGGCGTTCCTCCAGGAGGTCCAAGTTAAGGCAAATGCCTTCATTATTGGTTTCCCTGTCAAACAGTTGTACCCGGTCACTCGGGACTTCCATCTCTACCGGGATCACTGCCTCAGAGCCAAAGGTCATAAAAAATGGGCTCTCCCCATTGGCTTCTGTCGGAGTTGTTCGAAGTGCCCACAAAACCTCTGGGAGTTTCTCAGCCCATAAACCCTTTGCGTCCTCCAGCTTCTTCTTCAGAATTTGCTTGATCAGCTTGTTAACAGCTTCAGTTTGTCCATTAGTCTGCGGGTGGGCCGGGGAGGCATATAGCACCTTTGTCCCATTGGAATGTAAGAACTCCCGGAACTCGTCATTGTCAAACTGTGTCCCGTTATCTGTGATAAACGTCTCTGGGATTCCAAACCGGCAAAAGATATTGTTCCAGAGGATTTTCTTAACATTTGCGGTTGTGATCCGAGCCAGGGGTTGAGCTTCTATCCACTTGGAATTATAATCAACTGAGACACTGGCGTGTTTGAGCTGTCCCGGGGCTGTGGGTAGAGGTCCAATAAAATCAATCCCCCACATGCAAAATGGATATGGAGAAATGATTACTGATAGTGGGACTGATGGGGCCCGGGGAAAGGCTGCAAACCGGTGACATTGAAGACAGGAATCTACCACGACTCTGGCATCCTGTTCCAGAGAAGGCCAGTAATATCCCATTCTGAGGGTTTTGAAAGCCAGGTTACGGGCTCCAAAGTGATTTCCACATACCCCGCTATGAAGTGACTGCAAAACCCGGTCTCCCTCCTCGGGTGTAATACACTTCAAATCAGGGAAAGTATGTCCTCGTCGATACAGCTTCCCCTCACGGATGCTATACTGTGCCGCTCGAACCCTGAGCCGTTTAGCAGTTACCGGGTCCTTAGGTAGGGTTCCATCTTGGATGAAGTTAATGAACTCATTCATCCAAGACGGTGGCGGCTTTGCTTCCACTGCAAAAATTTCCGAAAAAGAAAGTGAGATGCTTGGTTTCTCCAATGTTTCGATCAGTAGGCCTTTAAACTCGGCATTGGGATCCTCCCCTGTTGCAATCCTAGCCAGCGTATCTGCTCTGACATTCTGCTGCCTCGGTATTTGAGTAATCTCAAAGGTGTCAAATTTGTCAAGCAACAAAGCCGCTAACTTTTGGTAGGAGGAAAGATGTGCTTCTTTTGCCTGAAACCCGCCATTAACCTGCTGCACCACTAGTTGAGAATCGCTCAATATGTGAAAATGCCGGGCCCCCATATCTTTAGTGAGTTGAAGCCCTTTGATTAAGGCTTCGTATTCAGCCGTGTTGTTTGATGCTTTGAAGTTAAAGCGTAAAGCATAATCAAACATGTTACCCTCTGGGTCCACCAATGCAATTCCTGCTCCACAATGCCTCTGATTGACTGATCCATCTACAAATATTTGCCAACTCTCCGGTTCAGCTTCTGTAGGAAGAGTTTCAGCAACTGAGGAATCTGCTGGGATTAACTCGGCAATAAAGTCTGCTGCTGCCTGCCCTTTGACTGCCGTGCGCGGTTTAAAGTGCAAGTCATGTTCCCCCAACTCAATTGCCCATTTGACCAATCTTCCTGAAGTCTCCGGCTTTTGTAGAACCTGTCGTAGTGGTTGGTTGGTGAGCACATGGATAGAATGTGCCTGAAAGTAGGGTCTTAGCTTTCTTGCTGCTACAACCAAGGCCAGGGCCAGTTTCTCAATATCTGGATAACGAGTTTCAGGATCATTGAATCCTTTTCCAGTATAGTAGACCGGCAGTTCTTCAGACTCTGGCTTTCTTACCAAGGCACAGCTCACAGCCGTTTGAGATACCGCCAGGTATAGATAGAGTATTTCCCCCGGGTTAGGTCTGGATAAGGAAGGAACTGATGCCAAGTATTCCTTTAACTTTTCAAAAGCTTGATTGTGCTCTTCCTGCCATGCAATCCGCTCGCGGTGTTGGCTCTTGAGAATTTTGAAGAAGGGGGCACATTTATCTGTCAACCTGGATATAAACCGGGATAAGGCCACCAGCCTACCTGTAAGCCTCTGGACTTCATTTCTGGTCTTTGGCGGTTCCATGGTCAAAACCGCTTGAACCTTATCCGGGTTTGCCTCAATCCCCCGAGCGCTAACCATAAACCCGAGAAACTTTCCTCCTGAAACGCCAAAAACACACTTCTCCGGGTTTAATCTCATTCCCTTGCTCAAGGCAATGTCAATAACGGTCTCCAAGTCATCCGGGTGTTTGCTTGTTTCCCGGCTCTTGACCAACATATCATCTATATAAACCTCCATAGTATCCCCGAGTTGGTTTGCAAACATGCCCACTACCAGGCGCTGGAACGTGGCTCCTGCATTCCGGAGTTCAAAAGGCATCACTTTGTAATAATACATCCCCTTGTCTGTTGTAAAAGATGTGTGTTGTTGATCGGCGGGATCCATCGGAACTTGGTTAAATCCCGAGTATGCATCTATAAAACTCAACTGGGGGTGGCCCGCGGTTGAATCCACCAGTTGATCAATTTTTGGAAGGGGAAAACTATCCTTCAGGCAAGCCTTATTCAGATCTGTGTAGTCGACGCACATCCTCCACTTTCCGTTTGCCTTCTTGACCATCACCACATTGGCCAACCAATCCGGGTATTTGCATCTGCAATGAACCCGATGTCCTTGAGACGTTTAACCTCTGCTTGAATGGCCTTGTACTTCTCTGCACAAAATGCACGACGCTTCTGTCTTACAGGTTTAATACCCGGGATAATATTGAGGGAATGTGTCATAACCTCTGGAGAGATCCCGGGCATGTCTGCATATGACCATGCAAACACCTTCTGTTTCCGGGTTAGCAGCTCAATCATCCGGGTTCTGACCTCCGGGACAAGGCCTGTGCCAATGCAAATCTTCCTCTCCGGGTATTCCTCTGAAATCTGAATCCATTCTGTTGTTTCGATTGGGGCTGGCCGGGGGAACTTGGCAGGATACTTCTGGCTCTTCTTTTGTGCCGTCTTACTGATGGGCAAGGAATCCGGGTCATCTCTGGGGTCATCGGGTTTGTCAAATGGGGATAGGGAAAAACCGGCTGAAAACATCTCATGCTGGGACTGAGCTGTTGCTATCGCGTTGCATCTGACAGCGGCTTCTTGGTCTCCGCGAATTGTAACCCAGCCCCCGGGTGTAGGTACCTTCATAAGCAGCATATGACCCGCTATAAAACTCTGTAGGCCCCAAAGGGCATCTCTCCCAAGTATGGCATTGTAGGATGATGGGCAGTCCACAATTATGAAGGGAACTACAATTCTTGTGGACTGGTGCCCGGTTCCAACTGTAACCGTTAGCTGATCTGACCCCAACGGTTGAGTTGTCTCACCTGAAAAACTGATCAATGGCTCGTGATTTCTATAGAGCTTATCTTTTCCTCTTTTAAACCCCTTATAGTAACTGCTGAACATGACGCTGACAACGGCTCTTGTGTCTATTAGAACCCTCCGAGTTCGCTAATGGTCAATCTGAAGAGTAATAATGAAAGGATCATTATGATCCATTTTCAGCGTGTCCTCAGACTGAGAAAATGACACGGTATCCCAAGGAACCAGTTCCTTGCGGCATTCCTGACGAAGCTGCATTATCTCGAATTCCGGGCCTCTTGGGCAAAGTCTTTTGGCCCGGTGACCTGACACTCCTTGGGTGCCACCCCCGTGAATCGTTATTATCTCCCCATATACTTCAATCAGGTTGACACCTGTAGCGGGTGACTTATACTGCTGTAACTTGCCGTTCTGGATCATGTATTCAATGTTGTTTCGAAGGGAAAAGCACCGGTCGGTAGTGTGGCCAGACTCGTTGTGATAGGCACAATGTTGCCCGTTGTCCGGCCCTGCCCTTTTGGGAAACTTCCTTTTTGGAGCCGGGGGAATGTCATTCCTATGGCGGTTCCAAATTTCTTCATAGGAGGCAGTCAAATTGGTTAACACTTCATATCGAGGGATGTAAGGGGTTTTTGCTTCCTGGGCTGGAGGTCTCGGGTATGGAGCTTCTATTGGCTTCTCCCTTGATCTGTTTGAACTTTTGCCGTAGTATCCCTGGCCACTCTTATTTTGCCCTTCCTTTCTCCATCCATCAGCTCGCTGGCTTGTGAACCCGGTATTCGTCCGGCGTTCCCCGAAGGTGTCATACTCGGCTTGAGCTTGCCGAGTTACTTCATTAATCAAATCGTCGTAGCACCTGAACGGCTGCTTCCTGAGCTCCACCACAAAGCGGGTTGGCTTGAGCGCCTGCAAGAACGCCTCTGATGCCACTGACTCATCCAAGTGCCCACATTTGGAAGTCGTGGATAGCCAACGGGTTACAAAGACTTTCAAGCTCCCCTCATCCCTTTGCTGGACTTTGAATAATGAAGTGGTGCTTCGGTTGGCACTAGACAGCAGGATAAACCGGGAAATGAACTTCTGTGTCAGCTGACCATAGGTTTCTATTGACAAAGCCGGTAACTTGAGGAACCAACTCAATGCTTCCTCACTGAGTGTTTCCTGGAAAGCATGGCATGCTTGGGCATCTGTGAACCGGGTTGAATCCAACTGAGACTGGAACAACTCTAGGTGTGCATATGGGCAGCCCGTTCCGGCATATTTCTTGATCTTAAATGGCTTTGCTTCCGGTGGCTTTTTATCTGCTTGAACCTGGGTGGAGAATGGGCTTGCACGGGTAATAAAGGGTTGGTATTGCAGTGGTACTGTTCCCGAGTTAAGACGCTGCTCAAGTTGAGTCACAGTTTGCGTCAACTGTAAGAGAAGCCGGGTCTGGGCATCGGCTGGGGGAAATGGTTGATTTAACACCGGCTCTGGAGGTGGAGGAGGTCCTGAAAAATTGTGATTAAACAAAAGATTGGAGAGATGAATAATTTGTGGATTTGGGTTAGGGTGGGCAGTGGATGGGAGAATAGCGGGTGGGATGTATGCACTGTCAAAAGTTCGCGGGTTTCCATAACCCGGAGGATTCCCTTCTGGGGTAATGACATCAGCAAGTCTGGCTGACGTCCCACTGGCATTCGCCCTTTGAGTTAGGGTTGCTTGAAGAAGCCCATGTTCGGCCTGGATAGTCGCTAATTGCTCCCTTACCGTCATTAACTCGGCATGTTCTCAAGTAGATTGCTCCTTCTGAGCGAGAAAATCCTTTTCCAAGAGCTCAAATGCTGCTGCCAAATCTGTTTGGCCAAACTGGGTCTCAGAGGCCCCTGGGTTATCATCCCCTGAGAAATTAAGCCTCCTAGTTGGATCTTGTTCTCCTGCCATTTCTACCGTCCTTCAAAATATTGAACGTGAGGTCTTGAGTTCAGCTCTCAACGAGAGCACCAATTGTTTCCGGGTAAACTCGCGGTCCCTTTAGCGGGTTGCACGGTTCCAGAAATAGCGAACTTCCTCGTACTCCGAGTTTTCCTGTGTAAAGAACAAACACGTCAAAGAGGCGTCCCCGGGTTTACCGAGGGAAGCCACTCCGATGCTTAAGTCAGACACTGTCAGCTAAGCAGAAAACTCAAGAATAGTTAAGAAGTTGCGCGTCGTCTTACCGGGAGGCCCACGCTGGTATTTATGGTAGCATTAAAGGCAACCTGCCTTGTCCTTTTCCAATGTGGGAGCAACTTCCCTTGCTTTTGTTTAGCTTTACGGCGAAATGGCCCTGTCAAAGGACCCAGAGTGGCTTCTCAAGCCTGATTGGGCTTTCACCCTGTAAACACTTCAAGCACAATAAACAATGCATATTTAATAATTGACCGGACATTTGGAGGTTCCTTCTTGAATTGTAACCCGGTAAAGGTGAAATATTAGGTTCCACCTATAAACACATACCTTCCTAATATATATATATATATATATATATATATATATATATATATATTACTAATGAGGGATCTCTTTTCTTGATATATATGAGGGATTAAAGATTACACTAACTTTATGATCACCAAATCAAATCTTCACCGTCCAATATATAGATTTATATATGTAGATAATTTCTGCAAAATTTCATCCAATTTAGTGATCAATAAGGTGCTCAAACCCGCGAATTAAAATTATAAGCATGAACGGCTCATGTTTGGCAGATTTGATGCGTCAATTAATTTCGGTTAGTTCAAAGCCTTAACGATCATCAAATTGGATGAAATTTTGCATAAATGATCTACATATATGAATCTAAGTATTGAACGGTGGAAATGTTGATATGTGATCGAAAAGTTGGTTAAATCTCCAATCCCTCATATATGTCAAAAAAAGAATATCTCATTAGAAGGGTCTTATATATAGGCCGGATTGAGAGCGGACATCCGCACTGCGGCTAAAGTGAGGACGTCAGCCATTTCTCCGCCGTTTCTCTGCCGTTTCATGCCGACGATGGCTTCTCTCCTTCCCGGACAACTTCGTGTGTGTATATATATACACATCTTCTTCGATGATTTTCGACATGAACTTTATATTATTTTATCAATACATACGTCTCAAATTTAGTTGACTGTTATAGGAGATTGATTCGATTTCATCACAAAAAAAATATTCGATTTCATCACAAAAAAAATAAATCACTCATTTGCATGACTTGGAAAAAGTTTCAACTAAGCATTAATTCATTACACAAATAATATGCAATTTAGACTTGCAGTGGTAATACAACTTCCCTAACACAAGATATGGAAGCATGAGCAATACAGTATTGCAATTACAAAACTTGATAATGATAGAAGATCCTAGATGCATAAAATTCTTGGAGGCAGACTAGTGTCTCAGAGATCTTCCCTCTTAGCCAATTCGTAATCGTAATCTGCCTTTGACTTGTTATACTTCTTCTTATTGAACGCAATACCCGCCAATCCAACCACGCAAACAGCACCAAGCACAAAACCAACCATTGTTACCCTGTTCTTACTCTGCTCCGAACTATAATACTCATCGTCAAAATCAACACTCTCGTCCTCTGCTCTGTAGTTGGATGAAAGTATAGTAGGGTTAGGAGCCATGTCAGAGTCAGGAGAAATAGTACTAGGCTCAGTATCTGATACTGGTTCGGATCCGAACACAGAAGATGGTTCAGGTGCTGGAGCTTGAGTTGTAGTAGGCTCAGTATCTGATAATGGTTCGTATCCGAATACAGAAGATGGTTCAGGTCCTGGAGCTTGAGTTGGAGTGTAAAGCTCGTACACTTCAGGAGCCTCAACTTCAATGTAAGGAGGAGGAGAAGGGTATTGTGTGACGTAAGGAGCAGGGGAAGGAGAGTCTGGAGAGAGATTGAGCTGCTCTGGTTCTTCAGCGGCTAACGCATCGATATAAGGTGGTGGTGGTGGTGGTGGAGAATATTCCGATGCATCTGAAGAGAGCGAAGCATCTCCTCCGCTTTCAGGAGGCTCAGGATAAGGAGGTAAAGAAGAGAATGGAATCTCACTATCTGTATGCATTGTGTCGTTTGCCGCTGAGGCCATTGTTACAAAGAGCAATGTAATGATGCAGAAACCTATATTGGAGAGCTTGGCTGCCATGGTGTTAATGATTTTGCTGTGTATGATAATATTTGGCTTACGAAGATATTGCGAAACTGTATGGCTGAATGTTGAAGGGGTTTTCACTTATAAATAAAAGTGATGAAATACGAGATCTGGCAGCAATGACAAGTTGAATTTAGAATGTGTTAATTGGTGGGAAATGGTTTCAATTCGGAATTAAAATTTCGACCATGAAATATTAGCGGTGAAAGGGTTGCTTAGACAATATTTAATTTTCTTATGATTATTAATGCTTGATTTGATAACTTAATGCTGGAGGTGAAAGCTAATAATGGAGGTGCGCTCACAAATCCATAAATCATGGCATCGACAGGTTGAAAGGAAATTGCAGGAATGAGAATTACCTTGTGGATTGAGAAATAATGCATATTTTAGTTGTTTTACTTGATCAAATGGCATGAAGTACACAAACCAGCAAGGGAGATTTTCAATGTTAAAGACATTTTTACCAATTTGATGGAATGGGAAAGACATAAATCAAGAAAAAAAAATAGTAAAATATTGTAGGGGAATGAATTCTACTCATCTTATTGATAGAATGAAGTCATTTATATAAAGGAATACATAGACATCTTGGGCTATTACATGGATATGTGTAAAACTCTATTACAACATGGATTACTACATATAGTCTGTATACAAGGCATGGACCAAGACATACATACATACACATCAAATATCCTAGACAATGCTCGATGGTGCTCGACAGTGCTCGGCATCTGTTAGCAGCCACCCCTCGACAACACTCGACAGCTGGTGCTCGACAGCTCTCGGCAACCAGCGCTCGATTGTGCTCAGCAGCTGGTGCTCGACAGCGCTCGGCAGCTGCCCTAGGTAGTGCTCGACAGATGCGCGCACCAGCGCACAACGCTCGGCAGTAGCGAACAAGTGCCAATGCATAGTGCTCTGCAAATGCGCGCTCCATATCATAACGCTTGGCAGCAATGCACAGTGCTCGGCAGCAGCGCACATGACCCTGCGCACAGCGCTGGACAACTGTGCACATGCCAGCGCATAGCACTCGGCAGCAGCGCACAACGAGCAGCAGCTAGGCTAGCTGTTCCGACAGCTAGATGCACACATGTTTTAGGGTTTTCAAAATAAAGTGCAAATACAAATGTCTCAAGCATAGAAACAGTGTAACACCAAGTCCCAAAATTTCCCTTTTTACCGGGACCAAGCAGGTTACAAAGGGTTGTAACCGCACTTTTAACTTTCCCCGAATTAATATTCGAGTTTAATATCGAGATATTCTCGATTTTGGGGGAAAATAGAATTAATGTTCCGAGAGGGAAGATTATGTTAATACGAGTCCTCCGATATATCCGGAATATTTTCCGGAGCTACGAGCTGTTTATTATGGATTTATCCAGTTTACGGAAGTAATAAATGTTATTTACTTTACCGTAAAAATGTGACTTTGCGATAAGTCGAGAATTTGAAGAAACTTCCTTCGAGAAAGTTGTAGAGGACGTTAATATGAACTCGTGGATATGTCCTATGAATTAATCGGAGTTCATATGCGAAAGTTATTCGAGTTATGGTATAGTTACTACGAGGTAAAAGTAAATAATAAATAACCATTTACCGATCATGGTAACTTTAGTTAATTAAATCTGGGCCGTTAGTGATGGGTATATATAAGAGGGAGGAGTTGACCGGGAGCTCTCTCTCCTCCCTCAATCTCACACACTCTCTCTCTCTCTCCTCCCTCGATCGACTGTGAGCTCCGCCCCTCGAGATCACCGCCGCACGTCTCACATCACCGCCATCACCAGCCTCCTCGCCTCGCTTAGCTGTCTCAGACCCTCTGTTACGGTAGAGGTGTCACGACCCGAACCTAATAATTACCTTTTTACTGGGCAGAAAATGGTACTGAGGATTTTTGACAGCGTTCATGAATACTATTGGTTATCGCTCAAGCTTATTATTGAGTTTTTCTAGAATTGGTAAATAAGAGATTTAAAGTTTCGAAGTCGTAGTATGTGATAATACTAGCTCACCGGTTTATCTGGATTATTTTCCGAAGCGATGAGCTAATTTATATGGATTTACGAAGTTTAAAGCAAAGTTACGATTACTATTTCCGGTAACTGTTTTACCGTGAAGTTGACTTTTGGTAAAGTCAACCATTTAGGAAAACTTTCTTCGGGAAAGTTATAGAGGACGTTCATACGAACCCGTAGACATGCTATGCCTTTTCATCGGAGTTCGTATGTGAAAGTTATTAGTGAAAATGTAAAGTTACCGTGCTGTAAATTGCCTATAAATATGAGATACCGGGATGAAAAAGTTAAGTTCCGGGAATTACCCGAAACGGGTACTGTGCTCCGGCTCTCCGACAAGAAACGCAGCGCCGTCTTCTCGGCCTTCGTTCACCGCTGTGCGGCAAAGTTAGGCCTCGTTCGACGTGCCACCGTCCTGGCTCCCGTTCTAGGTGGGCGGTGAGGCCCGTCTCGCCGTCTGTGAAGAGCCATCTTGGCAAGAAGCCTGATTGTACTGTTCACGGGTCTCACCGGAATTCTCCCTCCTCCGGCCACTATTCGGTGAGTTCTAGGTATGGTTTTGATTCTCTTGGTGAGTATAACAATCCTCTAGGAACTTGTGGGTCGATTTATTGTGTGTAGGATGAATTTTGGATTTGAAAGTTTAGGGGTTTTGCCCCAATTAGGGTTTAACATGTTCTTGATGAATTGACCTATTTAGAGTAAGAATTGAGCTTAGTGTTGAACTAGAAAGATGTTTGGAATGATGAGACAATCATTATACGTTAATTTGGTGGTTTTCTGGGCTGGCCGGCCGGCTGCCGTCGGTGGCGGAGATGGCGGCGGCACTGCCGTTTATGGGCAGTTTTTCATGCTTTTTATAATTCTCGTGACGAGAGGAGTCTAATGGTGCAGATGTGATAATTTTTGGAGTGTTATCGAATAGGTTTCGGTTTTTCCGAAACTAACGATATTAACGGTTTAATTAAATTAGTGATTCGGGAAATTAATTAATGATCCGGGAATGTAATATTCCCGTTCGAAAATTGAGATTGGATGTCTACGGGATGAGATGGTTATTGAGAGTTTATGCTTGGTTCTGGTAAAGTTTATCCGGGATTGGGTGTCCATAGGATTTGCTATGGTTAAGGCAAGTGAGAAATTAGGGGAATTCGAGTGAAAGGGTATATGTGTGATGTGTAGTTTGAAAATTGATGCTTAATCTAAAGTATTGGGAAATTGGTTAACAATTTCCGAAATTCAAGATTAGTTCTGAGCTATGTGGTAGATTATATGTGTTAGTGGTGTATTATGTTATGGAGGTTCCTGGTGGCTGCAGGAGAAGCTCAATGGCTTGAAGGAGGAGGTAGGACGTCTGGATCACGTCACCGGAGAGGGATTCACCTGGGCGCTACTACTCTAGTTCGTTTAGGTACTGAAACTATCCATTTTCTCTTGTTTCTAGCCTTATTAGGTTGATGGGTTGGTGTAGATCTTTGGTTGTTTTGTCTATTTACATGGGCTGCAACTAAGGATGAAATTTCTAAAATACCCCTGGCAGCTTAGCATATTTACCAAGCTGTCATTGAGGCTGAATTGACAATATTGCCCTTAGAAATTTTAAGTATTTACAAGAGTGCCATTAGGGGTAAATTGACTATTTTATCCTTGGTGGAATTATATAATTTTATGGTTGCCACTATATTATAATTATGTGTTTGGGTGTTTGAATGTTGTATTTAATTGTGGTAGAATGTTCGGGTAAATCCCGATAGATAGCTAGTTTTTGAGTGCCTCCGCAGAGAGATTAAACTCTGGAATGGTTTTAGTCGTACGCCATCCATAAAAGGTTATTGACCGATAAACAGAAAAGCGGGCTTTGCCCGGTTAGAACGATAATTAATATAAAAACTACGTGTGGCTTGATCCCTGAGTATAGGGTATGTAGGCAGCCGGACCGGGATTGGGTGCAGTCACAAATATTATTAGAACCCTAGGTTCTGTAAAGTGAATGGTTTGAGATCCATTGCGGAAATCGGGATAACCTCCGGTTGTGAGGTCTATTTCGGTATCGTTTGCATTGTCAAAAATGGTTTGGGAATAAGGGTTATCGTTTCAAAAGGGGGATTCCCGCACGTCCTAATTAACAGGAAGGTAAACTTGAACCGGGGTGTGCCAACGAGGATGAAGAAGGGAGGAACCAATTTTATCCTCATCGACGTTATTGAGATTTGAAATAGCTCAAAATTTAAAGTTTACTTGCTAGTCTGTCATATAGACTGCATTTATATAAGTTGCACCATGTTTCTATACTCAAATCCATGTGCGTTCGGATATCGTTCGTGTAATTCCATTATGAATTGTTGCGGGGGATACCATGAAACCCATAAAATCATATAGTTAGTTAAATTTGTCATAAAAATGTAACAAAATATTGAAAAACATTAACCAAATGAAAAATTCAAGCAAAAACTAAGAATACAACCTGTTTTTCTCAAAGAAAAGCGATTCAAATGCAAGTTACTGTGATTGTGAGAGCCGTTTCACCAACTGTTAGTCCGGTTCTGGAGGTTCCCTTATCACGGCAATCAGACATCGGGAAGTACCTGAACCGGTTGCTTAAATATCTTCGACCGGTCTAGGGATTCCGACGATTGGTTCGGTGTTTTCCAAGCCGGTTCTTAGAGGAGGCCGACTACATTGGAATCGTGAGAAAAAATCTTCAAGTTCTCTATTGGTGACGAAAACCTATTCAGATTTTATTCTGTCGATATTGGCTTGGGCAACCTGCGGCAGCTTTTAGGGTTTCTTAGGTGCGCAGGTGCACAACAGGTGCGCGACGGTGCACAGCAAGTGTGTGCAGCGGTGCACAGGGAGTGCACAGCAGGGGTGCACGGCGGTGCACAGGGGTGCATGCGGTAAATTTTTTTTAGTTTTGGGTGGCGGCCTACTTACTCTCTAGGGTTAGAACAATGGTGATAACGTGTTGTAGGGCAAATTTTTTTTAGTTTTGGGTGCACAATGGTGATAACGTGTTGTAGGGGAATGAATTTTACTCATCTTATTGGTAGAATGAAGTCTTTTATATAGGAAATACATGGACTCTTAACATAGATATATGCAAAACCCTATTACAACATGGATTAGTACATAATGCTCGTATACAAGACATGAACCAAGACAAACATACATATCAAATATCCTAGAACATAAAACTAATTCATAATAGAAGGCTACTAGTACTATATGAGAAACAAATATTGAGTCATCATTACCCATATATACTTTGTGAGGTCAAGCGTAATATAGTAAATTGTTGTCTGGCACGGTTGCACCCATGCTTAGATATCTATTATTATTATTAGCAACAGAATGAACTCTAACAAACAAAAAGTTGCATGATTTGATCCTGAATATCTATGTGGATATTGAGAAAAGAGAAAATTTTAACAATAGTATACAAAATTAAAGCCACTATGAATTTAGGTACACTAACTTACAATTTCTAAACTTTAGTAGAACTCATATCCTGGAACAATTTGTTGTACATCCTGTTGTTAACACTGTCAATCTATATGCCATTATCTAGATAATGAAGGGTATTATAGTATTCACTACAAAAATAAACATTATAGCCGACGAAAAAAAGCAGACCGACGGTTAACGTTCACTTTAGCTGACGAAACAAAAAATCATCGGCTAAGTTAATTTTTCGTCGGCTAAAGTGGATTTTTATCCGACGAAATGTTTTTTCGTCGGCTATAGTCTGTAAACTATAACCGACAAAATTTTAAAAGTTTAGCCGATGAAATTATATATTTCGTCGGCTAAAAGTCCTTATATTTCCAGATCTAGACAGTAGCTCATTTAAAAAAACCGGAGAAAAAGTTTGGATGTTGGCGAAATTGCTGGGTGTCGTCGAAATCTGTCCAAAATTAGTTTGTGGCGTTATATATAGGTACGTATATGTGTATATATCTTGTTTTTAGGTTGATTTAAGAGTTTTATTTGAGTTATATATATTGATTTTGAGTTTTAATTTGAGTTGAATTATTACATTTTGAGTGTGATTGAGTTGATCGATTTTAATTTGATAATATATATGAAGTTGTTGTTATATATTAATACGTAGCATATATATTGTGTTGATGTATATATATATTAATTTAATTATAATATTGTGTTGATGTATATATATATAATATGAATTAAGTAATATTTTGATTATGATTGATGTTAATTGATATATATATATATATATATTATATAATATTGTTATATAATTAGTAATTAGTATATATATGCATATATATATAAATACATATATATATATATATGTTAATTATTAATTTGTTATTAATTGTACGTTAACTGTAGATTGAATACTAAATGATTTGAAAATTTAATTCATTAATTAGAGTTTATACATATATATTTTGTTATCTTTTCAGGATATGGATAACAGTTGGATTTCGTTTCTAAAACGGGACAAAAGATATGGTAAATGAGTTATTAGTTTTATTGAATATGTGATGGATAATGCTAACGGGAATACAATTTTCTATTGCCCGTGCACTAAATGTCAGTGTCGCAGCGATATACATCGATTTGCAATTGACAAGGTTTGGCAGCACCTGAAAGAGTAATGGGTTTTAGGAGAAGTACACATGTTGCATATATCACGGTTAAACATCATCAGGGGGTCCGCATGATCATGGACAACTTTCTGAGACGGGCAGTACATCCAACGATTCAACAACGGCATTCATCAACGATATGTTTCCTTATGAGAGCGGTGTATGCTTTCAAGGACAGTATATGTCTGGGCCGGTGCAGTCCTTCCCTAGAGTTGTCAACACTGCTAGTATTGACAAGTACAACAAACTACTTGCTTTCCAACAGACCCCTGTGTACACCGGTTGTCAGAAGACAGTTCTTAAAAGTGTGATGGACGTTATGAAGATTAAAGTTGAGACAAAAATCGACCGTGAAAGCTGTTGATGATTATCTACAGTACACTGCTTCGATGCTACCCCACGGTCATCGTCTTCCTACCACTCATCATAAGGTCTGATGTATCTTGAAAGATCTTGGGCTTTCCTAGATGAAGATCCATGCATGAAGATATGATTATGTTCTCTTCTAGGGTAAAGATCCAGAAGGGAATGACCTTGGTGACCTTGACACATGTCTGGTATGTTAGAGTGACAGGTATAAGCTGACTCCTGCAGGCACTTCGATAACCTGTGAAGGTACTTCGATATTTCCCGTTGAGAGATAGGCTGGAGCGGTTGTACATGTCATCACACACGGCCAAAGCTATGAGATGGCATGCTGATAGGGAATTGCATGACGAAGATACCCTTATACACCCTGCTGACGGGGAGGCTTTGAAGCATATAGACCGTGGGTTTCCTCATTTTGCGTCAGATGTCTGAAATGTGAGGCTCGGGCTCTCATCCGATGGGTTCAATCCTTTTGGCAATATGAGTCTTCAATACAGTGTATGACCGGTGATTTTGGACCATACAACCTTCCAACATGGATGTGCATGAAGAAGGAATACAATATGTTGAGTTTGTTGATTCCGAGGCCCGGTTATCCAGGGAAATGTCTCGATGTGTATTTGAGACCCTTGATTGAAGTGCTTAAGTTTATTGGGACGTTGGTCATCCAACTTATGACAAGTACATGCACGAGATATTCCAGATGCATGTCATGGTTGTTGGTACCATCAGTGATTTTCCTGCCTATGGGATGTTGTCGGGCAACGTTGTTAGGGGATACAAGGCTTGTCCAGAGTACCTTAGCGATGAGGGGAGCAGGAGTCATTGTAACAAGATATGCAGATTGGGTCACCGTACTCTCCTTCCGTATGATCACGAATGACGGTTCGATGACAAGGCATTTGATGAGACTGTAGAAAACGGTGTGCCTCCCAGAAGATGGACGGGGAATAAATTTTAGCAATACTTAATGAGTATGATTTTGGGCAGCTCAACAATCATCCCAATATTATGGCGGCAATACCTAATAGGCCCGACAGATATAAATTCTGGACACATAAGAACATATTCTGGGAACTCCCATACTGGAGTAAGTTGTTGATCAGACACTACCTAGATGTGATGCACATAGAAAAGAATGTGTGCGACAGTTGCGTGGAAACAGTGCTGAACTTGGAGGGGAAGATGAAAGACGGTCTGAAGGCACACATTGATCTTAAAAAATGGAGATACGAAGACATTTGTAGTTGAAAGAAGGGAAGAAAAAAATGCCTCAAGCTCTTTACACCGTGAAGTTTGACCAGAAGAACGTAATTTGCAGGTGGATGAGTTCTGTGAAGTATCCTTCAGGCTATGCAGGAAATATAGCCCGGTGTGTAAACATTCGTGACAATAAAATGTACAGGTTGAAGAGTCATGACTGTAATATACTGCTACAACGTCTCTTCCCTATTTTCATTCGATCGTTCCTTCCCCGTCAGGTGGTAGATCCGTTAGTAGCGTTGTCAAGATTCTTCCAAAAGTTATGCACACGGGAAGTGACAAAATCTGGGAAATGCAAGAGGACATTATTTATATCATGTGTAAATTTGAGAGGATATTTCCTCCAAATTTATTTGACATCATGCCGCACCTACTGATCCATCTTCCTGAGCAATTATTGATTACCAGTCCAGTACACTATACTTGGATGTAACCCATGGAAATGTATGTTTTTACACCTAAATTTTTTATTGTACATGTTCAATATATAATAATAACACTTTATTTATAGGCAACGTGGAGACTACAAAGCTATGTGGCTAATAAATCCGTACCTGAAGGATGTATAGCTGAAGCACATATTGCGCACGAGTGCGTCACCTATATAAAGTTGTATTTAGGAGCATTGAAAAAAACTCCACAAACCATATCGGTAGAAGTACCAAAGTTCAACCTTTACATAGTATCTATTGATATTGATGTTGAAGTTCATGGAATTTTGCCAGACTCCTACAAGTTGCAACCACATGAGCTAGTCATAGCTCATTAGTGGGTATTGATTAACTGTGCAGAAGTTGAATACTAGAAAGACATCCATTTATATTGTCCAGACATTCATGGTGATCTCGACTACCACAACAAGGAGTTCGCGAATTATTTTGGCGGCTAGGTATGTAATTCTTTATTTTTGTTTATGACTCTTTCATTGCATAATTATTCATATTTACAATACATTGAATATTTGGTTGCAGATGAACCATATTCAATTCGATGTTCACCCAAATTGGTCACACGAACTAAGACTTCTAGCGATGAAGCCGATAATGTCAAGAGTTTATCTGACATGCAAGGTGAATGGCGTGTAATTTATATGTGAACAGAGAGACAACAGACGGAGAACACAAAATTCTGGGGTGATGGCGCATGGTGGGCGGAATGAAGTTGACTATTACGGTGTTCTCGATTCAGTGGTGGAACTCGCTTATGGGCAAGGCATGACGGTGCACCTCTTCAAATGTAGATGGTTTGATACTAGCAGCCCGCAGAGCATGAAAATCGATCAGTATGGGATTTTATCGGTGAACACTGCTACAAGCTGTTACGATGATGACCCGTTTGTTTTTGCCATAAAGGTAAAACAAGTGTTTTATCTTGATGATCTTGTTAAGGGTAACGCGTGGAAAGTAGTCGACCTTGTGCACCCTTAAAACATTTACCGGGCAGCTACACTTGGAGAGGCCGAAGACAAGGAAGAAGATGTTGCGTATCAAGAGCCCAGTGCAATAGGTATTCCTGACTCCTCTACAATTCGCATTAATAATTTTAAAGCAGGTCGTTCGGTACGAATTCGTGATTTAGACATAAGGCTTATTGATGTGGATCCAAATCAAGAAACCGACGACGACTCTTGTGATGAGGAAATGCATAGATTGCCAGAAATTAATTCTGACACCGAAAAAGACTCATCGGATGATTCCGATTACGAGCCTTCTTAGTTTGAATTTGTAATACAAATTGATGTGCTTTATATGCTACAAGCTGTTGAATTCATAATTTTGTTTAATTTTGGTGATAAATGAACATAAATTTGGAATGGTTACACTAAACATCCTTTTTTTTCTGTTTTAGCCGACGAATTACATCCTACTTCGTCGGCTAAACCTATCTTAGGCGACGAATACCCTAATGTTTCGTCGGCAAAACCCTAATCCCTAAACCATATACTATAGCCCACGAATAACCAAATTTTTCTTCGGTTATAGTTAAATAAATAAATAATAATTTATACCCCTGACTGCGTCTCATCGATTTGAAAGTATTTGCAGTTGAAGGTCCTGGCAAAATACGTAATTTAGACAATCAAATTACCGTGTCTTTGTGTTTAGGGGTTTGACTCACGGGATTGACCGTCCGAATCGAGTCATTACCGTTGTCGGAACAAGCTAAAAATTTACCCATACACATTTTTCAACATAATGATGATATCTGACGGTCATATTTTTGTTTCACATGATTGATCATGACAATCACAACATGCCTACTAATGTTGTATAACTTGTTTACCAAGTGATAAGTAAATGTTCCGTTTCAAAAACAAACTATACGTAGAAGCTTGAAATGAAAAAAATTCGTGAAATAAGATATGACCGGAACGATGAAATATGGCTACGGTTGAAAAATCAAGTATTTCTGATAAAGTTTCGGTGCTGATAGTTGCGGTTAATGCATTTTTTATTCTTTCTCCCTAGAGGTAGCCCTATCTCCGATGATTATTTTTCATAAAAATTTTATACCACTGGTTGCGTCTCATCGATTTGAAACTATTTTTAGTTGAAGGTCCGAGCAAAATACGTAATTTAGACGGTCAAATTACCGTTTCTTTGCGTTTAGGGGTTTGACTAATGGGATTGACTGTCCGGATCGAGTCCTACATGTTGTCGGATCAAGCTGAAAATTTACCCACACATTTTTCAACATAATGATGATATACGACGGTCGGATTTTTGTTTCAATTTATAATTATACTTATAAATTGGAAATAAATATAAAAAAATTATAGCCGACGAATTTTCATGATTATAGCCGACGAGTTTCATGATTATAGCCGACAAATTTTCATGATTATAGCCTACGAGTTTCATGATTATAGCCGACGAATTTTCATGATTATAACCGACGAGTTTCATGATTATAGCCGACGAGTTTCTTATGTCGTCTGTTAAAGTCAAGTCTATTTATCCAAACCCAGTCTCGGCCGAAACAGTTAAAACCCTAAATTGAAAAAAAAAACTCTCATCCTCGCCTCTACAGCCTCCTCCTCGCCATCAGCGGCGTACCTGTTCGTGTCTTTTGGTACGGATCTAATTTCTGCGAGGGTATCATCATCGGCGACAGAGTCGGAATCCGTTGCGTCTGCCCCAACGCCCTCAGATAATGAAATATAAATTGTTTTTCTTATAATGTCATAATAAGAATAATCTATTAATAATTAATTTGTGATAGACACCGTCAGAGCCAAGCCGACAAGGAAGAAGAGAGGCCCCGTCACAGGGAAAACTCTCGAGAAGACCGTGAGTACCTCGGGAAAGATCGTCATCGATACTGACGGGGATGAGAATGTAATATCGGGCGGGAAGACGAGAATGTACTCCAGCCGTGTGCGAGCGCTCATTAGGGATAGAGTCCCTATGCTATGGTCAGACTAGGGCAAGGTCCCACAGAAGGTTAAGGACATGGTCCAGTACGCAATGTCGGTAAGTTTAAAAATTTCATAATTAATATTATATATAGAAATTGTTGATTTATGAAAAACTAAACTAATAAACGTTTTAATGCAGGTGTGGTTTGACGTTCCCCAGCACCTGAAGAACACCTGGGCGGACGTTGTGCATGGGGGAAGATACGTTGGAAAGTTAATGACAAAATAAAATTATATGTGTAATTAACAATATTTATAATTTTTTTCTGGTATCTGTAGGTACAAGAAATGGAAGAACGAGTTACGGATCCACTGGACTACGCATGGGAACGCACGTTCTGGTACCTCTCTTGAGTTCTAGTTCAGGGAGTACGAGTGGCGTTGGCTTCAAATATCAGAATTCAACAACCCTCATAAACATGTAATTTAACAAAATTAATTGGTTATATTTTTATTAATTAAGTTTTAAAATATTATACTAATATTTTATTTTTTCCTTTGTAGGCCGTTTTCCAGACGAACGCTCAGAACCGGCAACGCAACACAAGGAACATCATACCGGTTCTAGACCGTTCGCATCATTGATGGATGAGGCGGCTAGGGAACATCCAGAAATCAACCGGTACGTCTATACGTACGAGAATGCATATCCTGACGCCCAGGAGGATATTGTAAGTCGTTTTACGTTTTCAAATTTTTTAAATTATATTTATATATATATATATATATATTTCAAAATGTTAATTAATTATTTTTTCCTCTCCAATTAGGCAATGATGAGGCAGGCTAGTGACGAGTTGATGACTGCTACAGTGAGGGAGACATGACCAGACACACAAGAGGAAGGCATGTCCGAAGCCAGGTCTCGGATCGACACTTCGGATCTCAGGGTTGGAGCGAGGATCATGGGCACAACATTCCCACCACGATGAAATAACTTCTACTGTCATGGTCTAGGAAAGAAGGGCGAGGGAGTACTGAAGACCACTCCCGGATTTCAAAAAAAATGCTGCCTCGACCAGCAGCAGAACGACTCACCTAGAGGCGGAAGTTCAGATGCTACGGGAACACCAAGCCGCTTTACAAGAGTATAATGCGGTAGTATATGCCACCCAGCGGGCACAACAGCAGCAAATGTTCCAGTACTTGCAAGAGTTTTCAGCTGTCCAGCTTCAGGGACTTCCGGCTCCGCCCATGCCTACGCCTATTCTCCTATCTCAGCCGCCGCAACCTCCTCAACAGCAACCTCCTCCTGGCGCGGATATAGATTTAGATGATATAGATTTTATATAGGTTTATGGGTTTATGAACAATTTACAAATTAATAATTTAATGCAAAACGTTTAGACTACTTTTGATGGTGTACGTTGTTGGTTATATGAAATTGTTTGTGTAATTTGCAGCTTGCTTGGATAGTAATTTAGAAATTTTGTGGTTTTTTTGTATAAAAAGTACTATAGCCGACGAAATTTACCATAAAAAGTACTATAGCCGACGAAATTTATCATAATTCATCGTCTATAGTATTTTATTTTATGTTTTTTCAACGTTTAGCCGACGAAATATGGCTTAATTCGTCGGCTATAGTAGTATTTTAGCCGACGAAATGTACTATATTTCGTCGGCTACATTATTTTAATTTTTAATTTTTTTAAATATTTAGCCGACGATTTATAGTAAATTTCATCGGCTATAGTTTTTTAAATTGGCCGACTAAATATTTATAGATCGTCGGTCAAAGTTTTAGGTTGAGGCCGACGACAATTTATTTCGTCGGCTTTAGTCTTACTTTAGCCGACAAAAAATATAAAAATAAGTCGTCGACTAAGTGTTAAACTATAGTTGTCGACTAAGTGTTAAACTATAGCCGACGACTACTTTTATTTCGTCGGTTAAAGTCAGAGCTGACGAGGCTTTACCGTCGACATCTTAGCCGACCCAAACCCGTAAACCTCGAATCTCTATCTCCGCAAAACCGAAACCAATACTTCTAAACTCATCAAGGTGTAGTCACTCTGCTTCTAGAAAACTCATACCTATTTCTTCCCACCCCGTCGAAATAGTCTCAAACAATGGCTCTCCAAGTTTCCATAACCACTGGTATTCGGATCACTGTCGCTGGAAATCTGAATACGCCACATGTTGGAATTACTTTCCTCTACAAGGATCAACAAGCTCACACACAGCGACGAGCTGATATTGTTCTTTTCTCTTCTGTTTTCGGGAATCATTGGGACGATCATAATCGTAGTTTGTACGAAATTGAACTCCCAATTCATTGTGAGTCAACACTGTAATTTGTACGAAATTGAAACAGGAAGATGGGATTGCTACTGAATTCCACCAAAATCCCATTTTTCTTCCGGAAATTGGATCCTCAGGTCTAGAATTTCTTTTTGCTACAGTGATGTGACTAAATTATCTCTTAAATAATGTCGGTTAATATACTAACTAACAACGTTAGTACTGATATGTACAGTTTTTAAGTCCTAATCTTAATTTGGTGTACCAAAACGACTGATTTAGAATTTGGGTGTATAGAAGTTCTTAGTGAGGGTTATTTGATGTACAATTTTCTCTTGAGAAAACCCATGATAACTAGTCCCATAAGATGCATTGCGCGCGGTCCGGGAAGGAGAAGTGAAAGGTCAGAAAGGACCAGGCTGCTGCATCAAAAATTGATTGTTGCCGTTGTGAAGGCGTCAAAAATTGTCAACCGATACATATATTACTGATAGAATAACCATATGACATTCTAGTGTCATTACAAACATAATTGTATGACACAAACTTGATCGACTTCGTTACATGGAAATATCACAAATCGGCAAGAACCTACTCACAACTACATTTACCATTGTAGAAATGATCTGATTGCAATATACTTCATTGTAGAAATGATCTGATTGCAATACTAAGTTGATGATCAACTAGATCTCTATTGTTGCGATGCACTGTGTAACTGGTGTATGAAAGCAAAGGCAGGGTGTCAGACGTCGGCCTCCCTCCTGGTCAATTCGTACTGGTCCTCTGATCTTGGCTTACTGTCTTGCTTCTTCTTATTATACACAAAACCAGCCAATGCCACCAAGCAAATAGCACCAAGCGCAAAACCCACCATTGTCATCCGGTTCTTGCTTTGTTCCGAATCATAATCATAATCTTCACCTTCAAATTCACCGTTCTCGTCCTCTGCTCTGTAGTCGACTGGCAATACAGTAGGATGAGGAGCCAAGGCTGCCGAATCTGGAGAACCAGACCAAGCGTCCGCTGACTGATCCGAACCAATAACAGAAGACGGTTCAGGTGATGCAGCTTGCTCATAGACCTCAGGAGACTCAACTTCAATGTAAGGAGCTGGTGATGGAGAGAAGTCTGGAGAGAGACTAAGCTGCTCTGCTTCAATTTCATCGGCTAAGGCATCAATGTAAGATGGTTTTGGTGGAGGAGAATGTTCTGATGAATCTGAATAGAGCAAAGAATATACTCTACTTTGGGGAGGCTCTGGATAAGAAGACAGAGGTGAAGGAGAGAATAAAATCTCACCATCTGCAGGCAATTTGTTTGTCGATGAGGCCATTGTTAGAGAGAGCAGAGTAATTACGCAGATACATAGCTTGGAGAGCTCAGATGCCATTGTTTTGTAAAGCTTGTTGGACGTGAATGGTTCAATTTGGTTGAGAAACAGAATGAGTAACGTTTGTAGCTAAATGGTAGAGACGAAGGGATCATATAAACTACTAGAAAGGTGAATGCATTATTGTTTCAATCAGATGCCGAATGTATTAATTAATTTCTGGTAATAAATAAGGTTTCAATTTCGAGTATGGTGATGGCTTGGTGTTTATACCATTGAGGGGGAAGTGACTGAGACTTGTATATATGAAATAATGTTGACAAGGCCGGTCTGTGTTTTTATTTTTTTCAATTTTTTTGCTTGATATGAACAACTAATGTGATGTAATGAATTCCAATTAATTGACGCGGTAAAATTAACAGATTCAAAAAAAAAAAAATATATATATATATATATATATATCCAAGAGAGAAGTTGAAATTGGCAGAATAAAAATTTGAGTTGTAAGATCATCAGATACAGTGTTTATTGCTCGTTGTTTGTCGATCTGAGCATTAGACAAATCTACTTCTTGAATACACAGAAATTCTATGACAAATCTACTTCAATATACAAACCCTATTCATGTCATGTATAAGTCCAAGACAATCAATACTCCAAATTGTTGGCATCGTTAACCAGTTATAAGTCGAGTTCTCGAAACAAAAAACTTAGGCTGACATGTACTAAAGGTGTCTAAACTTTTAAAGGACTGTTAAAATGATACCTGAACTTATAAAGATATCAAAATGATACAAAAACTCTTAATTTGTTATCAATAAGATACCTACAAGGAATATTCCTTTAAGAATATTATGTTTTTTTTAAATTACTATGTTAATCTTTATTTTGTGTATTCTAGTGTTTTCTTTGTTTTATTTTAAATTTTGACTGAGCATGGTGGGCCTAAGTTTGTGAATTTGTTTATCTAGCATACTGTAAATATAAATTCATCCTCTCACTCAAAGGTAAACAATTATTTTTCATCATCAATAACAAATTTAATAGCTACCCGACTTGATTTATTAGCTTTTGCTAAAATTTCTCGCAAAGAATTGCAAGACGAAAAAAGAAAACTAAGAAGATTAATAAAATACAGAGATAATCTTCCTAGAAAAACAAAAAAATATTGAGATATTATCCTCAGAGTTCAGCAAAGAATCAAACGAACTAAAGAACAAATTGAAGTTCTGCAAGAAGTTTTTGATTACGATCAAGCTCCCCTGAACGTTTTGAGTCTCGGTTAGATCCGTCATAGCTGGTATCAGAGCCTGATTGGCTAAAAAAGTAGGTTATTAAGGCTTATGCCATAAAGTTGGCTTCTCTTGACCAACAAAAGAGAATTTAAACTAAAAAATTACCAGTCCTTCTGTATTACAAAATGTACTGATAAGTGACAAAAGTGCTTTCATTCAAGACATATTCAAGAAGATGAATACTCGATAGAGTACATCTGTAGAGTATTAAACACACTCTACGACGATCTTGTCTACCTCCAGAAAGAAGTCGGGGTTGAAGAGCTTGATCCTTCCAGACCAAGCTTAATTGAATACCTAGATCATCTATCTAGGGACACGACCTTAGGCAAAGTTGCATTATAACTTAAGAGATTTCATCTCAAGTTCAAACAATTTGAAGAGATAAGTTCAACACTTGACAAGCTTGAAGCCAAGCTTGATTATCTCAAAGAAAAACAATATCTATTTGATATTGAAAAGAAGCTGATTCGCACTGAGCATCTTGCCGACAACATTCGTCAGTAAGCAATTGAGCTAAAATCTTCTCATGAATCGCTGAAAAAGCTTTTAGAAACTCTAATCACCCGATTAGGATGAATCAAAGAGTTGAACTAAAAATAAAACAAGAAGATGATAAAGCTCTAAGCTTTTTCCTTCCTACAGAAACAGTGCATGATAATATCAAAGCAATAATTCATCAGCAGAACTACATGATTGTTTATCTCTAAGAGATGAGTATTGATCTCGAAAACCAATTTCAAGAGTTAAACAGTATGATGGTAAGGCTGCAAACAAGCATAGAAAAAATGAAAATACAAGAAGGAGAAGGGATCAATGAAGAACAACTAGCTCAAAACGTAGCTAGTAAAATAATCATACCCCCTTTACCAAAAGGAGAAAGTGAGTTTAAGTTTAGTGAACTTAAACTCCTTACATGGTCCTCGACCAAATCTAGATCTTCAACCATAAGAGATGTAAAAATGCTGAGTATAATACTCAGTAAAAGAAATACTATGTATGTACAACTAATCAACGCTCAAGAATTTGAGTATAATGAAATTGAATCTAGCATGAGAGAAGCATCAGTTCCCAGATTCAAACTCAATGAGATCTACAGGAGGGGATCTTTCCTCATGGATTCCCACAGATTCAAGATTCTTGAACAAACAGTTCCTGCTACAGGAGGAGAGACCGACATCAGGTTAATCACTCCAAAAGAAGTAAGTGAAGCATCTCAGAAGAAATATTCCTACATGCATATTGGGGCAGTTCAAGTAGGAATAAAACTTTTAGCTAGAGATAGTATAGACTATTATGTTATATGCGTCTTACAAGATGATAGAATAACAGACTTTAAGAAAAGTTTGTTAGGAACAGTAGAAGTTTCTTTATGCAACCAAGTTGCATATTTCAATGTTTCTCCAAACTTCACCACACATCTTAGAGATGCAGCACACTGTCTAAGATTGCGAATCAAGACAGATGGAATTTCTATGAAGAAAGGGATGATGGAGCTTGCGATAGATTATCGTATCTATTATAAGCTAATAAGCTCGAATGTAACCCCAAACACCAGATTTCTCAACAGTCCTGGGATTGCAACATCAATCCTCACCAATCCAAGAAATCATACTGAACAGAAGCATATAACAAAATGGCATGAAGTAACATTTCCAAGAGAATGGAATCTAACACCTCCAGCTAGACAGGTAGAAAATACCAACGCTTCTATCTATGAAGATATGGGAGGAAAAATAAGCTTACAATTTCATAGGCATTTATTCGCTAGCTATAAGGAAGCTAGTACTTCTGGAACTAAGCCAACTTCTTGTCTTGAAGAATCTTTCGAGGAAGAAGATGCTAAGAGACCTATGATGATGCTAAAGTCAGAAGAGCTGAAGAGCCTGTATGAGCAAGCAGAAAGGAAGACCTTTGTGAATCCATAGAAGAGCTTGAAAAAATCATGAAAAATATTTCTCAGGTACAACTGAGAAAAAGCAAAAGGAAGATTCTTCCTTATCAAGCAGCTAAAGAAAAACAAGACGAATCCTCAACAATAGAAACTGAAAATATTCCTCAATCAAGCACTGTAGTTCAGAACATCACGAACTACCCCACTAAGATCATTCGAGAAAACAAGATTAAACTTTTTAAGGGACAGGCTCTTATAGGGAAACCAGGAGAACGAAGTTCTCAGAAGTACATCCCTACAGAACCTAAATAGGGACAATCAGTATCTGAAAGAGGAGTTTACCTTGATCTCGACAGGGTAGGAGACAAGAGAAAGACAATAGACAACTGGGTAGCTAGCCTAAGGCTAACTCAGGATTTGGTGTTGTCTAAATATGCCTACGAGGAAGCTCATGCATATTATGAGTCCACCTTAACTGGTATAGTCCAGAAGTGGTATCAGTCTTTCAAGCGAAGCTCTCAGTGGCCTGACTAGGCAACCAAATTAGCTCAAACCAATAATCCTCTAGATTTCGCATGTCCAATCTATGCACAATTTTATGGAGACGTTACTAGGCATAGTGAGCAGTCTAAGGAAAGAGCTAAGGCGAATATTCAAAAGTTGAGCATTCAACATGAGATATTTTGAAGAGTATACTAAAGAGTTTCAAAATTACCAATGTACCATTGGAGACCTAGATAATAAAGATCTGGTTAGAACCTACTACATGAAACTACCAGAACCATAGAACGATGCAGTAGCACAATCTTTGGAAGAAAATTCTTTGTCGTTTTTTACGGTAGGAGGGATTGCTGAAAGAGTCAGGGATCTCCTGAGAAGGCAATGTGTTGAAAACAGAAAATCCAAAACTACAAAGAAGCAACCCAGAGGAGTGGAAAATATGTGTCCCAAGATATTAGAGACACCAACGCAGTGGGGATGTCACACAGAAAAAAAATACAAGAAAAGGTTCTCTAGCAACAAGCAGAGGAAAAATTTTGCTTCTAAAAATAAATATAATTTCAGAAAAAGCTCCTTCAAAAAGAGCTCTGCAGAAGAGAGATCTCCTCCTAGGAAGAGATTCTTTAAAAGAAAAAGAACCAATTCTTCGAATTCTTTTCGAGAAGTGAAGAAGTGTAGATGTTGGCTTTGCAAAGCCGAAGGACATTATGCAAACGATGTCCTAAAGAGGACAAGAGATCTGCGAAGGTTCTAAGAATATGATGAAACAATAGAATACGAAAACCTGAAAGGTTTTGAGATAGCTTATTCAGATGAAGAGAATGATTCAATATATTCTCTTAAGTTTCCATCAGAAAGTGAAATAGAAAACACTTCAGATAGTTCTGAAGGAGAAGAAGAGGAGGACGGATCTCGTCCTATGTTTGTCTTAAAGGTTTTAAATTGGAAGGAAGAAACTACTGATATTATCAGTAATTTCCACCCCAATCCAGGAAGATTTACATGTGATTACTGCAATTGCGATGATAGTAATTCAGTTCCCATGTACTGTAAAAGTATAAGTGAAACTTATTATCAAGAATGTTTCATTACAGAATTACGAAGAAAACCCAAAGACAATGAAGCTCACGTCCTGGTCGAACAAGAATATAAAGAGTTCTACGAAGCCAAGGAGCAACAGGGACATAACTTAGAAGAAGATTTGAATAGAATGAAGTTAGTAACTTCATTAAGTCAGAACAAGAAATTAAAAGAGTCTTTTGATTCCATCGATGTCTCTGCAGGAAGGCAAGAAGAAGGCATACCTGTTATACAACAGGTTAAGCCTCTGGATCCTATCAACGAGCCCGATGAAAGAGAAATCAATCCGTTCATTGAACTGCCTGGAAAAACTGCAGACAGTAAAGAACAAGTAAAGCAGGTCCAGACAAGCAGATTCAGCAATTACATCACTATTGGATTGAAATTTCCTAGATATGGGAAATACCATCTACATGTCTTTGTAGATAGTGGATCAGGGTATACCCTTGCCAAAAGATATGTCATCCCTAAAGAATATTGAGAAAAGGCTCCAAGATTAGTTACTGGAATAGCCATGAGAGAAAATGAAATAATCATGGATACTATGGCCCGTGACATTGAAGTTTCCTTGGACGGAGGAACTTTTGTCATAAAAATCATTTGGCAATGTGAAAGTCAAGGAGTAGACTTGCTAATTGGAAATAACTTCCTTCTTTAACAGACGATAGTTCAGAATCCACAGATGATTGGTTAGTAATAAGTTCCTACAAGAGTTTTGTGGGGCTAGTCGGGCCGCGTGTCTGTGTGTGCACTCAAAGTGCCTTGTCTACTCTAGATAGGGGGAAGTTTCTTGTTTCGTCAAATGGTCGTTGTCGCCTAGTGGTAGGGTGAAGCTAAGTGTTGTTGAATTTATCTTCTAACGGCAACATAGCTGGAAAGCTGATTTAGAATTAAATATTAGTATAGGTAAGCGTGTTACACATCTACTGTTCTTTTCAGAATGTCACCGCAACTTCAAAGCAAATAGAGTCAACATTAGAGTGGTACTCTTTGCTAGTTGGTATATGTTTGTGTACATGAGTATTATAGAGATTTATGATATTATTTCAGGTCTTTGTAATAAGTGGTTTAGGCTCTACGTCTCCCTCCTTGTATTTAATAGTTTCATTAATTGAGACTTAAGGACAGTCACACAAGCCCTTTATTAAAAAAATGTTGTCGAGCACTTCCTGTGTCCGAGTAAAATAATGAAAAAAAACAGAGCAAACGGAGACAAATCAAGAATGAGAGTTCACTTATCATACGTCTCGGCAGCCAAACTGAATTGGTTAAAATAAACAGAGGAAAACAGAGCAGAATGAATCAAGGCAAGTAAAAACGATTGCCTTGATACACAAATGACATACTCAAACAGGTCAAGATACAGTAATGTACGACTTCCATGGTTCCAAGTACCAACTTCGAAAGTCTCCCAAACCATTTAGAACAAGCATTAAAATCCTCCCCGATAGAATTATATGTTAGAAGAGCTTCTGAAAGAACCCAAAGCCTTAACTGCTCCTGCTCTCAGTATGTATTGGTGATACATGGCTGCACCAATGAAGGGTCCAACCCAGAAGATCCACTGAAACAATCATGCAAAGAAAATAAATTATTAAAATTGATCAGTATATAACACTCAAGTTTAAGAAACTTAAGTTTCTTTGCAAGAGAAAATGATTAAGAGGAGTGGCAGAGCTACATTACGGCTCAGGAGGGTCCGGACCATGGTTAGATTTTTTAATTGTCTTAATTCTCTTTTTAGGTAGTTTAATCATAGCAAATTTACCCATATTTCTGTTAATAACCTCCCAAATTATAACCAATTCTGATTTTATTCACATATTAACATTAATTTATCAGTTCAACTTTAAACATTCGATATGTTTCAATCATATTTGTTACATTTATTTTCCATTTAGGTAGTATTCTTAATGAGATTCATTACATTTATTTTCTCATTTATGGTAAAGTTTTTAAGATGTTTATGTCTTCATATGCTAAAATTTCAAGATTGTTTTTTACGGGAAAAAATATTTGTTCTTAAAACATTTTACTTGGACCCCTCAATCTTGAAATTCTGGCTCCGCCACTGATTAAGAGTGATATGATGACTAAGATAGACAAAAGAACATACATGGTCATCCCAAGCTTTGTCATTGTTGTAAATCACTGCCGCTCCTAAACTTCGAGCGGGGTTGATCCCGGTGCCGGTTATTGGGATTGTGGCAAGGTGAACCATAAACACAGCAAACCCAATAGGAAGTGGTGCCAATACCTTTCAATAATCAAATACAAACAGAGATTTAGTAACTAGAATAAATTTTCTTCCTTCTCATGATTAAAGAGTAAATGAAGTAAGGTACTTACTGGGACATGGGAGTCCCTTGCATTTCTCTTGGGGTCAGTGGCAGAGAAGACGGTGTAGACAAGAACAAATGTACCAATAATCTCAGCAGCCAAACCGGTGCCTTGGCTGTACCCATCAGCTAGACCATTAGCTCCACCACCATAGTTGCTGTACAAAGCACTCTGAAACGATTTGACAAGCGCACATCCACATATTGCTCCCAAGGACTGAGCCACAATATACAATACAGCTCTGGGCAGTGACACCTTCCTAGCTAAAAACAGCCCAAATGTGACAGCAGGGTTCATGTGCCCTCCTGCATACACAAGTTAGTTAAAACATTGTCAGCAGGGTTTAGTTAGTGAAATTTAAGTTTGAGAATGAAAGAGATAAAGTTAACCCACCAGAGATTCCAGCAGTGCAGTAGACAAGGACAAAGATCATGCCACCAAAAGCCCAAGCAATGCCAAGAATGCCAACACCACCACATTGGTCTCCACCTCTGAGAGTGTCACTCTGGCTCTTGTATCCGATCACAGTGAGCACAGTGATGTACAAGAACAAAAGCGTAGCGATGAACTCGGCTATGATGGCTCTGTAAAATGACCATTTTCCAAACTCCTCCGGGTCCATCAACGGTGTTGGCGGTGGGTCGTGGTAGTCCTTGGCTGCAAAACCACCTACTTCAATGTCCTTGGCCATGGATGCAAGATAGCAGAAGCAGAACTAGAAGATGAAGAGAGACACAAGTGAGTGTTGTATTGGCTTAGAAAGTGATTGATGGTTTTGGTGATGATAAGTAGAGAGTGAAGGGTTTTATATGGGGCGCTTTTGGAGTGAGCTAGCGAGAGTGAAAGTGGCATGGGATTATTAAAGTTTGCACAGCCGTCCAAGGCTTCATGGTCACAAATTTTCGTTGCCCTTTCTCTTTCAGTGACCCACCTTGTCGTCTAATTTATGTTGTTCCAGTAGGTTCTACACAAAGAAATGAAGAACACAAGAATATTGATCCGAACTGAGCATTTCAGAACCACTATTCGAGTGACACGTGTTCCAATATTGTTTGCCGTTGCCGGAATCTGGCGCCGAAATGTATGACAGGTCAAAAGCTCGCATGATATTTATGAGGATGGTGAAAAATTGGCGCGAGCATGCAAACCGACCAATCATGTACCACCGCCCCATCCAAGCTCCAACTCCGAAACACATCACCAATATACTAGCACACGAGTATACTGTTGGAGCGGATGTCCGCATTCCGGTTTAAAGTGTGGACATTGGTCGTTCTCCGTCGTTTCATGCCGGTGACGACTTCTCTTCTTCTCGGACGACAGCACAGCCTCACATGACCATTTCCCTCCTTTCAGAACTTGTCGGCGACGAGTTTTCTAACTAACATGGTGTTTTCTGCCCACAGCTTCATTTCGATCAGAAAACTCGTCGCTAGCAAGTTCTAGAAGGAGAAAAGAGGTCATGGGATATATATATATATATATATATATTAGATGAAATTTTGTAGAGATGATCTAGTCACATATATCTACATCATGAACGGTTAAGATGATAAATCATGATCGAAAAGTGGATCAAAATGTGAAAATCCGCATTTTTTAATAAATGGGGATAAACAACATATATATATAAAGTCTGGATCTAGAGTGCACTATGTGTACTTTATTAAAGTGCGGACGACCACGTGTCGTCATCTCCGTGTAGTGAGAAGAAAATGCGAGAGGAAGCGGACGGCGCAGATGGCGACACGCAGATCGTGCGCACTTTAACAAAGATCCGGCCTATATATATATATATATATATATATATATATATATATATATATATACATGAAGTCATTTATGAGCGGACGTCCGCACTCCGGCTTATAGCGTGGACGTCGTCCGTTCTCCGTCGTTTCACATCGGCGACCATTTCTCTCATTCCCAGACGACAGCACAGCCTCCCTGGACCGCTTCCCTCCTTCCAAGACTCGTCGTCAACGAGTTTTCTGGCCGGTATGAAGCTTTGGACGGAAAACATCATGTTTGATCAAGTTTGGCCGGAAACTTGAGGTCGGCGAGGCCACAAGGAGAAGCTCTGTCTTGAGGTATAGAGTTCGTCCAGCAGCAAGCAGGGTCGTCATCGACGCCAATTAATCCCGGACAGAAAGTTTCCTTTTGGGGAAGGTCCCCAAATAAACTGATCATCCTGTTCAGAAATTGGAATAGGAATTCCAAGAATTTGGTTAACAATGTTTCCTTCTTAGACAGATAACAATTGGGATTTATTCTGAGAGATGTTAATAATATACTCAACAACTGTTTCATCAAGGTTTTTCTTTCATTTTCAGTAACAGTTTCAAAAAGAGGATAATCAAGTGCCCAATTAAAAGTCTAGAAGTTTATAGACTTACCATTGCCTACAATCCAACGCATACCTTTCATAATAAGGGGTCTAGCATCCAGAATTCCCTTCCATGCATAAGAGGATTTGTGCTTCTTTGATACCTGAAAAAAAGGTAGAGTTCTTTAAATATTTTTTATCTCACAATTTGTGCCCACCAGTTATTTTTATCATTAAACAGATTCCATGCTAATTTAGCAATAGCATCATTATTGAAAAATGTTGCTGGTCATATTCCCAAACCACCTAAATTAGTTGGTTTGCACACCTGATTCCATGCCACAGGAGGACAACGATTATCAGAACCCCAGAAAAAAATCCTAGAGTAATTGTCAATACTATTTGTCAACTTCTTTGGGCATTTGAAGCAAGACATAACATGGTTGGGCATACTTGAAATGTTAGATTAAATAAAAATAAGTCTACCCGCCCTTGAGCCACTAAGCTTATTGGAAAGTTTTATGAGCAACTCTTTAGCATTAACTGGGTCCTTCCACAATATCACATTATGAATACCAATATACTTACCAATAGTATTCTTTTGTTGAATGTTCACGATATTTATAATATCATACTTCAAGCTGGTTCTAACTTTGGGCGAGAAATATAAAGAAGACTTATAGAAATTAATTTTTTTGACCTGAGGCAGATAAAAAGAAAGACAAGACTTTTGCAATGTTTCTAGCCCCCTTTTTGAAAGCTTTTTCAAAGATCAAACAATCATCTGCAAACATTAAACTAGAAATTTTGAATCCCAAGAGAGGAAAACAGTCCCACATGGGTTTTATGATCAACAGCAAGTGCATTAAGTTGTCTAATGAGTGGTTCCATAACAAGGATAAAAATGTAAGGGGAAAGGGGATCCCCTTGTCTAATTTCCTTGGAAGGTTTAAGCCGTTCAGTGGCAGTACCATTAATAAGAATGGAAAATGAAACTGAGATGCAGTGCATAACGAAACCAATCCATTTTTCATGAAAGCCAAACCTCTTAAGGCAACACTCAATATAGTTCCAATTTAAAAGGTCAGAAGCCTTTTCCAAGTCTAGATTGACAGCTAAAGCACCATTAGTGCCACTTTTTCTCTGAAAATCAGAAAACAATGCATGTGCAATAAGAATATTATCATGTATCGATCTACCAAACGCAAGGGCAACCTGGTTTTTTGAAATGCAGTTCTCTAGAAGAGGCTTCATCCTCTTAGTCATTATTTTTGTTATGATTTTGTAGGAAACATTACACAGATTAATAGGTCTAAAGTCATTCACCTTTTCAGGATTCTCTATTTTGAGAATAAGGGCTATGTTTGTGTGGTTTATGAAGCTAAAATTTGTACCGCTATTAAAAAGATTTTTGATTATTGGAATGACTGTACATTTAACCTCTTGCCAGCAATTTGATAAAAAGAAGCATGAATACCATCAGGACCAGGAGCTTTGAGGGGACCTATGGATTCAATAGCATCAAGGATTTCTTCATCTGAGATCTGTTTCAAAAAGGCATCATTATCAGCTTGGGTAATACAAAGATCTAAAATTGAGACAAAATCTCTCCTATCTTATATAATTGAGTTAACGGCTGAGACTCAACCCTAATAAGATCTAATTTGTTCGAATACAAATCTCATTTCTTTTGACATGAAAATCATATTGCAAGTGCATATATAATTTCAGCATGACACCTAATCATAAATGCATAAAGAAAAACAAAGTGTTGTTATCTGTCAATACTTGTGAACACATCAGAGTAAAACCTTAACTAGGACATTGGAGCAAATTAAACGGATTACATTTTAACTGTGATAAAAATGTAGTCATGCTAGAGAAGTGAGATAGAATAGGTGTCATTGAGTTAGGGGTTGCACTTGTAATGGAATGACCAATCATGTCCAACATTAATTTGTTGAATTTTATATCTCCAACACAAAGGCACTTAGATCAGTAACTCTGATTCGAGTTCTTAATTTGTTATCATAGGAGAAGCCGACGTCTTGTTGGGACGTATCAGAAGGGCAGGCGCTACTTCAATCCAAGAAACAAAGATTCGCATTTTCTTCTCTGCCATTGCAATCCAACAATTAAATCCATGTTCACTGCTCTCCAGGCTTAAAAAATTATGAAACTACGTATTTTTTTGCTCTTCGCTCTCAACTAACTCAAAGAAGCAACGATGAGGAAGAACGAAGAAGCACTAGCTTCTTGAGTCTAAAGATCGAGAAGGGATGGATGAAAAGGTGGCATGGGAAATGGAAGCAAATTGATTTGGTGATTTCTTTTGTTGGTGAAGATGTTATTTATAGAGGCTTAGTAAATATGCTGTCGGTGAGAAACTGAGAAGTGTGAAGGAAACTACGCCACAAGGGTAGCCATCACCTGCAGTTACAAAGCATGCGAGGAATTTTGTCTTATGGCTATGATTGCATGTATCTATCAAGTTTTGTATTTATTGATGCTTCAAATCTAAATAAAACCGAGTGATTCTGGATTCAGAAGATTTGATGAAGTTGATAATTGATGAAGATGGTAAGGTTAGTAAAGATGCAGATGGTTTGGAAATGGTTTAGGACGAACAATCATCTGGTACTCAATTATCGGAAAACTATTTACAGATATCCACACAGAAACTAATTACAAATTTACAATTAAGTGATAAATTCATCGGGAAGAACTTCCAATTCATCTGTTATTGAAGCCTGCATCCATCCTGTGAACCACGGCAATTCCTTTCATAAGAAACAGAGGCTTTGAAAATGAATCCATCCAAACAGAGTCTTTAAGAATGTGCATTAGATCAATAATCAAAAATGGCAAAGGTCATTGAAAATTCATAGCTCATCATCACATTCCTCAAGAATCGTCTCTAAACCAGGGATATTCGAAGTCTTTTGCGGGTAAGTATATGGGGCAGGAGCAACCTTCATATCAATGCACCAAATCATTTACTTTGCCATTGAAGCAACTAAAAGGTGAGAAACAAGTTACAAATTCCCCCCCAAACGCTTTCAAAACTCAAAAACAAGAAAGAAGAGATCAATAAGGTTGCTTTTGTCTCTGTAAGAGAACACAAGGTAATCCCTACATCGGCAAGGAATGCAAGAACCCTCAACATTATGGGCACAAAATTATCATATTCGTTTTCCACCTCTAACAGGTATACAAGGAATAAAAGCTTCTGGAAAGTGCAAACCTTAGGGAACCTCACCTCACCCACCTCTACCAGGTATACAATCATATGAGGGGTGGTTGTATGGGCATTGTATATCCACTGATACATATGCGGTATATCTAACTAGAAAATGGCAACACTGACAGAGCATAATCAATAGCAGCAAAATGTTCTACAAGCCTACGATCATTTCACAAACCTATGGCAAAGGATGGCCAAGAAACACTTGAAGCTCAAACAGTCAATATTAGGGACAACTATCCAAAACCTACCTAAATAACAGTCAATATTAGGGACAACTATCCAAAACCAACCTACAGAACTACACATCAAAGTCTCAACTCTAATGTATCCATCAATTGCATAGTAGCTTCTGCCATTTGCAGCAACTCACTACAACTTGAATTAATGAGTCCATCATAGCTGGAAAGAGGTAACTGATGCCCTACTTACCACACAACAGAGGAAAACAAACAAAGCACAATATTACAGACCATATAAAACCACTCTATTAATTGGCTAAAACAAGAAAGTGCTAGATTTCAACTTGTTAATTCAAGTATCTTTATTAGATCCAAGCCTAAGATTAAGACCTTGTCACAAACCGTGGTTTATAGATCCACAAAATAAGATTTTAATTCAGTTATCTCTGCATCCATGAGGTCAGACTCCAATCTCCCCTGATTGCTTCACCTATAATTTCCATAGGCCCCAAAACAAACCATAAATTCAATACAACCTAGTTCCTAGGTATAATGTTAGGCAACTATGAAATTGACACAAGAAGCGCATAACAAAACCTAAAACTAAGTATTGGCATACAAAGTATATTAATAAAAAACAGCATTAATCACTCTCAAGCAAACAATCACTAATCACTGTCAACCAGGGAGTGAAGCAAATAATACCCACCTGCCTAAAAAACATTATCAACCACAAATGCAAAGACCCAAAAAAACATCAGAAGAGCAAATGCATTGAAACATAAAAATGTAATTTCGAAACATCATTTCCAGCCAAATCAAAACATCCGCTCTAAAAAAGCTACATTCCCTATTGAATAACACGAAACCAAACAAGCATAAACCTTCATGAACACCAAAATGGCATCAATACCAAAAGCAATACGAGCTCAGTCAAGCGGAACCTCAACGTCTCCGTCAGTGATCTCCTGCTGCAAGTCCTTGGGGTCTTTCCCATCCACAGTACACCCAACCGAAACACAAGTCCCGAGGATCTCCTTCACGGTGCCGCTCAAGTCCTTGGCCATGGACCTGCTCTTCATGATCTTAGCAATCTCAATGACGTCATCGAGGCTGATGTTGCCGCTGTGCTTGATGTTCTTGGTCTTCTTGCGGTCGCGCTCGGGCTCCTTGAGGGCCTTGATGACGAGAGCGGCGGCGGAGGGGACGACGGAGACCTTGGCCTGACGGTTCTGGACTGTCAGCTTGACGGTGACGCGGAGGCCCTTCCAGTCCTTGGCGGTCTCCTTAGCGATGTCTTCTCCGATCTTCTTGGGGGAGAGACCGAGAGGACCGATCTTAGGAGCGAGAGAACTGGCGGCGCCGACCTCGCCTCCGGTGACGCGGACGTAGACCTCGACGACCTGGGAGGGGTCGAACTTGGGAGGCATGGCTGGCTGAAGAGAGGCTCTGGGAGATTAGGGTTTTGGAGGCGATGAGAGGCGGAGTGGGTTTGCGAGGTTGGTTTATTAAGGGGTTCATATAGTGCTCTCTAGGGTTTTGATATATCCGAAATGACTGATATGCCACGGGACCTTGTGGGCTTTTTCTGATGGGCTTTTGTCGTGATATTTTGTGCTGGGTGGAGCTTTAATATGAATGTATGGTCCAACATATCCTCTCATCGCTCGTATCAAAGCTGGCCCAATTCTTAGGTTTACACAAACATAAGTTAGAACTCAAACAAATGAATTGAAGTCAAACGTCCATTTCAATATAAGGTGTAATTACTATTGTTCAAATACACAAATCTTTATTAAATTTACAATAAAATAATATTCATAAGACATTTATACCATTTGCCCTTATTTATAGAGAGAAAGTGAAAGACAGAGAGATGGAAGAATTTGCCGAAAGTTCACCGGGCTCTGATACCGGTTGTCGGACTCCGATTGCCGGAGAATCACCTGTTGACTGGAAAATTATCGTTTGTCGAAATTTCAAGAAAGAATTTATTGTCCTTAATAAAATGTATTATACAAGATAATAAATGATTATTAACCCTAATAAACTCTCTAAATATTATATACAAGGTAAAAGAAAATTATGTAATGTAACAAATGTTTTATCAAACACAGTGTACATCAAATCGCACTATACTAACCCTAGTGTACATCAAATTAAAGTATACTAACCCCACTATACACTAAATCCAAATCTACTAACCCTATTATTTCATCAAATCTAAGTCTACTGACCCAGTATACTCCAAATCCAAGTTTACTAACCCTAGTATTTCATCAAATTAAAATCTACTAACCCTAATTACTCTAAATCCAAGTCTACTAACCCTAGTATACTTCAAATCTAAGTATACTAAGGGTAATAAAATTGAAAAATGACTCCCAAATTCACCCAAATTAATTCATCTTCATCTGTTCACTTCACCCATTCACCAAAAGAACCAAATCATGATTATACCATACCAGCCCCTTCGACAATCAGGAGGAGATCTGGCACATCTCCGATCGAAATCTCCAATACACAACTTGATCAGAGATGGTCGCCAGAGAGAAACAGAGAAAGAAAGAGAGAGAGAGAGAGAGAGAGGTGAAGCCTTGGCCAATTCCAGCGAGCTTACATCACAAGCCTCGTCGCCCTCACTGCTTGGTCGCAAACAAAGCTGGGGCAGATCCGACAAAGGATCTCGACTAAATCCTGTCTCTCTTTTGCGGAGGAGAGATAGATCGTTGTCAGATCAAACGATCGTGATTGCCAAAACCTCGACTCTTCAGCTTGGTAGATGATGATAGGACGATTGCCGCGCCGGAAAATCGATCTAGGTCACTGGATCACCGCCTAAAATGATGACGATGCGACGTTGACATCGTCGGCTCCTATAGCTGCACTACTCTTATGTTCATTCCAAGCTTGGGATCAGAGACATGCATGCGGGTGTTGCCAAAGGCCGGAGCAAACATGGCAAGGGGAGGAGAGGGAGAGGAGAGAGAGAGGATCGGTGATTGTTTATATGTAGAACCTAATATTTCTCCTTTACCGGGTTACAATTCAAGAAATAACACCAAGTGTGGTCAATTATTAAATATGCATCGTTTATTATGCTTGAAGTACTGTTTACAGGGCCAAAGGCCAGTCAGACTTGAGAAGCCACTCTGGGTCCTTTGTCAGGGCCCAGTTCATTGTAAGTTTGAGGCAAAGCAAGGGAGTTCATTCCCATATTGGAAAAAGACAAAGTGCAGCCTTTAATGCTACTATAAATACCGGTGAGGACCTCCCGGTAAGGGGACGGACAATTCCTTAACTACTCTTGAGTTTTCTGCTTATCTGACAGTGTCTGACTTAAGCATCGGAGTGGCTTTCCTCGGTAAACCCGGGGACGCCCTTTGACGTGTTTGTTCTTTACACAGGAAAACTCGGGAGTACAAGGAAGTTCGCTATTTCTGGAACCGTGCAACCCGCTAAAGGGGCCACGAGCATCCCCGGAAACAATTGGTGCTCTCGTTGAGAGTCGAACTCAAGACCTCCCAAATACGTATTTCGAAGAACGATGGAAATGGCAGGAGAACAAGATCCAACTAGAAGGCTTAATTTCTCAGGGGATGATAACCCAGGGACCTCCGGGACCCAGTTTGGCCAAACAGATTTAGCAGCAGCATTCGAGCTCTTGAAAAAGGACTTTCTCGCTCAAAAGGAGCAATCTACTCGAGAACATGCCGAGTTAATAACGGTAAGGGAGCAGTTAGCGACTATCCAGGCCGAGCATGGGCTTCTTCAAGCAACCTTAACTCAAAGAGCGAATGCCATGGGGGCGTCAGCCAGACTTGCTGATATCATCACCCCAGAAGGGAATCCTCCGGGTTGTGGAAACCCGCGAACTTTTGACGGTGCATACATACCACCCGCTATTCTCCCAACCACTGCCCACCCTAACCCAAATCCACAAATGATCCATCTCTCCAATCCTTTGTTTAATCACAATCTTACAGGACCTCCTCCACCCCCAGAGCCGTTGTTAAATCAACCACTTCCCCCAGCAGATGCCCAGACCCAGCTGCTGTTACAGTTGACACAAACTGTGACCCAACTTGAGCAGCGGCTAAACTCGGGAACGGGACCACAACAATATCAACCCTTTATTACCCGTGCAAGCCCATTCTCCGCACGGGTTCAAGCAGACAAAAAGCCACCAGAAGCAAAGCCATTTAAGATTAAGAGATATGCCGAAATGGGGTGCCCGTATGCACACCTTGAGTTGTTCCAGTCTCAGTTGGATTCAACCCGGTTCACAGACGCCCAAGCATGCCATGCTTTCCAGGAAACACTCAGTGAGGAGGCATTGAGTTGGTTCCTCAAGTTACCGGCTTTGTCAATAGAGACCTATGGTCAGTTGACACAGAGGTTCCTGTCCCGGTTTATCCTGCTGTCAAGTGCCAACCGTAGCACCACTTCGTTATTCAAAGTCCAGCAAAGGGATGATGAAAGCTTGAAAATTTTTGTAACCCGTTGGCTGTCCACGACTTCCAAGTGTGGGCACTTGGACGAGTCAGTAGCATCAGAGGCGTTCTTACAGGCGCTCAAACCAACCCGCTTTGTGGTGGAGCTCAGGAAGCAGCGGTTCAGGTGCTACGACGATCTAATTAATGAAGTAACTCGGCAAGCTCAAGCCGAGTACGACACCTTCGGGGAACGCCGGACGAACACCGGGTTCACAAGCCAGCGAGCTGATGGATGGAAAAAGGAAGGGCAGCATAAGAGTGGCCAGGGATACTACGGCAAAAGTTCAAACAGACCAAGGGAGAAACCAAGAGAGGCTCCATACCTTCGTCATCCAACCCGGGAGGAAAAGAACACTTACATCCCTCGATATGAAGTGTTAACCAACTTGACTGCCTCCTATGAAGAAATTTGGAACCGCCATAGGAATGAAGTTCCCCCGGCTCCAAAAAGAAAGTTTCCCAAAAGGACAGGGCCGGACAACGGGCAACATTGTGCCTATCACAACGAGTCTGGCCACACAACCGACCGGTGCTTTTCTCTTCGGAACACCATTGAGTACATGATCCAGAACGGCAAGTTACAGCAGTATAAGTCACCCGCCACAGGTGTCAACCTCATTGAAGTATATGGGGAGATAATGACGATTCACGGGGGTGGCACCCAAGGGGTGTCCGGTCACCGGGCCAAAAGACTCTGCCCATGAGGCCCGGAGTTTGAGATAATGCAGCTTCGTCAGGAATGCCGCAACGAGCTGGTTCCTTGGGATACCGTGTCATTTTCTCAGTCTGAAGACACGCTGAAAGTGCATCACAATGATCCTTTCATTATCACTCTTCAGATTGACCACTGGAGAACTCGGAGGGTTCTAATAGACACGGGAGCCGCTGTCAGCGTCATGTTCAGCAGTTGCTATAAGGGGTTTAAACGAGGACGAGATAAGCTCTATAGGAACCACGAGCCATTGATCAGTTTTTCAGGAGAGACGACTCAACCGTTGGGGTCTGATCAACTAACGGTTACAGTTGGAACCGGGCACCAGTCCACAAGAATTGTAGTTCCCTTCATAATTGTGGACTGCCCATCCTCCTACAATGCCATACTCGGGAGAGATGCACTCTGGGGCCTACAAAGTTTTATAGCGGGTCACATGCTGCTTATGAAGGTGCCTACACCCGGGGGTTGGGTTACAATTCGCGGAGACCAAGAAGCCGCTGTCAGATGCAACGCGATAGCAACTCAGTCCCAGCACGAGATGTTTTCGGCCGGTTTTTCCTTGTCTCCATTTGACAAACCCGATGACCCCAGGGATGACCCGGATTCTTTGCCCATCAGCAAGACGGCACAAAAGAAGAGCCAGAAGTATCCTGCCAAGTTCCCCCGGCCAGCCCCAATTGAAGCAACAGAATGGATTCATATTTCAGAAGAATACCCGGAGAGGAAGATTTGCATTGGCACAGGCCTTGACCCCGAGGTCAGAAACCGAATGGTTGAGCTGCTAACCCGGAAACAGAAGGTGTTCGCATGGTCATATGCAGACATGCCCGGGATTTCTCCAGACGTTATGACACATTCCCTCAATATTATCCCGGGTGTTAAACCGGTAAGACAGAAGCGTCGTGCATTTTGCGCAGAGAAGTACAAGGCCATTCAAGCAGAAGTTAAACGTCTTAAAGACATCGGGTTCATTGGAGATGCAACATACCCGGATTGGTTGGCCAATGTGGTGATGGTCAAGAAGGCAAACGGAAAGTGGAGGATGTGCGTCGACTACACAGATCTGAATAAGGCTTGCCCGAAGGATAGTTTTCCCCTTCCAAAGATTGATCAACTGGTGGATTCAACCGCGGGCCACCCCCAGTTGAGCTTTATAGATGCATACTCGGGATTTAACCAAGTTCCGATGAATCCCGCGGATCAACAGCACACATCTTTTACAACAGACAAGGGGATGTATTATTACAGAGTGATGCCTTTTGGACTCCGGAATGCAGGAGCCACGTTCCAGCGCCTCGTAGTGGGCATGTTTGCAAACCAACTCGGGGATACTATGGAGGTTTATATAGATGATATGCTGGTCAAAAGCCGGGAAACAAGCAAACACCCGGATGACTTGGAGACCGTCATCGACATTGCCTTGAGCAAGGGGATGAGGTTAAACCCGGAGAAGTGCGTGTTCGGTGTTTCAGGAGGAAAGTTTCTCGGGTTTATGGTCAGCGCTCGGGGAATTTAGGCAAACCCCGACAAAATTCAAGCCGTCTTGGCCATGCAACCGCCAAAAACTAGGAATGAAGTTCAGCAACTTACTGGCAGGCTGGTAGCCTTATCCCGGTTTATATCCAGGTTAACAGATAAATGTGCCCCCTTCTTCAAAATTCTCAAGAGTCAACACCGCGAGCGGATTACATGGCAGGAAGAGCACAATCAAGCTTTTGAAAAGTTGAAGGAATACTTGGCGTCAATCCCTTCTTTATCCAGACCAAACCCTGGGGAAATACTCTATCTGTACCTGGCGGTGTCTCAAACAGCTGTCAGTTGTGCCTTGATAAGAAAGCCAGACTCTGAAGAACTGCCGGTCTACTATACTGGGAAAGGATTCAATGATCCTGAAACTCGTTATCCAGATATTGAAAAACTGGCCCTGGCCTTGGTTGTAGCAGCAAGGAAGTTAAGACCCTATTTTCAAGCACATTCCATCCATGTACTCACCAACCAACCGCTACGGCAGGTTCTGCAAAACCCGGCGACTTCGGGCAGACTGGTCAAATGGGCAATTGAGTTGGGGGAGCATGATTTGCACTTTAAACCGCGAACGGCAATCAAAGGGCAAGCAGCAGCAGACTTCATTGCCGAGTTAATCCCAGCAGATTCAACAGTTGCTGAAACTCTTCCTACACAAGCTGAACCGGAGAGTTGGCAAATATTTGTAGATGGATCAGTCAATCAGAGGCAATGTGGAGCAGGCATTACATTGGTAGACCCGGAGGGTAATATGTTTGACTATGCCTTACACTTTAACTTCAAAGCATCAAACAACACGGCTGAGTACGAAGCCCTAATCAAAGGGCTCCAACTCGCTAAAGATATGGGCGCCCGGCATCTCCGCATACTAAGTGATTCACAGCTGGTAGTGCAGCAGGTTAACGGCGGATTTCAGGCAAAGGAATCACATCTTTCGTCCTATCAAAAGTTAGCGGCTTTCTTGCTGGAGAAATTTGATAGCTTTGAGGTTACTCAGATACCGAGGCAGCAGAATGTGAGAGCAGATACCCTGGCTAGGATTGCAACAGGGGACGATTCCAATACCGAGTTTAAAAGCTTACTGGTCGAGACATTGGAGAAACCAAGCATCTCACTCTCCTTTTCTGAGATTTTCGCGGTAGAGGCAAACCCACCACCATCTTGGATGGATGAGTTCATCAACTTCATCCAACATGGAACCCTACCTGAGGACCCGGTAGCGGCCAAACGACTACGGGTTCGAGCGGCTCGGTATAGTATCCGTGATGGGAAACTGTACAGACGAGGACAAACTTTTCCAGATTTGAAGTGTATTACACCCGAGGAAGGAGACCGGGTTTTGCAGTCGCTTCATAGCGGGGTATGTGGAAATCACTTTGGAGCCCGTAACCTGGCTTTCAAAACCCTAAGAATGGGATATTACTGGACTTCTTTGGAACACGATGCCAGAATTGTCGTAGATTCCTGCCTTCAATGTCACCGATTTGCAAGCTTTCCACGTGCACCATCAGTCCCACTATCAGTAATAATTTCTCCATATCCATTTTGCATGTGGGGGATTGATTTCATCGGGCCTCTACCCACAGCTCCGGGACAGCTCAAACATGCCATTGTCTCAGTGGACTATAATTCCAAGTGGATAGAAGCTCAACCCCTGGCACGGATCACGACCGCAAATGTTAAGAAATTCCTTTGGAACAATGTCTTTTGCCGGTTTGGAATCCCAGAGACGTTTATCACAGATAACGGGACGCAGTTTGACAATGATGAGTTCCGGGAATTCTTACACTCTAATGGGACAAAGGTCCTATATGCCTCCCCTGCACACCCGCAGACTAATGGACAAACTGAAGCCGTTAACAAGCTCATCAAGCAAGTTCTGAAGAAGAAGCTGGAGGACGCAAAGGGTTTATGGGCTGAGAAACTTCCAGAGGTTTTGTGGGCACTAAGGACAACTCCAACAGAAGCCAATGGGGAGAGCCCATTTCTTATGACTTTTGGATCTGAAGCAGTGATCCCGGTAGAGATGGAAGTCCCGAGTGACCGGGTACAACTGTTTGACAGGGAAACCAACGATGAAGGCATCCGCCTTAACATGGACCTCCTGGAGGAACGCCGGGAGCGTGCACATCTCCGAAATATCAACAAGAAGCAAAAGGTGGCTAGACACTACAATTCCCGGGTTATCAACCGCCCACTCAAACTCGGGGATTGGGTAATGAAGGAAGTTATCCCTAAGCCAACGGGGTTTAAAGCTCCATGGGAGGGTCCATATGAAATCGTTGAAGTCGTGGGCCCGGCAACGTTTTACATCCGGGGTACAGATGGAGTTACGCTTCCACGACCATGGAACGCCCAACATCTGCATCTCTTCCCCAAATAGGTACCGAGTTATCTATGAATGTCCAATTTTATTGTTTATGATGTTGTATATAAAGCCTTTCAGGCCCACAATGCATGAATTCCCCTACCGGGTTATGTTTTATTAAAGAGTTTGTTGAAGTGAATGCAGCCTTTAGCGGCCCTACTTGTATGCCTTAATCGCCAAGCTCCGATAATCTCCGATAATCTCCATGACATGAAATATTGCAAGCCTTTCACGGCCTTATTTCATGGTCAAAACTCGCCAAGCTCCGATAATCTCCGATAATCTCCATGACATGAAATATTGCAAGCCTTTCACGGCCTTATTTCATGGTCAAAACTCGCCAAGCTCCGGGAGCGAAGAACTGATCCTCGGGTTCTAAAGTCCGAATTTCAACAGACTCGGGAATCTTCCAATTGCTCCTTAGCTCCACAATCTCCTCCGCGGTCAGCGAGTACCCGGGAGGGTCAAGAGCGGTACCATCAGTGAAGGTAACTGAGGCAAACTCGGGGACATGAGCATCCATTGCGGGGTTTGTCATCTGCAAAACAAGAAACACGGGGACATCGTCAAAAACCCAGATAACCCCGGCGACCACAACGATAAATGCACACACTAACGCAGCAACCCAGTTTGGATCCCAGAAAACAGTACACAATATCGACCCAAAACACTCAAAAACATCGGAACAGAGAACAGTACCTTACTTGTAAGGGTTTGAAAGGATTTGGATGTCGATTTACGTTTGGAAATCCAACAAGCACAGCGACAACAGAGGACGAGAGCAAAAGCACGAAAAAGTTTTCGATTTCGAAGGTACGACAAAACTGTCACCCTCAACCCCTATTTATACAGTTAAGAGACGTACACTGAAGGGACGTTTGAGAGACGTACACTGAAAGGACGTTTCGGTTTTTCGAGAAAATCGACACGTGTCGCGCATGCCGCGTCCCAAAACCGAAAAACTTTTCTGTTTCCCCCACTTTAAAACTGAAAACTTTTCGTTTTCCCCCACTTCAAACCGAAAACTTTTCATATTCCCCCACTACAACACGGAGACGTCATTTTCAGTTCCCATAGTCAACGTGTCTGCGGGGCACCCTTGCGTACGGACTTGGGGGACTGGGTACACCGGGTCTGGATGATACCCTTGTAACCCGGTAAAGAAATGGTTTCAAGTCCCCACCCAAGCGTACCCCTTGACTGAGGACTTGGGGGACTTGTTTATATGTAGAACCTAATATTTCTCCTTTACCGGGTTACAATTCAAGAAATAACACCAAGTGTGGTCAATTATTAAATATGCATCGTTTATTATGCTTGAAGTACTGTTTACAGGGCCAAAGGCCAGTCAGACTTGAGAAGCCACTCTGGGTCCTTTGTCAGGGCCCAGTTCATTGTAAGTTTGAGGCAAAGCAAGGGAGTTCATTCCCACATTGGAAAAAGACAAAGTGCAGCCTTTAATGCTACTATAAATACCAGTGAGGACCTCCCGGTAAGGGGACGGACAATTCTTTAACTACTCTTGAGTTTTCTGCTTATCTGACAGTGTCTGACTTAAGCATCGGAGTGGCTTTCCTCGGTAAACCCGGGGACGCCCTTTGACGTGTTTGTTCTTTACACAGGAAAACTCGGGAGTACAAGGAAGTTCGCTATTTCTGGAACCGTGCAACCCGCTAAAGGGGCCACGAGCATCCCCGGAAACAGTGATGGAAAGAAAAGAAAAGAGAGATATGAGAGGGAGTAGATCAAGAATGAGAGGCAAAGAAGAGGAGAGAGAGATACATTTAGGTTAAGGGTAAAAATGTAGTTATGTTAAGATTAATTAAAATGAGCATTGAAAAATGTTTTTCATTGGAATAGGCCATAAACCCTTACAATATAATTAGTACTAAATGAGCATTTATTGTAATTACTAGGCGTTCATTACGCTAAAGAATATTTGAAGTTTCAAACTAAATAATATGTATCTAAATAATATTCTTAGCTAAATAATAGGGATAATGACCATTTGGTCTAAAATGAGAATATAAATACCCATTAGATCAAAAAAGCTTTTGACTGCCCATTAAAAATTTACATATCAAAATTACTTTCTCACCTCTAACTTATATTTCATCTCTCATTCTGATCTTTCTACTCTCTCTCTCTATTGTCTACATCAAAATCACCACCATGATGCCCTCTCATTTTCTCTGATCCACCGTCAACGCCTTTTTCTTCCCGACGACCACCACCAGCCATTCTCTCTCTCTCTCTCGACGATGCCAAAACCTCAACAATGACGCCACTACCTCAACAACAATGCCACTACCTCGATGACGACGCCGCAATCTCAACGACGAAGTCACACGCCTCGACGTTGAAGTCTCAGGCTCGACGGCGGAGTCACATCATCGACCCCCAAATCTAATCTCTCTCCCAGCGCCGCCCATATGCCGAGCTTGTCGGTCGCTCCGCCTCCGCGTACCACACCTGACAGGACCCACCCCAGGTTAAACCCTTTTAACCCGAAGTAAATCCTGCGGGGACCACCTCAAGGGAACTTCTTACCGAATCCCCCTTGAAATGGCCAACCCTTCCTACTAAACTAACTAAACCGGGTTAGTCAGAGCAGTCTACAGAGATAGTTACCCCAAAGAATTTTTCGCAGCAACGGAATGATCGACTATGCCTCGACTCTCGTACGCGCTCGACCTCCTCTCAAGAACCCTGCATCACTGGGCATTTAAAAACGAAAGGCCCAGGGGAGAAACATTTAAAAACTGTTAGAGTGAGTGGACGAAAATCACAGATAAAAACTTCATTTCCTGTAATGTTCTCCCAAAAGTATATCAATTTAAAAATCAATTATGCATGCCCACAATTACTAAATTTCCACAAGTGCATAATAAGATAAACCAACAAGGAATATGGGAAGAGAAATGTTCACAAACATAATAAGTCTGACCTCTCAGACTAGGGTCGGAGCTAAGAGCTCTAGTATATGTGATAACGGTCAACCCTTATAATATCAACCTGACCTCTCAGGCTTGTCTGACCTCTCAGACCAGGGTCGGAGCTAAGAGCTCTGGATAAAGTGGAAATGGTCAACCCTCATAGTGCACTACGTAATTTGCCTGACCTCTCAGGCTAGGGTCGGAGCTAAGAGCTCTAGTAGCGCCCTCACGCTACTCTAGCTAGCATAATCATTGGTCAACCCTTAAAATATAATTCACAACAATACTTTAATCAAATTCTCTTCCCAAAATAAATAAGTAAACAATTCCTTGACATATATGCATAGACCCAATCTCCAACGAAGTCTCGGGTTCAATTCCATTCGTAGGACGGCCCTCACCGTCTATAACCATTTTCGGAAGAAATAGAAAATCGAGTAATAACGTAAATACGTTCAAGAACCCGAGAGATATATAATTCTCGAAAACAATCATAAACATCATGCAATTAACTCAATAATTAAGGCATGCATTTATTTAAAACAATATGTCCACTCACAGTACTATTGCGACATTTCCGCTCGGAAAGCTCCTCGAGCGAAACCCTCGAACTACCCGCGTAGTCGAGCCCGTCTCACATCCGACCAGAGACTGTACAACAAATCATCAAATTAGTCATACCACAGTTGACTTGGTCTTTTCCTAGTTTGACCAGGAAGTCCTATTTGACCACAAGTTGACTGAGTTCCTTTTTATGACATTTTACCCTTTTTGACTTTCTTTCCCGGTTATCGACTCTTAACTCAATTTATCGGAAGTCCGGCTCAGTTTCCGAACTTTCCTTTATTACTTTAACTTGACGTTAGGGTGTCACGTATTAAACAATAAATATAACCTCGAGTCGATATACCGATTTAACATTTTCTCATAAATTCCAGTTATCAATTTCCGATAACAATTTAACTCTTTACCCAATTAACCAAAAATTGTCACATTCAATGAGCTTCAGTTCTTAACCCATTTTTCTGAAAATGCCACTTTCCCAAAGTGAAAGCTTTCCTTTAATGGAAACTTTCCCAAAATGGAAAGTTTCCCAAATTAACAGGTTTCCAAACTTGGGAGGTTTCCCAAAATGGAAACTTCCTAATTACGTCCATTTCTCCGTAAATGTCTCAACTTAGGAATTAACCGTACTTTTCGACTAAAAGCCTAACAAGGATTCGATTTCTACCTCTTCGGCTTTCTGCCGGAACCATTACGTTTCACCGAATTCCGGTAACGTGCGGGATTTTCGCCAGAGTTTCCCCCGTTTCCTTCGTCACCAAGTTATCGACCACACATGCACAAAACAACTCAATTTCAGCAACAGGGCACAACACACACAACAACACAACACAACCTGCAGGAGACAACAACCCAAACTCACCTTACAGTTGCCACCAGTCCCTATAACTCCCTCTACCAGCACCACTACAGCTCCGGCAGCACCTCCACCCTTGCTTGTCGTTGTCCCGAGCACAGAGGCTTCCCACTGCCCAGACTCACCAACTAGGGCCTCCTCTGCCTCAGTCCCTAGTCTCCAGCCTCTTCGGAACTCCTATCACCACCAGAACAACCCAGAACTCCTCGTCGGAGACGAGGACTCAGAAACCCAGCAAGCACAGTGAACACCGAAAAGGAAGAATTCGCTCAGGCTCAAATCGAACATTCAAAGACATGGAAAAGGAAGAGGAAGTGCAGAGGAGAAGAACCTTACCCTCCACGCGCCCTAACTCCGCCTGAAACGGCCGAAATCCGGCGAAGACCGCCGCCTGGTATCGTCGTTGATCTCCCTTCACGGTGGACGTTACAGTGAAAAGAGGGATGGGCTAGGACGAGAAGGTGGAGTGGAGTTGGATGGTGTTGGTCCGCCGGCGTGTAGTGGCCGGACGCAGCTCCGGTGAGGAAGAGCAGACGGAGGTCGAAGGAGAGGGGAGACTCGGGTTTGACCCGAGTTTCTGGTTTGACCCAGTCAACCAACTCACTTCCAATTTAAACTTGAATGGACGGTCCAGATTCATTCTCCAAATGATCTGACGGTCCAGATTTAAAGAGAGTGAAAAGTAAAAAGGTTAAATGGTAAAACTCCCTTTTTACCGGATGGATAATTAAAAATTACCATAAACTTCTGAAATTCACAGAAATTAGCCGGAAGCTCCGAAAAATATTCCGGAAATACCGGGAGACTCGTGTTGACACGTACTACAACATCGAGTCATCAATTCAGGTATTTGGTATACTTTTAAAAACTCGAAAATTAACTCGAGCGATAACTTATCGAATTACCGATCGCAATTAAAATCCTCGGTAACTCGTGAATTTCTGTGAAAGGTAACTTTTATTAACTTGACAAGATTCGGGGTGTGACAATTCTCCCCACCTTATAAAAATTTCGTCCTCGAAATTTCTATACTCAAAGTCCAATACTGTGGGGGATAGTACCACTTAAAATAATAATATTGTTCTCCAATATCACTTCCTTCTGAGAACTCATTTGAAACGTCTCACGAATAGCATTGTCAAAACTCTAAACACATGCCCTTTACGCTCAACATAATAACTTCGACCAGTAACCAACCTCCTATCCCTTCTGGTTTAGCCAACTAAACACCACCCAATATTCTTACTAACCACAAGTGACGTCGTCACAATACTACTAATACTCGTCTGATCCAATAACACCTCGCTTGTCGCGAGTAAAATTTCTTCAAGAACACTCGTATTCTTTCGTTGAATTTAGATATCAACTCAACACATTCCCTCTGCAGGAAATGACTATCACGCCCGAGGAGTAGGGTCCGATGTCACTAATGGATTTAAATCCTCTGGTAACACAATACCACGTGGAGCCAAATCTACTGACAACAAGTCCACGAGAAAACCATGATCACATTGTGTTACACAACCATCACCTCATTTGAACCGGGCTCCCTGATTTGGTTTACGCTTTCTAGAAACTATTCTGTCATGTTGTAGAGTAATTGTCTTCCCTTACTCTATCATTACTCAAACCATAGTACACCCAGGACACGAGTTGCCATGAATTTTAGCGTAAATCCAAAATCATAGCCTTTTAATCAGGGAGATACAAATCTCCAGACATCGAGATCCAACAATACTTACTCCTCGCATGAAGACAATGGTCAGACTACGTACTACTCACGTAACTATTCTGACACAAATCCTGACTTTTACTCACAATCCAAACATTAGAGTCACCAACTCAATTATCACTTGGTGATGTCATAGCGTACTTTACAACTGGTAATACATACCCGTACCACTCAAAGGTGAGGTGCCACTGGCCTCTCTGTCCCTTACCTTAACCTGGAATGACGCATAGTACAGAACTTGCACTTCAACCATAACCGTGCGTCTATTAAACATTATCCGCATCTCAATCTGGAATAGACTTACCATTAAAAGACTCCTAGAGTCTTACCCGCTCAACAAGGACATTTCATTCTTGGATGTCTCCATTACCACAACGTCCGGTAGTAACCAGCAACTTTGGACATTTAACTAGATCAGACATCTACATAAAATTCAGTGCCACTGGTGCACACCCAAAGGAAATCTTGATCCAAGCATCGGGAAAATTAATTCCGCCCGAACTTAGCCATATTGATCACCGAGCATCCAGTTATCAAGGCACAAATTAACCAATGTCATCACCGCACTGGGCACGTGAACATCACAGAGCCAACTCGCACAACTGGACAGTTTCTAACAAAACTGTCCCCCATGCCCTGCTCGTTTACCATCCACCGCATCTTTTATTTGGTAAAATTCAAAATTCACAATACCACTTCAGATCCTCGAATACAAGATCCACTAACACACATTAACATCCCCTCATATCATAACTTAATCTGGACGTGGCTTAATCACTCCACGATTTCCCATGAAGTGTTGCTCAACTTATCAACATACCTTACCAATCTCAGTAACAATTATTACCAAACTTAGACTCGTAATACTTTTTGAGTCATCGAGGAAAAATCTTTCCTGGTTCCACCACAATTCGTACTCACCGAAATATTGACAATTTCGTGAGTCACCTCCAATGATCTTTCTTGCTACCACTCTACACTCGTGGTGCCAAGAACTGCCGCTAGGTCAACATTCATAACAATTAGGGTCACTACTCAAATGACCAATGACCATAGCAATGCCAACAATACTGTAATCCTCTCAGGATTTCCTTAAATTAACCTCAATAATTGATCTTCCAGATCTTAATCCTTATTCCACATAACAAGATTGAGAATATTTCCGGTCACTGCAGTGGATGTAACTTATGAACTCCAAACACGTCTAAGTACACCTTCGGTCGCAATATTTGATTAGACCACAGCCAGTGGGTGCACAAATTCCCATGTCATCAAGCTCAGTTAATCGTCCTCACAGAAACCAAGTGTTATAACAGATGACTTGGGTTACAGGTTCAAGCTTGACCATCTACAACATTCTCACTCCTATTCAACGATTCAGTAAACCTTGCCTCACTGCTGTCACTTCATCACTTTCGTGCATTTAGCCCAGAAAACATCAGACCACCTACTAACGACATTTAATAATTTCACAACCATCATAAAAGTCGGAGCCACTAACAATAACCTCCTTCCGACTTGTACTTAAATGGTTAGACCCTTTAATTGACGTTTAGCACAGAACTGCTAATCAAACGTCCTTAATCTCCGTTCTCAATAAATGGAACTCTCATGACACATTCTTAAGATGATGTCATCATCAGCCTGAGTCACTTACCTGATGTCATTTTTGACCACCCACAGCTGTACACCATAATTATGCCTTACATGTATGTGCTACCCAAATTTCAATTTACCACTTCCCAACATAGGAAGGTACATGTGCTCATGTGGGGTATTCCCATGTACAACTTCGGCCGTCGAAACAATACCGTTTGCACAATGACCGGTTCCTACACCACAATAATACAAAGTCAATAAAGGCTCGTCTCCCTATCTCCGGTACCCCAAGCACTCTTGGTCCACGACCCGGTGGCTTATTGCCACTTCCAACATGTTCCTTTAAATCCTAAAACCAATTACGCTTAGCTACAACTGATAACACTCGTTCGATCTGTAAATCAGACTCTAACACAGCCAACCTGGAGACTCCTCCACAGGTGTACCAATTAAAATACTTTGATCACAGGTGGATAACCCACCTTATGGTTGACATGAGCCCCAAGATCTGGTGACACAATTTAATTACTGCCTCCACGATAAATGGTCCAATGTTCATTGTCACCAACCATTCAAATCACGCTTGGACTCACCAACAAATCAAACCTTCTAGTACCCCAATCATGGGTGGCTGGAACGAAGAGAATCTGGTCGTAGCTGACGACAACCATGTCAGCACCAAAAGTGACCCAAACCATCAGTTTCAGTGATTGTCCCATAAAGCGTCAAGGGACCAATCAGCCTTTACTTTCTTAACCTTCTCCAGTAGTGTCATCATGGACTCGTCACTAGATCCAAGTCCATTGATCCCAAAATGACTACACTCATTTTCCTTGAGTCATTCCACTTTCATAAGTCCGTTGGTTTCTCCAAAACCACACTAATGACGAACCTCAACAAAGTCGTGACAATCGTCAAAACTCAATATTCATCCTTTCTGAACAATCGCGTTTGGCAGGATGAAATCTCTTTCATTAACTCGTACGACTCTCCACCGCTAAGAGTCTCATAACTCGAACACCAAAGCCTTATCTTAGGCTTCTACAGCATCCCTGTCAACAACCATGACAGCCTTCCAGGTGTGAATTAACTGTTTCACCACCGAATATTCACACAAATGTTCAAGCTCGTTAAATAGCGGGAGTTTACAGCTCGATCCCCAACTCAAATCTCATAAATCAATGGGGAATACAAAACATAAATACGTAATGAGCTTACCTTGTTCCTTACAGGAACTCTCTATGAGGTCGCGCGTACTGAGGCATAGTCTTGAAGATTCGATCGTTTACAGGACCACTCGGTCCATATCTCAATCAGGAAGTACTAACTCATATCCTCAATAAACACTAAGCGTCCAAGCATAAAATGCCGATGGATCCGCCGCGGTCGGACCATCACTCTATAGACACTAAGTGATACCAAGTATATGAGGTAGTAACAGGAAACGATAACCTAATGCTCTGATACCATTGACAGGACCCACCCCAGGTTAAACCCTTTTAACCCGAAGTAAATCCTGCGGGGACCACCTCAAGGGAACTTCTTACCGAATCCCCCTTGAAATGGCCAACCCTTCCTACTAAACTAACTAAACCGGGTTAGTCAGAGCAGTCTACAGAGATAGTTACCCCAAAGAATTTTTCGCAGCAACGGAATGATCGACTATGCCTCGACTCTCGTACGCGCTCGACCTCCTCTCAAGAACCCTGCATCACTGGGCATTTAAAAACGAAAGGCCCAGGGGAGAAACATTTAAAAACTGTTAGAGTGAGTGGACGAAAATCACAGATAAAAACTTCATTTCCTGTAATGTTCTCCCAAAAGTATATCAATTTAAAAATCAATTATGCATGCCCACAATTACTAAATTTCCACAAGTGCATAATAAGATAAACCAACAAGGAATATGGGAAGAGAAATGTTCACAAACATAATAAGTCTGACCTCTCAGACTAGGGTCGGAGCTAAGAGCTCTAGTATATGTGATAACGGTCAACCCTTATAATATCAACCTGACCTCTCAGGCTTGTCTGACCTCTCAGACCAGGGTCGGAGCTAAGAGCTCTGGATAAAGTGGAAATGGTCAACCCTCATAGTGCACTACGTAATTTGCCTGACCTCTCAGGCTAGGGTCGGAGCTAAGAGCTCTAGTAGCGCCCTCACGCTACTCTAGCTAGCATAATCATTGGTCAACCCTTAAAATATAATTCACAACAATACTTTAATCAAATTCTCTTCCCAAAATAAATAAGTAAACAATTCCTTGACATATATGCATAGACCCAATCTCCAACGAAGTCTCGGGTTCAATTCCATTCGTAGGACGGCCCTCACCGTCTATAACCATTTTCGGAAGAAATAGAAAATCGAGTAATAACGTAAATACGTTCAAGAACCCGAGAGATATATAATTCTCGAAAACAATCATAAACATCATGCAATTAACTCAATAATTAAGGCATGCATTTATTTAAAACAATATGTCCACTCACAGTACTATTGCGACATTTCCGCTCGGAAAGCTCCTCGAGCGAAACCCTCGAACTACCCGCGTAGTCGAGCCCGTCTCACATCCGACCAGAGACTGTACAACAAATCATCAAATTAGTCATACCACAGTTGACTTGGTCTTTTCCTAGTTTGACCAGGAAGTCCTATTTGACCACAAGTTGACTGAGTTCCTTTTTATGACATTTTACCCTTTTTGACTTTCTTTCCCGGTTATCGACTCTTAACTCAATTTATCGGAAGTCCGGCTCAGTTTCCGAACTTTCCTTTATTACTTTAACTTGACGTTAGGGTGTCACGTATTAAACAATAAATATAACCTCGAGTCGATATACCGATTTAACATTTTCTCATAAATTCCAGTTATCAATTTCCGATAACAATTTAACTCTTTACCCAATTAACCAAAAATTGTCACATTCAATGAGCTTCAGTTCTTAACCCATTTTTCTGAAAATGCCACTTTCCCAAAGTGAAAGCTTTCCTTTAATGGAAACTTTCCCAAAATGGAAAGTTTCCCAAATTAACAGGTTTCCAAACTTGGGAGGTTTCCCAAAATGGAAACTTCCTAATTACGTCCATTTCTCCGTAAATGTCTCAACTTAGGAATTAACCGTACTTTTCGACTAAAAGCCTAACAAGGATTCGATTTCTACCTCTTCGGCTTTCTGCCGGAACCATTACGTTTCACCGAATTCCGGTAACGTGCGGGATTTTCGCCAGAGTTTCCCCCGTTTCCTTCGTCACCAAGTTATCGACCACACATGCACAAAACAACTCAATTTCAGCAACAGGGCACAACACACACAACAACACAACACAACCTGCAGGAGACAACAACCCAAACTCACCTTACAGTTGCCACCAGTCCCTATAACTCCCTCTACCAGCACCACTACAGCTCCGGCAGCACCTCCACCCTTGCTTGTCGTTGTCCCGAGCACAGAGGCTTCCCACTGCCCAGACTCACCAACTAGGGCCTCCTCTGCCTCAGTCCCTAGTCTCCAGCCTCTTCGGAACTCCTATCACCACCAGAACAACCCAGAACTCCTCGTCGGAGACGAGGACTCAGAAACCCAGCAAGCACAGTGAACACCGAAAAGGAAGAATTCGCTCAGGCTCAAATCGAACATTCAAAGACATGGAAAAGGAAGAGGAAGTGCAGAGGAGAAGAACCTTACCCTCCACGCGCCCTAACTCCGCCTGAAACGGCCGAAATCCGGCGAAGACCGCCGCCTGGTATCGTCGTTGATCTCCCTTCACGGTGGACGTTACAGTGAAAAGAGGGATGGGCTAGGACGAGAAGGTGGAGTGGAGTTGGATGGTGTTGGTCCGCCGGCGTGTAGTGGCCGGACGCAGCTCCGGTGAGGAAGAGCAGACGGAGGTCGAAGGAGAGGGGAGACTCGGGTTTGACCCGAGTTTCTGGTTTGACCCAGTCAACCAACTCACTTCCAATTTAAACTTGAATGGACGGTCCAGATTCATTCTCCAAATGATCTGACGGTCCAGATTTAAAGAGAGTGAAAAGTAAAAAGGTTAAATGGTAAAACTCCCTTTTTACCGGATGGATAATTAAAAATTACCATAAACTTCTGAAATTCACAGAAATTAGCCGGAAGCTCCGAAAAATATTCCGGAAATACCGGGAGACTCGTGTTGACACGTACTACAACATCGAGTCATCAATTCAGGTATTTGGTATACTTTTAAAAACTCGAAAATTAACTCGAGCGATAACTTATCGAATTACCGATCGCAATTAAAATCCTCGGTAACTCGTGAATTTCTGTGAAAGGTAACTTTTATTAACTTGACAAGATTCGGGGTGTGACAACACCTCCGGCCTCTACCTCTGTTGCCGCGCACGACACAACTGACCTCACTGATGATGACGATGGCAAGGTCATCGACCGGATTCAACAGTTACGTCGGAGGAGGATTGGAGGCTTCGTTCCAAGTCGGTGCACTGGTTCAGATCAGTGGTAGTCCTCCGCGTCGACGAGGTATGTATTGAACCATCGTTAAGTGGAGGCCAGTTCGAATCCGGTAGAGATCTAGTTAACCGATGTTCATTGGTCCTGCTCTCGTCTCTCTCTCTCTCTCTTTATCCTTGTCCATTCCCTCTCTCTCAATTGGTCAGAGTAGAGTTTGCTCTCATCTTCCTGTTGGGTTACAACTGGTGAGTCGCGTTGAAGAGGTGGAAAAGGAGCTATCATGGATTCAGCGCCCTCAACTCCTTTGATGTTGATCGTCTATCACTAGTTGTTTGGTTTTTGTGCAGGAGAATTAACGAAGGTGAATGTGGCATTAGTTGTGGCGATTTGGGTATCAAGGTTGGAGAAAAGACCATTCTATTTTTCTTCTAGCTATGCGCTCTTGACTCCATAAGCTAGTCGCCATCACCAGCTCTAGAATGAATTAATTTGAGTGGTTTTGGTGAATTGGTGGAGTGAATTAATTTGGCTGAGATTAGAGTCATTTTTCAACTCTACTGCTCTTAGTAAGCTTTCTTTATAATGTTTATTGTCTCTAATAAAGTTACTTGAGTTTATTGTTCTTGGTAAAGTTTCCATATACAGTCAAGTTTCTATTCATTTTGTTCATATGAGCCACAAAAATAAAAATTGAGATATTGTATAGGTGTTTACGACCTTAATGAATATGCACACAATTTATGTATGTGTGTATTTTATAAATAAACGTCGCGAAAATGGAAGTAGAGATATTGTATTGCTATTTATTAATCCCATTTAAAGTTTACTATAGACAATATACTTGACAGTTTGGATATCAAACATGTTCTTGAAGACAATAACATGTTTATTTGGGTTAATAATTCATGTTACTGGACTCCGGCGATTGAATTATTTTGACGGGAGTCCGGCTAGTGGTGTCCGGAATCTGGCAATTAGTGATCGGAATCTGACGGCCGGTCACCGACAGCAGATAACCGAAATCGAGCAACCGGCGGAATCCGTCGACCAGCGACAGGTGACCAGAATATGGCAGCCGGTCGGAGTTCAACGACCGGAGTTGGTAAGGTTCCGCTCAAGTCTTTTGTCTCTTCCATTTTCTCTCTCCAAGCATGTTTGAAATGTGATGGTATAATGGTATTAAAATAATATAGGTTCTTAAAAGTGACTTAAGTTTCACAAAATATGCAAACAATGTCTCAAGTTTCACAAAGTATGCACTTTGGTGTCTCAAATTCTAAAAACATCACAATAGTATCTGAAGTTTAACTCGTGATACAACATTAGTACCTAGCCTCTTTATTCTTGTAATAGAGTCAACACGTGGCAAAAACCTGAAGGTTATTTTAATCACTTCAAGCTTTTCATAACCCTAAATCGATTCCCCAAATTTTGACAGGATTCGACTACTTAAGTCTCTCTGCATTATATCTTCTCGCTCTCTCTCTCTCTCTCTCACTAATCCAGGACCAATAAATCCCACTCCACAATCACCATGATGTCCATAGAGTTAGTTTCTTCGAGCCTCGCAGATTGTTCGTTCCAGTTCGACGATGCTATAAGACTGTGGGCTTGTTCGACCATGCTCAATTTTTTGTTGAAGTTTGGTGAACATAAAAGGGAAGCACAATCAGAATTCGAATATGGAGAACCTTGAAAAACATTTATAGGTTAGTGCCTGCAGGCATTGGATTTGAACCAACCTTGGCTAATCGAGCTTTGTTGATGTCGGAATCAGTAAATTCAGACTATTCAGTTACTGTGCTCGAAGATGAGGCAAATTCTAGCTCTAATCTTGATTAGAGTGCTTGTGTCCAGAGACAGAGACAACCTGAGTTGGTGATTTTCTAGCGTGATCGCGTTCAGAGATAGACGACCAAAGAAGAAGGCTGGTGTGTCAAAAGACAATCGTTGGGTTCAGAAGTGATTAAACTTTTCACGTTGCTTCTATGTTTGGCCTTCAATAATTTTTCTTTGTATTATTTGTGATCGAATCTTATTCCAGATCTAAACATATCTCAACCATGTATTTTCTTTCTTAGATGAAAATTGAGCTAACATATATATGGTGGCGACCGTGTAGAGTTCATAAGTTAAACAACGATGCACAAAACAAAACCGTACATTTTATGGAAAGAGAGAAGAAAAGAACTGAAAGAAAAATTCGGTTTGGAGAAGAAACAAATTAATTAAATTCAGATGGCCGAATACACCCTTGAAGTTTTTATTTTTGTTACAAAACTAAGTCAACTAACAGAGATACTAATGTTGGATCAAAAGTGAAACTTTAGACATCATTCTAATGTTTTTAGAACGTGAGACAGAAAGGTGCATATTTTGTGAAATTTGAGATACTGTTTGCACTTTGTTCTCTAATAGTTTAGACATAATTGGCACAAGTTCTCTTTTAAAAAGTTTAAATAGTCAATTTTCAAAAAAATTGTTGGAATGAGAAATAAGATGCCAAAATTTGTAGTAAATTAATATTTTTCTTAAATAATATGTATATAGTTTTCTATTTTAATAAGTTAAAAGTTGTGAGTTCGACTCACATAATTATAATCTTTAAGTTGTATGTGTTGTACCATTAGGAACGCACTACCTACGCCTTAGTTTTCATGATTTTTTATTACTTGTTGTAGTCTAGAGGTCATCCATGACAATGTTGGCCTCCGACGTTGTTATGTTCGACAAGCTTGGTCAGACGGTTTCTTAATGGACAATGGTTTCGATCGAGATCGTGTCGCAGTCTCAAAGTTGTGGCACCAAATGGTTCAAATCATACAAGATCTCTCTCACTCATCCCGGATTGGATGTGAAAGTTTAACATATCAATATGGGGATCTTCTTTCTCTACGTTTCGATGAGACATCGATTTGGACGATCAAATTAGCTCCCATAGTACATATGAGTAATCTACTCAACTCATCCATATCTAATGTGGGTTTTCTGAGTGTGGTAGACTTTGTGTCTGGACTTGAGGATGAGACTTGTTTTCTACATCGTTTACATCTGAAAAGTTAATATCATCTAATCTTTTATTTATTTAAAAAAAACAAACTTATCCACCTCTAAGCGGTCATATATATTGCATATCGTAATCTGTTAAAAGTTAAACTTAGAAATACGTAGATCGATTTCGTCACTCTATCCAAAACTGTCGTACAAGGATTAGGTACCTTCCGGCTAGTTTTTCTTTTGGTCCAACTCTTCCAATCCTTTGCGCTGTCTCCCTTGTAGTTTCAACGTACAAGCTAAGATCATCTTGTAAACTCCACGTCAAATCTACTCATCAGCTATTCATTCACATAAAACTCAATTATTCTTATTCATCCATATACACAAGTCACTAATATAAATTAAGCTCAAATGAACCGATTATATTCTTACTGATCAATCACATTGTCACTAATATAAATTAAGCTGCACCAGTAATCTTCATAATTATTCGTATTGCTCCATTATCATTTATATAGTCGCCTTCATACCGGATCCAGCCCAGTCTTTATTGAGCTAGAGCCCAGATGAGTTTTTGTGGTGTAAAAAATACCACTTCATATGTTGCCAAAGTGATATCTCAACCCCACAACCAACCTGCTAGTGTGCTATTTTAGCCATAGAAGGAATATTTTGATATATGAGCTGTATTTCTCATGTTAGTTTGTATTTCCTTTCATGTTTTTGTTAATATCAATAATTTCTTTATATTTTCTTCAGAATATCCATATTTTAGAGTATTAAAATATCTTCAATAATCAAAATTTTAGTCATTGATCTATCCTAGTCAGTTCCTCTCAATCGCACATTCACACTTTCATCTCGATTCTTTAATTTGTTTGTCGCCTGTGACACCCAGAACTCTCGACATCTTACCTTGATAAAATATTTCTTAGAAAATTTTTCGCATTGCAGAGCTTTATTAAAAAAATCTTGTGCCATAATTAGCCTATATGATAATTTCATCCTAGATCCGTCACTATTCATAAGGACATGACTTTTTCCTTCTCATTAATTAGCTCTCAATCTCTCGTGTTTAGATGAAGCTAATCTCCTAATTCAACCAGAAAAACAATAACAAAGCTATTTTGGAATGTCCAATTTCTTCAAACACGATATCGATGTAATTAACAAATCAACTATACATATATAAGAACCCTAGCTAGATAACTTCCCAGACTTGAACCCATCATGCCTAACTTCCGTATTAACAATTACATATTAACAAGATGATCATCACGTAGAATATTATTGTTTTGGAGCTTCATTATTTGGGGCAAAGCAATATTTGTAGGTTTAACTAATCACTTTGCTGTTTAGGGTTAGTTTTACAAAATTCTGGATGCTTGGCTTTTTGGAAGATTTAGCCAAGTGTCACAGTGGGTTAATTTGTTCATGGCTATTAGTGTGATGATTGCGACCATGTCTGTATTGTTAATACAATTTGTAGACCAATAATTATTTCTTGGGATCCAAACATAGCTCATGGTTTGTTCGTTATTTGTTCAAGAGACTATATTCTTAATCCCATCCAATGATTTGCCAAACGGAATTTATAAAATAACCAATTTGAAGATACGTGATCTTGCACTGCGAAGATCGATCACTAAAAATTATATATCATGTCCACGACGAGTACATTTGAAATAAGTGTGATTATTGTCTAGTATTTGCAAATCGATGAGCTATGTACTTGTTCATTCTCAATTTCGATTCAAACAAAAATCTACGGTTTCTCATTATTGGCGGTGTGAATTTACCGTTTATTTTGAATATCTATTGCACATGCGGTACAATAAGTGAGTTGCTATCTATGATGGAGATATATTAGCTACAAAATTTTAGTTTGAAATCTTTTTCGACCTTTTTTGTGTCGTTTCTTACAACTGTATATGATTTACTATAAATATGAGTAGATAATGCAGAACGACATGAGACACTTTCTGACGAAAAATAAAGATTGGAGAACCGTTTGATCGTGACAAATTCAAACCTGGTATATTGCAGATTTAGCGTTTAGTGTCCGATAAACTATTGTGATACCTTTCTGAGAGCGAAACGGTCCTACGAATAAAACTCGTCACTTTGCAACGACATATGGGCCCTTTTGGTCACCCGAGTCTGTTTAGGGCTTTAAAAGACAGATTTTATATTTTCAGATAATTATTTTAATTAGTTTGTTTGGTTTTATTTTAATTAGTTTGTTTTAGACTTTATTTTCTTTGTAACTCATGGACTTTAGGTTTTGTTGTTAGTTGCCCTAGGGTTTCATACTTCTATATAAGGAGCTTCTATCAGTTGTATTTGACATCTTGTATTTTAATAAAACAAAACCTTTGAGTTTAACTCGATTTCCTCGTGGATTTGAGAACCTCTCGTGGATTCGAGATCGGCTTGTGGATTCAGGTCAAAATCGATTTGTGGATTCCAATCAATCTATCCTTCATATATAGTTTTACTGTGTCAATTGGTAATCAGAAGTCTCTTGTAGATTCTTAGTGAGTGATTTATCAATTCAATTGAGAAAAAAAAAGTACAGTTTGATCTGCATAGAAGAAAAAAAAACAAATCGACCGCCGCCGATCAGGACTACCCAACCCGTCTTAGCAAGTCTCCAGCCAAGTTCGCATAAATTCGGCGAACTCAGCCAAGTCCAGACTCGACATTTATTGCACTTGTCCTATCCGGCAACCACATTGTGCCTCTGACCCAAGCTAAGGCCGCCTAGCAGACCTTCGAACTACCCATCTCGACACCTCTCTAGCTTCTTGCCGCCCACAAACAAGGCGTTTCCCAGCAACAGCACCGCTTGCAGGCGAAATCCAGAAATCTAGGATTTTCTACAGCAGATTTAACCCGGTTATCTGAGTTGACCTGACCCGGGAAGAGATCCTAACCAGACTCGGTAATCCGACTTGAAAAGAGATCTTGACCTGACCCGATAACTCAAACTGATCTGATCCAAACAATCAACCCGACCCGATCCAAGGCATCAACCCGACCTGACTCGAAACTGATCTGATCTGGCCCGACCAAAAAGAAGAAGAAAAAAAAGAATAAGAAGAAGAAAGGAAGAAAGAAACTAGCATGGAACTTTGAATGTTCACCTCACCGGATTATGACGACTTCATAACAACATGTTTCATCAAAGAGAAGGTATGAGAGATAATAATTGATATTGAGCTATACGAGAATTTTGTTGCAAGGAAGGTTGTTTATTCCTTTCAATTACCGACAGTGAAGTTGAGCAATCCATTTTGGATTGATGATCGTGCACATGTGATAGAAGTTTGTAAAGTTCTCATCTTTGTAGGAGAATATTATAACGATGAGGTTACTTGTCATGTGATTGATATGGATGATAGTGATGTGTTTTTTTGAAAAACATTGGCATGAAAGCGTCAATGGTAGTTAGTGCAAAGATGTGACATATTTACTCAAGAATGAGTCGAACAACATTAAAGTCAAGCCTTCAAAGCCTAACGTCTGTGGAAAGAATATTGAAGAAGTCACTTTGGCGATTAGAGAAGAATTTGCTCATGTTGACTTGGTTATCAGTAATGGAGATATCTCGTCTCAAATTAATCTTCCAGAAACATAACCAAATGTCGTTCAAGAATGTAATTTTAGGAATGAAGAAGTCTTCTCTCAAGATGCATATGAAAAACTCATATTAGGCGTTGAATTCATGGTTGTGCCTTTTGAGTTTGCTGAATATCATGTCAACCAATGACAGGTTCAATAGACTAATTTATTATGTGATTTCTTGTCATCTTATTCTAGTTCTTTATTCAAGATGAACTCGAGGTCGAGTTCTTTTATGGTGGAAGAGACTGAAACCAAATGAAGGGGGTCACTTTCTGATGGAAAATAAAGATGGCAAAACCGTTTGATCGTAGAAAATTCAAACCATGTATGTTGTAGATTTGGCGTTCGGTGTCCCATTAACTATTGTGATACCTTTCGAGAAGCAGAACATCCCTACAAATTAAGTTCGTCACTTCGTTACGACTTATGAGTCTTTTCGGTCATTCGAGTCTGTTTAGGGCTTCAAAAGACAATTTTTATATTTTCGGATAATTATTTTAATTAGTTTGTTTGGTTTGATTTTAATTAGTTAGTTTTGGACTTTATTTTCTTTGTAACCCATGAGTTTTAGGTTTTATTGTTAGTTGCCTTAAGGTTTTATACTCCTACATATGGAGCTTATATCAGTTGTATTTGACATCTTATCTTTTAATAAAACAAACCTTTTAAGTTTAACTCAATTTCCTTATGGATTCAAGAATCTCTCATGAATTCAAGATCGTCTTGTGGATTCAGGTCAAAACCAATAGGTGGATTTCAATCAATCTATCCTTCTTATATAGTTCTACTACGTTAGTAAAGGTCGCAAAACAAATATTATAGCTGACAGATTAGCTCATTTTGCTAGTAGAGGTCGTAATATTGATCTCATTCATCAGGAGATTCTTAACTTTATTCGATGTGTCCTCTGTAAGAATTTGTGTAATGTTGTTACGGCTCATGGGTCAGGCATTATGTTTAGACATGTAAATGGACAAGATCTTATCTGGTTTGAAATCCGCTCCGGATCCATGGTTTTTAAACGGGGTTGGATCGAAAATTTGATTTGTTAAGGACCCGAATCCGTTGACCAGTTTACTAAACGAATCAGATCCGAATCTTGGTTGATCTGATTCGTTAAGGATCTGGATCCGTTTATAAATAATTAAATAACACTTTTTTAAATATAATATTATTAATCAATATTAAATAATATGATAATTATCTAGATAATTTAAAGGATTAATTTCAGTTTACCCACCTGAGGTTTGGGGCAAACATCATTTCACCCTCCGTACTCTTAATTTTAAAAGTTTACCCCCTAGAGTTTTCAATTTTTATCAATCATGCTAAATTACTGAAATTTTATGTAATTGAGACGTTCATTATAACTTTATAACTCATTTTAAGGGAAAATATAGTCATCTAACAACAAAAATCGTCTTTTAGAACCCTTTTTCTAATACTACATACTAGCATTTAACGTCCAAATTGGTCGAAATTTCAAAAATCAAGCATGATTGATAAAAATTGGAAACCTTAGGGGGTAAACTTTCAAAATTAAGAGTACGAGGGTGAAATGATGTTAGCATTTAACATGCAAATTGGTCGAAATTTCAACAATTAGGCATGATTGATAAAAATTGAAAACCTTAGGGGGTAAACTTTCAAAATTAAGAGTACATGGGTAAAATTAAGTATTTTAATTATATTAGTTTACCGTTACGAAGTATTATAGACTTGTAATTCAACTTTTGATGTAACCCTTTATTTTTTTATAAAGTTCCATTAATGTTTTATGATAAAATTAAAATTATTATTAAAATTTTAAATATTTAATATTATAAAGGGATCAGATTAACTGGTCGGGTATCCGTTAACCTGCCGAATCTGGATTTGGATCGAGCTATTAAAGAACCGGTCGGTAAGAGGTCAGATCCGGAATTAAAATTTTTATTACGGATCTGGATCCGAATCTAAATCGATCTGATTCAGATCCAATCTATTTCCGGGTGTAATTACGTCCCCTCCCTTGAGGATGTAAGAGCAAGTTCACCCCTTCAAAAAAAATACAACCTGGGTTACTTGCAACCTAGCAATTCAACCCAAGCCTAAAATCTCTCCTTCCACCCATGAATGAGTATTCTCCCCAATTCAACCCAGGTGAGATTACAGGGGAGCAATCTAACCCAGGTTGTTGAAGAAATCTAGCCTAGGCGACTTTGTCCAACTCAGCCCGAACCCACACTCGTGTGTGACGTCAAGCGAGACTAGCCATCACATGCACCATCTTTTCCTTCACCATTGTGTCGCGTGAAGACACAGGCTTCTTCTTGGCCTTCAGATGCAGCGTGAGGAGCACACACAAAGAAGATAAAAGAGGGCTTTGGCCCACTCATATGTTATTAAATGTATAAATTATAATTCAGTAAATATACTTATGTAAATGTAAGAAAATGGGTAGGCTTTACCATTTATTATGTAAATGTATGAATATGAATCGGGAAAAATGTAAGAAAAATAAGAAACATATGTAACGGTAAGGAAAATAAATAGAACTGTGTGTTTTTTTATTTATTATGTTTGCGATTTTACCCATAAAATTTTCATAAAATGTAATTTTTTTTTAATTTTGGCTACTTATCTAAATGTCAAGGAATTAAAAAAAATTAATTTTAATCAATTACTATATATTTACAATTAATATCATTATTCATACTTAAAAATATTTTTTAAAAATTTAATAAATAATCACTGCCAGGCGATACTAATATCACATTTTTAACGAGTGAACTGTTATCCAAGAGTCACCGAGGTCATTTAAGTGACCTTTATTTTCATTGTAATCGAACAAGTGAACTTATCATTTTTAACATATCATTACCTTTTAAAAAATTGTGTAAATATTAATTCACAGTTGTCACCTCACACCCCATCATATTCGTCGTCTTGTGCCGTTCGTACAAGGCACTCGGGCCACGGCTGAGCCTACAGCTGATAATTGTCCTTATTGACCTATGTCGCGACAAACAAGTCCTCTTTTTCACTAATAAGGGAAAGTTTCGGTACACATGACGTGTCACAATATGGACACCCTGATCGTCTCATTAGACGGGTTGATATGGGCAAGCGGGGCCTGCATTTCCTGACTGACTCTAAAAGCCAAGCGAGCGTGTCATCATGGCTCGAGTTTTTTCGAGTGGTTGAAATGTTTGATCAAACAGGACGATGGTTGGTGCACGTGTCCTTACATATTTTCTTTTGGATAAGTTCGTCCATATCTGCCTACCTTGATTATTATACGTACTTGTCAGCTTTTTATTATATAAATAATAGAATGGGTGACACGTATTTGTCCTATGTGTCATTCGACAGTTCACCCCTTCAAAATTGCTGCTAGCTAAGCTAGCTAGCTACACATATTCGCATAATATTCGACCACAAAAATATATTCGCATAATGTGTAACACGTATTTATTTAATGTGTTGATAAGTTATGGTTTGTTTTTTTCAAATAATAATAAAAATTTCATTAATTTAAGAAATAAAATTATAATTATGAGAAAGATTGTTGGCACTATCTTTTTAACTTACTCGAAAACGAATGGACAAAAATCAATATGAGTAAAGTTATGGTTTGGTTGGTTAATGTATTTAATCAACAATTTTAAAATTATAGGTTCAAACCTCATTAAACATAGATAAAGTGTACGAGTTATTAATATTTTTAAATAATAATAATAAATAATCCAATATGTCGTTTGGATGTGATTAAAAAGGTTTTGAAATTATTGCTAGTTACGTAGCTTCTGAGATCACGTATCATGAAACATAAATTGTACATGGTATCTTCTTCTCTTATGAAAGCATTGTAATGTACTATACATAGTTTTATTGGTCCGTCGAGCGAGCACATGTACAAAAAAAACAAAAACATTTGTAATACTTACATTGTACAGTTAGTGGAACAACCAATAGTTCGTCTCGGAGTCTCATTTTAGAAGAAATAATGTTATCATGTACATAATAGATAATCAAAAGAAATGATAAAATGTATTTCTTAACATTCGATTTATACTCTAAAATGTATGATCAATCGTCGGTTAATGACACTTTATTGTTACATCGCAATGACAATAATCGAAGATTGAGGGGGTGAATCTGTCACTTTGATTACCATTGACCACTACTATATTGTTTGGAATCCTTCCTTGTAATAACATTTAATGTGTGAATCGTATAATTTACACAAAAAAACAAGGATCACTAATGGATAAGATAAACAGATCATATACTGCATGTATTTAGAGCTTCTATTCATACCTTAAAAATGGCTATTTAGACATCTCTACTAAATAAAACTCTAATTTACTTTTACATAAACAGAAATGTTATCTATACCTTCCTAGTTTTTTAAAAATACTCATTGTTCAACAAAAATAATAAAGATAACGATTATATTAAAAATACAATTTGATCAACAAAAAAATCAAATATTATTTGAATAAAAAAATAAAGAGATTTATATTATGGATATTAAATCTAATCGACAAGAATCAATTCATTTAGCCATTTGCTATTAGTTTCATCTTATTTAACCGAAATCTCATCAACTATTCTTTTGTTAGATACATCAGCTCTTCATCTTTGAAACAAAGTTTTTTTGGTGAACCTATATTTCAAATTCATATGAAACCATCTATGGTCTATCGATCTAAAAAATAAAAAAAATCTAAGATCTAACGATTTCATTATCTATATAGATTCTTAATATGTATTTCTTTTAGAATGAAATATTAATTTATAGTTGAAAACGTATATTGTTTGTGTAAAAATAAAAATAATTTTTATGTGTCCTTATTAGTAAATTAATATAAGTTGACAAAGTCAAAAAATACTTAATAAAAAGAAGAAATCTAAGTAGTCATTTTGGAGGTAATAAAAGCTCCCTTCTTTTTAAGTTTACCAGTCATCGGTCAAAACATAAATAACGTCAAAGAAGATTTTAAACTGCAAATCTACTATTAATTCAACGTGTAATACGATAAATTTTTCAGTGCTACTGTACACTTGATAATGTCTAATGGTGCTACAGTCCAATCAGATTAAGACATGTGGATTTATTACAATTAAACTTAAATATGTGGATTTTAGCTTTATTGTTAAAGACCGTTTTGGATTTCTTATTGTTTTTTAAATAATAAACCCTAAGCCCTAAACCCTATACCCTACAACCAATATCGTAAATCATATACCCTATATCTGATACCCTAAACTTAAATCGCAGACCCTAATATGAACTCACTAAATACCCTTAAATGCCAATTCACAAAATATAAAAAACATTAGTTTTTATTTTAATTGTAATAAATCCATAAGTTTTGTTATAATTGAATTGTAACTCCACTAGACATTGTCATGTGGTGTTAAGGTACATTGCAAAATTTCAAGTTTAACCAAACTTAGTGGATTAGCTTCCTTCTTTAACCCTCTAGTATTTGGATAAGAACGAGTTACAAACAAATCATTTCACTTTAGATGTAATATTAATGTTGCATTGCCTTTTTTATCCACATCTTCTCTATAGATTATCGTTGACGTTTGCGTGACTCAATGTAAATTTAACATGCTAATAAATACTTGTAAAAACAATGAGAACCGCTAATGCTAAGAGCTTGATAAATCTAGAAAGTGTGTAAGTGCGTTCTTTCCTGTTTTTTTTAATTCAAATTTTCTTATCCAATACTCATTCATGATTAAGAAGCTATTTTGTGCTTCTTCTCTTGTTTTAACGAAGAAAGATACACCAATAGGTCTGAGATCTCGATTCAAGTGAGAGAGAGTATGATTTAGTAGGGAGAATTGTTTTTTAGTTGATATCCGTTTTGTTTTGGTTGAATTTTTGGTTGTTATTTTACATTCCTACTTTCATGTTTATTCAAACCTTATACTTTGTTGTCTTGAAGTCCTCAGACCTCTTTTGTTTGACCGTTTTAGTCATATTGATCTATGATCTGTGGGAGAAATCCCTTTCGCCTAAAAAAGAGAGGCTAAATCCAATCCCTCACCCTTTCTATATAAAGTGTATTCAATCACGATTCTATAAGATTTTTTTTTTATTTTGAAAATCTTTTAAAATTTGATGATATTCAATAAGAATTTTATAAAGTCTATTAAAATCTTGTGGTATTCAATATCGATTTTAAAACGTCTTATAAAATCTTTTGGTATTGAAAACTTCATAGATTTTCAAGGATTCTATAATAGGCTGGATTCTGTAGGATTCTAAGAGCTTGGTATAAAATAAACACTGTTAGAAATCTTCTATCTGGAGGTGAGATTTTGAGATTCCGAGCACTGTTTTTTTTGCGAACCGAATAGACCTCAAGGACGAACTCGATCCTCTTTCCCCCTGTACTTGGTTATTATGAAGAACAAATCTACAGTCTGGGAGCAACGACGACAAAGGTGGTTTTTATCCTCTTCAGATCTCGACCTCGACGGAGCAGAATTCATCAAAGGTTAGATTCATAACCCTTAACTCGATTGCCACCTTATTGCTTTCCTCAAAATTGAAGAGTTAGGGATTTCTCTGATTTAGAAATTGTAAGACACTAGAATGTAGAATCTGAAATTGATCTGAGTGATTAATGACTATAGAGAGACATGGTTATGTGAGCATATATTATATTGTTGACAGATTGATACAATGCGTCAGTAGACTGTAGATTTATGGGTTGGGATTATTTGTGGTTTGGCCTAGCTATGAATTTGGTTTCGGTTATCATCAATACACTAGATTTTTGTGTATTGATTGGTTCTTTAGGAAGATAAATCTCTCAATGCATTATATAAAATTTTACTAGCTTAGGCCTTAGAGAAACCTTACCCAGAAAAAACAACATAGATTGATGGACAAGAATGATACATGAGACATAGCAGTTTGATTGAAGTATGAGAGTACTATGCTCAGTGGAACCCATAACAATGCATAACACTAATAGATATTGACATTGAAGTGAATGGTTCTATAAGCAAACTGCAAATATTATACTAATTAGTTAGCCATGACGAGTATTATATCCTTTCATTATTTTTCTATCTCTGTAATTTTGATTATCATTCCGTAATTTTGTTATATGAAGTGGCCTTACACTAGTGTTTGAAGGACTAATGAAGTGGCCTAGGTGGTGTTACAGGAAAAAAACTCAAATATATGGAGTCTAAAAATGGAAGATGAACAAGGCATGATTCTATCTTGCATTAACTTTATACTGGTCGCTCCCAAGTTTCCTCCACACTAGTACAGAAGCAAATATCTGTTGATATCAATTTGTCGTTAGGCGCCACAAACTGAAAGTGTTTTGTTGTTTTTTCTTTGTATACTCAATTTGTCATACACTTATCCACACTAAATTATGAGAAAATGTGTAAATGTCATATGTTTGTCAATGAAAATTTGTGATATGTATGATGGGAAATACTTGCGTCAATACCGGTATTGACGCATGCATGCATACTCTCATTTATTTATATACTTTTAATAATGTAAATTATAATCTTAACCGTTCTAAAAGTTTAATTAACCAATCAAGATCATCTCTGCAAAAAATCAATTTGAAAAAAAATCGTTTGCTCAACCAAATATATCAATCAAATGGACGGTAGTTCATGAAGCTGCTAACTTTCACCATAACTGTCCATTTGATTGAAGCATTTGGTTGAGTAAACGATCATTTTCCAAATTGATTTTTTGCATATGTGATCTTGATTGGATAATTAAACGTTTGAACGGCTAAGATTATGATTTACATTGGTAAAAATATGTAAATAAATGAGAGTATGCACGCACGCGTCAATACCGGTATTGATGCAAGTATTTTCCATGTATGATTCTTATAATATAAGAGTACCGTCTAACTTCTTATAAACCATATCCATTGAGATAGATACTAGAGTATTACAGAGAAGTTGTTATTGCTAAAATTTAAAGAATGAAGAAGTTGTTATTGCTAAGATCCAAAGAAGGGAGAAACTACAATTGCTAATTATATTCTAATGTAGATTTTATTTTTATAGTATTATTGAAATCTGTTAAAATCTAATCAAATCTTACCTATAGAATACATTAAAATTTATTAGAATCCATGTGAAATTAAAACAATAGCATTAACATCATCATAGAGAGTATCCCATACTAAACCCGATAAGGACGCCCACACCGCATCACCACCCACCACCACACTGCTTGTCTTTTACTGCCCTTAAATGTTCGTACAAATATTTGGAGAAGGAGCTTATCCATTTCCTTCTTATTTTTTAGTAAGCGAGATAAAGACTAAAAATTTATTAAATTAAAAAAAATACTGTCAACTATTTCCTAAAAAAATAAAACAAACAACTAACAGCTGATAAAATTTTCACGTTATAAGCTGACAAAACCATTTCCTCCTATTAGAAAACGTAGAGCAATCAACGTTTTGGGTCATCAGAATTTTTCACATACAAAAACCAAAACCCAAAAAAGTCCAACTCTTGCAAACAGTTCAAGCCAACATTTCCTCTCTTCAATCCATCAATGGCGTCCAGGATGACCGGCTTCCACTCCAAACCCAACTACCTCTTCCCCACCCACAACCCTATTCGCAACTCCGATGGCGTCTTCGAGTTCGACGATTCCGATCAGCTGTGGGTGCATCCCTCCAACCCGGCTGATCAGTCCAAGAAGATGATGATGTCCAGCATCCCCAGAGAGCCGAGGAGGAATAAGAACACGACGGCAGCTGATCAGAAAGGCACTGCAGGCGTGACGTCAGCGTCGGTACCGGTGAACATTCCGGACTGGTCAAAGATTCTGAAAGAGCAGAGGAAACAGAGAGACACGAGCAATGAAGATGTGAACGACGAGTACGAGGATGGTGGTGACGAAGACGAGAGGGTTCCGCCGCATGAGTACTTGGCCAGGAACAGAGGAGCTTCGTTTTCTGTGCACGAAGGGGTCGGGAGGACTCTGAAGGGGAGGGACTTGAGGCGCGTGAGGAATGCGATTTGGAAGCAGGTCGGGTTTGAAGACTGATCGTCGAAAACAGAGCAAGGTAACAAAAACAGAGACTTGTTATTGGGGTAAATTTTTGGAGGGAGGTGAAATAAAATTTAAGACTACGACTATGATGATCTCGGTGGGGTGGTGTTGTAATTTTTTTTAATTTTAACCTATCTATGCGGTCAGGTAATTATTTGTTTTTTTGGTTTGGTTGATTCTGAGTTTGGAAGAGTTCTGGGTTTGTGTTGGGTGCCTTTGTTTTATGAGAGGACCCTGATCGATCACGAATCATGTAAAACTCTGACAGCTTTGAGTTTGTAGTAACGAAACCAACAATGTTAATGATCGACATTTTGGTATTACGATCGACATTTTCTGTTGTTTCTTTCCTTGTTTCGTCTTCTACCTAATTTTGATGAGGGTGATGATAAACAACATATATCATCATTCCAAAAATAATAAAATGTTTATATCATTATTTTGCAATGTCATGAAGCGGATGCTTTGGTTTCTAATTTTCCGTTTTCTTAGGGCAACTCTTACACTAAAATCTATAACAGGTTTAAGTTTTTTCGCATTATTGCAAAATCTAGATGAAAAAAGTAGATTTAAGTGTCAAATTCTAAATTTAGGTATACATTATAACACTATTATTGAAAATGTCCTTACACAGCAAATGTGGGACTACTTTCTCTTAAAATATGCAACATCTCTATTATGAATTTATAGGTTACTGTACATCATTATCATTATGTACGCAAGTTTTGTACAAAATCACGTCTCATTTAATGTTATCCAACATGAGCAGTGTGTATGTTTTCACTTGCGTGTCTCACACGTTTCAAACATAACATTTTATCCGTTAATTTAAAATTTGAGGGAATACATATTACTACTTAAAATATTTGTAAAACACATAAAACATATTTTTAATAATATTTAAACAAATTAAAATATATGCATTAGTTTCAATACCAATAAAAACAGGTCTCATATAATTTTTCATAACAAATGATCAAGAGAGTCTCTATTTTTATCATAAATTACGATTGTTACCACATAAATATTTGAAACAAAATACGATCTACGTATCCAGCTTCATTTCTCTACCTCTCTTTCATCCAGTTCAGATCTGCTCTCTTTCTCTCTCTTATTTCTATACATACGCTGATGACGAACCTTGATGACAACGTCGAAGCCTGATGCCGACGACTGACCTCCACGAAGTCTCGAAGCCCGATGTCGTCATCCCCCTCACACACAACACAAACCCAGAATCTCCAGCATCCCATGTCATCTACGTCACCGGCCGGAGGCGGGGTCGGCGCTGCCGTTCCCTTGCTCCCAAGATCGTTCCTCTGATCTCTCTCCCCCACTAGAATTGTGATTTTTTTTTCCAGATTTTGGAGCTTCAAGAAGAATATTATAAGCAACAGTGACGAACAAGGTGGCGCAGGCGGAGGAGGTCGCTGGAGTGCAGAAAATTGGGGCTGCGGCCTGCGGGATAAGAACCTTGATGACTAGAGACCCTTGATCTCTTCTTCCCCTTGTTTACAATCAGATCGAGTCTAAGTCTAAGAACACTTCCTCCAAGGTTATCTTTATGTTTTTCTTTTTACTATGTTAACTTTCTTTTTTGTGGATTTCTAGTCTTGCCGGTTAGTGGTTAGCGCTGGGTATGAGACAGGACGAGATTCGGCGAATTCTGTCATGAAGATAAATTATAGAGATGAGATGAGACGAGATTGTATTTTTAGAAACGTATCCCGTACGTCGGTATCAAGACGGAACCGAGATCCCACAACGATAGAAAAAATAAATAAAAATAAAACATTTGATCTTAAATTCTTGAAGAAATTTTATATCTATTCTTATAAAATCAATATGAATACATCCAATATTAATAAAGGTTTTATTATGTATTAATTTCTCATATATATATATATATATATATATTCTATGGTATTATTTTTTATGGTATAATTACCATAATTCTAAACTCCTAACTCTATATAAATACAAGACGAACATAAATTGTAAAAATGAAAAGGGAATCAACAACCAATTAATTAAATGCTTGTAATTTGTATCTAACTAATTAAGTAAGATCTCGAGAAAACTCTCAAGTTTGAAAAATCAAAGGAACTCCAGTTATCACTACATAGATTCGTTGTGGCGGCCGATATCTTTCATATGATCATCATCAATATGTGAATGAATTATATGACCCTTATTGTATGGAACTAGTACTGTGATTTATATTTAGATTTCAGACGTCTCATTGAGTGTTTTTGAGTTCATTGTAAGATATTATACACTATAAAAATCAGGCGGTTATGATCGGATACAAGTACATTTATACTTTCGGGATGGTCCCGTTCTGTCCCAATCTCATTCCGTCCCGTTCAGTTTCCAAACTATCAGGACGAGACGGGACGGGACGGTACCACCATTTTAAAATTGTGTCATGTCCTGCCAATTTTAAGTACGGGACCGAGACGGGATCAAGATTACAGTACGAAGTGCCCAGTTCTAGTTAGTACCGACGTTGGTGTCAAAAGTCCGCTAGATTACGTGGATGGTTGAGATTGGATGATAACAATTGATTCACTTACAACACAATAGAAATCAGTAAACGACTTGAAGCATGATAAAAGCTTGAAGAAGATGGAGCTTGGTTAATTATGGTGGGTAGGGTTGGTTGGTAGAAAAGCTGCATAGCAACTATGCGAAACCTTGAAGTAGAATGACAAGTTGACACGACACTGCGCAGTACGATAAAACTCAAAAACTGAATATCTGACACGGGGTTTGAACACGTCAAATAAAATTATTTATTTATATATTTTTAATAAATAAAAAATATATTAAAATATGAAAGTTCATTAGAATACAAAAACATTGTTCTAAATTCAATCTATTGCATAACCATAATAAATAACATTAAAGAGAGTCAAATTTAAATTATAAAAGTGCATAATTAACAACATTAGAAGCAGTAGATGTCAAACATAAAAAAAATATTAAAGAAAAAAATTTAACTAACTACTAGAAATTTATGTTTTAGGATTTCTTGTTTTTTAATTAAAAAAATTGATAAATGATGTATCAGATATGACGTGACGTGTCAGTTAAAGTGTTCAAAACGTGTTAAGAAAGCCAATATTTTATGACATACTATATGACGTGTCGTACACGTATTTTGACGTGTCGGCCAATCCAACACTCCGTACAACTTAGAGTAGAATAGAAGTTCCGTCGGATGACAAATGCCCCTAATTGCTATTCAATGGGACAATAACCACTTTTTTTCGTAATGGGTGGTTTTTAGTTAGGTTATTTTCTTATTGTATGCTATAAAAAGGTCATAGAAAGTGTCTGTTTTATGGGCAGACTCGTAGCTGTGTTGCCATGACTCAACATAATGCCAACAAGTCAACATACATATCTCGAATGACCACAAAACGCAGACATAAGACTGGGTAAAAATTGTATTTATATATAACCTATTATATGCTTGTAGTCAATTGATTGTGTATATTTTTATTATATAGTTAATGGATATTCAAAAATTATCTTCAACTTACCAGAGGAGCTTTCATGTACTCCTAAATGAACATCGAGAGAGTGCATGACGCAAATTCACGTAGCCTGAGAATTTGTAGTGAAATAATATGACCTTGGAATAGGAACGGATCTATGTGATGGACTGTAACTTAGATAAAATTAAATCTCCCGAAAAGAATGAGGGTTATAAAAGATGGTCGAGGTGAACCTCATAGATATAGGAGATCTGATCTGATAACAATCACAAACGACGAGTGACATTGAATCGAAACATAAACCTCTCACATTGTCATTTCGCAAGATTTTGTTGGTCCTAGAGCCACCAATGAAGGCCATGATCTAGATGCTCCTAACGTACTAGTATGACCGAGAATTTTACATCTCCTAGTTCCATATCCTTGACCGTTTCTTTTAGGCAATCCTCACGACGTGCAATAATAAATCTTTTATGTCTGTTTACCCACGCATTTTCAAGAAATCAAAAATTCCCCAGCAGGGTCTAAGTTCACCATTTGTCAACCCTCGTCGACATCCCCGCAAAAACAACCCAACTTTTCCCCATAGCAAAAAATGAGATATATTTGTTGGAAGATGACAAACAGCATCTAAATTTTCTAGGACATATCCGAAAATGAAATGCAGTACATACTAATTTAATATCAGCTGGGTTTATATCCACGAACTTGAATAGATTTATAGCTAGCAGAGTTGCAGTGGTATAGCAATGGATCACCAAAAACCAGAGGCGCTAGCTAATTGATTTGTTCTCTTTTCTCCCCCTGTTTTGTGATTTCCAGTTTCCATTTGTTAATTTCCTCCAATCCCACTTATTATTTTCTGTTGCGTAAAAAGGAATCAAACAATGACAAGAAAATTTCCTCACTTTAGCTTTCTTTCTTTCACTTCTTCATGATGGTTGATTAGAATTTCTGGGTTTTCATTTATGGTCGAGAATAATGCAGCAATATGGTTGGTAGACCAAGCAAGAAGAAAGAAGAAAAGAGAGGAGAGATTGTGAGATGTGATCGACATTGATGTATTGAAATAATGGGATGTGTGTGTCACGAATCAAATTGACATAGTACGTGAGATAATAATGTTCGTTTTGAGAGTCCGAGGATGCACAGGTTTGTTCATGAAATTCCCCCAGTATCTTGTAGCGGCTCACAGAGATGAGGCCGGCTAGAGATATTTGACAAAACAAAACAATGCTGAAAGTGAATGTGCAAGCTGTTGGTAGTTTTGGGACCTCACAATCATGCACAGCTTTCCTTTTTTTTTCAGACTCCCCAAAATAAAATATGGAATTAGATGCTAAATGCCCCATAAGAAAGGGGTGTATTGTTATTTCATTCTAGATCAAACGTGTCCTAACCAGCATTAGGCTGAAAGGGTGATTCAATTTGTTTGACATATGTTCCTTGGATAAGATACATATGCAGCTTATCGAGTATGATTTTTTTAAAATATCTGTGACTCAAATATTAAATAATTTCTAATCAAGTAAACAACTAGCATATTAGAACGAGTCTAATACGTGTCAAATTACGACATTTCACTAACAATGATAGATTTATGATACTATATCAAATAGTAGAGGGTGATTAGATGTTTGAATTATTCTATCATTAATAAGAGAATGAGAATACAACAAGTGAAGAGGAGACACATAAATCCTAAATCTCGTGAATTAGTATACTCATCATCAATAAGCACCAGTCATATGATATTCAAGTGTCATTCACCAAAACTCATCTAAATCATATACACCCTTATATGGAGGAATTTAGTTTCTATAAATTAATACTCGATTAATTAATAACCTCGTTAAAATAATAATTTTTACCGGTTCTGAGTTGGGAACAACGTGCTAACTAATAATTCGTTAAATTTATAAGATAATAAAAATACGAGAATATACAGAAGTCCCAACGAATATATAAATTAATAATTCCTAAATACATAAAATTAATTTTTCATTTATGAGGATTTTATAAAGAATAAGTACGTCTATTGTGACTTTTTTAAATTGAGATCATCTTGATCACTTGATCGATATCATATCGTTCCTTGACTCACTTGCAAGTCAAACTTTTGTAAAACCCACTATACGTTGCAAATGTTTCTGAGTGCTATTTGGATTTTCTATTTTGTATTCACACAATGTCTTTATACACATCGTCAATTTTTTTTTTCGGGGTATTTGATGTTACACCCAATTTATTAGATCCATTTTAAATTACACCCATCTCTAAGATTGTTTTAAAATACACCCAAATTTATTAATTAAGTTTGTTTAAACATACTAAACCTATTATTTAGGATAAATAATAAAACATATTTTATTATCTAAAATTAAAGAAGTTGTCATTATCTCTAATTGTTAATGAAATGGTATCTCATGAATATATGAACCATAAACCCTGACCCCTGACCCCTAAACCCTAAACCTTAACCCCTAAACCCTAACTTCTAACCTAAAACCTTAAACTCAATTCATCTATTTGTAACCTAACTTGAAGGTTATAAACAAAATACATGGTTGATACCTACTGCATAAGCACAAATTAAAATGTAGAAAACATAATTAAAACCAGAATGACAAAACAGTCAGGAGAAAACTGGTGACACATTAGTTTTAAAAATAAAACCTATAAGGCATGTTAAATAATTTGAATTGGATGTAAATTAAAATGAAATATGTGAATGAGTTTATCTTAAAAGATACTCCATTTTTTGGGTTTTTCTCTAATTTCCCCACTTTTTTCTCTTTTAAGATAAGACATTTTTGTGTTTCTAATGTGGTATGTGACTATTATTTTTGTATATTAAATATGATTTTATTTATTTATTGTTAATTACTTCATCAATATAGACATTGAATAGTGACTAAAACCCACTATACGTTGCAAATGTTTCTGAGTGCTACTTGAATTTTCTATGTTGTTTTTACATAATGTACTTTATACACATCGTCAATTTTTTTCTCTTTTGAGATAAGTCATTTTGTGTTTCTAATGTGGTATGTGACTATTATTTTTATATTTTAAATATGATTTTATTTATTGTTAATTACTTCATCAATATAGACATTGAATAGTGTATAACAATATTATTTCTGCTAAAAAACATAAAAGTCACATTTATGAAATATAAAAAATATTTTGATAAATTAATAAGTTATTAAAGTATCGATAAATTAATAGTTTATTAATTTATCCATTAATTAATATCTCACTAAATTAATAAATTTTATCGGTTCTGACATTATTAATTTATAAAAGTTTAACTATATAATCATCCACGATCACACCCACTTGATACATGTGTCACTTGAGTTAACTCATAAACTTATAAGAGTTTTTCTAAGGTAATTATTTCCACGACAGCAGTGGCGTAGCCAGAAATTTTAAACTAGTGGGGAACAAATAAAAATAAAAAATATGTATTAATATTAAAATTTAAATTTATGTACACTAATTGTCTTTCAAATTTAAATTAAGCGTTCTACTATAAATTTCTCCGCTATTTTTACTGAGTTAAAGTGTTAATTTGTTTGTTAAAAGCTGAAAATGAATTGCTCGAGAAAAAAAAAGAGTGTAAAATGAAGAAAATAGTAATAATTTAGATCGATGATGAAATGATTATTTGATCGAAGCTTTTCCCTTTTACAACAATTAAAAAAATGTTTTTACTAAAAATAAAAAAGAAAAAATTTAAATTTACAAAAACACCTGTAATCAGTTCAATCATCAATCACACTCATCAAATAACCCATAAATAACTGATGATACTCATAAAAAATAATTTAAAGCTAATCAATCATGTATATATCAGTAAACTGATCCTTATTATTAGGTATATATATACACTATATTAAATTATGTGGGTTATATAATCAGTAAGGAATTAATAGGACATACCCGTGACTACAAAAGGGGATGTCATTCTTCTTGAAAAACAAAACGATCATGAGTCCAGGATGGGGGTTTGATTTTATATGGCATAGGACTCTACTTCATCTTTTGTCCAAATCCCATTGTATGTATTGTCCATTTGTTTTCTTAGTATTTAGCTTTAAAGTCAACCTTGTATCCTCACCCCCATAATCATGAAATTCGTTACTCCAAAGAAACGGAAACATGTCTCCAGGGCTTCAAGCTAAACACACCCATACCCAAATTTCATGGCTTTCATCACCATGACATGGGACAGAAGAACAAGAACCCATGTTTTGATTCCCATCTCATTCATATCATAAGCCATTAACCTTTTTTTTTGGTCAAAAAAAGAACCAAAGCAAAAACATAGATGGAGGGCTGAAAAGAAATGCCATCGGATTGTGGGCCGGGTTCCTTGGGCTGCTTCTGAGTTAGTCGGGGCCCCGAGCTTGGTACCCGTCTGATTGTTCGTCCGCACAAAACCTTCCAAGAATGGAGTAAAATAGTCAAAATGGAGCGTGGTGGAGGAAACAATGAAGTGTTGTTGGTGAGTTTTGTGGTTTTAATTTTTCTGGGGATCGCGGTCTACCTCAGGCTTTGGACTATCGATTACAGAGTTTCTTCTGATGAAACCGAGCTCATAAGGTTTCCTTTACTTCCCATCTTATTTTTTGTCTTCTTCCATTTCTGTTTTCTTGGTTAATGTTTCTGTGGATTATGTGAATGAATGAAGGAATGGATGAATACCCTTTTTAATGGCCATTGTTTGAGCCTAATTCTTAAACCCCATTTTCCATTTTATAGTGTTTGAGGCAAGAACTCGGTATAAGCTCTGGAAAACGAGAAACACCCTAGAAATCCTAACTTTCTATGATGTTATGGATTATTATATGTTGAGTTTCATTATTAATGTTGTAATTGTTCTCTTATAATCTTCTAGACGACAGTTTGACCTTGCAAATAGAGAAGCAATGGATGAATCTGCCGAGTGGAGGCATATGATGTAGAAGCAGAAAGGTATACCAAGTGTATGAACCAACTCAACCAGGTCTGCAGACTCTGCAAGATTTCTATTGTCCGTCTTGTTTTTAAATCCCTTTTCATACTTTCATCATTCAGAGATGAAATTATCTCTATAGCATCGACCATATGTCGTCATGGTCTTACACTAATCTCAGTTGAGCTAAAACATGCTGTGAGTTGAGAATTAATGCTAAGATGAACTGTTGAGGGTTACTTTTAATGCTTAGAATGATGAGTTGATAATCTGCATTTTAACTCAAAAGTTATGAAAATCTCATTAGATTTATGGTTTCTGTTCTATGGTTCTCTATGGGTGGATTATTGTTGGAACAACAATTATCGTCAGGTGACATTAACATCGAGAGGATTAAACTGTTCGAATCCAAGGAGATGCAGATGTCTGCTGACAATTTTAATGCCGAAAGAATTATCGGTCAAGGGGGGCAAGGTTCGGTTTATAAAGGCATGTTGATGGATGGAAGAATTGTTACAGTGAAAAAGTCTAAAATAGTAGATCAAGCACAACTTTCAGATTTCATCAATGAGGTAGTCATTCTATCTCAAATCAACCACAGGAATATCGTTAAACTATTAGGCTGTTGTTTGGAGACAGAAGTTCCCCTTCTGGTTTATGAATTTATACCTAATGGGAACTTATCTCAGTATATTCATGAACAGACTGAAGAATTTCCACTTACATGGGAGATTCGTTTACGAATAGCTATAGAAATGGCAGGAGCTCTTTCCTACTTATATACTTCAACTTTGTTTCTGATTTATCATAGAGACATCAAGTCTACGAACATATACTTCTAGATGACAAGTACAGAGCAAAAATTGCTGATTTTGGGACTTCAAGATTAGTTGCCATTGACCGAACTCACGTGACAAGAGTACATGGCACATTTGGTTATTTGGATCCTGAATACTACCAGACAAGCCAGTTTACAGAGAAAAGTCATGTCTACAGCTTCGGAGTGGTGCTTGTTGATCTCTTGACCGGAAAAAAACCGGTAACAAGGTCGGACGAAGATGAAATGTACAAAAGTCTTGCCACATATTTCATATCTTCAATGTAGGAAGATTCTCTATTTGACATTCTTGATGCTTGAGTAGTGAATGAAGGCTCTAAAGATGGTATATTGTTAGTTGCTAATCTTGCAAGGAGATGCTTGAATTTAAATGGAAGAAAACGTCCCACAATGAAAGAGGTCACAGCTGAATTAGAGGTCATCCAATTATCTGAGAAATCTGCAGCTGTCAATGCTCAGGAAAGCTATGAAGGGGTTGAAGCTGAACGAGATTATCAAATTGAGCAGTGGGATGACGTTTGTAGCTCAATAATGTCAACTTGGGAAGGTGCTCCGACTACATCATCAGTTGAACTTAGTCGAACTTCCACAAGTGTTTGAGAAGACATGTTGAATAATATGTTTCTGGTAACGTAAAATATTTTGGATTTGTTGCTTTTAACAATCTTATAGGTTATTTTTGTGTAAAAACATTCGTGTAGTGTAATAGTATATGCTGAATGCCATAATTGATAATTCATATATAACCAGAATTCTTCTGAACCTTTAATTTATTTAATACATACTTTTTGCTTCTAAACTTTGCTGAAAGAAGATATAACACTATACATAAGAATCACCAGGATAACATAATGTTGTTGATCGTAACAACTAGTTTGAACATCTACAGGTTGATGAGCTCTTAGCATCTAAAGAGTCGGTTCTCAATTCATGGAGAAATCTTGTAACTGTTTGGACAATTACTTCATTGTGTTCCTGATGAGCTGCAACAGTAGCGCCATTTGAAGAATTCTGATGCATAAACCATGAAAATCTAATGATACATGGCATATATATGTATATTCAAAATTTAAAGTAAATTCTAATAGATTTTTGTACCCCACGGCGCTTAGAAGGTTTGGTTTTTGTGTTCATTATCTCCATCAATTCATCAAACTGAAAGAACAAACTTATAAGCTCAACAACATAGCTTAATCAATTAAGATATGTATGAGCAACCAGGCCAACAAGCACAGATAAATGATTGAGGGATTGCAACTACCTGTCTTACGATTTTGTTGTAAGTCCTTGCACAACGATAGAGCCTTTTTTCCTCCTCTTCTTCCTTATCAGACATACTCAACCCTTAAAGCCCTCAAACCCTTCTCAGTTTGGGACAATTTGTTGAAGATAACTAGAAAGATTGGGACCTATATAGAGGACTCGAGCTGCTGAAGGAGCTGAGTTTTATAGAGCACACAGGGTCATGCTTTCCTTCAACTCGATATGGCTGTTGCAAACGCTCTCGACTCTTCTAAACAGCTATAGAAAATGGGGATGAGAACACGTTTATTTTCGCCTGTCTCTTCTTCCTGCGCGTTCGGACACTAATCTCGTGTTAAGGAAAGGAAGAATTCAACTACAGGAGTAAAACACTTGCCATAACAGGGAGTTATATTCAATGGTAATAGTATAACTACATCCTAAACACATATGCCTACCCTCTAAAGAAACACATGAATTCTAACAGAAAAAATTGCCATCAATTCTGGTCAAGTAATCTTACCAATGATTCTAAGATTGTTTCCGTTCAGTTACAAAGTTACATAAAGTTTATTTGTTTATTTTTCTACTGGCTTCTTTGCTGGGTTTGCCATCATTACCAATCTGAGACACCAGTATGATTATATGGTATTATGGTACATGACCTAAGTAAGAAGTGACTTACATTGACCATGGGAAATGGTTTCAGGCACACAGCAGCAAGACCGAACATGCAATTCGTGAATGAATCATTTCTATTTCATCAGTTCAAAGATTGTTTCAATTTGAAGCCTAAATTCCATGAAAACTGCTGTAAAGGTTCCAGCACTATTCTTAATGTATCAGAGAGCTGATGGCATGTGTGTAAGCTAAGACTGCATAAATTTGTTAAGGTTCTTTTAGCAGGTAACGCAAATAGCATTTGTTCCTCATTACGGAACTTGTAGGTTTTTTCATGACCTGTTAACACCAATAGTGATCTGGTAATGACGACAGAATGTGAAATTATACATATCTCCTTAATTGTTGTTTTTAGCCTTCTGAAATATAGTTGTATCTCAATAAAAACTTGAAAAATATTTCTTATGTACAGAAAAAGAGCAAAAATCCTTGTAGAAGTGCCATTTAAAAATGGATTCTATTTGTGAACATAATGAGATTCAGCTGTCTGATGAATTCTCCTGTGACAAGTTTCACCGTGAAGCCAGCGACCAAAAGTTTAAAAGAAAGGATGGTGACACAACAAACCAACTGATAAAAGCCATAGCGGTGGCAGATTCAAACCTTTTGCAATGGTTCACAGCACATTTGTTAAGATCATTGGCAATTAGGACAGTGATTCCAGCAGAAGCGCATGCGGCAGCAAATGTAAGAGTGGAAGTGATCTGCATGGAAAAAAGAAGAAAAGACTATTATATCTGTGAGCAGCTGATGCAATGATTTAGGTCTGGATGAAGGGGTTTTAATTCACCTCTGGAAGCACAACCATATACTTCCAAACAGCGAATGTTTGCACATTAACAAAGCATCAGTAATAAGAGATGAAAGACCAATAGTAAGCTATATCCCTTTACAATTTGAATTTTATGGCAACATATCCAAGTTGGCAAAACCCAAATCTATGCCACATGCCTTAAACGGTAGTTGGCTATTGGTTAACACTTAATCTAGTATTCCTCACAAGCTAAAATCAGTAAGCAAAGGATAAAATTCTGTATCAAATGGGATGTTAACAGTGACCATCTGTATCCTCACCCAATACACAAACAGTGATCACTATGAAGTTCTGTATCAAGCAGCGGGATATCAAGTAATCTTACGATACTTTTCAATCTGTTTGTCATATCATTTCTATCTAGAAGTCTCCTCATTCTTCCAAACACTAAAACCTTACAATTTAAGCTTCAGATTTGATCATATCAACCGAGAAGTTAGCTGTTGTTGACAGGAAAAAACAGGATACTGAAATATTCAGTGGTTTGGGTCTCTATCATTCAATGAGATGCGATTTTAATTCATAGTATTCTTTTTCACTAAAAATCTGAACCACATCTTCCCACTAGTGTCTCAAATCTAAGCAAAGTACAACTCTGTATATATGTTGTTACTGTTGGCCAAACCCAACCTTGTGTCCTTGTACAAGAAAGGTATCAGTACAAGTTATTTGGCTACTGCAACTACTAGGTTGATTACAGAAGTACAGGCTGATGAGCAAGAAATGCATTAGCTAGTGCTGGGATAGTAATAGACAGCTTATAGTAACACTATCAACTACAAAAGTGGAGCAGCAGAACTTGCAGAAGAATCAGATGAAACTACATAGGATGGTTCATTTTTGACCATGTAAATCTACTGCAAAGAGTAGTGAGCAACAGCCATTAATCTCTCTTTCCCGAATCATTGAGACTTATCTCTCTTTTTCTTGGTTGATCTATTTCTAAAGCTCTGATCATGCTATCCATACAAGTTGCAAGCATGCACTGACACTGAACCAAGTAAATTTAAGGTCGGCAGGGAACTCTGATTGGCTACACATAGTTATACGAAGAACGAAAGCGTAAGTAAAGCTTAGCTTCTGTGTGTATCTTAACATTGCATTTATAGTTTACTTTTGTTAGACATGGACTTTCAAACAAACTCAAAGAACGAAATTCTACTGAGAACAAACCAATATGTATAACTCGGAAAGCACAGACGAACAAAACCTTGTTTCACAGATAGATGGAAAGACTACCATAAAACCTACAGCTACATTTCACATTCCACACTAAGAGTATGAACATGTAAATGACAAGTTTGATTCCCATCTTACCCCATCGCCAATGGTGAAGAAACAAACAACCTTGCAGTTCCGCAAGCTCCGCCGCACCAAAATGGCATACACATCAACAATCGCCAGCGACAAGCTCCACACAGATTGCAAGCTCACAGCAGCAACAAGGTAGCTGACACAAACAACAGCCAACAATCAAAAGCCGTAAAACTTCAAACCGAAGATGAAGGGAAGCCCAAAAGGCAAGGAGCATTAATACCAAAAAGCAGTAACAGAAGGGAAATCGTTGGTGGAGGCCATGACGGCGAGGGAGACAGCGGCGAAGGCGAGCTGGCAGAGACGGAGAGCGAGGCTGCCGGCGGTGCCGGGCATGCCCTGAACGTCCTTCATCCTGACTCTGAGGGCCGCCACGTCAGTCATAGGTGGAGCCTCCACCGGGTGGACCGACGGACGGCTCACGCTCATCTTCAAATGAATGACTACTCCTTCACTCTGAGGATGTTGAACCCATCAAAGACTACGCTTTTGAGCTCAATTGGAGTACTGGGTCTGTTTGTGGGAATGGGAAAAGGAAGAGAGGGTCGTTTCTAATTACCAAAACGTCTTTCTAAATTGCGTTTGATTCTCAGTTATGCAGATTGGATCATGTAGAGAGCAATGTTCTATAAATCGGCGTCTATGGCCGCCTAGGCGGCGCTTAGACGTTAAACGACAGGTCACCGTTCCGATTTATCCAAATCGGCTAAGCTGAATGCCGACGTGAAAATCAGTGCTGCCCAGTTAGACTTTTTCTAAAAAAATATATGAAAGCACATCAAAGTCTATTTAAAAATAAGTAATATCAAACAAAAAACGAAATATTATACTCTAAAGTGTAAACGAATGACACAAATTTTTTTTAATTATTTCTAAGAACATTGTTGTTTTATTTTGTAGTATTTTTGTTATTTGGAACATAATAATGTTTTTTATGATTTTTATTTATATAATTATTTTTTTATTAAATGAATAAAACTATAAAAAATAAAAAATCGCATGGGCATTATCATTAGTATTTCCTACTTACCGGTGTATGCAGGTGTCAAATTGGCTTAGTCTTGTTATAGTTCAAGAGTGTTGTTGTGGTTATGTTTGTCAAAGGAAATGGAGTGTGCTACTCTTTTTAGCTGTAACTAGGTTTAACGAGGTCACTATATACATGTTGTATTGTAGTTTCTTTTATGGGGGGTTTTAGTTGTACCTTCAAATTTGCCGACTACACCTCTAACATTTTTTACATTTATTTGACTTTATCAACTCACATAAAAAGACATATAAACACATACAGATTAACTTACGACTAAATAGAAATCAACATAATTGCTTCTCTGTTTTTCTTTTCACGTTCAAAGAATTCAGGCTCTCATAGTTCAATATGAGATTATACTTCATATCAATTTTGGAATTGTTATTGTTTTCTATTAAAGACGGTTCTAAAAAAGTCACGGTTCAAGTATGTTATGACTGTATATTCAACGTTTTGTGATTTCTGTCATGGAAACAAAATTATTCTTGTGAAATCAAAATCAACCCCAAATAAAGAAAATTCATCTCTAGCAGCCATGATCATGGGCTAGAAGTTTGAACCTCAAAACTGAAAGAGTATCAAACAAAACTTGTAAGATTGTTCTAATTATCATGTCATGGCCGACAAAATCGATGGGTATGTTTACTGATCAAGATTCTGGGGTAGTGACTTCCGACCACGACAAATTAAGGGTAATATCGTAAAATTGAAGAGGTGACGTGAAAAAGTGAAATGGTCTCGATGTGGGCCTCAGCCTTTGGGCTGGACTGGCCCAATGTGAACTGGTTGGGAACAGCCTCCAGAATGGTGCCCCCTATATAAACCCCGTTCATTATTCTCTCCTTGTGAAAAAGAAAGAAGCGAAGATGATCGAGGTGGTGCTGAACGACCGTCTGGGTAAGAAGGTGAAGGTGAAGTGCAACGAGGACGACACCATCGGCGACCTGAAGAAGCTGGTGGCTGCCCAGACGGGTACCCGAGCCGATAAGATCCGGATCCAGAAGTGGTACAACGTCTACAAGGACCACATCACTCTCCGCGACTACGAAGTCCATGACGGCATGGGCCTCGAGCTCTACTACAACTGAATCAAAAGGTCCCCTCACTCTTTGCAATTACATCTGCTCAATTCTATTCTGTGTTGTGTGAATTGGATTTTTAGGGTTTGCTCGTATGACCTAATTCTCACTTTTTATTTTAATGATTTCTGGTTCATATGAATAAAGTTATATGAGTATCATTTAGTCAAATTCTGGTTCTTCGTTATGCTTGTGTGCAGCTTAGAAACGGATTGGGTTCGAATGTTATTGTGTCATGCTTTTTTTGGTTCAATTTTGGTAATTATTGCTCTTAGTTTTTGTTATGCATATGGATGTGGCATAGTGAATCGATGCTTAATCTCGTAAACTTTAAGTTACAAACTGCGTAAATTGAACTCCCAGACCACCTCTGAACACAGCCTGGTAAATTAGACAAGTTGTAGATTTGGTAGTTCTCGGTAAACTAGATAAGTTCTAGGCTTGATAACTGCTCGGTTAACTAGCTAAGTTCTAGGCTTGGGAGCTTCCCGTCTAGTTTCATATATCATACAGACTTATAAACTTGTCAATAAAAGTATTGTTCATTCTGGAATTTGGGAGCGGTTGTGATAACATGAATAAGAGTGGCTAGGCCAGGATTGCTATGAACTTTCCTCGGTGACTTGGTGAAGCAAATTCAGATGCATACGATTGTGTGAAGGATACTATTTCCACCTTTCAGAGTCAATTTATTCTTTTAAGGATTTGTTTTTATATTATTCCAAATAAGGATTTGTTTATATAAAACTTGGGTAAAGGGAGTGCGATAAATCTTTCTTACTTGGCTGTCCCATTTATGCTGCGCAGCAGCACTGTCTAGATAAAAGAAGTGAATGCATTGTTACGAGGCTCATAACTAATTGCTTGCACAAATTCTGTGCTGTTAATGCAGGCGTTTGGTTAGTTGTGAGTTTGTTATGGGATCTGATTGGTGTATTGTTGATGATTTTTGTCATGTCCTAATTTTTATTGTATATTCTGGACTTGTTTGAAAAGTTGTCTAGGTCTCTAGATTAAGATTGCAAGTGATTCCAGTGGGTAATCATCCATGTAGGTAGGAAAATTAACAGACATCTATACACAATTGGCATATTCCAGTTACTGGTTGTCTCCAATGCTCAAGTTATGTCCTGTCCAGCATGAGTATCATACAATTTGTTTGTGTAAAACAGTACTTGGCCTATTCCAGCCACAATTGGTATATGCCAGTAACTGGTTGTCTCCAATGCTCAAGCCATGTCCTGTCCGGCATGAGTATCATACAAATTGTTAGTGTAAAACAGTACTTGGCCTATTCCAGTCTCTGGGCTTACCATGATGCCGATAGGACTGAAGCCATTTTTGGCCTAGTATTTAGATGTCGTAATTCTGGATAGTTGATGTTATGCCTTCTGCAACAGCATTCCGATGCTTATCCTTGGAGGGAATGATTGAGTGCTTCCTGAGATCAGCTACAGTAAACCAAACAATCAATCATCTGACCAAGCAAGTTCTTTCTCTTTTAATTGCTTTTGTCACGATCTGATGCATTGTAGCTTTCATGGAGAATTGATCTTCATATCGTCAACATCCAGACTCTTTTTTGTTTGTTTTTTTAATTGCTTTAGAAATTTAACAGAATTTTCTGTATTTTCAGGCAGTGTAAGAATGCACTGGCAGTGGGACTGGTGCTTAGTCTCTATAAGAGGTGGTGCTGTATGGATTGCAAAACCGTAGGGATGGCGCAGATTATGTGTATTTTCTGAAACTACTTCATAAGTGCTTTGTTTACTAATCAATGTCTACATGATACGTTTGGGTTGAATGAATTCTCAATTCTGTGTAGTAATGATACATAAGCAGTATGAATTTGGTGTTATACCGGTATCTATGCTCTGTTTCTTTTTTCTTGTGAGGTTATCCAGTTGTATGTGGTTCTGCTTTCTTTGGTATAACCATGGGCAGCCTTAAATTTAAGCTTTCCAATTACTACGTGACTGCAATTGGATTGCCAAACTTGGTACAGTTCACGGTGTCCAAGGACAGTTGTCCGTGTAACAGTTCAAATCCATTCATCAGTCCATCTTTGAAACTCTGTCGTCCATATTTTTGCAAACCGTGTACTCCTAATTTGAAACTGCTTCTAGTTTTAGGACTCCTGGCTTAGGTTATAACTTGAACAAATGCATCTATGGAGCTGACGGCTGCCATAAACCTCGCACTCTACCATCACTACCTCTTAAACAAGAATGCTTAGTGCTCTTTAGGACTGGTTCAATGTTGCTGTGCGGGCCTCTGATGCTAGTATCAATGTGTGGCCCAACATTCATCCAGTTTGGGCTTTAATATGACACATGTCGCTATCGGTGTAAGAAGCGGTACTGGAAATGGATGGTCGCAGAGAGTAAGGGGACCACAACACGGGCCTGGCGCGTCATCAGAATCTGTGTCGTTTTTGGAAGCGACTTTGTTTGGGGTGAAAGGACAAGAACGACAACACGAGAGGGGCCGTAATAACCAGAGAGATAAAGCCTGGTTTGGTAGGCCCGTAACTTGTACCCTAAGCCGTCCCCTCAATTTTGCCTTTCTCGTCCCAACCAGTCGTGCACCTTCATTTATTTTTTCTTTTGAGGGCTTGTGCCTATACGGTAATCAAATTTCAAAAAGTGGCACATATAGTACATTACACTCCAAGAAATAACTCACAGTTAAGTTATCTATCAGAGGTCATGATATGAATATTACGTATGTTGAAGTCTCGACTTCGAGTTTGTGGTGTGATTTTACTTTGCATTGCCAACTAGTTAGAATAATTGATAGTCTGTTCATTTATTTAAATAATCAAAATCTCACGATATATATATTTTGCGAGTTATTTAATAAAAATTGAAAGAAAAAAAATATTCAAATGATCAAACAAACCTTTCAATCATCTACATGTTTTGTTATCCACACCTCGCAAGGACACTCAGTGGTTAGGGGTGGCCATACGAAACCGAAAACCGAAAAAAACCGAACCGAAACCGAACCGAAAACCGAAAAAAACCGAACCGAAGACAAACCGAACCGAAAAACAAAAACCGGACCGAACCGGGTATGTATGGTCAGGTTTGCGGTTTGGGGTCCGTAGAAACCGGACCGGACCGAAAAACCGGAAAAAAAATAAATAAATAAGTATATAAATAAACTCATAATTAAAAGGACTTTAATTATGTAGTAGGAAGGAAAAAGACTTTAATTATGGAAGAAAATTTATCAAAAATCTCGTAATATAAGATTTTTTAGGAATGGTGAAATAGGACTATGGTTAAAAAATCACGTAATTCGGATAACGTCTCGGTGTCGATAGTAGCGGTCAACCCTATTTACTGTTTTTATTCCCTATGGGGAGCCATATCGTCGGAAGGTAAATGTCCCAAAATTTTTATATGGACGGTTGCGTCTCATCTACGTGAGTGTTTTTCGTGTAGAAGGTTTGACAAAAATATGTAATATAGAGGTAGATATGAGCGTTTCCGTGTGATAACTAACGACGTATTAGGGTTGACTGTTTCGATCGATCCCTTAACTTTGTCGGATCTAGTTGAATTTTTTACCACATAGATATTTCATCATAATAATCATATCTGACGGTCGAATTTTAATTTTTGACTTTTAGTCATCGGAATCACAGTATGCATACTAATGTTGTATAACTTGTTTATTAAGTTTTAAGCAAATGCACAACTTTATGAACCAACTCTACATAGAAGCAAAATTATCAAAAAACTCGTGAAATAAGATATGTTCAGAATGATGAAATACAGCTCTTTTTAAAAAATCACGTAATTCGGGTAACGTCTCGGTGCCGATTATAGCGGTCAACCCTATTTACCTTTATTATTCCCTAGGGGGAGCCCTATCGTCGGAAGGTAAATGTCCCAAATTTTTTATATGGGCGGTTGCGTCTCATCTACGTGAGTGTTTTTCGTGTACAAGGTTTGACAAAAATACGTAATATAGAGGTAGATATGAGTGTTTTCGTGTGATAAGTGACGATGGATCAAGGTTGACCGTTTCGATCGAGCCCTTAACTTTGTCGGATCCAGTTGAATTTTTTTCCACATACATATTTCTTCATAATGATCATATCTGACGGTCGAATTTTAATTTTTTACTTTTAGTCATCGGAATCACAATATGCATACTAATGTTGTATAACTTGTTTATTAGGTTTTAAGCAAATGCACAACTTTATGAACCAACTCTACATAGAAGCAAAATTATCAAAAAACTCGTGAAATAAGATGTGTTCGGAATGATGAAATACAGCTCTGGTTAAAAAATCACGTAATTCGGGTAACGTCTCGGTGCCGATTATAGCGGTCAACCCTATTTACCTTTATTATTCCCTAGGGGGAGCCCTATCGTCGGAAGGTAAATGTCCCAAAATTTTTATATGGGCGGTTGCGTCTCATCTACGTGAGTGTTTTTCGTGTACAAGGTTTGACAAAAATACGTAATATAGAGGTAGATATGAGCGTTTCCGTGTGATAAGTGACGATGGATCAGGGTTGACCGTTTCGATCGAGCCCTTAACTTTGTCGGATCCAGTTGAATTTTTTTCCACATACATATTTCTTCATAATGATCATATCTGACGGTCGAATTTTAATTTTTTACTATTAGTCATCGGAATCACAATATGCATACTAATGTTGTATAACTTGTTTATTAGGTTTTAAGCAAATGCACAACTTTATGAACCAACTCTACATAGAAGCAAAATTATCAAAAAACTCGTGAAATAAGATGTGTTCGGAATGATGAAATACAGCTCTGGTTAAAAAATCACGTAATTCGGGTAACGTCTCGGTGCCGATTGTAGCGGTCAACCCTATTTACCTTTATTATTCCCTAGGGGGAGCCCTATCGTCGGAAGGTAAATGTCCCAAAATGTTTATATGGGCGGTTGCGTCTTATCTACATGAGTGTTTTTCGTGTACAAGGTTTGACAAAAATACGTAATATAGAGGTAGATATGAGCGTTTCCGTGTGATAAGTGACGATGGATCAGGGTTGACCGTTTCGATCGAGCCCTTAACTTTGTCGGATCCAGTTGAATTTTTTTCCACGTACATATTTCTTCATAATGATCATATCTGACGGTCGAATTTTAATTTTTTACTATTAGTCATCGGAATCACAATATGCATACTAATGTTGTATAACTTGTTTATTAGGTTTTAAGCAAATGCACAACTTTATGAACCAACTCTACATAGAAGCAAAATTATCAAAAAACTCGTGAAATAAGATGAGTTCGGAATGATGAAATACAGCTCTGGTTAAAAAATCACGTAATTCGGGTAACGTCTCGGTGCCGATTGTAGCGGTCAACCCTATTTACCTTTATTATTCCCTAGGGGGAGCCCTATCGTCGGAAGGTAAATGTCCCAAAAATTTTATATGGGCGGTTGCGTCTCATCTACGTGAGTGTTTTTCATGTACAAGGTTTGACAAAAATACGTAATATAGAGGTAGATATGAGTGTTTCCGTGTGATAAGTGACGATGGATCAGGGTTGACCGTTTCGATCGAGCCCTTAACTTTGTCGGATCCAGTTGAATTTTTTCCCACATACATATTTCTTCATAATGATCATATCTGACGGTCGAATTTTAATTTTTTACTTTTAGTCATCGGAATCACAATATGCATACTAATGTTGTATAACTTGTTTATTAGGTTTTAAGCAAATGCACAACTTTATGAACCAACTCTACATAGAAGCAAAATTATCAAAAAACTCGTGAAATAAGATATGTTCAGAATGATGAAATACAGCTCTGGTTAAAAAATCACGTAATTCGGGTAACGTCTCGGTGCCGATTGTAGCGGTCAACCTTATTTACCTTTATTATTCCCTAGGGGGAGCCCTATCGTCGGAAGGTAAATGTCTCAAAAATTTTATATGGGCGGTTGCGTCTCATCTACGTGAGTGTTTTTCGTGTAGAAGTTTTGACAAAAATACGTAATATAGAGGTAGATATGAGTGTTTCCGTGTGATAAGTGACGATGGATCAGGGTTGACCGTTTCGATCGAGCCCTTAACTTTGTCGGATCCAGTTGAATTTTTTCCCACATACATATTTCTTCATAATGATCATATCTGACGGTCGAATTTTAATTTTTTACTATTAGTCATCGGAATCACAATATGCATACTAATGTTGTATAACTTGTTTATTAGGTTTTAAGCAAATGCACAACTTTATGAACCAACTCTACATAGAAGCAAAATTATCAAAAAACTCGTGAAATAAGATGTGTTCGGAATGATGAAATACAGCTCTGGTTAAAAAATCACGTAATTCGGGTAACGTCTCGGTGCCGATTGTAGCGGTCTACCCTATTTACCTTTATTATTCCCTAGGGGGAGCTCTATCGTCGGAAGGTAAATGTCTCAAAAATTTTATATGGGCGGTTGCGTCTCATCTACGTGAGTGTTTTTCGTGTAGAAGTTTTGACAAAAATACGTAATATAGAGGTAGATATGAGTGTTTCCGTGTGATAAGTGACGATGGATCAGGGTTGACCGTTTCGATCGAGCCCTTAACTTTGTCGGATCTATTTGAATTTTTTCCCACATACATATTTCTTCATAATGATCATATCTGATGGTCGAATTTTAATTTTTTACTTTTAGTCATCGGAATCACAATATGCATACTAATGTTGTATAACTTGTTTATTAGGTTATAAATAAATGTGCAACTTTGTGAACTATAACCATTTTTCACTATAATGATAATAAGATGAAAAATTATAAATTTGGAAAAAAAAACCGAAAAACCGAACCGAACCGCACCGAACCGTAGGTGTGGTTTGGTTTGCGGTTTGGCCTCTTGAATAGTAAAAAACCGAACCGAACAGAACCGAAATATAACATTGGTTTGGTTCGCGGTTTGGGGTATAAACCGAACCGAAGTGGACCGGAGCCAGCCCTATCAGTGGTGGCTTCTTCAAAGCAATTAGGTATTTTAGACGCCTTATGGGTCGAAGCTACTGTCATCCAGGTTGGGATTTGTCGATGAGCTGTAGCTTGGTTGGTTAATGTGTTTAACTAATAATTTTGATGTCACAAGTTCAACTGTCATGTATATATATAATGTGTGAGTTATTAATATTTTTTAAAACAAAAAACAAGATTAAAATCTGATTTACTACATAAGTTGTCGCATATCTAAGTTGAAGGGTATTATAATTGATAACATGAACAACAAAATCAATGTGCCTTGGAAGCTGTTCACTACATATGTAGGCTTTATTATTGGTTATAACTTATATAATTATATAAGTTCATGATATTTGAGTTTTGGCTAGCCACTTTACTCATATCTGGAGAGATGAAAACTTTGTCACGAAACGTCAGCCAACCTCAGCCTCCATGTCCGAACTGTCAGTTGGATGGATACACCACCTTCTTCCGCTCAAAAAGCCTTTCGTTTTGACTAGCTCTCATGACTCGTGATGTTCTAGAGGTTTTTCTTTCTAATTTATTTTTTTATCAAAAAAAAAAGAAAAACAAACATTTCAATCTGAATTATCGCTGGTTTTCTTTTAATAAGCATTTAAATCAAACTCAATTAAGAACCAACAAATTGTGCTACAATAGGTGGTGTGATTATGACATGGAGGAGCACACGAATTGCTTCAAACAACGGTCGAAAACAGCAATGGCAGGTTGCTCGTAGTTTTATCTTTTAAAGTTGGCTACTATTAGTAATGGCAAGAATTGAAGTAGACAGAATATCAAAACTATAGTTCATATCCAAACAATGAATATGGCACATTAGAATTAGCAAGAATAAAATCCTATTTTCCAAAACGTGTAAACATAAGTTGATGTCAATGCATCCCATCAAAACGGAAGGAAAGAAAATCCCCACAAGGTCGTATTTTTTAATATGAAGGAAGCGAAAGCCATCAAATTACTCACCTGGTCATCAAACCTAACCCATTGGTCCTGAGAAGGGAAGAACAGCATTAACAAAGTTTGTTGTTTGAAATCAGATATAGCCAAAAATAAAACATCAGAGAGAAAATAAACTTGTCTACTAACCTTTGATATCTTTCTTTGTTAGTAGGCACTTGGTTTGGATATTCTGCTAACTTGTGATTTTGCTCCATCAGTGTATCAATTGTTTCACATGCTAGCAAGTAAGTCTCTACAAGTAAATCAACCACATACTTCCTCTAAGATAGGCCAATGTGTTCATTTGATCTAACCAACTCAATCCCCAAGAAGTATTTCAGTCCGCCAAGATCTTTCATCTCAAAAGCAGATGAAAGATGTTCTTGGAGTTTCTTCACTTCTTCTGGGTCATTACATGTCACAATCATATCATCAATATAAATGATAAGTGTTGTAAGTTTATCTTTTCTTCGCTTCAGAAACAGTGTATGGTTAGAGCTGCTTTGTTTATAATCAAACAGTTTCATAGATTAACTAAATCATCCAAAGCACACCCTGGAGGACTGCTTTAATCCATACAATAACTTCTTCAACTTTCACACCATTCCTATTTGTGAAGGTAAAGAGTAGCTTGGAGGTAGATCCATGTAGATTTCTTCCTTCAAGTCTCCATGTAAGAAAACATTCTTTACATCAAACTGCTTCAGAGGCCAATCTAGGTTAGCCGCTAATGACAATAGAACTCGAACAATATTCATCTTGACTACTGGTGCAAAGGTCTCTTGATAGTCAATACCATATGTCTGAGTATAACCTTTTGCAACTAATTTGGTTTTGTATCTATCTAGTGTACCATCAACATCATACTTCAATGTATAAATCCATCTGCACCCAACTGTTCTCTTCCCTATGAGTATTGGCACTAGTTCCCATGTGTGATTCTTTTGCAAGACTTCAATTTCATCCTCCATAGCTTTAGTCCACTTAAGATCAGCTAGAGCTTCCTACACTTTAGTTGGAATGACAATAGCAGATAAATGAAATACAAAGGACGCATATGACTTGGATAACGGGGGAACATGTAATTACTTATGGGATATTTGGTCCTGTCTTTAGGATCTGGTTCATATTGAGCCTTTGGTTGACCTCAATTTTTTTGGAACGGTAACTTATGAATCTTTGTGATGTTACTTGGTTCTGTTTCAAGGCTAAGCTCAGAATAATCATGAGATTCAAGTAAAAGGTTATTAGTTACCTCTAGATCATCCACAGTGAGCATTGGTGTTGATGGGGTAGTAGAAGGGGAAGAAGTATCTATCTCTGCTGATTTTGGAGTTGGCAACTGATTACCATTTGCATTGGGTATAGGTTATGTTTCTGATGCTAGTAACTGGTTACTCCTTTTAGTAGCTTCATGCTCAATTCCTCTCACTCTAGTATTCCCATCATCCATTGAAACCACAGACTCAATCAAACACTCCCCTTAAAGATTGCTCTTACTCAACATGACTCTCTCCTTGAAGAGGAGTCATTGGGGAAAAATATAGATCATGTTCACAAAACGTAACATCCATTGAATCATATAAACGTTAAGTAGCGGGGTTTTAACACCGATATCATATTTGAGAGGAAGCATAACCAATGAAGACACACCTTTCAGCACAAACATCCAACTTAGTTATCTTGTTTCAATGGATATGTACATAAGCTACACAATCAAAAATTTTTGGATCAAGAGCATGGATAGGGGGTAAAGGCATAAAACTTTCAAGAAACTTAGTTCTCTTGTTTCAATGGATATGTGCATAAGCTAATCAATCAAAAAAAATTGGATCAAGAGCATGGATTGGGGGTAAAGGCATATAACTTTCAAGAGCTTGAATTGACGTGTTTGGCAGTGGGAAATTTTTCTTTGATGTGGACTGAAGGGCTTGTGTAGGAAGTCTATTTATGAGGTAGGCAGTGGTTAAGATAGCATCTTCCCAAAATATTTAGGCATATGAGCTCCGATCAACATGGAGTGAGCAACATCAAGAATGTGACGGTTCATTCGTTCCGCCACACTATTTTTTTAGGGGTTTGAATACATGTGGTCTGGTGAATAATGCCATGGGTAGTGAGATATTGGTGGAAAAGGTGGTTCACATACTCTCCACCATTATCTGTATGAAGTACTTTAATGAGCTTTTCGAATTGAGTTTGGATCATGACATAAAAAGTCTGAACTACTTGAAAAACATCACTTCATGTTTCGTAGAAAGTATATGCATGCCAGCTCATTTGGGTGAAATCATCAACTAAGACAACAAACGATTTCATTCCATAAATCATTGGTGGACAAGGCCCTCAAACATCAGAGTGAATCAGATCAAAAGGAAAAATACTTTTATTCGTGCTCACATGATAGCTCACACAATGACTCTTGCCTAAAATACAAATGTTGCATTTGAAGTCTGATGGTTTATTATGCTGAAATAACAAAGGGAATAGGGTTTGGAGATAACCAAATGATGGATGTCTCAATCTCTTATGCCATAACCAGATTTGTTCTTCATCGATGGATATTTTTTTCCTAAAGCTGATGCATTTCACTTGTACGAAGATTACCTGTAGTTGTTATCTCCATGTAGTATAATCCCCCATTCTCAATACCCAGTACAATGATTTTCCCTGTTCGAACGTCCTGAAATATACAACATCAAGGGTAAAGAATTACACAACAATAAAATTATTAGTTAATCTGTTTGATAAACAATAGATTATGAGACAAGGAAGGTGCAAGTAAATAGTGTCAAGGGAAATAGAATCTTTAAGGGTTACAGACCCAACATCACTAGTGGTAGGAATCACCATTGACATTCGTTATTCCAGACCGACGAACTGAGGTTAAATGATGAATATTGCTAAAGTTAGTAGTCATATGATCAGTTGCACCCGAATCAATTATCCATATATCTTTTCAACTAAAGGCATAGTTACTTAAGAGCGAAGAGATATGTGTACCTAATGTGGTCATGCAGGCAAAAGTGGAGTTACCAAAGTGATTATAATGAGTAGGTTCCTTAGAAGTTGTATTTGAATTAGAATCTGATGAAGTAATTTGGAGAGAGGCTTGAGGTTTTCCCTTAGGCCGACATCTTTCTGAGTTCATATTTCCAGGGGTCTGGAATGTTTTTGCTCTCTCTCACACTTCTTTTCCTTGTGCTTCCTTGCGATTGGAAAGGTGAACATCCCACCAGTCTGGAAAACCAATTAAGTAGAAACAAGTTTCTACCATATGACAAGGTGATTTGCAATGAATGCATTTCATGGGTCCTTGAGACGATGATTTCATTGGAGGTGTAGATGAAGAAGGCTGGGAACTACGAACATGTGGTGATCGATATTAAGCAATCATGACTAATCCTTCATGCTTTGTGTCAGACATATTTTTGGAGTCTATTATGCTCCACACTGATTTGATGTTTAGGATTCTACCCTGGAATAAAAAGAAGTAGACACGGTGTTTGGTGAACCTATTAGCCGTGTAGGTAATAGAATCTACATCCTTAAGCCTGAGAGGATCTATTATGTAAAGCTCTTGCTATATTTTCTTCATACTTCTGTAGTAGCCATGAAGAGGAGCTCTATTCTGTTTAGTGGAAACCGAAGTTATTTGCGGCTCATAGTTTCATGTATCATCTTGAGCTATTGAAAAAGTAGTTTTAAAAGCATCTCAAATTTCTTTAGTTGTCTCCAAGCCTTCATAATTTTCTCTGACCTCCTTGTGTATGGAGCTTAGAAGCCATCCTTAAACAAGACTGTCTTCTTCAACCCAAACTTCGTAACCCTCTTCATCATCTTTTTCGGATGGTTCTTTCTTTGATAACCAAGTTTACCTCAGCCAGTTATGTTTAACTTGCATGTTTAGACTAAGAAATAAAATTGGTGCTATCCAATTTTTTTTGGAACAATAGGGTCATTATCATTGAAGAACGATCGTTCTTTATGTTGAGAGGAAGATTCATAGTTTATTGCTGATGTTTGAGATAAAATGATCGGTACTTCATCGAGAACCATATTGCATGACTTAATTTATTGAGCAAAGAGAAGAGAAAGATTATCCTTGTGTTAGATAACGTGCAACCCTTTCGGTAACTCCTTTTAATAAGGCCACGTAAGGAGAGTTAAAATTCCAGTGGAGCAATGCTTACTTTTAATCTTTCTCTTATTCGATCATTGCCTTAGACATCGCATTAATCGGATAAGCTTAGTTGGGTTGAACGAGTAAACTCGACGGTACAAAGATAAAATTTCTAATATAATTTACAACTTTTTTTTATTTTGTTTTTGTTTTTTTAGAATTGCGACCACCAAAAAGGCTAAGTTACTAGGCTTGGACATGGGTGAGATTAGCTTGCCCCAAATCTTTTAAATATAGATTAGTTTCTGCTTTGAAAAAAAATGATAGACTCCATCTGTACCAAGATGTCGATTGCAGTATAGGATGGCGCGAGGTCAGGAGTGACGGCATGGCGGTCTGAGGTGACGGTGTGGCGTTGATCTGAAGGACTTAGGTCTGAGATGGAGCTGCAATCTGAGAGCAACGCCGAGTCAGTATGGGGTCGAAGAAGCTGCGTTCTGTTCTGAGACTTGACATCGTCGAAAGGTGATTCTCGTCGGCGACTGAAAAAACAAAGGCTATTACAGTAAAATAGAAAAGAAAAAAAGAAAAATATTAATATAACGTCAGGAGAGAATGTGGGATAGCACAAACTCAACTGCTCGCCCAATTAGAACAACGTGAGGAGTTATCGACCGGGGAGATGGGAGTTACCATGATGTGCTAACTACAAAAGGGAGGAGATAAATCATCATCAACCCAGAAGAACACCAACTTCATCTCGGATGTTTCTGAAGCTTGGCGTTGGTAACCCAAACAACGAAGCCAGAACATGCATTTGCATTTAGGTACTAAATTGATCTATTTAATTGTGCAAATTCAATATTTACATCAAACTCTACTGTATTCCATCTGATATTGATGAGGAGTTGGGTGACTTTCATATGCAGATTGTTTTTATGTGGGAAAGCTTTTGGTTTTGGAGTTTAAATTTAGAATGAGGTTTTGAATGAAGAACAAAGGCAATTGAACAGACGATTTATGGAATAGATTCTCAACCAAAAGAGGTTTGATATCTAAGGTTCAATACTGGACGTAAGAAAGCAAATATATGGCAGGATATTCAACTCATAACTACTACACATTAAATTGGATGAGTGGTGATTTTGTGCAAATATGCACGGGTAAATGCTAGTATATAATTACACATGTAGTAAAATAATTAGGTGGGAATTTCTCTATGGGCTACAGCCCAGAGATGCTTCAACAAAGATCCGTCCCTGTATAGAGGAAGAAGCAATGTTCTTCGCTTGGTATCCCTGGCAGCAGAATGTGGGTATGGGTATCGGTCGCATAATTGCTCTGATACCATGTCAGAAATAAGTTTATGATATAATTCTCAGGGTGATATTTTTTCTCCAATTGGATTATATTTATAGTAGTACAGATTGATCTATAGCTAAGTATGAATATGAAATACAATAGTAGAGCTATCTATGAAATATAGATACAAATGTCATGCAATATGGCTGCATTAACTCCACAATTGATCTTTGTCAATTGTTGGAGCAGTAGTCTAGATTTACAGCTTGAATGGAGTAGCTCACTTAACAAGTTTTGCTTTACGTTATTTGTATGCACTTTGTCTACACTTTGTTCCTACCAATTAATCGAAATTAATAAGCATTTCATTGCCAAAAAGAAATTTGATGGAGGGAGTGAAGGCTAGGAGAGATCAAGGTAAGCGATTGCTATCACTATACCCTACCCTTTTGGTAGAATGGTGGTATCTTTCGAACGAAATGTTTTCATTTGCATGTTTTTTTGTTGCCAAATGACATCCTTTATATCTACAAACAGTAAGGATTTGACAAGTTAAGGCCTAACCCTAAAACAATATCCTAAACCTTACCTTACTTATGTTGTTACGTACCGTGAAGGTTATCACTTGCACGACTCATCGATAGGGTGAGAGAAAAAAAACGTTAGCCTCTTGGTGTCTTGGACATAATCATATCCGTTAGATCGAAGTGGACAAACTCGAGAAAACAAGAGCATGGTGGTGGCAACTTGCAATAAGTAGCAATGACAAACCCTGAAGTGAGGGGTCACAAATCATAGAGGCATGCGAAGGTCGAAATCAGAAACAGACAGTTGAGCCCCAATACTCACTCATATTCAATGTGTTATTGATGACGCACTTGTCCCCTTTTATTTTTTATTTTTTATTTTTTGCCATCTTTCCCGTTACTTGGATCTCTCAAAACTCTTCCAGATTCCAAGTGGGATTCAAAGCAGCAGCAGAACCAGCTGACACTTGCTTAACGTAGTCGTGAAGTCAAGTAATCCCTAGGCGTTGGTCGTCCCAGCAGATCATATATCGATCTCATGGTCCGCGAGGTAGAGATATACAGTGAAGACTTTCCCAGTACGACATGCATTGATGCATGGGCGAGCAAGCAAATCAAACTTATCAAAGACACCAAATACAGAAATAATGAAGTCTGCAGTGAGTGAATGAACGAATGGGAATGGATGAATCCAATGTGTGTTTGATTAAGGGTTTTTTGGGTCGAAACCATGCCATGTATGGTGGTGTGGTGGAGTGGAAAGTGGGTTCTGAAAACAAAGTGACGACACAAACAATGCTTTGGGAATGGTTTTTGTCTCCCATTTTGCTCGATCTCTTTCTCTAGCTAGCTTCTTTGACAGCTCGTTATTTGACTATTAGGGTTCTTGCCCTAACTTGGTACTTTGAATACCTTGAGAATTTTGAATGAGAGCTGAACTCTAATATGTTTAAACAAAGGGAAATGAATTATCATCAAGATAGATAGCACCTGGTGCTTACTTAACTAGTTCACAATCTACTATTCTTGTTTTTTTCTTTTTTATAAATGGAAAACTATATATAAGGTTCTCAAAGATCGATCTCACTCTTGTTGAGTAAACTCTCACATCACATGATGCAAGCAATTAAGGATCGGGGCCATCAAGGACGCTTGTGTCTCGAGCTGTGTTTTCTGTCGGTGCCAATAAAGAAGCACCATTTCATTAGAAATCATATGCTTCCTGCATATTTTTACTTAGCAATACCAGAAATAAATGAATCGAAAGTATTTTCTTAGTCCGATCAAAGGATGTATTTAGCTAGCTAGTTTTACCAGACTTGCAAGTTAGAAAGAAATCAAAATACAATTTTAGCAATATATATATGAAAATATAGAATAATGGTAGGTAAGTCATATTTTAGGAGATCATATAGAGCTCATTTTATGTGGTGATTGACTGGTTTCGTCGTACCTTAATTTTTTTTTCTCTTAATATGAAAATTCCTTTTTATTTTTTCTTTTATTGATTTTCTGTTACAAACCCTAATTTGTTTGTTCTTTCTGCTTCTTCGATCACGTCGTTCTTCTCCTCTCAAATATCCTCTCAAGCCTCAACTATTTCACCCACTCTTCGATTAACAATACCATCTCTCCATGCATGAACCTCTCGCTAACACTACTACAAAGATAGCCTTTAATGGCAATTGATTAATTGCGTTTTATGCAAAACGTTATCAAAAATCAATTTCGTGGTATTTATTTACTAAAATTTCATTAATTTTTGGTTATTACTAAATATATATATATATATATATATATTATGTTTGCGGCATTTTCGAAATGCTATTAAAATTTAATATTGTTAACGGCGTTTTACAAACGTCATGGAATTTTAGAAGGCATTCTTTAATGGTGTTTCGAAACTGTTAAAAAAATGGTGTTTCGAAACGCCATCAAAGTTAAGGGTTACCTTAACGTTCAGTACTTGCCTTGGCGTTTTAAACGAAAAAGTCATTGTCATGCCCAAATTTTTTCAATATATCACTATTTTTTCGACTTTGGTGCGCCAAAACCCAATTTTTTTGACATTGGTCTTTGAGACACAACCAAAACCAATTTCTTTCATTTCCCCCATTTCGATTCATTTCTCTCTCTCAACTCCCCATTTTAGTTCCTCTCTCTCTCTCTCACCCAACTATCTTCCCTTTTTCACCGATTTCCTCCACCTTCTCCGATTTCCTTTGCATTCTCCCTAGTTTCGACAATTGCGGGTTACCATCTTCTTATTTAGTTCTTCTCAAGGTACAATACATCAACTCTAGGGTTCTTAATGATAAAGCACAGTTGTCAACAGAAAAGGCGGGAAACCAGTCGCCAACAGAAAAGGCGGGAAACCAGTCGCAGCTCTCCTAGTGTGATTAGGAAACCAAGAACTCCTTCCAATTCTGCAATTCTCGTTCGATAATTCCTTCTAACCACTTAGATAAGTGTTAATCTCAATAGGTTATCTTGTAACAACTGAATGTATATCTTGTAATCGGATACTCATATAAATGGGAACGAACCCAGGAGAACAGGGTAAGCTGTTCAGTTCAATCCTTTCTTCTTCTTAGTTCATAGTTTCTTCATGGTATACAGAGCTTAGACGTTCAACGACTTTTTTTCGATCCTCTCTCAATCTCATCATGTCTTCCGAAATTCCCATCCTTGACACCAGCAAAGATCTAATTCCCACCACTGATATCAACAAAAATCCTCCTACACCTTCTGTTTCCTCAAAAATCTCTGAACATGCCATATCCAATTTCCTCTTTATCAAACTTGATAGAACTAACTATCCTCTCTGGCTTGCCCAGATCAAGCCCTTACTCAACAGTCGTAATCTGATGGGATATGTCGATGGAACTATCTCCTGTACTCCTTGCTTTAAGAATGATGCTACAGGCAACCTCACATCTGAGATAAACCCAGCCTACGAAAACTGGATTGCACATGATCAAATGATCCTTGGATGGATAAACAATTCACTGACTCCTTCTGTGTTGGCTACAGTTGCCAGGTCTACCAATTCCTCTTTCACCTGGAATTCACTTGCAAAGCGTTTCGCTTCTCAATCTCAAAATCGAGTTCTTCAACTTAGGGGAGAACTACTGCGTACCATGAGTGGTAACTCAAGTATTGCTGACTTTCTTGATAAAATTAATTCTATTGCAGATAACCTAGCTCTCGCAGGAAGCCTCATGAGTGACAATGATCTGGTGTCTATCATTATGAATAATGTTGGATCACTCTATGAGACCACAGTTAGCTCAGCACAGGCTAGAGATACTCCTATCACTTATGAGTCGCTTGAGGCTCTCCTTCTGTCTGCTGAGATGCGCCTTAAAGATCAACAACAGGCAGCTCTCGACATCTCTTCCATGAACAGAGCATTCCATACTACTCATATTTCCAATCGAGGGCGAGGGCGAGGTCGAGTCTCCTTTCCACATCCTGCTCGCAATCCTCTACATACCTTTGGGGGGAGGGGCCCTTCTTCTACATCCAGAGGGAAAGGTACCTCTGTTCTTGGACCTCATCCTTCCACCAACCTCTTCTCCAACAATCACTCTCGTCCTACATGTCAAATTTGTGGTAGGATTGGACACACTGCCTTGGATTGCTACAATCGAATGAATCTATCTTATCAAGGCCGAGTACCCTCGAAAAATCTAAGCGCCATGGCTGCCTTGGATTGCTACAAATCACTCTCATCTATTCCAACTTCAGCTTCATCGACCTGGTTGCTTGATAGTGGTGCCAACTCTCACATTACATCTGACTATGGGAATCTTCAGTGTCCAAAGGAGTATCAAGGCAGTGATAAAGTGGGTGGGATAGGTAACTCTTCGTCTCTCTCTATTTCACATACTGGTTCAAATGTTTTACACTCTTCAAATCACAAGTTCAAACTCAAAAATATCTTACACTGTCCTTCTGCCTCGATGAATCTACTATCTATTTCTCGGTTTACAAAAGACAATAGCTGTTATCTGCTTATTTATCCTAACTTTTTCCTCATTAAGGACATCCAGACGGGGAAGATCCTCTTTAGAGGACCAAGTGACAAGGGCCTCTACCCTCTGCATCTTCTTCAAGAACATGGTTTCGGTCAGCAGCCTTTAGCTTTCGTAGGTGTCAGAGCGTCGTCCTAAATTTGGCATTCTAGACTTGGTCACACAGCTTCTCGCACATTGTCTCAAGTCTTGTCCAATAAAGCCGTGCCTTTAGCTGGCAGCAGTTCAGTTTCTTTCTGTCATTCCTGTCCTCTAGGAAAAATCACGAAGCTACCATTTGTGGCTTCTGATTCTGTAGCAAATAAGCCATTAGAGTTAGTCCACTCTAATGTGTGGTCTTGTTCAACTCTTTCTATTCAAGGTTTTCAGTATTATGTGCTGTTTGTGGATGATTATTCTCGGTATTCATGGTTGTTTCCAATGAAACACAAAAGTGAAGTTCTTCAATTATTCATCAAATTTCATATTTATGTTGAGAAACAATTTTCCTGTTCTATAAAACAACTTCAAACAGATGAAGGAGGTGAATACATGTCTACTGCATTCAAAACCTACCTTGCTTCCCATGGTATTCATCATCGTCTCTCTTGTCCTGAACATCCCGAATAGAATGGCCTAGCTGAACGCAAACATAGGCACATTGTTGATACAGCGCTTACCCTTCTCATTCATGCTCATATGCCATCATCCTACTGGGTTGAAGCCTGCAATACTGCCACATATATTATCAATCGCCTTCCCTCTCCCATTCTGCAGAGTAAAACTCCCTATCATTATCTTTTTAACAAAGAACCAAATTATTCCTTCCTTAGGACTTTTGGCTGTGCGTGTTTTCCTTACCTAAGACCCTATAATCATACCAAACTTCAATCTCGGTCTAGACAATGTGTCTTCCTTGGCTATTCGCTTAATCATCAAGGGTATAGGTGCCTGGACATCGATACTCAAAGGATCTATCTATCTCGGCATGTTTTGTTTGATGAAACTTCGTTTCCCTTCAGTAAGGCTATTCTCACATCCCCATCAGGTATGTCTCCTTCTTCTTCTTCTTCTTCTTCTTCTTCTACTTTGTACTTCATGTCTGTGCAACATACTTTTCCCACATCTATAACACCAGCAACTCCACAATCTCCATGTCATTCTCTGAGTCCTACACATACACACACTACTTCCCCTATTCCTGCATCTTCTACTACTGCACTTACTAATGTTTCTTCTATCACTCATGATCACACACATTCTCACCACTCATCCATGTCTCATACATCTCTGGACACTGCAAGAGACTCTGGTCAGGTATGTTCTCCTATCAATTCTCATCCTATGCAAACTAGACTCAAAGATGGAATTGTGAGGCCAAATCCCAAATATGCTATGCTTGCTTCTCTAACAAATGATGTTACAGAACCCTCTTGTTATAGCAAAGCTGCCAAGAGCCCTCACTGGTCTCAAGCCATGCAAGAAGAACTCACTGCCTTGGAGAAAAACGACACATGGGATCTTGTTCCGTACTCATCCTCCATGAATGTTCTACCCAACAAGTGGATTTTTAAAATCAAAAGAAAAGCAGATGGTAGCATCGAGCGTTACAAAGCTCGACTGGTGGCCAATGGATTTCATCAACAAGAAGGTCTTGACTTCTCTGAAACATTTAGTCCGGTGGTGAAACACTCCACTATTCGACTTGTTCTTGCTCTTGCCGTGTCCAATGGTTGGCCTGTCAAACAACTAGATGTCAATAATGCCTTCCTGCATGGTCATCTCAGTGAGGACGTCTATATGAAACAACCTACAGGATTTCTGCACTCAGAGTTTCCAAATCATGTGTGCAAATTGAAACGATCTCTATATGGTCTTAAGCAAGCACCACGCGCGTGGTTTCAATGCTTTGCTGATTATTTAGAAAGCTTAGGGTTCCAAGAGTCTCACTCCGATTACTCCATGTTTATCTATGCAAACAATGGCATCTTCATCATCCTGCTCATCTATGTAGATGATATTCTCATCACAGTGAACAACATCACTCATCTTACACAACTCATTACTGAACTTGGGAAAGCCTTCTCTATGAAAGATCTCGGACTCATTCACTATTTTCTTGGAATCGAAGCAACTTATGATGGCTCTTCACTTTATCTTACTCAGAAGAAGTACATCATGGACCTCCTCACTCGCACCAAAATGCTTGAAGCTAATCCATGTGCTACCCCAGCAGCTACCGGCCACAAACTCAGACCACATTCGAGCACTAAACTTGTTGATCCCACTGAATATATGAGTGTGGTTGGAGCTCTTCAGTATCTTACACTGACTAGACCAGACATTTCCTACTCAGTGAACCAAGTTTGCAAATTCATGCACTCTCCCACCACAACTCATTGGATTGCTGTGAAACGAATTCTGCGCTACTTAAAGTTCTCTGTCAATTATGGTCTAAAGTATCAACCCGGTTCTTTGTTTGTTAGTGCCTATTCTGATGCTGATTATGCAGGTGATCCTGATAATCGGCAGTCCACTGGCGGCTACTGTGTGTATCTTGGTCCTAATCTCATTTCGTGGAGCTCTAAAACACATCGCACTGTTTCAAGGTCCAGTGCCGAGGCTGAGTACAGGCAGCTTGCATTCACAGCTGCAGAAATCTCATGGCTTCGATCGATGTTTTGTGACTTGCATTTGTTCATGCGCTCACCTACCATTTGGTGTGATAACATGTCTGCCATTGCTATAGCCTCAAATCCAGTTTTTCATGCCAGAACAAAGCATGTGGAAGTGGATTATCATTATGTCAGGGAAAAGGTAGTACGGAAAGAACTGCAGGTTCAATTTGTATCGACTACAGATCAGGTTGCAGATATCTTTACCAAGGGATTGTCAGCATCTCGGTTCCATTTTCTGGTAAACAAGCTTCCTGTCCTTCCTCGCCCACTCAGCTTGCGGGGGAATGATAAAGCACAGTTGTCAACAGAAAAGGCGGGAAACCAGTCGCCAACAGAAAAGGCGGGAAACCAGTCGCAGCTCTCCTAGTGTCATTAGGAAACCAAGAACTCCTTCCAATTCTGCAATTCTCGTTCGATAATTCTTTGTAACCACTTAGATAAGTGTTAATCTCAATAGGTTATCTTGTAACAACTGAATGTATATCTTGTAATCGAATACTCATATAAATGGGAACGAACCCAGGAGAACAGGGTAAGCTGTTCAGTTCAATCCTTTCTTCTTCTTAGTTCATAGTTTCTTCACTTAATTGGGCTAGCTTGCAACTGTATATATTTGTGAGTTTGAAATTGGGTATTAAATTGGCCTTGTGGTACGATTTAGTAGTTTGAAATGATAATTTGTGGGTTTTGAAATGATACCCACTGTGTATATGCGGAATGATGGATTTGTGAAGGTTCATGATCTTTTGAAGCTCAAGTTAAAGACATTTGCTAATATTCCACTGAGCTCACATAGTGTGGATGAGATTAAGGAGGTTAGTCTCTACTTCTGCTAAACTTAATGATTCGAAGCTAATGTGTTAGTATATGGCATTCATATTCAAAATCTACAAATGTATTTTCCGCTGAAGAACATAGTTTCCTGATGCAACTAGGAAAAGGTGGAAAAGCAATGTTCAGAAGAAGCTAAAGAGCAGATCAATCAAAACAAGATCTAGACCTCAAGAAGGTAAGAAGTATCCTTTGCATATCATGTTTTGAGTAAAGAAAACTTTTTCAGTAATCAATTGGTATTCCTAAAAGATTTTTTAGGAAATAAAATCTGCAGCAAAAACGATTTTGCTGATTATTCGAATTTGTTAATAAATTATTATTCGAATTTATGCTTGTTGATTAAAAGTTCCTGCTTTGGAATTAGTCAGCGATTGTGTAAGGATTTGATTGAGGGAGAGCTTGGCTCCTTATATATATACAACTGCTGTGTTGTTAATGCGTGTGGTTCTTGCAGTCTCTATTCTTCTGTTTTTGTGTTTTCGATAGTAGGATGGTCTGCAAGGTTGTCTGCAAGGATGGTCAGCATTACTCTTTGGATGTTTTTAATTTGGTACTGATGTTCCAATACAATGTTTTATTGTGTTTGTAGTTTTATGTGTTGTTGTACTTGCTGGTGGTGTTGATACCTCTGCATCTGAGACCAAAGAAACGTTTCAGCAGGCCGCTATTTTTGTCGGTGGTGTTTTATTGCATAATACAAAGCAGGTAATTTTGAAACCGAAGTCTTGTGTTGCATATACTGTAGTTATTCCTTCTGGATCTCTCTTACTTCTATTTATATCATTTACTGACTTAGCAGTTTCTTAAATGCACATCTTGTTGTTTTGGGTGAAAATGTTGGAACATGCTTATGTGATGTGATTTGGTTGTGTGTGTGTCTATCTATAGCCACGGTTGTTTTGTTCTTATGTGAAATAAGAAATTGAACTAACAGTAGAGCATCCAACATCGGTTAGATTAATTGTTAATTGTTTGACAATTGAATTTCCAATTCTTATTAGGTAAGGAGATCTGAAATTTGTTTGTCATTTATCATGGATAAAAGCTGGATACCCTTAGATAAAAATAGTGAAGAGTATGGAGAAGGGGTTAAACAATTTAATTTAAATTCCAAGTAGCATGCATGCAAGGAATCCTGAATTTATGGTATGTCCTTGTGCAATATGTCGCTGCCTTACACCACAAACTGATGACGCCAGAGATACATTTGTTGCATTACGGCCTTGATCCTGGTTACGATATTTGGTGTGCACACGGTGAAGATGCTGGTTCATCTTCTAAAAGTTGCTGGTTTGCATATTGTTTTGGTATAGGCTGAGGTACACCAAAATGATTACATTTGCTTCTAAATGATTACATTTGTTACTAGTTTGCATATTGTTTTAGTGTAGGCTGAGGTACAAAGAAAATTGATGAGAATGTACCTACTAATGATAGGGAGGATATTTTGACTCAAGTCCTTGGTAATGAAGCACCTTCGTCATATTAGAGGTTTTGGAGCAGGGGTTACAAAAACAAAGTGATATGCTCAATCAGTTGCGTAGCCAGACATCTCACTTAGAATAGTCAAATTTGATTAATGAAAAAATTAAATTATCATCGGTCACTCTTTAACAACAACACAATTTTGTTTAAAAAATGATGCGAACTTAATTTCAAAAATATTCTTTATGCCAATTCGTAAATAAACATGCACTCTTGAAAAGATAATTAATTCATTTCGAATAAACTTTGGATTTTCAGAATTTCATGCACGATAAGTATTGAAAAAAATGTTATTTTTTAGTGGCAAACATCAATGTGTTGTTTCAATTTAGCTTATTTATAAATAAAAAAACTGTAAATGAAATTTAAAACATTAAATTACATATTAGTAGGGATTAGTACGGTAAGAAATTCTTGCCATGGTTTGTATTAATTGGATTAAGTGTTTAAATAGTATAATTTTTATTGCATTTCATTATTACTAATTAAGGATTTCTTAAAAAAAACTGAAGAATGATCAATTTATAATTCATTTTTCTAATATCTAATAAAAATTAAGACTAATTAATCTTTTTAAAAATTAAGAGGAGACAATTGACCCTCTAGCTAGCTACACCCCTATGCTCAATCACACACTGACACAAAAGTACAAAAAGTATAGGTTGATATGAAGGTAATAAAAGCGCGTTACAAAACATTGGAGAATGCATTAGCTACTTAACTAGGGCTAAACTTGGTAAGTTTAACCAGAAAACAATTTAAAAAATTTCCTCGGTAAAATGTTGTATTTCAAATCCTAATGAACAAGCAAATATATGTTTAAGATTATATTGAAGACGATGATGCAAATGAGGAGTGTGCACCTCTAATTTTAAAGCTATGTGATTACGTTTATTTTTATTTGCTATTCATATTTTGTTTGAGTGTCATGTCAGGATGCTTATATAGATTCTTTTGATTATATAGAATTGGACCTGATTGTTATATATGGTTTTCATTAAAGATGAATTTGTGGAAATAACCTATTTTTTGTTGTGAGCCTCAATTTGCAAACCTTCATCATCATCTCCTTAATTTCATTCACACATGGTCTTCAACCAAACAACCCAATCAACAAAATGGTGCAACAAAAGCAAACTTTGTCTTTCCAAGCTGACGTCGCCCCACACGTGTACCCTTTATTATAATACCCCATATGTGGGACCCCATGAGTTCTCACGTGCTGGGCCAAGATTACGCAAACTAACTAGTAGTATGACATGTTGAATGTGTTTTTTGTTTAGGAAAGTTTTGAATGAACAATAGTGCATTTAAATTCATTTAAATAGACGGTTTAATTATATTTATGATATTATTTAATTTTTAAATAAAATTAAATATACTTATCAACGGTTGAGATTTTTAATAGTTATTTGGTTCAATTACATTTTGATGCATACAAGAATTTTCGTTTTTGTTTTTGCTCCTCCATGGATCCCATTTTTGACTTTTTTGTTTGACAATTTTTGTTTTCCAACCCCCATATAACCTATTTTCGTCAAAATTGGGACAACTATATTGCTTGTTTATTTTCTGCAGTTTGCTCTTTATAATAAAACCCTGAAAATCTGCTGTCGTGTAACACATTGATTCTGATATAACAAAAACCATGGGAATGGAGATGATGGTGGTGATGAGAATTGGGGTGCTTAGGTCAACTCGGCTTTAAAGATAAACCATTTTGTTATATAAACCCTGATATTGAAGCTAACTGAATAGACCCTTAACCAATAAACTCTGATATTGAAGCTAACTTAATAGACCCTTAACCAACTCTCTCTCCCGTTAGGTCTTGCACGGAACCAACACATTTTTCTTCGAAAAAAAATAGAAAGTTTGATCCTTTCTCGTTGGCAAAGATGACCCTTTTAGGGTACCGGAATTTGGAGCAAAGAAAGAAACAGAAACCCGAAAAAGCAAGCATCTTGGATTCATGATCCCACCAACAAGAAAAACAACTTGATAAGACTAGAAAAGGCTTTTACTTCACTGCAAGTACAGAGTATTTATGGAAAGGAAAAGACACGGGAGCCAGAGAGGAAATTTTTTCCTTCTACTCAAACTCAGTTGAAATGTCTAATGTACATCATCACTCCACTAAAGCTGCCTTTCCTAGAAGACTATAACATTGTCAAAATTAAAAACCAAGAAATGTAGAAAACCTCAAAATGAAACCAAGAGCAACAAAATTGCTGAGGGAATGATGATACTGTAGTTAAGTGTTCTTTCTTCGAGAAAGGAAGATGGACCAAGAAACCGGAATGGTTTGGATTGGAAGCTCATAAATCAGATCAGTGAATGTGCGGCATCTCCCGGAACTTCAGCAAGAGTAAGATGTCAGCATGGAAACAAAGGATATACCAACCAGTGTACAATTTGAATGAAGAGGGTTTTATTCTTTCTTTACATTTCTACATTGTTGCTGCCTGAATCCATTAGAATTGTCAATCTCCGTGCCGTTTTCACAAAGTCACTGCAACTTCAACAATAAACTGATCAACATTTTACCTTATACACCATGATTCAATGATTAAAAGGAACTAATTTGGAAATCCAAATGGAATTGATTCATACCTGAATGGTTCATCTCCAATGTGTTTGACTGCACCAGTAGCATCTCGATAGAGCACATGGTTCAGTGTCTCGGAATTTTCTATGCCAAACATGTCTGCCAGCTTTGTATACAATTCATCATAAGAATAGAACTGTGAAAAGTCAAGAGTGCGGCCGACATCTTCAGATTCCATAAAGACCTTACAGTGACCAGTTTCCAATTTTGCTTCAGCTTCATGCCGAGTGTCCTTGTACCAATGGAAACCTTCACCAGATGATCTTTCTTGTACGCTTTGTTGGTGAAGTGCAGATCCAGAATTATCAGAATGGTTTACCATTTTATCTCCACTTCCATCTGACGAACTATTTCCAGTAGCTACTGGTGAGACAGTATCGCCAGAGGAGCTCAAAGAGATTTGCTGCTCAGTAAGTATTGGTTTACCAAAGAGCATGAGCTGCGGTGGCTTTACATCATCGGGTTTCTTTGTCGACTGTTGAGAATGTGACATAGTTAACAAGCAAGATACATTCTCGCTCATGGTAGGCCTTTGAATCATTGTATTATTGGAGAATTTGGTGGGTGTAGCAACATGATCAAGTGGCGGGAAACCAGCTGGAAATAGACCTGATTGCAGTTTATTGAGGTGGATATCTGATAATGATGGACCGTAATGAGCATGCCTGGCTCCCTGCATGCCAGCAGGAGTTTTGTCGGGCAGACAACCGAAGGGGCTGCTGGTTCCAAGGAGGTGGTGATTGCCGGAAAATGTCGGCATTGGAAGTTGTCCCTCAAATGGGAAATCGGGGTGTTGTGGCAATCTCATCTTCTTCCTTGGTGGTGAGAAGGGTGTCAGATGGATGGCGGGCATGTTTGACACCAATTCTACTAACCACGGGCTAACGCGTTTAACATTCTGAAGTAAATCAGGTTCATCCCAGCTAACCTGTACCATATTAATTCAGATTACTAAAAAGAAATTTTAAGGAGAACAAAAGAACTTAACCATACACAAGTAGTTCTGTAGTGTTCAGTAGCAAGTACTAGTGGTTTTTCTGCAATGACAAACTTTTGCAAAGCACAAATGATCAATGGCAAGCTTTACATAATGATTCATATGACACAAAGAAATCACACAGTTGAAAGCATCAAATAGCAGGAGAAAGGAACTCATATATAGACAGATTAAACTTTAAAACAACAATTAGACATTAATTTTTGTCCTCTAAAGATTACATAGACGAAATCCAGACCTACCAATGAAGAATATGGTTCTCGAAAGGAAATTAAAGATGACTAAAAGAGCTTGGAGCACAGTACCTGGAGAAGCCGCCAAGGTGATTCAGGCCAGCCCATTGAATCAGAAACCTGAACAGAGGATATGGTGCCCATGAACCAACTTATCCTGGAAGAATCTTCAGTTTCAAAGGCCATCTTAAATCTCATTCCAGGACACCAACGGATCTGCAATGCCACCTTCACCAACGAGGCTTTCACACAAAACTCTGGGGTACTTGCTCGAGGGTAGTAAATAACCTCGAAAGGCTGTCCATTTGAAGCAAGTGTTGCAGCTTCCAAAACCGATTCAGGAACAACTTTCCCCTTCCCCATTAGACTTTCATTCGAATTCGAGCCATTAACGTTGCCATTTCTCATCATTTTCCTCTCATCCTCCCTCAAATAGGAAGAGAACCCTCCATATGGCATGGCGCAATTCCCACCCGCCGGATTCCACCCAGAAGATGACTCCAGTCCACCCCCAATTCCCCTCTTGGCTCGCCGAATTCCAACACAAAGATCACCATTCTCCGCCCTTAAAAACACAATTGAGTCCCCAGCAACAAGCTTCTTGTGGTTCACAAAAGTACTCCACCCTGTGGTCAATAGATGACGCCTCGGCGTCCCCCTATAAATGTGCCTAAACTTCCAAGTCTCGCCATGAACATCCTTGGCAAGAATTGTCTGCACAGGTGGATCAGCAGAGTAGTCCAATCTAGGAAAAATAGTTTCAGCACAGTACCTCGGCACAGAAAACCCTCCACCATTGTTGGCATCCGACTGAGTCAGCGTCTTTGCAAATGAGGCAGGCTTATCTTTTGAATCAGCCCCATTAATTCCCTCAATTCCATTATCCTCATAGCCAGCCTCACTACAGCTCAAAGGGACCAGTCTAATCTTGGCATAAACCTCATCACTTTCAGGATCAGCCATAAACTTGATAGCCGAGACCCTGCAGAGTATGTAAGGCGGAACCCTCGGGCAGTTCCTGAAATCGACAGGGCCACAAGCGTGTTCGGCATGACCTTGAGGGAAGTAGAACACCTTGGCATTCACCAATGGCATTTGAACCATCCCTCCAGCACAGGCATGCCATAGCTGAGGATCCAAGCACTTCTCCCCCTCCTTCAATTTCTCTTTCGCATCCATAAACGTAATCATCTCCAAACCTCTATAAAAGAATCAAACTTTGCAAATTTTCTTCTGCAGAAATGCTCTCACTAAATGCTGCAGAACACATAAATAACCCAAAATCAGATTTTTTTTTCTTCTTTAATTTACTTTTTTGGAACACACACGCAACCAAAGACATAAACTCAAAATCAATGAAGTGGCATTCGATCACTTTCTTACCTTATACAGCATACATGAGTTAACTTTCCTGCCACGCTTTTACTCCAAAATCTTGAGACTTGTTGGACTCCTGGACTTCAAATCCATACTTCCTTAACCGGCAAACAAATTATCAGAATCTCACAACCCTCGGTTTCATACTTCCTTGAAACTGAACCAGTCCAAAAGGCCACCAAACTTTTCTTCCAAGCTACAATAGCGCTCCGAAAACCACTCTGCTTTGTTATGAAAACAAAAAAACAAAACCAAAAACAAAGAGAAAACACAATCCACCGACTCTGAGAAAAGCCTCTCAATCAAGATCTACGGCTGAGAACACCCTGAACTCGGAGGCGAGTCGTCCGAAGTTTCCGGCCATAATTCTCCGACGTGAAGAGAAGGGTTTATTCTCCGGGACTCGGACGTTTAGAAAGTAAGAATCTTGGTTCGTCTTGTAGTTGGGTTTGGAAGAATCAAGCAAACACAATCAAGGGAAGTACAGAAGAAGATAAAAAGCCATAGAAGACGCGCAGAGAGAAGAGAGAGGAGAGAAAGCAGAGGAGAGCTTTTGGATCATGCAAGAGTCCAAAGGTTCACTCACCATTAAAACCAAAAAAATTAAATTAAAAATAACCCAAAAGAGAGAAGACGCAGACGTCATCACTGTCACTGTTCTAGCAGTACTTTTACCCTGTGATTGATTGCTTTAATCAAAGTTTTACCTTTTTTAACCTATGGGTAATACAGTCCATTTTTGTTTGAATCTTTTGTAAATACAGACCCATTTTGGTGTCTTGTAATAACATTTTTTAAGGAAGCTTTTGTTAATCATTACCTGATATTTTTGTTGTTATGAACTTATGACTAGACTCGATGTTTTTTGTAAGATCATATTTGACAATTAGATATGTGTTATACGACAAAAAAACAATCAAAATGTGTGTTATATACACGATTGTTAGAATTTTATTTTGTATTTTTTAAATACTAACTAATTGTGTAGTGATAAATTGAGATTGACAACTAAGAATTTATAGTCTTTAGGACGAACTCTTGTCCTTGTCCAGGTCTTTCATGATATATTTGTCCAAATTTTTTTTGACAAAATCCACACTCATTAGTATTTTTGGTTTATTTTGAGCCTTTAATAATCCAAGTAATTCATGTATGTTTTCCGATTACAAGGAAACGAAAAGTAACAAAAGATACTAAGTAGACATAAATTAATTTCTATAAAGCATTACTCAATCTTTATAAATACAAAAGATATATCTTCATTTTATTGATCTTCATATATGTAGACATAAGTAGTAATAACGAACCCAAACCCAAACCAAAAAACCGAACCGGTTCCCTTCTGATTACCATAGCACAAGGAACATAACATTTTACCCTCTATCAAAAGATACTAAACCATTGACGTACAAAATTATTAATTTAGTCCCTTAATTTTTAATTTGTTACCTTTTTCTTCGGATCTGAGGAACTCTGTGTCTTCAGAAGCCAGCAAAACAACAAAGATCTTTAAGAAATCCCCTCCTCTCTTTTTTGATTTGCTCTATATTCTATTAGTACCTCAATAATTATTTAGTTTTTTAATTCTATTCCGTGCGATCAAACAAACACGACCTTAAATATCTTTTAAATTTCCACCGAAAACAAATCTACTGTGCCCAATATGTGCCAGCAATCAAAACTTGACATGTGAAATTCTACTCACCATGACTTAACAACACTCTAATTCTACTAATTTTAATTAATTTTAATCTTCTTTTTTTGTTCGACCTTTGTACTTGTTAAGGAGCTTGTATTCATACCTCCTAAATTAGTATTTGGACCTTTCCTGTTTTTTTTTGTAATTTTCAAAATACTATTTTACCATTGATAAAGAAAAAACTGATAAAATCTTATTATTCCTGTTAGAATATGTCTTGAATCAGTCATCTGGGGGTATCAGCTATTCGGGGATCTCGCTGCCCGGTCAGCAAGTCGGGGTCCAAGGGCGACGCTCCCTGTTTTGGGGGTTCGGGGGCGCAACGTCCACGATACCTGTTATGTTGGGTTATGGTTTTCTGTTAGGCTTAATATATAGGGTTTAGTATATAAACGTCATAAACCTAATTGTATTAAGCATTCGGTGTTTGTTTTTCCTCAAGATAATAAAACTGTTCTCCTCTGGCCGTGGACGTAACTAACACATCGTTAGTGAACCACGTAAATCTGTGTTCTTTCTTACATTCGTTACAACAAACTGGTATCAGAGCAAAGATGTCTGGTTTGAATGTGAAGATCGACAAATTCACGGGGAGGAACAGTTTCAGTTTATGGCAGATCAAGATGCGAGCCTTGTTAAAGCAACAAGAGTTGTGGGCGCCGCTGACGAAGAAGACAGGGGATCCCGAAACCGTTGAGATGACCAGTCTGGAAGATTGCAGGGCCCTAACAGAAGATTCCGCAGAGGCGTTATGGCTTAATGGGTTAATGACTGAGTTTGGGATTTAAGAAGCTGTGGTGAAGAATGGTGTCATCATTTTGATAAGGAATCAAGTGTTTCAAGGAATAAAGCATGTTGATGTTTGTGGTCATTGCAGTGAAGATTGGATCAGCTCAGGGAAGATAACAACTGAAGAAGAAGCACATTTGAGGGAGAATGTTTCAGATTGTTTGACCACGACCATTGCCATAGAAAAGTTCAAGCATTGCTTGGACTTGCTTAGGGTCACAGCTTGCTGAGTTGTGGTGGAGCACCTCCTCACTTGAGGTGCATTGAGGCAAGAAGAGTCTTGCCAAGGTGAAGGTTCTTGGAGGTTTGTTCAGGGTTACTTCAAGAAGATTCAAGATATCCTGAAGGGAGCAGCAATCATTTGGTATCAACTCACCAAGGTGGAGATTGTTGTGTTTTTAGCTCGTTGATATGATTTGGGAGTTAGGATTCAACAGGTAAATCCAAGTCTAGAATGGAAAGAGGACAGCGCTATAGCTTTTCTATTCTAGACTTGGATTTACCTGCTGAATCCTAACTCCCAAATCATATCAACAAGCCAAAAAACACAACAATTCCAGACTTCTTCTCAAGAAATTAACTAAGGAAGAATAAGGAGTTGGAACTGGTTCGATTCGATATTTTCAGATAGTCCAGGAAGACCAGATGTTGGTGGGTGTGGGAAGGTCAACAATGTTAATATTGTTTGCAATCGCAAGAAAAAATGAGTGAGACAAAACCACCCAAACTTTACTAAAGAAGGGGAAGCAAGTTTTAGGCAGAAGACGTAATCATCATCGCTCCACTTCAAAGATACCCAGCAACACTAGCTCAACTGAGATTGAAGAAGAGTAGGTTTACTAGCTATCAGTAAAATCGTTTCGTCTTAATTATCCAATCGAACAATTGAATGGACCAATAGTTAATCAATTGGATGCTTGACGACCCATCATCTTTATTTGATTCTTTTCTTGGTCCACTCACGATACAAAATCACCTGTCAACCGTTGTAATTGTAAGCATGTGTTGCCGGAGAAAATGGAAGCTACAAAGTGAAAAAAAAGGTGTAGGGAAAACTAAATTCGGCAAAATTGAAAATTAGTGGAGGTCTAAATAATCTTTTAAGAGGTAAGAATAGAAACTTCCTTCTTGTTATAACTTAAGAATTCAAAACTCAGAAATGTGTGATTAATTTTTGTTACTTTAAAGAAACTGAAACAAGTACCCGTACTCGGATCCATAAGAACCGATGCATCATACAAGTCATAGACGGCCACACTCATATTTGACTTGGAGAGAGACGAGGTAGAACAAGGCAAATTTTCAAGCTATCTTCGTATGCCAAGCTTGGAGCTCGATTAACACAAATGAGGAGGTTCATTCTTCTTTTTATTTTTCTTTTCAATATTTTTTTGATTGGAAGCTGTTGATTCATTTGATTGGGTTTGTTCAATTGCAAGTTTGTTTGTGCATTGTGGTTTTGGTTAGGTGTAAGATTGGTGGGTTTTGTTGGGTTCGGTGATGGAAATCAAGATCGTGTTTATGGATTTCTCGGTTTCTTTGTTCATCTTCTTTGTTGTTTCCCTTTATTGTTTATTGAGAAACCCAGATTTTTGTTGTTTCTTTTCTGGTTTCAGATGAACAAAATAAAATGCAGGTGATGAATAAACACCCATAATGACGAAGAGGAGAAGAAGGGGCGAAGGAAATGATAGAGATTTTTTTTAAGAATGAATTTTTTTTCTTGAAAACGAAGAATGAATTTATTAAAATTGACATATTGCAACATTGAATAATTGCATTGTTTTTTGTGTCTCCCGTGATATTTTATTTCTCATGAGCGTGTCTCTTTCAGTTTTTAAAGCATCTTCAACAACTTTTTTAAAATTTCTTTAAAATGAAAAATTAAAACACAAAAATTTTAAAAAAATAATTTGTTCCAACTCTGACAGCTTCTTCATGTTGGAGAATTTAACATTTAATAAAACAATAAAATATGTTATTACAATATTAATTATAACAAAAAACAATTGAAATTGTATTTTATCATTAAACAACCAATAAAATATTCTAAATATGTTTGATTCTTATTGGAATTGATGAAGAATTAAATTTTGAGGAAGGATGACTTTGCTACAAATTTAGAGAAATAAAGCTCATTTTTCTTCTTCATCCCCATTTTAGGAAATGCGATGGGGAAACTGTTGGACCACAAAACATATAAAAATTCTCTAAATTTGAGAGATTCAAGAATATGAGAAAGTTGTTGGAGATGTTTTTACTAACCCGGTCACAGCATGTGTAGATCACGCTCCACGGTCAAAGCGAGTAGGCCACTGCTTTGTGTTAATGTGAACTAGCCCTGTACCCTTGTATATGTACTAACTCACAATTCCTATTAAATAGTTATTTCTCTAGTTATAAAATTTACTACCAATTTTTCTCTCCTTAATTATTTTATTTATTTTAATTTTCTATATACCATATTAACCTTTGTTCTTAGTATCTAAAACTAACGTAATATGGGTACAATTTGGCGATTTTATTGAGCTTCTAGCTTTATTATAGTAAAGATAAATGTGTAATTTCACATTTTGAAATGACCATTTGGGGCAAGATTGAATGAACTGTGGATGCAAGTAAACTCTGCTAGATTTCTTTACCATTTCTTTCCAAACTGAAGGCAGTGAATCTTTACTCCCCTACTTGAAAGCCTCTGACATTTAATTTTTACCTAGCACAATAACTTTGGTGCATGAAACTCATGTTTCAATTCAATGTTTATCTTTTTATGGTAATATGCTTCAATTCAATGCTAATGTACAATAGACACAGTGTTAATGTGCAATGGCCAATTGATAAAGTGATAGGGTCAATTCGGTTTTGAAGGGAAGGAGAAACAAAAATCACAATTAGGTTAATTTGATTCGTAGACCTTTTTTTAGTACACTTTCCTTTTTTTAATTGAGAGCACAAGATAAAATAGTACAATACAAGATTCCTATTTAGAATTTAGTACTATTACACTATCGATTCGCTTCTCACTTAGTGAGCCTACACTACTCGAAACCTACAATCTTTGGCTTGGCGACGGTGCCCTTGTGAGGGTGGTGATTGTGATGCAGTGGTTGGAGAGCGGTGGTGGCGCTCGACTTCATCAGTGTTGAGCATGTTGTAACTACGATAGGGGACTTCTCTTCATGGTCGGTCCTGAGCGATGTAAGGCCCGGTGCGAAAATTTTTTATGTCCCTATATATATCATTTTTTATTCAAGAAGAGTACTAATTTCTGTTTTTTGAAAAACAATTTTTTTCTCTAAACCTAGGAGCCGCCGCACCTAGGAGTCACAAATATGAAAATTTATGTCTAGTCAGACGACACGCCTTTATGGCGGCAGCGGTGAACGAGCTACCAAGGACCAAGAGTCCAATGATGTAGAGACCATTTGAAGAGCAGGGAGGGCGTTGTTGGCGTCGCTATCTCAAGTGCTTGCAGGTTTTCTAGGAAATTGGCAGCAATAGTGTGATGGTTAGGAGGCGGGTTTGGGGTGGTTTTGTACCAGGTGGGAGCACAGAGTGATGGGTCAAGCTCGGCGTTCGCCAAAAGGTGACGATGGAGGGATGATCTTGTTGTATGGGTTCGAATTAGATTTGATGGGTTAAATCTGATTTGGACACCGTAACTCTAGTCTGATTAATAGGTGGCGTAGCTAGCTTATTGGAAGTTGGTAGGATCAGCGGTGTTGCCGGTGGCCGGGAGGCAAGGACGATAATGCGGGTTTCAAATCTAGGCATGGGGCATAGATCTTCAAGCTTGGATCAAGTTAGATGATAGTTGGGCGTGAGCTTCAGTCACCAGCTTATTCTATTTTATATTTATGCAATTTACTTTATTTATGCATTATTACATTCTAAGCAGCTTTCTGTCAGCCAATAATTTCATGTCATTATATAGTAGGGAGCGAAGGGCCTTGTGCTGGTCTATGCAATATATGTGTCTTAATTGCTCTAGGTAGGCGACGTGCTTTTTGTTTGGTCAGATGGTCATAACCTCCTTGTGGTATGATGAAACTAAGTGTCGACAAGATAATTATCTACCGGCAACATAGTATGAAAGTTGCATTATTGGATATTAGGATATGTAATCGTGTTACATATCAAGCGATTTTTCCATTATGACACACTGTTGTGACAAAGCAAATAAAGTTGTTATTAGAGCAGCACACTTTGCTAGTACGTGCTTGTTAGAATACATGTACTTTATAGAAATTCTCGATATTATTTCGGGTATTCTAGATGCTTATTATAATAAGGGGTTTAGATTTTACATCCTCCTTAGATTCGACAGTTTCATTAATGAAGGCGTGAGGACAGTCACACCAGCCCATTATTCAAAAGAAAATAAAAAAATTGTGCCCCTTATATATGTTATATGGTTTTTGGGTTTCGAACCCAGCCATGTGCAATTTGGAGATCAAAAATGAAAAATTGGGTATGAAAAACTCATAACAACGTACCGTCGAGTCTTAATAAAATTAGAATTTATGAGAGAGGATGCGAAATGAAAATGAAGAAATGATGGAAAAATTCGAAAGATTGTGAGAAATTTATATAAGAGCAACTAAATTGTTTGATTGTGGAGAAAGTTAATAGTTAAATGACCTCATTTACCGTTGTAAAATTAATGCAACAAGTATATGAATTCAAGAGAAAATAAAGGGAAATATTAAAAAGATTACTCCAAGTTATCAAAAACGAAAGTATTTAAGTAGTTCTTAGAAAATATGAAAACGTCATTTATGAAGATTACATGACACACTATGCATCTTTTTTCATTATGTTACTAATATATTTCTATCTTAATTATATAATACATATAACAAATCAGTTTATTCAAAAAAGGTAAAATATGCTCCTTGATGTGAATTACAAAACATCACTTGAATTATGATGATATTTTTATTTTTATACCTAACTATCAAAAACTTGCATTTTCATACCCGAAGTTTCATTCCGTTAGCATTTTGATACCTTGACCACTAACACCGTTAAATTTTAAGGGCATTTTCATCATTTCATCAAATGTATTATTTTTACATTTACTTTTAACAAAATAATTTTTTTGAGATTATCAAATACAAATAGAACAATTTACTTTAAGAAAAATATTTAAAAACTGTAAAATTAAATATTTATTTTTACAACAATATAGTGATAAAAGTTAGTAGAACTTATGCATGTATATATATAGACTTAAATGTTAAGAAAAATAAAATAAATTAAAACATTACAACTGAATTCATTATAATTAGATAAATTACAAGCCAATAAAAAAAATCAATCACAATCAAGTACTAAAATATCAACGATCCTGAAAATATAAGTGGTAAAAAAAATTTGAATAAATATATTAAGAAAAATTGAATATCTATAGTAATTTTATCAATTTTTGTTAAAAGTTAATATAAAATTGATACATTTGATTAAATGACAAAAATACCCTTGACATTTAACGGTGTTAGTAATCCAAATATTAAAATGCTAACGGAATGAAAGTTTAAGTATGTAAATGTAAATTTTTGATAATTAAGTATGAAAAAAAACATTATAGTTCAGAATTTTTTTTACAATTAATCCTTCCATCTATTATCTTTTAAGTGGAATTAGTCGCTTTGGGTCGCAACACCCATGCCGACCTGATAATGACAAAACGTACAATCTCCATTACACATGTTTGCATTTCAATCCAAACATGACTTTCCTAATGGTAGTTATTGTGTTATAAACTAGGGCCACTATTGTGACCAATGTTGCAAACCAACATAGATAGGGACCTTTTAACCAAAAACATTAGCTCCTGCGTATACCCTACCCACCAACAAGGACAAGATAAAATGAAAACAGTGGTCGGGGGAGCACCAAAACCAAATCCCAATTGAGTTTTCAATACTCGGTTGAACTCTGGCCATATTTGATTGGATCTATCTGTCTGTCACCATTTGTGAATTAAACACTTTTGTCTCGAGTTCTCATCAAGTCAAGTAATTGTTGCCTTAGTTTTCTCCGTGTCTTTTGAGTACATTTATTTTTAGAACACGTTAACATTTTATTAAAAATCTTAATTTTTACGTTCATCATCTTTATTTTGAGATTTATTATTTTTTAGATTAATTTTATTACTTTACAAAACAGAAAATAAAAGTAGTTAGATAATAGTAATTTTTGTTAGTTTTTTTTTTCGGAAAACTTCGAGAGGGACCGGTTGTTTCTTCTTTTTCTCTCCTCTTTCTTTTCTTTTCTTGGGGGTTCTTCTCCTGGTCTGGGCTCGATATCCAGCATCACGCCACCACCACCTCGCACCAGCAGAGACGCCACCAGCCACCATCTCTGCCGCCGTGAAGCAGCGCCTGTTTCCACACGAGGAGAACGACGACAACGTCGTCTTGAGCAGCGGAGGAGCTGCGCTCCGTCCCTCAGTCTCAGGCCGCCTCTCGGCGCTCCACCGGTGGCCACAGCGTCAGAGCATGATTTTGAGTTGGTACTAATTGATTGACTATGTGTCTTGCAATTTGAAGAACAGAAGTTGAGCTAGGAGGTTAGTGAAGGTGTTGGAAGATTAGAAGTAATTGGGTTGCTGGGAAACAGTAATTGGTTGATATTAGGCTTCTGAGTCTAACACTTGGCCTTTGATCGAATTAAGGGTGGATAGATTGGCTAGATCAATTGTTTGGTTTAGCAAAATCGGTATGCATGGATAGAATCAATGGTTTGACAGCATGATCAACTGTGATGACAAGAGAAGTCTAATTAGAGCAAATGGAGAAAATGATGGCATATGTTGTTTAGTATACAGATTGGAATCATGAAGCTTTTGCATCCGGGAAAGTAAGTCAAGGCAAATGGTTAATAAAATATCATGTGGAGTTTTGGACCTTTGTATTATAATGAAAGCTGACTATTGTGATCAAGTCTACAGGGTACTTATTATGTCTAATGATGGATTAAGTGATTGATTAGAAGAATGGTCAAATATAGGATTGTGAAGGTATACAGTTTTTGTGAAGGTTCATGTGTTCGGTGTCAACAACAATGGTGATGGTGATGATACTTAAATTGAGAATTAGTATAATGTTAAAGGGAATTGACCGGAGTGATGATGGGTTTGAGTCAAGAACTTCACTTTCGTGAGTAAATGTAGTCTTGAAGTGTTATGGCATTATGGGTGTCCAGAGTAAAAATATGAAGTTGGTGATATGGCTATTGACATTCAATTCCAGAATCGATTCAAGGATAGCACGACTGTTGGCACTCCATGAACAGAAGGTTAAAGATTTCCGAATCCTGTCGCGGTGTTACTAATTTTATCTAACGTCAGAACTAACACTTGGATTTCATGGACTCTTGTTACCGGAGGAGCGTAAAGCTCGTGAATATCGGACTGTGGGTGGAAAGCTTTGGCTATTTTGGGGCAATGCATGAGAAGTTTTCCGAGTCTTGTGAAGCTTAAGCCTAATAGGTGAGTGGACGTTTATTTTTAATTAAATATCTATGCATCGCTTCTCTTTTGAGATCTTCTAATTTATTGAATTATTTTGCCATCCATTTTTATCTGGTATTTCTTTTGATTTGAGGATAATGGGATTTTTCGTTGGAGGATTATTTGGTCACTTGCATATGCATATTTTATTTATATACGCGTTGTGATGAAAATATATTATATTTGTACGGGGAGTATACTCCGTCATAATGTTATAGTAAATATTTAACGGTCGTCATTATGAGCGTGACGTGAGCGCGAGGCGCAAGTGTCGTAGCCCCGTATGAGTATACATATATTAATATATATATATATATATATATATACATATAGTCAAATCATGAGCATATATTATATTCTTATCGGGAGTATACTCTGTCATCATGGTGTGGGGCACGAGCGTCGTAACCCGGTTTGGATATACATGTGTGGTCATGTGTTTGAACGAGGCTCACTTTACTTCATGGTTTAACTAGCGAGGCTAGTTACGTATATGATCACATTTTCAATATTTTATCTAGCGAGGCTAGAGTCGTTGTTTGTTGATTTTCACCCTCAGACTTGCATTATGTAATTTCCTTATAAATGAATTGGGAAAATATGAGCTCTTGTTTAGTTAACCACTTATTTATTTCTAGCCACTCACTCTAACATGTTTTCTAAATATTTTCTCCTGGGCCCTTCGGTTTTAAATGCCCAGTTTGTAGGTTAGCTTAGTTGTGTTCGGGCGTACGTGGAACGAGGCATAGTCAACTCTCTTCCATTTATTTGTATTTATTTCTGTTTTCATTTGTCACCATTAGTTGCTCTGAATCTTTGTTTGTTGTATAGTTAGTGCTTGTGTGTTGTGGGTTTGGGAAGCATGTAGGCTTCAGGAGAAATAAGGTTGGAATTCAACTGTAGAAGTGTGTAGGTTTTGAATGGGAAGGGTTGTCCACTTTCAAGGGAGGTTCTGCCGAATTTTCGGTAAAATCTTCTTTGGAGGGGGTCCCCGCAGGATTTACTTCGGGTTTCAGAGTGAAATTCGGGGTGGGTCTTGTCAAAAACAGACTCATGTACAAGACAACATTCAATTACAATAAATACATAACGGTCTAGAAATAAGCTCTTATCCAGCAACCAGTTGCTACTTACTAAACCCACTAGTATATGATACAGACAATGAGAGAAGCTGATCACGGCCATAATAAAATTGAGGTCTTCCTAACTGTTGTACCCCATACAAAAGCTAAAAAAGAAGAAATTAAAAACCTAAACCCAAATAACCAAGTCCAGGCTGTCAACACTAAGCCTAGTAAAAGAGTGACCCAACAAAGCAAGTAAAGAAAGCCTAAATACAGGTCCAAAATCAGAACAAACCCTAGCAAAGAGAAAAGGGCGATGGCTGCCACATAAAGTCATCGCCGCAAGAGCCGCGTCCTTAGCCGAGAAAACTTGTTCTAAGAGCAAAAAAACTGATTCCAGTCTGAGAGAGCTAAACCTGTAATACACATAACCCAACATAACCAAAACACAAGGCAATAACACAACCACCGCAGACCAACAATCGTCAGAAAGACGATAACAAAACCGACGAGAAGAAGAACTATTGCATTGTAGACAACAAGTGATATGAGAATGGAGGTGAAGGCTGTCAAGAAGTCTTACAAGCTGAGATTCGGTGAGATACACCAAGCGTGAGATCAGATCCAGATGAGGAAGAGGGAGATTGAACAAGGAAAAGTAGTAGACAGACTATGTCGCAAAAACCAAACGACGACAATGCCAGGAAAGACGAACAAGGATGTCAGGCAGACGAACAACGTCGTCAAATAGACGAAGAGACTCGGCAGAACTAGGAAATGATGAAACAAAAGGAAACGACAACCTCTCTCGAACCAAGACGCATCGATAGAGCTAACGACGCTTGGCCGAGAGAGGAGAGGGAGCAAAGGATTTGAGGTTTTTTCCTTGCGCGTAGCAAAGCATGTGAGTAGGACTTCAACCAAACTTCGTGGATTTTTTGAGTACATATTTTTAACTCGACATTTCAAGATTTTTTTCGATAAGAACTGGACATTTCAAGATAAAAATACAAATATGTGCACTAATCAAAATAAAAAACTCTTTATACGTATAAGAAATAGAGAATAGAAGGGGAAATACTTACACTACCAGAACAACCACTTTAGCCGACGAAATGTTTTCGTCGGCTAAACCCTAAATTTCATCGGCTAAAGTCTTTGACAGGACCCACCCCGGGTTAAACCCCTTTTACCCGAAGTAAATCCTGCGGGGACCACCTCAAGGGAACTTCTTACCGAAACCCCCTTGTAATGGCCAACCCTTCCTACAAAACTAACTAAACCAGGTTAGTCAGAGCAGTCTACAGAGAGATTTACCCCAAAGAATTTCAAGCAGCAACGGAATTATCGACTATGCCTCGACTCTCGTACGCGCTCGACCTCCTCTCAAGAACCCTGCATCACTGGGCATTTAAAAACGAAAGGCCCAGGGGAGAAACATTTAAAAACTGTTAGAGTGAGTGGACGAAAATCACATATAAAAACTTCATTTCCTGTAATGTTCTCCCAAAAGTATATCAATTTAAAAATCATTTATGCATGCCCACAATTACTAAATTTCCGCAAGTGCATAGTAAGATAAACCAACAAGGAATATGGGAAGAGAAATGTTCACCAAACATAATAAGTCTGACCTCTCAGACTAGGGTCGGAGCTAAGAGCTCTAGTAGCGCCCTCACGCTACGCTATGCTAGCTAGATAAAATAATACGGTCAACCCTTATAATATCAACCTGACCTCTCAGGCTTGTCTGACCTCTCAGACCAGGGTCGGAGCTAAGAGCTCTAGAATATGTGATAACGGTCAACCCTTATAATATCAACCTGACCTCTCAGGCTTGTCTGACCTCTCAGACCAGGGTCGGAGCTAAGAGCTCTGGATAAAGTGGAAATGGTCAACCCTCATAGTGCACTACGTAATTTGCCTGACCTCTCAGGCTAGGGTCGGAGCTAAGAGCTCTAGTAGCGCCCTCACGCTACTCTAGCTAGCATAATCATTGGTCAACCCTTAAAATATAATTCACAACAATACTTTAATCAAATTCTCTTCCCAAAATAAATAAGTAAACAATTCCTTGACATATATGCATAGACCCAATCTCCAACGAAGTCTCGGGTTCAATTCCATTCGTAGGACGGCCCTCACCGTCTATAACCATTTTCGGAAGAAATAGAAAATCGAGTAATAACGTAAATACGTTCAAGAACCCGAGAGATATATAATTCTCGAAAACAATCATAAACATCATGCAATTAACTCAATAATTAAGGCATGCATTTATTTAAAATAATATGTCCACTCACAGTACTATTGCGACCTTCCCGCTCGGAAAGCTCCTCGAGCGAAACCCTCGACTACCGCGTAGTCGAGCCCGTCTCACGTCCGACCAGAGACTGTACAACAAATCATCAAATTAGTCAATCACAGTTGACTTGGTCTTTTCCTAGTTTGACCAGGAAATTCCTATTTGACCTCAAGTTGACCAAGTTCCTTTTTATGACACTTTAACCTTTTTGACTTCCTTTCCCGATTATCGACTCTTAACTCAATTTACCGAAAGTCCGACTCCGCTTCCGAACATTTCCGTTATCACTTAAATTTGACGTTAAGGTGTCACGTATTAATCAATAAATTTAACTTCGAGTCGATATACCGATTTAACATTTCCTCATAAAATCCAGTTATCAATTCCCGATAACAATTTAACATTTTACCGAATTAACCAACTAGTGTCCAACTTCATTGAACTTCAACCCTTTAACCATCTTTCTGAAAATACAACTTCCCCAAAGTGAAAGCTTTCCTTTAATGGAAACTTTCCCAAAATGGAAAGTTTCCCAAATTAACAGGTTTCCAAACTTAGAAGGTTTCCCAAAATGGCAACTTCCTAATTACGTCCAATTAACCGTAATTAATCCAATTCTTTAATTTACGGAAACTTTACGACAATTAGGTTATTGAAAGAATCAACTCCTACCTCTTCGGCATTCAGCCGGTTTTACCGTATCACCGGAATCTACGTCGGATTCCGGTGACTTGCCGGAATTTCGCCAGAGTTTCCCCGTTTCTCGATCACCAAGTTCTCGACATGAAACCACGCAAACAACACTAAGTCAGCAACCCAACAATGATTCCAATAACACCAAACAATAAAATACAGCATTCAACTTCCTTAACATGAACCTTGCATTCCCAGATCATCTTAACACCAAATTTGAATACATATATAAAACTACCTTACTTCCCCAGCAGCCATCTTAATCATCAGTCAATAAACTTCATCTCTAAGTTAAGCACAACCAATTAAACTAGCTTCTGTCAATATCAACATAACTATTTCAAAACCCAAAATTGCCAAAACGTCTCCAACCATGGCAACCGTAATTGTGTATTAACTTTTGATATCATAACATATACTAACAACTATAGAACCACCACCTCTATCACCGCCGAACACAGTAGCAGACCAACACTGCCCAAAAACCCCAACTTCTCCAAAATACACTCAAACTCGAATTCAATTATATAAAGAGTTAGAACACGAAGAGTAGGTCATCTTTCATACCTCACTTTCCTCCGCCGGTGACCGAAGAACACCGAACCATGACCCGAAAATCTCGACTGCTTCTCCTCTTCGAATCTCTCTCCACTAAGCCCTCTTGGAGAATAAACACCACAGGGACGTCCACAAGCTCACGGCGAAGCTACCAACACCTCTCGTGCTCGCCGCCGTGACCTAGATCGGAATAACCCGATTGCACCCTAAAACTTCTCTCCTCTGATTCTCTCTCACCGGAGCTTCTCTGCCGAAACCAAGACCACAGATGTGTTGGGGACGGCGAGGCGAAGCTCGGGTCACCGGTGCGCCGCCGAGAGAAGGACATTTGAGGGAGGCGAAATCGGAGCACAGTGACGGAGTCGAGAGGAAGAACAGCCGGTCAACCCTTCACTTTCATTTCTGACCAAAGTCAACTCCTCTTAATTCCTTTTATACTCAAATCAACGGTTAAGATCAAAACCCTAATAGATCTAATGGTTCAGATTAAAGAAGGTGAAAAGTGAAAAGGTTAAATGGTAATTCTCCCTTTTTACCGGATGGATAATTAAAAATTACCATAAACTTCTGAAATTCACAGAAATTAGCCGGAAGCTCCGAAAAATATTCCGGAAATACCGGGAGACTCGTGTTGACACGTACTACAACATCGAGTCATCAATTCAGGTATTTGGTATACTTTTAAAAACTCGAAAATTAACTCGAGCGATAACTTATCGAATTACCGATCGTAGTTAAAAATCCTCGGTAACTCGTAAACCTCGGTGAAAAGTAACTTTTGTTAACTTTAAAAGATTCGGGGTGTGACAGTCTTAGTTGACGACACTTCGTCGGCTAAGAAGTCGTCGGGCAAAATCCGTCGGCCAACACTATAGCCGACGAAATTACTGTTCATCGTCAGCTAAAGTCATTTATTTAGCCGACGAAAAATTTTTCGTCGCTTAATTTTTGGACTTTAGCTGACGAATTTTTGGACCTTAGCCGATGAAATTTTATTAAAATTCGTCGGCTATAGCTATTATTTTTATTTATTTATTTAACTTTAGCCGACGAATTTTAGGGTAATTCGTCGGCTATAGTTATTTTTTTTTAATTTTAGCCGACGAATTTTATTAAATTTTGTCGGCTATAGCTATTATTTTTATTTATTTATTTAACTTTAGCCGACGAATTTCAGGGTAATTCGTCAGCTATAGTTTTTTTTTTCTTTTTTTTTTTAATTTTAGCCGACGAATTTTATTAAATTTCGTCGGCTATAGCTATTTTTATTTATTTATTTATTTAACTTCAGCCGACGAATTTTACTAAAATTTCGTCGGCTCTAGCTATTTTAATTTTTTCATATTTTTTTCTTTTTTAATTTCTTGTATTTTTGATTAAAATTTTTACTTCTTTTTCGTTTTTACACCGGTGGTGGAGAAGGACAAGAGGAGGAGGAGAAGAGGAGAGGAGGAGGAGAAGGTTAGGAGAGGGAGAGGAGGAGGAGAAGAAGAATTTAGAGGAGGAGGAAGGAGAAGGATTTAGAGGAGGAAGGAGGATGAGAAAGATTTGAAGAAGGAGGAGAGGAGGAGAAGGTTAGCAGAGGGAGAGGAGGAGGAGGAGGAGGAGGAAGGAAGATGAAGAGGAGGAGGGAAGATGAAGAGGAAGAGGAGGAGGGAAGATGAAGATATTGAAAATTTTGAACTTTAGCTGACGAAAGGAGGGAAGATGAAGATATTGAAAATTTTGAACTTTAGCCGACGAAAGGAGGGAAGATGAAGATATTGAAAATTTTGAACTTTAGCCAACGAAATTTCGTCGGCTAAAGTTCAAAATTTTAGTCGAAAAATTTCAAAATTTTAAAAATCCCCGCCAAAAATTTGAATTTTTAATTAACTTTAGCCGACGAAATTAGGGTAATTCGTCGGCTATAGTTATTTATTTATTTAACCTTAGCCGACGAAATACCCTAATTTCGTCGGCTATAGTTATTTATTTTATTTATTTATTTAACTTTAGTCGACGAATTACCCTAATTTCGTCGGCTAAAACCCTAAACCTTAAACCTTATACTTAGAAGCTTCAAACGAAAAAAGTCGTGAAATAAGATATGACCGGAATGGTGAAATACGTCTATAGTTTAAAAATCACGTAATTCCGGCAAAGTCTCGGTACCGATAATTGCGGTTAACTCAATTTTCCATTCTTTCTCCCTAGAGGTAGGCCTATCTTCGGTAGTTATTTTTCATAAAATTTTTATACCACTGGTTGCGTCTCATCGATTTGTAACTATTTTCAGTTGAAGGTCCGGGCAAAATACGTAATTTAGACGGTCAAATGACCGTTTCCGTGCGTTAATGGGTTTGACTTACGTGATTGACCGTAAGGATCGAGCCCTTAACGTTGTCAGATTAAGTTAAATTTTTTCCTATATACATATTTCAACATAATGATCATATCAGACGGTCGGAATTTTGTTTCTCAACTTTGATCATCGGAATCACAACATGCGTACTAATGTTGTATAACTTGTTTACTAAGCTTTAAGTAAATGTTTCGTTTCTAAAACAAACTGTATGTAGAAACTTCAAACGTAAAAAAGTTGTGAAATAAGATATGACTGGAATGGTGAAATACGCCTACGGTTGAAAAATCACGTAATTCCGGTAAAGTTTCGGTGCCGATAGTTGCAGTCAATACAATATAGAGGTTTGACTTAAGAGATTGACCGTCTAGATGAAGTTCTTAAATTTATCGGATAAAGTTGAATTTTTTACCAGAGATATATTTCAACATATTGATGATATCTGAAGGTCGTATTTTTGTTTGTGAATTTTGATAACCGGAATCACAACATGCCTACTATTTACCATTATTTATCTATATGGGGAGGCCTATCATGGAGGGCTAAATGTCTCAAAATTTTTAGATGGATAGTTACGTCTCATTATGTTGAGTGTTGGTTGTGTTGAAGGTTCGGCCAAAATACCTCATATAGGTGTAGATATGGACATTTTCGTGTGTTAAGCGTTTAGAAAAGCTTTATTTTGAAGCCTTAAATGAACTCGGATGGCCAAAAAAGCTTGTATATCATGGCATTAGCCATGTGTTTTACTCGTACGGCCGTTCTGCTTCCAGATTGGTATCACAGTAGTCAATCGGACACCGAAATATCCGTAGTGCAATTTTATAACTAAAAGTTACTTTAGCCGACGAAATACCCTAATTTCGTTGGCTAAACTTTTCAAATTTTGTCGGCTAAAGTTCACATACTATAGCCGACGAAATTTTTTTTGTCCGCTAAAATTTAACTATAGCCGACGAAAAAATTAGTTTAGCCGACGAAATTTTTTTTCCGTCGGCTAAAATTCCACTTTAGCTGACGAAAAAAAAATTCGTCGGCTAAAGTCCACTTTAGCCAACGAAAAAAAATTTCGTCGGCCTGTTTTTAGATATTTCGTCGGCTATAGTCTTTTTTCTAGTAGTGTTACGTTTGGACTAGTATGGGCGTGTTTGTTCGAACTCTCTCTTACTTTCATATGTTTGTTAATGCAAATCACAATCTTAACCATTTAAAAATTAAATAAACCAAGGAAAATATCATCTCTGTAAAAAACCAATTAATGTAAAAAAAATTCGTTTACTCAGCCAATTGCCTTAAACAAATTAAAAGTTTCAGTAGCCGAAAATTAGCAGCCGCTTGATCAGACGTCCATTTGTTTGAGATATATTTACCCAATCGGTTTCATGTTATCATTTGTCATCGAGTTGTACTAAGTTCAACGTTGAGGTCATTACTTGTGAGTAAGCTTGTCTATAAATCGAAAAAAACCTAACGTACTTGTTTATATGTGGAACCTAATATTTCTCCTTTACCGGGTTACAATTCAAGAAATAACACCAAGTATGGTCAATTATTAAATATGCATCGTTTATTATGCTTGAACTACTGTTTACAGGGCCAAAGGCCAGTCAGACTGGAGAAGCCATTCTGGGTCCTTTGTCAGGGCCCAGTTCATTGTAAGTTTGAGGCAAAGCAAGGGAGTTCATTCCCACATTGGAAAAAGACAAAGTGCAGCCTTTAATGCTACTATAAATACCGGTGAGGACCTCCCGGTAAGGGAGAGAGGACCTTAACTACTCGAGTTTTCTGCTTATCTGACAGTGTCTGACTTAAGCATCGGAGTGGCTTCCCTCGGTAAACCCGGGGACGCCCTTTGACGTGTTTGTTCTTTGCACAGGAAAACTCGGGAGTACAAGGAAGTTCGCTATTTCTGGAACCGTGCAACCCGTTAAAGGGGCCACGAGCATCCCCGGAAACAATTGGTGCTCTCGTTGAGAGCCGAACTCAAGGCCTCCCAAACACGTATTTCGAAGAACGATGGAAATGGCAGGAGAACAAGATCCAACTGGAAGGCTTAATTTCTCAGGGGATGATAACCCAGGGACCTCCGGGACCCAGTTTGGCCAAACAGATTTAGCAGCAGCGTTCGAGCTCTTGAAAAAGGACTTTCTCGCTCAAAAGGAGCAATCTACTCGAGAACATGCTGAGTTGATAACGGTAAGGGAGCAGTTAGCGACTATCCAGGCCGAGCATGGGCTTCTTCAAGCAACCTTAACTCAAAGAGCGAATGCCATGGGGGCGTCAGCCAGACTTGCTGATATCATCACCCCAGAAGGGAATCCTCCGGGTTGTGGAAACCCGCGAACTTTTGACGGTGCATACATACCATCCGCTATTCTCCCAACCACTGCCCACCCTAACCCAAATCCACAAATGATCCATCTCTCCAATCCTTTGTTTAATCACAATCTTACAGGACCTCCTCCACTCCCAGAGCCGTTGTTAAATCAACCCCTTCCCCCAGCAGATGCCCAGACCCAGCTGCTGTTACAGTTGACACAAACTGTGACCCAACTTGAGCAGCGGCTAAACTCGGGAACGGGACCACAACAATATCAACCCTTTATTACCCGTGCGAGCCCATTCTCCGCACGGGTTCAAGCAGACAAAAAGCCACCAGAAGCAAAGCCATTTAAGATTAAGAGATATGCCGGAATGGGGTGCCCGTATGCACACCTTGAGTTGTTCCAGTCTCAGTTAGATTCAACCCGGTTCACAGACGCCCAAGCATGCCATGCTTTCCAGGAAACACTCAGTGAGGAGGCGTTGAGTTGGTTCCTCAAGTTACCGGCTTTGTCAATAGAGACCTATGGTCAGTTGACACAGAGGTTCCTGTCCCGGTTTATCCTGCTGTCAAGTGCCAATCGAAGCACCACTTCGTTATTCAAAGTCCAACAAAGGGATGATGAAAGCTTGAAAATTTTTGTAACCCGTTGGCTGTCCACGACTTCCAAGTGTGGGCACCTGGACGAGTCAGTGGCATCAGAGGCGTTCTTACAGGCGCTCAAACCAACCCGCTTTGTGGTAGAGCTCAGGAAGCAGCGGTTCAGGTGCTACGACGATCTAATTAATGAAGTAACTCGGCAAGCTCAAGCCGAGTACGACACCTTCGGGGAACGCCGGACGAACACCGGGTTCACAAGCCAGCGAGCTGATGGATGGAAAAAGGAAGGGCAGCATAAGAGTGGCCAGGGATACTACGGCAAAAGTTCAAACAGACCAAGGGAGAAACCAAGAGAGGCTCCATACCTTCGTCATCCAACCCGGGAGGAAAAGAACACTTACATCCCTCGATATGAAGTGTTAACCAACTTGACTGCCTCCTATGAAGAAATTTGGAACCGCCATAGGAATGAAGTTCCCCCGGCTCCAAAAAGAAAGTTTCCCAAAAGGACAGGGCCGGACAACGGGCAACATTGTGCCTATCACAACGAGTCTGGCCACACGACCGACCGGTGCTTTTCTCTTCGGAACGCCATTGAGTACATGATCCAGAACGGCAAACTACAGCAGTATAAATCACCCGCCACAGGTGTCAACCTCAGACTCTGCCCAAGAGGCCCGGAGTTTGAGATAATGCAGCTTCGTCAAGAATGCCGCAAGGAGCTGGTTCCTTGGGATACCGTGTCATTTTCTCAGTCTGAAGACACGCTGAAAGTGCATCACAATGATCCCTTCATAATCACTCTTCAGATTGACCACTGGAGAACTCGGAGGGTTCTAATAGACACGGGAGCCGCTGTCAGCGTCATGTTCAGCAGTTGCTATAAGGGGTTTAAACGAGGACGAGATAAGCTCTATAGGAACCACGAGCCATTGATCAGTTTTTCAGGAGAGACGACTCAACCGTTGGGGTCTGATCAACTAACGGTTACAGTTGGAACCGGCCACCAGTCCACAAGAATTGTAGTTCCCTTCATAATTGTGGACTGCCCATCCTCCTACAATGCCATACTCGGGAGAGATGCACTCTGGGGCCTACAAAGTTTTATAGCGGGTCACATGCTGCTTATGAAAGTGCCTACACCCGGGGGTTGGGTTACAATTCGTGGAGACCAAGAAGCCGCTGTCAGATGCAACGCGATAGCAACTCAGTCCCAGCACGAGATGTTTTCGGCCGGTTTTTCCTTGTCTCCATTTGACAAACCCGATGACCCCAGGGATGACCCGGATTCTTTGCCCATCAGCAAGACGGCACAAAAGAAGAGCCAGAAGTATCCTGCCAAGTTCCCCCGGCCAGCCCCAATTGAAGCAACAGAATGGATTCATATTTCAGAAGAATACCCGGAGAGGAAGATTTGCATTGGCACAGGCCTTGACCCCGAGGTCAGAAACCGAATGGTTGAGCTGCTAACCCGGAAACAGAAGGTGTTCGCATGGTCATATGCAGACATGCCCGGGATTTCTCCAGACGTTATGACACATTCCCTCAATATTATCCCGGGTGTTAAACCGGTAAGACAGAAGCGTCGTGCATTTTGCGCAGAGAAATACAAGGCCATTCAAGCAGAAGTTAAACGTCTTAAAGACATCGGGTTCATTGGAGATGCAACATACCCGGATTGGTTGGCCAATGTGGTGATGGTCAAGAAGGCAAACGGAAAGTGGAGGATGTGCGTCGACTACACAGATCTGAATAAGGCTTGCCCGAAGGATAGTTTTCCCCTTCCAAAGATTGATCAACTGGTGGATTCAACCGCGGGCCACCCCCAGTTGAGTTTTATAGATGCATACTCGGGATTTAACCAAGTTCCGATGAATCCCGCGGATCAACAGCACACATCTTTTACAACAGACAAGGGGATGTATTATTACAGAGTGATGCCTTTTGGACTCCGGAATGCAGGAGCCACGTTCCAGCGCCTCGTAGTGGGCATGTTTGCAAACCAACTCGGGGATACTATGGAGGTTTATATAGACGATATGCTGGTCAAAAGCCGGGAAACAAGCAAACACCCGGATGACTTGGAGACCGTCATCGACATTGCCTTGAGCAAGGGGATGAGGTTAAACCCGGAGAAGTGTGTGTTCGGTGTTTCAGGAGGAAAGTTTCTCGGGTTCATGGTCAGCGCTCGGGGAATTGAGGCAAACCCCGACAAAATTCAAGCCGTCCTGGCCATGCAACCGCCGAAAACCAGGAATGAAGTTCAGCAACTTACTGGCAGGCTGGTAGCCTTATCCCGGTTTATATCCAGGTTAACAGATAAATGTGCACCCTTCTTCAAAATTCTCAAGAGTCAACACCGCGAACGGATTACATGGCAGGAAGAGCACAATCAAGCTTTTGAAAAGTTGAAGGAATACTTGGCGTCAGTCCCTTCTTTATCCAGACCAAACCCTGGGGATATACTATATCTGTACCTGGCGGTGTCTCAAACAGCTGTCAGTTGTGCCTTGATAAGAAAGCCAGACTCTGAAGAACTGCCGGTTTACTATACTGGGAAAGGATTCAATGATCCTGAAACTCGTTATCCAGATATTGAAAAACTGGCCCTGGCCTTGGTTGTAGCAGCAAGGAAGTTAAGACCCTATTTTCAAGCACATTCCATCCATGTACTCACCAACCAACCGCTACGGCAGGTTCTGCAAAACCCGGCAACTTCGGGCAGACTGGTCAAATGGGCAATTGAGTTGGGGGAGCATGATTTGCACTTTAAACCGCGAACGGCAATCAAAGGGCAAGCAGCAGCAGACTTCATTGCCGAGTTAATCCCAGCAGATTCAACATTTGCTGAAACTCTTCCTACACAAGCTGAACCGGAGAGTTGGCAAATATTTGTAGATGGATCAGTCAATCAGAGACAATGTGGAGCAGGCATTACGTTGGTAGACCCGGAGGGTAATATGTTTGACTATGCCTTACGCTTTAACTTCAAAGCATCAAACAACACGGCTGAGTACGAAGCTCTAATCAAAGGGCTCCAACTCGCTAAAGATATGGGCGCCCGGCATCTCCGCATACTAAGTGATTCACAGCTGGTAGTGCAGCAGGTTAACGGCGGATTTCAGGCAAAGGAAGCACATCTTTCGTCCTATCAAAAGTTAGCGACTTTCTTGCTGGAGAAATTTGATAGCTTTGAGGTTACTCAGATACCGAGGCAGCGGAATGTGAGAGCAGATACCCTGGCTAGGATTGCAACAGGGGACGATTCCAATACCGAGTTTAAAAGCTTACTGGTCGAGACATTGGAGAAACCAAGCATCTCACTCTCCTTTTCTGAGATTTTCGCGGTAGAGGCAAACCCGCCACCGTCTTGGATGGATGAGTTCATCAACTTCATCCAACATGGAACCCTACCTGAGGACCCGGTAGCGGCCAAACGACTACGAGTTCGAGCGGCTCGGTATAGTATCCATGATGGGAAACTGTACAGACGAGGACAAACTTTTCCTGATTTGAAGTGTGTTACACCCGAGGAAGGAGACCGGGTTTTGCAGTCGCTTCATAGCGGGGTATGTGGAAATCACTTTGGAGCCCGTAACCTGGCTTTCAAAACCCTAAGAATGGGATATTACTGGCCTTCTTTGGAACACGATGCCAGAATTGTCGTAGATTCCTGTCTTCAATGTCACCGATTTGCAAGCTTTCCACGTGCACCATCAGTCCCACTATCAGTAATAATTTCTCCATATCCATTTTGCATGTGGGGGATCGATTTCATCGGACCGCTACCCACCGCTCCGGGACAGCTCAAACATGCCATTGTCTCAGTGGACTATAATTCCAAGTGGATAGAAGCTCAACCCCTGGCACGGATCACGACCGCAAATGTTAAGAAATTCCTTTGGAACAATGTCTTTTGCCGGTTTGGAATCCCGGAGACGTTTATCACAGATAACGGGACGCAGTTTGACAACGATGAGTTCCGGGAATTCTTACACTCTAACGGGACAAAGGTCCTATATGCCTCCCCTGCACACCCGCAGACTAATGGACAAACTGAAGCCGTTAACAAGCTCATCAAGCAAGTTCTGAAGAAGAAGCTGGAGGACGCAAAGGGTTTATGGGCTGAGAAACTTCCAGAGGTTTTGTGGGCACTAAGGACAACTCCAACAGAAGCCAATGGGGAGAGCCCATTTCTTATGACTTTTGGATCTGAAGCGGTGATCCCGGTAGAGATGGAAGTCCCGAGTGACCGGGTACAACTGTTTGACAGGGAAACCAACGATGAAGGCATCCGCCTTAACATGGACCTCCTGGAGGAACGCCGGGAGCGTGCACATCTCCGAAATATCAACAAGAAGCAAAAGGTGGCTAAACACTACAATTCCCGGGTTATCAACCGCCCACTCAAACTCGGGGATTGGGTAATGAAGGAGGTTATCCCTAAGCCAACGGGGCTTAAAGCTCCATGGGAGGGTCCATATGAAATCGTTGAAGTCGTGGGCCCGGCAACGTTTTACATCCGGGGTACAGATGGAGTTACGCTTCCGCGACCATGGAACGCCCAACATCTGCATCTCTTCCCCAAATAGGTACCGAGTTATCTATGAATGTCCAATTTTATTGTTTATGATGTTGTATATAAAGCCTTTCAGGCCCACAAAGCATGAATTACCCTACCGGGTTATGTTTTATTAAAGAGTTTGTTGAAGTGAATGCAGCCTTTAGCGGCCCTACTTGTATGCCTTAATCGCCAAGCTCCGATAATCTCCGATAATCTCCATGACATGAAATATTGCAAGCCTTTCACGGCCTTATTTCATGGTCAAAACTCGCCAAGCTCCGATAATCTCCGATAATCTCCATGACATGAAATATTGCAAGCCTTTCACGGCCTTATTTCATGGTCAAAACTCGCCAAGCTCCGATAATCTCCATGACATGAAATATTGCAAGCCTTTCACGGCCTTATTTCATGGTCAAAACTCGCCAAGCTCCGATAATCTCCATGACATGAAATATTGCAAGCCTTTCACGGCCTTATTTCATGGTCAAAACTCGCCAAGCTCCGATAATCTCCGATAATCTCCGATAACATGAAATATTGCAAGCCTTTCACGGCCTTATTTCATGATCAAAACTCGGCAAGCTCCGATAGATCTCTAATAATCTCTGATTACCGTGTTTGTTTGGCAAAAACGCCCTTGGAAGTCCTAACGGACCCGTAAAGCCTTACTGCCCCTACTTTCACTTTATAATGTTAATATGCCAACCCGGCACTACGTGTGAAGTTGTCAACACTTGCAGGTTATGCATCGGGTTGAAAGTCCTTATGAACCCGTAAAGCCCTAGCGGGACTATTTTTATTTCCCACAAACCGGCATTATATGTGTGAATTTTATCAACACTTGCAGGTTATGCATCGGGTTGGAATTTCTAACGGATCCATAAAGCCCTAGACCTTTAAAGCCTTAGCAACACTATCTTTATTCACACAAAAAACCGGCGTTATATGTACATTTTTGTACTTATCAGGTTACCGTGTTTTGGCACAGGAAGGATTGCGAGAAGGAAAAATTTTATTACTTCAAAAATATCGATTACAAAAAAGTAGCAAACCGCTACAGGTAGACTAATCTTATAGAAATGAAAAATATCCTAAGGCTCCGTTGACGACCCCCTACCCCGGCCAGTGCTAGAACCGCCACGACCTCCCCGGGGCTGTATAATGAACTGACCCCTACGCAGAGGTGGCCGATTCCTAGGCCCACCCACAATCCCACCACGGGAAGCACCTCTCCCGGCTGCTGAAGAACGAACTGGGGGACTCCGAGCCGGGTTCGCAGGAGCCCTAGGGTTCGCAGCCACGGCAGGAGTCGACCGGGAGGTGCCTGCAGCCTCGTCGGGTCTAACATGACCTTGATGACCGTCATAACCCGCCTTGTCCAGCCAGCCTTGGCGAATACCAGCGCTAACTATTTCGGCACGAGCCTCGGCCCTGGCCGACCGCAGCTTCAGGTCAAACTCTGCGCTCGCCAGAAACTCGGAGACCGCTAAGTCCTTGGCCCGGGAAACTGCCTGGAGCAAGTCTCCTTTTTGTTGCTCCAGGGAGGTGACCTGTTGCTGCAGCCCCTGGTTTTGCTCGGTCAGCTGGGCTATCGCGGCGTCTTGAGCACACCGGTCCTCCCGGTGACCTTCGATAACATTCTCCAGTTCAGAGTTCTTGGCCACCAGGTCTGCTATGTGTTCTTCCGCCTCGGCCAACTTCGCACTCGACGCGATCGCTGATGCGCTTGCGAATTCCCGGACCCGAGCCAGGTTTTCTTCGCTTGCCGTCACCTGGTCCCGGGCGGCCCGGAGATCATCCCTGAGGACTCTCTCTCGCTCGGGGATGCCTTCGGTTATGAGCCGGTCAGTCGCCAAGTACGACAACCTGACAGCCTACACAAATAAAACAACGGGTTAGTACAAGGAAACAAAAACAAAAAGATAACGAGTTACAGCAGAAGACTAACTTACCCGCATCAGCTTCTCCTGCGCCCTCCGGGCTACAGTCAACGGGTCCTCGTGCTCCAGGACATAGGAGTCAGCGGCGCAATTCTTCAAATCCGCTACCATCCTTTGGATGGCCGCGTCCGCCATTCCTGCACTCGCCAACTCCTCCATTATCTCAGTAGTGTCCCGCTGCTGCTTTCTCTCCCTCCTCTCCTTCCTCTCCTTCCTTCTCTTCCTCCTTTCGGACCTCCCCGAGCTGGATGCCTCCCGGGTACGCTTGCGGGAAGGCACGGGCTCCACTTCAAGAACCTCGTCACTCCCCTCACTCCCCTCCGGGTTCTCACTACCTATTTCCCTTTCCAACCCTCCGACCTCTTCACCCCCTTCGTCATCCTCCTCGGTAAATTCCTCCTCGCCCGGGAACACAGACGAGGGAACCGCGCTCATCACCGGTTCTTCAGTCTCATCGGCAAACGGTTCTGCAAATACCGGGTTGTCGTCCGCCTCCGAGGGATTCCCTTCAACCTCCTCTCCTTCTGGGTAGACTTCCGGCCCGAGAATCTCAGCCAAGTACGCGGGAACCTCGTTGTAGTAGGAGACGTCAACGTGGAACTGCCGAGTTTCCCCTTGCTCGGCGTCTGGGCGCAGAAAAGCCGCCTTCGATGTCAGATCGATATCGTACGCCAGCCCCTCCGTGCCTTGCGCCCGGATCCCGGCCCATACAGCCTTGTCCTCGAACCCGTCGTATATTCCCGGGTTCTTTCGCTTCGTGAACTCCATCGGGAGAAGAGCTGCAACAAAAGATCTAACCTATTAGACCGGGGCATGTAAACAAAAATTGTAAAGGAAACGAGACAAACCTGGAAGCTCCATCAATCGGCAACGGCTGTACACATACAGCCTGCAAAGCCGGTACGAGCTCCGGTCATCTTGACCTCTGAAGGCCCATAGCATCCTCCGGATCCTCTTCTCCATCACCGGCTCCAGAGGAATGTCGGGAACATCTGCAACACGTACAATATAATTGTAACCCGGGAAAGATAAAGGAAAGAAATATCCGCAGAGAAAGGACTTACTCATCAGTGGCTGGAAGTCACCCGGTACTTGAAACGCGTGTCCCGGGTCTTGAAAGTTTCTTATCAAGAAACTCTTTTCCCTCCAGGTCCGGCTCACAGAGGTAGGCAGGTCCTCCACGATCTTCTTGAAGACCCCTTTGGACTTCAGTTGGATGGTCCCACTGAAACCCGCCTTCCGGGAGTACTCGGCCCGGTACATGGCGTGTAACTCGTGGTAACTCGGCATCTGCTGCTTCAACACTTTGTACATCACGCACAATCCCAGCAGCTGCCTCCACATATTCGGGCCAACTTGCCCGATGGCGAAGTTGCTCGCAGCCAGGAGATACTGCACCTCCACCTTTAGCGGGAGTGACAGACCGCAACGTAGTTGGTACTCGTGGCATAGCGTCCACCCATCCCCGGGAGCGAAGAACTGATCCTCGGGTTCTAAAGTCCGAATTTCAACAGACTCGGGAATCTTCCAGTTGCTCCTTAGCTCCACAATCTCCTCCGCGGTCAGCGAGTACCCGGGAGGGTCAAGAGCGGTACCATCAGTGAAGGTAACTGAGGCAAACTCGGGGACGTGAGCATCCATTGCGGGGTTTGTCATCTGCAAAACAAGAAACAAGGGGACATCGTCAAAACCCCAGATAAACCCGGCGACCACAACGATGAACGCACACACTAACGCAGCAACCCAGTTTGGATCCCAGAAAACAGTACACAATATCGACACAAAACATTCAAAAACATCGTAACAGAGAACAGTACCTTACTTGTAAGGGTTTCAAAGGATTTGGATGTCGATTTGCGTTTGGAAATCCAACAAGCACAGCGACAGCAGAGGACGAGAGCAAAGGCACGAAAAAGTTTTCGATTTCGAAGGTACGACAAAACGGTCACCCTCAACCCCTATTTATACTGTTAAGAGACGTACACTGAAGCGACGTTTGAGAGACGTACATAGAAAGGACGTTTCGGTTTTTCGAGAAAATCGACACGTGTCGCGCATGCCGCGTCCCAAAACCGAAAAACTTTTCTGTTTCCCCCACTTTAAAACCGAAAACTTTTCGTTTTCCCCCACTTCAAACCGAAAACTTTTCATATTCCCCCACTACAATACGGAGATGTCATTTTCAGTTCCCATAGTCAACGTGTCTGCGGGGCACCCTTGCGTACGGACTTGGGGGACTGGGTACACCGGGTCTGGATGATACCCTTGTAACCCGGTAAAGAAATGGTTTCAAGTCCCCACCCAAGCGTACCCCTTGACTGAGGACTTGGGGGACTTGTTTATATGTGGAACCTAATATTTCTCCTTTACCGGGTTACAATTCAAGAAATAACACCAAGTATGGTCAATTATTAAATATGCATCGTTTATTATGCTTGAACTACTGTTTACAGGGCCAAAGGCCAGTCAGACTGGAGAAGCCATTCTGGGTCCTTTGTCAGGGCCCAGTTCATTGTAAGTTTGAGGCAAAGCAAGGGAGTTCATTCCCACATTGGAAAAAGACAAAGTGCAGCCTTTAATGCTACTATAAATACCGGTGAGGACCTCCCGGTAAGGGAGAGAGGACCTTAACTACTCGAGTTTTCTGCTTATCTGACAGTGTCTGACTTAAGCATCGGAGTGGCTTCCCTCGGTAAACCCGGGGACGCCCTTTGACGTGTTTGTTCTTTGCACAGGAAAACTCGGGAGTACAAGGAAGTTCGCTATTTCTGGAACCGTGCAACCCGTTAAAGGGGCCACGAGCATCCCCGGAAACAGTACTCAAGCCAAGTTTCAACATCGTGATCTCTAACTCGCATTAATTTTTTGTTATGTCAATCTGAACGAATTCTACGCAACAAGTACACTTGCACCATCAACATGCAAATCACCATAATTGGAGTTTTGAACATAGAATAAAGAGTGTAGACATTTAATTATTTCTTATGCCTCATTTTTGATCCGAACCAATTAAGCCCCCATAATAAGAGAATATATTTTTCAACTTCAAGTATGGTCCTCACCTCCAATGTTGGAAACACTTGAACCATTTTTTTTCACGATTTCAATTTTGTTAGTGGCTTTAGTGTATTAACTGTATATGCATGATAGTGACACGTTGATAACTTAATCGAATATTGCATATTAATTTTTGGTTCACTTACACCTTGATGCATAAGTAGAAGATTTGACATGTTAAAATATGTAAATTTTCAAAAGACATTTGCGATAAACCTCTCATATGTGTCATCCATTTAAAATTATCGACTATATCAGCGTATGATCTTATAGAGCGCCGAAAGATGTGATATCCTAACAACCACTTATGTATAGGTCGCGTAACAAATTTATGTGGGTTTTGTCGATGTTCGATTGTTTGATGCTGGACCAAGCACACATTAAACACATAGCCAGCTCCTAGCTAATTAGACCCAAAAACATAAACATGTCACTCCCATGGTTGTTAGCTTTCGTTTTTTGTTCAAATTTCTTCATTTTAATGCACATGATTTGTAATTATCAGTAACCAAAGTAGCATGCATCTCCCCTTTTGTTTAATTTAGGGTAGTTGCGTTTTATTGCGTGCGTAGTATATGTACCACACTAGCTATATACATATATCAACAGAGCCCCCAACAAATTATGCGACATTTAAGATGTGGGTGTCGTCTCTATATACTTGAGAATAGACGGGGAGGCTTGATTAACTCATGTACAGAAATTGATGGCTAGCTACTCTTGATCGAATCACACGTATGTCAGTGAATGTTTCACTTGTACTTTGGTGAAAAGTAAATGAAAATCAGTTGCTGACAAGCGTTCCAAATGAATTCAACATATCTAGTTGATCATTTCAACTAGTTATAACTGACTTTTTTTTGGTAAATGTAGAATGATTAACTCATCATCCTCTTACAAAAATTTATTGATAGAAAATAAGTTTACAAGACTTGATTAAAAGACATACATGCAAATACTAAATATATATCCTTCTACGAATAACAAACAAATTAACAAAAGGAAGACCTAAATAGTCTCTATTACAATATCTCACTATTAGCTCTAGCTCTAGAGCTGAATCCTATCAAATAAACTTGTTAGAAAGTGCAATGTAATTAACAAGACCATTAGCAGCTTAATTGCATTCACGAAAAATATGGATTTGAGATATAAGATGCAAAAAATTGTTCAATTTCACATGAAGATATCAAGACACCAAATGAGGAAAACAGAGAAAAATAAGAATAAAGGAAGAATCCGCCTCCAACCATACATACTTCCAATCTCTAACACAAGTTAGTTCAATAACTTTAATGACTATCACCAAACTAGGGATATCAAAAGTAGAAGAAAATGCACCTAAAATTAAGCCTTTGTAGTCTATGTATACACCACCATAGCCAACCCGATTAGAACCACTTTTCCATACTCAATGCCTACATCAATATTAATTTTGATCCAACCAACAGGGTTTAACCAATTTAGTTTAGTTATCAGAGGCACCGATATGGCTTGCAAGTACCACCCATTCTTTTAATGCCGCAAAGCTCCTGCACATTTTGTTCCAACTTACATGAGTTGGGGTTAATTGACTTTCGTTGTCCTAATGCAGGAGGAGGGAGTCGGGAAGTACATTCTTGTGTCAACATGTATTCAAAAATTGTGGTTTAGATTTTGGGTCTTTTGGAATCTCACAAAGGTGAAAAGTCATCTTTAGGTTTGGGTACTAAGGAGTGAACCACACACTAATATCATTGTTTTTTGTGTTAAAAACTCATATACAGGTTTCTCATCTGGTGACTAAATTGAAGAAAATATCAATATTATTAGGCCCGAATCTGTGAGGCCTGTTTGCCGCTTCCGCAACATGTTCCTGTTGATCATTTTTAGTCTTCATCTATAGGAAAATAGGAAATTGTTTGTGAGATCGAGCCATCGATTATCGAGCCACAACAATATAGTGACTCGAGAGAGTATTCACTTGAATAAAACATGGCGAAGTTAACCAAATGACTAAATCCTAGTGTTTATATGGTTAGTTGTTACACATACATTATACTTATTATTCAATTGAGTTACTTTACCGTTTGATTTCTATCAAATGAGTAACCCAATTGAATAATAACTATCTCCATCGTCGTTAACAGCATGATTTTTTTCGTCAACAACAAACATGTAAACATATTTAGTTATGTTCATTTTTGCATCACTTGTTTTCTAGTGAGAGAACGTCTACTTTCTCTCTAGAACCCAAACTCCCTGTCCATTTCCCTCCCCCATCCTTATTCTAGATCCAGATCAATTTTGATCTAGATTTTGGGATTGAGTGAAGGGGGAGAAAGCTTTCTGTAATTTTCCCTCGTCTAGAGGCTTCATGATTTCATCAGCTTTCCTTTCATGTCTTTGCTTCGGGTTTCTCTCTTTCTTCTTGAGAATCGATAGCAGCTATCTCCGCCATCAAAGGGTGATTTTCTTCGGGGCCTGGCTTCGTTCTCAGGGCTCGAGCCTCTTGCTGCCCTTTCCTTTCTTTCCATTTGGTTTGTTAATAAAGTGGATCTATAATATAAAAAAACAAGTAAACATATTTGTTGAGTCGTTGACCTGAAACCGAATCTAAATGAAACGTCATAATTGATAAGTGGTAGTAAATGGTAATAGTGGATATATATATATATGGGGTAAACCCTGATACAAGTTCAAGGTACAAAAATAGTCACATGAGGTAGCTAGCAATTCATCACGGATAGATTTTATTTGATGGATACATGAATGACCTGTTTTTTTACGTAAAAAGCCGATCGAGGTCCCTTGAATGCTGGCGTGGGGGGACATATGAATAGCATCATTCACTCTGACATGCACCAGCTGAGCGAGAACATTTTTTCTGGTTTTACCGGCGCCGGCGAATTTATCGATCGAATTGATGAGGGGGGCTAGGCCAAAGCCAGAGAGAGAGAGCCAACTGAGATTTTGCACTTGTGGGTCACTCCACCTTGACAACTACAAGACAACGACGACAGCACCAGCGTCCCCTCCATTACTACTTCTGAGTTTGCATGGAGACGCTCGAGAACACCATCCATGGGCAGATGGGCTACTGTTGATTGCCAGAACAAGAATCTGACACGCGTACGTCTAAATAGTGAAGGAGACGACGTCGTCGATCGTCGTCGTCGGCTTCCAGTGGTAGAACCGTAGAATAGCTAGGAGGATAGATCTGGGTTCGTCGACTCTGCCCCATGTGAGCAGTTAAATGAATCCATGACGCCCTAGCCTCTCCGTCGACTCTGCCCCATGTGAGCAGTTAAATGAATCCATGACGCCCTAGCCTCTCTGTAACTGCAGTACAGCAGCAGCAGTAGTAGCCCTCTATTTATCTTTCTCTCTGCGTGTGTGTCTGTATGGACCAGACACAAGTTGGACTCGCGTACACCGCCAAACCCTACCCTTCTCCCACCACCTCATTATGTTTCTTGTATTTTAATACAAGTAAATGGAGATGGGAATATGGCAATATGCAAAAGTGAATGAAACAGAGTTGGCAAAAAAGTGAATGAAACAAGATAACTAGGCACGGATCTAGGTTGAAGGTTGGTTGGCTTCAAACCCAACGGAGTGTCTTACATAAATCCTACAGACTACCCGGGTTCGAGTCAGAACTATATTAGCTTCTTTTTTTTCAAAGTTTTGCGTCATATTTCTGTTTTCTTTATAGTTTTACATCCTATTTTTCTTCTAATGGACCTTCCTTCTATGTGGCTTTAAATCTATTCTTTCGGATTACATTTTTTTGTTGATGTTAGACGTTTATAACTCTTACGATTTTTCTTCCAATGTACTATCCTTCTATGTGGCTTTGAATCTATTCTTTAGGATTGCATTTTTTTTGTTGATATTAGACGTTCATAACTTTTGCGATTTTTCTTCCAATGGACCATCCTTCTATGTGACTTTGGATCTATTATTTAGGATTGCATTTTTTTGTTGATGTTAGAAGTTCATAACTCTTGCGATTACATTCATTTTGAACTTAGTTTCGATAAATGCAAAAAATTGGAAGAAATTTTCTTTCTAGTAATCAATTAAATGGTACTTTTAGATATGTAAACGAAATGTATTTTAGTCAAATAATGATGATGCAGTGAATTTTCCTATCACATCAGTTAATTAGGGGAGAAAAAATTTTCAAGCCCACCCGATCCTCAATCCTGAATCCGCCACTGAAGATAACAAAGACAATCCATTGCAAAAAGGCCCTACGTAATTTTTTGTTCATCTGCATTTCCATCTGCAATCCAGGTTTGGAAGGTTTTATATCTTTGGATTAGGTTTAGTCTTTGATCTGAGTCCGAGTTCATCACCGGATTTCTATTGCTGAAATATTTCAGTTACTGAAATGTACTGTAGTTGTGGGGAAGAATGTATAAGTATTAAAGTCTGTATAAATGGAGTTTCCAAAAAAGTATGTAGAAATGGAGGTCCACTATCCGTATAACCTGTATGTGTTTTCTAAAAATTATTCGTTTGTTGTTTGTATAGATTGAGTCTATATATAAACGTATTGTCATATTCTGGAATATATAGATCATATATGTGTAGGATCCAACATCAAAATAGTTGAAAGTTGAACTTTTATTTTTTAGAGTAATGATAGGTGAACCACATTTTAGAAGATCGTCTAGAGCCTACATTATGTGACAACCAACGTAGCATTGTCATGCCATCAAAGCTTAATGTCTTACTTTGTTTCTTTTCATTTTTCTAAATACCTAATTTTCTTTCTTTTGTTTATATTTTACTTTCTTGATTTTTTTAATCTCATAAACCCTAACATGAAAATCTAATATGCTTCTTGTTCTTCTTTTCCTCCTCCCTTGCGTCTCTTCTCCTCCATCCCTGTCCCTCGCGTCTCTTCTTGTTCTTCTTAACATCCAAAATTGTTGAAAGCCTCCAAAATGAAGCCAAATCACCTTCTTTAAATCTGGACTGTTGATCTTTATTAAGATCTAATCTGGGCCGTTCATTTCGGTATTTAAGGAAGAGACCAGACTCGGGTCAACCGAGTCTCCTCCCCCTCTCTCGACTCCGCTTCTTCTCCGATGTCCTCCGCTCGACCCAGCCACGTCCAGCCGCTGCAGCCAAGCATCCCTTCTCCTATGCTCACGGCTCCGCCAAGACTTCCTACGTCGAGACACCAAACAATGTGTTGGTCGGTTTCACGGATGCAGGATACTTGTCAGATCCGCACAAAGGAGATTTGCTAAATTCTTTGCATTTATTTCTGCTTATTAGACAGTTAATCCCAAAAGGGTTTCACGGATGCAGGATACTTGTCAGATCCGCACAAAGGGTTTACATATTCAGATCGGGCAAGAGAGAAGGGGAGAAGATGGAACCCATCCATTGTTTTGATCATAACTCTCTCATATGAACTCCAATTGATGCGATTCCAGCTGATCTGAAAACTAGACACGCACAGCTTTCCAACGGTGTATATTTCATGATCTTTTAAAAAATTGCAGAGCTATTTACCTAGGGGAGACGTTTTGTAGCTACATTAGCATCAACAACAGCTCCAGTTTCGAAGTCCGGGACATTGTAATCAAGGTTCGGTTTCGAGCTTTCGGAATTTCTGGAATGATGTTTTATGTGTCGTTATTGTTTTGGTTTTCGGTGAAAATTGAGCTGAGTTTTGTAATTTGTTATATATACACACACATACATACATATTTTGGGTTGACTAATTTAGAAAGATTATAAATACAACAAAATTTAAAAAATATACTCAATTTAATAATTTAGAAATATTATTAATTATGTGAGGATATTTTAGAGAAAAAAAATTGATTCCATTACCTTGATTTTAATGTCTTGATTTATTTGATGATGTTTTGAATTCTTATGTGCATATAGCATGCTATTCATCAAAGGGTAAAGAAGTGGGTGGAGTTGTGAATATTTAGTGATTTTAGGTGTAATCTTTTGTGTAGTTGAGTCTGGACATTGTAGGGATCAAGCTCAGGCGAGCCCGTGTCATTTTTATTTTCAATTTTATTTATTTAACTATAGCCGACGAATTTTTAATAATATCGTCTGATGTTGTCTTTTTTTAAATTTATTTATTTTATTTTATTTTATTTATTTAATTTTATTTATTTATCTATACCTGACTAATTGTCAATATTATCGTCGGTTATAGTACTTTTTATACATGAGCTGCTTTGTGATTATGATGATCAAATTTTAGAAACAAAAATCCGACCGTCTGGTATGATCATTATGTCGAAATATGTCTATGAAAAAAATTCATATAGATTCGAGAACGTTAACGGCTCGATCCTTATGGTCAATTCTGTAAGTCAAACCTCTAAACATACAAAAATGGTCATTTGACCGTCTAAATTACGTATTTTGACCGGACATTCAACTGAAAATAGTTTCAAATCAATGAGACGTAACCAGTTGTATAATTATACTGAAAAATAACCTCCGAAGATAAGGCTACTCATAAGGGGAAAGAATAGAAAATTACATTGACCGCAACTATCGACACCGAGATTTTACCGGAATTTCGTGAATTTTTTAACCGTAGACGTATTTCACTATTCTGGTCATATCCAATTTCACGAATTTTTGTGTTTGAAGGTTCTATATAGAGTTTGTTTTTGAAACAAAACATTTACTTAACACTTAGTAAACAAGTTACACAACATTAGTAGGTATGTTGTAATTGTGATGATCAAACTTGAGAAACGAAAATCCGACCGTCCGATATGATCATTATGTCGAAATATGTCTCTGAGAAAATATTCATATAGATCCAACAACATTACAAGCTCGATCCTTACGGTCAATCCTGTAAGTCAAACCCCCAAACGCACGAAAACGGTTATTTGACCGTCTAAATTACGTATTTTGGCCGGACCTTTAAGGGTTTGACTGAAAACTAGTGGTATGAAATTTTTATTTTATTTATTATAGCATAGCTGACGAAATATTAGGGTATTCGTCTGTTAAGGTTTAAGATTTAGGGTTTAGCCGATGATACTTGATGTAGAAGTCTTAGTTTGTGCGACCAATTTGAGTGACTATCAAATTCAATATGGTTCATCTGCAACCAACCATTCAACTGTAAATATAGATAATTATGCAATAAACATAAATATAGAAATATAAAATTAGTTATGGAACCAACCGTTAAAATCCCAGTCTGGGTAACCGAGTCGTCAAATGCGAATTCGAGCAGACTGCAGAGGACAGCTCTAGGACCAACCAATCACGAACTTACAAGGTTTGGAGAGACGCTACATCTTCTTCTATAATACCACTAAGCCAAAATCTTGATCTCAAAAAAAAAACGAACTGCCGCGAGCCTTGGCTTGTGAAATTGGCTCGGCCACAATTTAAGTCCACGAAGGTAGGGTCGCTCGTTTTGAGTTAAAAACTGAGAGTGGCGTTTCTCCCCGTATACACAAAGGGAGGAGTCACTGGCTTCGCTAGGGTGGGCAAATATCTGGTTTTCAACCGAAAACCTATTAAAACGGGTCAAAAATAACGTAAACCGGTCTGAACCGGTTTGAATCAGATTGGTTCCGGTTTAGCCTAAAAACCGGTCCGAATTAACCGAATATTTTATATTTGGTTTTATATTTTTTTAATACGTGTTACTTTATTATTAGTCTATATATTTCTTATTATGTGTCACCTTAAGAAGACAAAATTTATTTATCAAATTATACGTATTTATATACACACTATATAACTCACATTCTTGAATAAGTATACTATTAAAAATATATATATACTTTGACATATAATTTAAGCATGACTGTAAATTCGTGAAAAAATAATAATTGAGAGAAAAACCTAGAACTATATACATTTTAATTTTTATATGGAAAAAAGACAAAATAATAATTTTTTTTAAATGTCTCATCTTATTGTTTTAAATTCGGGTTAAATCTGAAACCGATCCAACCCGATCCGGTTTCCGGTTGATCCGATTTTAAAATTTGGTTCCGGATAGAAGTTTTACAAATCTGAATAATTTGGATTGGATACGGTTTGGACCAAAAACCGATCCGAATATGCCCACCCCTAGGCTTCGCTATGAGCAGGAGTCTCCTACGTCCATCCATGGTCTTATCCATCATCTTGTAAAACAGCAGGGCCTCGATGGGTCAGGGTGTAAAAGTTGATGACGAGGACCGTCATGTCCAACGAGACGGTTAACTCCGGCAGGCCGAGGCCAGCAGACGTCACAGATAGTTGGGTTAGGGTGGCCGTGTCGATAAGGAGCTCTGGTCGTCAGGGGAAGAGCACATCTTCCTCCATCAAACATACGTAAAGCATAATCTTTTGCCAAACAGGAATTAGTGAGCAGATCTCTCTCATCACCTCCCCCATCTTTGCACGTCTGATCGCCTGGGGCTGTGTTTAACTTTGAGAGGCGGAAAGAGTTAGACCTAATGATAACCTAAATACAAGTAGAAAAAAAGATAACTCACTTTATATGTGTCTTGCTCAAATGCTAATAGGAATATGAATTCTTTTTTTTTTTGAAAAATATCAGAATTGATATATTAACTCAAGTCAGAAGATATCATTACATATTCTCTCTCTATCGACTATGGGTGGGTAGATAAAGAATTTATAGTAGTACACACAGTGACACATAGACTACTAGACCTAATCATTACAACTTCAAAAATTCGTAGAGGTAACGAAACCCTCTTTTGATACTACGCTAGAGGGGCTACAAGTACATCAAGTGTGCACAAAAGACACCCAGACTCCCAAAGACAAGGAATTATTGAAGTAGATAAACTAAAACATAGAGTTGGAATTATTGTAGCCCAACACCACAACCCATAAAATAGGCTCAATAGAGCAGGCGCAACAAAGAGAGCCACCTAAGGCCCAAAGCCTGTCATGTAATGACCAAGCAGAACCGCCGTCGCACTTGAAGTCGCAACCACATCTATGCCTCTTCCTTGAAACACCTAAAATCGCTGCCATGACCGCACCAGACACCATGATGCCATTCAGATCACGTCACCTTTGCTCCATCTTCAGCTCCATAACAATCGGGAGGTCGACGTCTACCAAAATCAACGACAAAACTGACCTTGAGAAATATTGAACAACCTCCATGTTAGCTAGAAGATCTTAAGCATGGTGAGATCCCATCCGGCAGTTAGGGCCAGATAGCATAAACATGACCAAAAGACCAGCCATGGCCACAACCACCGCCAGACGAGGCTTTGTTGCTAGAGGATTGCTGGACAAGGCTTGGTGACCACCGCCTCTCTTTCTCCCAACCAAATCACACATCAAATGCCTGCACATCCTCTCTTTGACTGAAACCAAGAGCAATAGATGATTAGATCTCAAATCCCTGTCCGACAGCTAACCACTAAAGGCATCAAGGCAAGAGCAGAGCCAACCATCTCGACGCTAACAGATAGAGACTGAGTTTTGGAAGGAGGAGGCGACCTCTAGGGTTTTTCTTCTGTTTCTTGTAAAAATGATTTGTACTACTAAACCAAATGGTAATGGACTAGGAATATGAATTCTCTTCTTATCTAGTGATAGGTTTACAAAATAAAATATGATTATATTCCTTCTACATGGAGGGGTTTTATTAAGGACATTCTTGCTGAGGGCTAGTTGAAGACTTTTTCATTTCACTCTATTTTCGATCGCATATTTACATCTAGACCATCTAGTTTGTAGATATATATAAGTAGATCATCGATCTCTATAAATTTTCATACAAATTGAAAATCGTTAAGGCATTCATAAATGTGATTCATTTATTATAAACTTGAACTGTTTATGTTTGATATATTTGGACCATCTATTGATTTGATCTATTTCGATGCCTTAATGATCACCAATTTGACTGAAAAATTTGTATAAATAATCTACTTATATAGACCTATAAACTGAAAGGTTGAGATGAAAAAATGTGATTGAAAAGTGGGTGTAATAAACCATTATGGAGAAACTCCTCAACTAGTGCTCAACAAGAAAGTTCTCAATGGAACCCCTCCCTCCTTCTACATATTGTCTCGGTCTAATGCTAACAGGAATATAAATTCCATTTTCATATAGTAATAAGTTTACGAGAGAAAAAATATAAGGGTAAATACCTCTTATGGTACCTGATGTATGACCACTTAGACAATTAGGTACCTAATGTTTAAAAGAGGACAGTTTGGTACCTTAAGTTTTGCTCAGTTAGACAATTTGGTACTTCGGTTAACTTTTTCGTTAAATATGATGATAAAATAGACATTTAAGTATTATTTATCAATATAAACATAAAAAAATTTGTTGTGTGGTTTCATATATTAGGTCCGAATATATATCTAAAATTTTAACTAATATTTATCTATATAAAATGAATTAATATTTTATTCAAAACATGATTAAATTTTATATTTAAGAGATTTAGGTGGTGTAATTAATCTATATACTCACTCGTTCATATCACAAATACATATTTTTTAACATAAAATAAAATTATGTCATATTTTATCAACCTAACCAAAAATATTAATTCATGTATGACTCTCAAAAAGTCAAAAACCTAGAAAATAATAAAGAAACAAGAATTATTGCCATTTAACAAAAAAAATATTTTTTATATCTAATTTATAAATAGTACATAAATGTCTATTTTACCCTCATATTTAAAGGAAAGTTAACAGAAGTACCAAACTGTCTAATTGAGCAAAACTTGAGATACCAAACTGTTCTTTTTTAAATATCTGATACATAATTATCCAAGTGATCATACATCAAGTATCATACAAGGTATTTACCTAAAATATAATTACGAGAAAGGGTATGAGTTAAGTTTGTCTAGCATTTTCAAACCTAAGCAGCCCAAGTTTAAATATTGGGCTTCACGGTAACGTGCTGAGAACCCATTGACGTGTCAAAATTCAGAGTGAGAGTGAAGGACTAGTCCAGTTGGAGGCACCCGCTTCTTTCTCTCCTTCACTTGTTGCTGTAGACTCGCTTCTCTTTGAACTCTGGTACGATTTGCTTCACTGATAAGTATGCCACTTTCACTTACACATTGCTCTACTACAATTAGTCTTTCACTTACACAGATTCGCTTCATTCTCTCTCCCGTTTTAAATAATTTCAGGAGACTGTTATGTCTGGCCGTTTGAGAAGACCGCCGGAGGACATGGCTTGCATGAAGTTGGGAGTGAAGTCTGAAGCATTTCATCGGGAAGACCAGTCATGGTAAACACATATATTTTTTTTCTCGATATATCATCCAACAGATTTTACAGAATAATTCCTAAATGATGTTTGATAGTTTGCTTCTTGAATTTCAGCAAATTTGATCTGTAGTAGGCTTGAAAAAGTAAGAAATTAGAACGGTTTGTTCATCAGTGTGAATGCATTTCTGATGTTCAATATATATATATATATATATATATATATATATATATATATATATTGTCCTGTCCAGGCTACTAGTTTGAAGTAGCTAGACAATGTTCCACTGAGCTTTAGGCTATGTAAACTTAGATTGTAATGGGGTGTGGCTTGGCGGAACAGATCGAAACCCTTTCGATGCATAATTCATTAGCAACAGAAAGTAGTTTTTTGGTCTGAAGTCAGAACAGAAAGTAGTTCATGGATGATAAATTCATGCATAAATCAAAATTAATTTATATCGAGAATGCAATTATTTTGATTGTTTGGTAACGCACTAAGACTATTGAATCATCTTCATGTGTGTATAAGATGATTTCGGGTTTATTTTCTGGTATTTGTACAGGGTTTGCACAACTGGATTACCAAGTGATATTATTGTTCAAGTTGGGGAAATGTCTTTCCACCTCCACAAGGTACATTTCATAAGATATCACTGGTTGAAGTATATAATCGTGTGTGTGTGTGGATTTCGAGTGTGCGCCTGCACAATCTGTGCGACTGTGTGTCTGTTATTTTTTTTACTGTGTGAATGTTTCTACATGCTCACTGTCAGCAGTTTTCCTAATTTACTCACTACAACTCTTCTAGTTAATAGCTGTCATGTTAAATTCATTCTCATTCTCTAATCAGCATTTTTTGAACTACTGCAGTTTCCATTGCTTTCTAAAAGTGGGCTATTAGAGAAGCTTATTGAAGAGTGTTCTGTTGAGGAAGGCTCACCATGTGCCTTGCAACTTCATGGTGTGCCTGGGGGAGCCAAGGCATTTGAGCTTGTAACCAAATTTTGCTACGGTGTCAAAATAGAGCTGACTGCGTTGAATGTTGTCATTCTTAGATGTGCAGCAGAATACCTCCGGATGACTGAAGAATATGAACAAGGAAACCTAATTGCACAAACGGAGATTTTCCTAAATGAAGTCTTGGGCAGTTGGAGAGACTCTATAATAGCTCTTGAAACATGTGAAGAAGTGCAACCATATGTCGAAGAGCTGCATATTGTGTCAAGATGCATTGATTCACTGGCTGCAAAAGCTTGTTCGGATCCAAAGTTGTTCACCAGGTCTATGTCGGGAGGAAGTGACATTAAGAAGCCAACAGGCGCTGTGTCATGGAATGGAATTGCTGCTGAATGTAACCCACAATCTCCTGGAGAAAATTGGTGGTATGAGGATACATCCTTCTTGAGCTTACCCCTCTATAAACGCTTGATTCAAGCTGTTGAATCAAAATGCATGAATCCCGAGATTATTGCGGCATCTCTCATAGCCTATGCTAGAAAGTATCTCCCCTTGATGAATCGGGTATCAAGCTTTAACGATGCAAATCATGCAAATTCAGGCACATACATTTCTGATGAAGACCAAAGGGCTTTACTTGAAGAAATTGTAGGGTTGCTTCCTAATAAGAAAGGAGTAACATCCTCCAAGTTTCTGCTCAGGCTCTTAAGAACTGCTATGATATTACATGCAAGTCAATCATGCAGAGAGAATTTGGAGAAAAGGGTAGGTGTCCAACTGGACCAAGCTGTTCTCATTGATGTTCTCATCCCGAATATGGGCTACTCAGTGGAGACTCTTTATGACATAGACTGCTTTCAGAGGATTCTTGATCATTTCATGTTGGTAAACCAGCCTTATCCATCGTCTTCTCCATGCATAATCGAAGAGGGGCAATTGATGACTGGTACTGATCCATTGACACGTATTACAATGGTGGCCAGTCTGGTGGATGGATATCTTGCCGAGGTAGCACCAGATGTTAATTTAAAGTTACCGAAATTTCAGGCACTCGCTGCTGTCATCCCGGAATATGCCAGGCCTCTAGATGATGGTATTTATCATGCCATTGATGTTTTCTTGAAGGTAAAGCAAGCTTAATCTTGTCTTCTAACTGAAGTTTGTTATGTGCTAGACCATTGTCTTTTTAATTTTCTAAAGTCCTAGGTACTATTGAGATCATATTTTACTGTAATCGTAGTTATGTTTCTGATGACTGTGCGCTTGATAACTAGTAACTACATTGTGTATTTGAGAACCTCAGGCACATCCTTGGCTAACAGATGCTGAAAAGGAGCTACTCTGCAGATTGATGAACTGCAATAAACTGTCATTGGAAGCCAGAACACATGCAGCGCAGAACGAAAGGTTACCTCTTCGAGTAATTGTTCAAGTCCTCTTCTTCGAACAACTTAGACTACGTACATCAATTTCTGGTTGGTTGTTTGTTGACAATCTTGAGAGCACACATAATCCTAGTGGAAACCTTGGGCTCCCTAGCAAAAATGATGGGTCCAACCAAGTAGACCCTGCACAACTTGAACGAGCTGTGGGTTTTGATTACGAGGTGAGGGAGCGTGTGTTGGAGCTTCAAAAGGAGTGTTCAAGTATGAAAAAGGAGCTGCAGAAGCTGGTGAAAAACAAAAGAAGTTGGAGCATTCTTCCCATAAGATTACGTTTTAGAAAAAAGGTTGATCCCTGTTGTCCAAAAGAACCAAAGGCCTCTGATAGGATGACACCAGCATCATGTTTCAGTGGGCAACAAAATCATGTGAATGGAGAAGTGCCTCATTCACCTGCAGAGCCTTAAGCTTAAGGGGATCATGTATCTTTTCCAGTGTTTCTTTTGGATGTAGTTCTTTTATATTCCTATCTGTTGGATTATCATTATTTTTCTTCCTCATACACAAGAGGAGTCACGGCTCTATTGCAGTGGGTGTTAAATTTCTTATACAAAATATCTAGGTGCCAGCCCCGCTCAAATGTTCCAGGTCCAGGCTGAGCCATCCATTCATGTAACTGCCCTAGCGCTCGGAGACACATTTTGAGTTGGCATTCATTTTTCATATGAATAATTCATGTTTGTGCTTGAGACATTTTATCTATGCTGGCGCGAGTGACTTCTAACCATAAATTTATTTCGAATTCCACTGAGGGACTAACGTACACCAACAGTTGGAAATCACTCATACCCCTGAAAGCAGTTGTCTTTCAACATTTATCACAAGCTTTTGCACAGATTAATAGTGGAAGCAACCTCAAGAAAATGTTAGAACTAGATTAACGCAGTGAAAGCTATGAGTTGAATAGGTGAAAACGGTGGACAAGTGTCAAACCGAAATATAGGATTGTTATAACGGATGAAAGAAAGAAACACAGATTTACGTGGTTCACTACCGATATGTTAGCTACGTCCACGGCAGAAGGAGAACAGTTTTATTGATTGAGGAAGAACCCAGAATACAGAGTGCGGAACACAGAAAATACAGAGAGTGCGGCGCTAACAACCCACTACACTAAATACAATTAGGTTTAGGACGTTTATATACTAAACGTCCGCGACCGAAACTGTCCTCGCGAACGACTGATGCGCGCGAACGACTGATCAGCGAGATCCCCGAATAGCTGGTTCAAGGCATATATTAACAAGGATAATAATGAGAATAATCTCTGGGTTTTTGAAATATTATTGAATTGTTGAATGACTAATACAATGTAGAGGGTGCCTATTTATAGGCTCTAACTCAAGACTAAATCCTTTTAGAATAAAACTAGGAAATAACAAAACCTATTGAAACTAGAAATTCCTATTGAATCATAAATCATAATCTTAAGAATAATAGAAAACTTATATTTGCTTACGACGTTGACTTTCCAGCTGCTTCTCGAACTCCTCTGCGAGTCGTTCTACATCAGTCTCCCCCACTTGAGAAAAAGTCGTCCTCGAGTTGATATCAGGATACGAAGCATGGTCAACTGCACAAAATTCATGAATATCGCTTACATTGAAAGTCTTCGAGATTCCCATCGATTCAGGCAAGTCAATGACGTAGGCATTATCATTAATCTTTTATAACTCTTTGTATGGACCATATGTGCTCGGTTGAAGCTTGTTGTAAGTGCCACCGGGGAACCTTTCTTTGCGCAAGTAGATCATAACATAATCTCCTTCATTGAACACCTTCTCCCGCCTATGAGAATCTGCATGTGCTTTATATTTTGCATTGCTAGTCTCTAGCTTTTTCTTGAACCTCATGCATATCCTTAGCCATAGATTCTGCTGCCACACTAAAGCCGTTCTCTTTTGATATTCTTGTTAGATCAACAACATGCTTAGGTGGAGAGACATACACCACAAAAAACAGGGTCCTCCTAATTGATCGATGAACGGAATTGTTGTAGGCGAACTCAACTTGTGGTAAAACATAATCTCATTGCTTTGGTTTTTCTCCACAAGTACTCTGAATCATATTCTCCAATGTACAATTTGTAACCTCAGTTTGACCATCAGTTTGGGGATGAACAGTGCTACTACGATTCAAAGAAGTTCCGAACATCTTCTACAACGTAATCCAAAAGTGACTTAGAAACTTAGTATCACGATCAGAAGTGATGCTACGAGGCACTCCATGCAGACGAACAACTTCTCGAAAGAACAGCCGGGCAATGTGAGATGCATCGAAGGTCTTTCGGCAAGAAATGAAATGAGCCATTTTAGAAAACCTATCAACCACCATAAACCACAAAGACGGAGTCGACTCCACGTTGTGTTCGAGGTAACCCCAAGTTAAAATCCATGCTAAGATCTTTTCAAATGCCGTCAAGAATTGGAAAAGGCATATAAAGACCGGTGCTTTGCGATTGTCCTTTTGATGTTTGGCATACGTAGCATTTCCGAATAATGTTGCCCACCTCTTTCTTTAACTGAGGCCAATGGTACATTTCCTCCAAACTCGTAATTGTTTTGTCGCTACCAAGATGACCACTTAACCCACCACCATGCAAATCATGTACCAACATCTCTCTTAATGAAGATTGTGGTATGCAAAGCTTGTTGCCACAGAAGAGATATCTATCTTTTAGCAAGCTCACACTTTTCTGGCTGTTAAGGTACTTCAAGGCTTGATGATCTGTGTAGAGAACAAATTCACGTTGTACCAAATAATGCTCCCGCTGTTTTAATGCTCGCACCACGACATAAAATTCTTGATCATAGGTACTCCACTTTTGTCGAGCATCGCTAAGCTTTTCACTAAAATATGTGACCGCTCTCCTTTCTTGAGATAAAACTGCACCAACTCCTACTCCGCAAGCATCACACTCTACCTCAAAAGCTTTATTGAAATCTGGTAAGGCTAATACTGGAGCCGTGCGTAATTTATGCTTAATCAAAGCAAAACTTTTCTCTTGCTCTTCTTCCCATTGAAATTTCCCCTTCTTTAGACACTCGGTAAGAGGTGCGGTAATGGCATTGAAGTTCGGAACAAACCGTCCATAAAATGTCACTAAACCATGGAAACTTCACACATCATTAACGGTTTTCAGAGTAGGCCAATCTTTAATTGCCTTCACTTTTTCTTCGTTCACATGTATTCCTTCTGAGCTCACTACATACCCCAAGAATAACAATTTGTCATTGAGGAAAGAACACTTCTTCAAGTTGATATATAATTTATTTTCTTAAAGAATCTCAAGGACTTGTCTAATATGATCCAGATGCTCTTCTTCAGATATGCTATAGATGAGAATGTTGTTGAAGTAGACGACCACGCATTTGCCAATCAAACGACGCAACACTTGGATCATGAGATGTATAAAAGTGCTCGGGGTGTTGGAAGAGCCAAACGACATCACTAACCACTCGTATAAACCGTCATTGCTCTTAAAGGCGGGTTTCCACTCGTCGTCAGGCCTAATTCGAATTTGGTGGTACCCGCTCCGCAAATCAATTTTAGTGAAAAACTTTGATCCTCCAAGACATCGAGCATATAAGCGTGGAATTGGAAACCTGTACCTAACTGTGATCTTATTAATGGCACGAAAATCAACACACATACGCCAGCTACCATCTTTCTTTGGCACCAATAGCACAGGAACTGCACAGGACTTGTGCTTTCACGAATGAACCCCTTTCGTAACAAATATTCGATCTTCTCTCTTAAAATTTCATTCTCTTTCGAATTCATGTGGTAGTGAGGAAGATTAGGCAAGCTAGCTCCTGGTATTAAATCTATCTAATGCTGGATATTTCTCATCAGTGGTAGCTCATTAGATAAGTCATCAGCTATCAAATTTTGGAAGTCATTAATTATAAGCTTCATCTTTTCTGGAACTTTTGCCTCCATTGCTTCCTTCTCAGTGGTGAAGAGACCTTTCATCACAATAGGACAACACACTAGTGTTTCCTTGATTCCTTCTTCAAGCTCACGTTCACAATTTGATATAGTGAGAAAGTTTGTTGTCTTTTTCTTCCCATCATTAAGAACCTCACGTGGACTACTAGGCTTTAAGACAATCTTGTTCTTTTCCCACAAAAAACTGTAGGTATTTTTGTACCCATCAAATAACACTCTTACATCATATTGCCACGACCGTCCAAATGATCATGCAAAAGTGATTCTTGTCTTCGAAATGGGACAATAGATTTTTCTTGGTCTCTGCTACTTGTTTCTGTCCTCACCGGTTGCTCTTTTGTGGGCTCTTTGATTTGCAACCCTCTTGAAGTAGATGACTCGCCCCAATTTCTGCGGTAACTCATGGCAGTCTGCTGCTTAACTTTACTGCTTGCTAGTAATGCTTCAGCTCTTAGAGCTATGTTCATGGCTTCTGTGAGATACCATATTGTCTGCAACCCTATCTTCTCTCGGATTTCTGTCTTCAAACCACGTAGATATCTTGCAACCTTCTGTCTCTCTTTCTTCAAGTCTGTTTCGCTCACTAAGTCGCATAAACTCATGGTTATAATCAAATACAGACCGATTATTATGAGCACAGTCATAATATTTTTCAAACAAAGTCTGCTCATAATCTCGAGGTAGGAAACGCCCCCTGAGTAGAGCTTTCATCTTTCGCCAAGTCTTGATAGGTTCTTTTCCTTGTCGAATGTGTGACTCTTGCAAATCATTCCACCAACAAGCAGCTGTGCTTTTTAGCTTCCAAGCAACTGTCTTCACCTGTTTGTTTTCTGGAACATCCATTCGACTGAAGAACCTCTCCACTTCTGAAAGCCAATCTAGAAACTCTTCAATTTGTAAGTTCTCATAGAAGACAGATATGTATGCTTTCATCCTAAAATTTTCTTCATGGCGATTCTGTTGATGATTGTTTGGTGGGCCCCTTTCTTCTTCTTCCTCAAAATCATAGTTTTGTTATTGATGTCGACGTTAGCCTCGGGCAACTCCTCCAGCTCGTACCTCCATAGTAAGCTGCTGCATAAGAGTAGTCAAGTTTGCCAAAGCATTGTTGGTGTCTTGACGAAAATTCCCAATATCCTGTTTAATTGCATCAATCTCCTGACCAGCATCGGCGAGTGTGATATGAACATCTTCTCCGTAGTTTGACATCGATCCAGGCGAAACAAGGCTCTGATGCCACCTAACGCAGTGAAAGCTATGGGTTGAATAGGTGAAAACGGTAGACAAGCGTCCAACCGAAATATAGAATAATAATAAGAATAATCTCTGGGTTTTTGAAAAATTATTAAATTATTGAATGCCTAATACAACATAGAGGGTGCCTATTTATAGGCTCTAACTCAAGACTAAATCATTTGTAAAATAAAACTAGAAAATAACAAAACCTATTGAAACTAGAAATTCCTATTGAATCATAAATCATAATCTTAACAATAATAGAAAACTTATACTTGCTTACGACGTTGACTTTCCAACTGCTCCTGAAACTCCTCTGCGAGTCGTTCTATATCATAGATGAAAGAAGGGTCCTAATTGGCCCTAACGCTTACCCCTTGGGCCAGCAGCGTCAATTGAGCTGATTAGAGACAGGGAGTTGTTTCCTTTTCCACTTGTACTTCATATTCCAATCCCATCTTCACAAGCACTAGTAGTGGAATCAACATCAGGAAAATTTTACAACTCAGATGAAGAAACTGGGTCCTAATTGTCCCTAAGCCTTACCCTAAGACTATGTTCATAACAAGTGTGACCCTCCATAGGCCACATCACTTGTCACACACAGTCTCCATTGTTGGAACTTGCAAGGCAAAGGCACTCCTCTTTTCTCAATTGGCTAGGTCCCTTCCTTTTCCATATCCAATCAACATGACTTGTCCTCTCCTTTGTATTTGCTTGTAGTTGGTTAGCCTAATTTCCACTGTTGGCCATAGCTAACTCCCAACCTTAACTTGAAAAGATAGGCCAAGTATGCCTGCAACAACAATTGTCCCCTCTTTTTCTCTTGCCCACTGACACTTATCTCACTGTGATTGGACCACCTGTTCCATATCCTCAATTACATCTCAATGTGTTATCAAGCTCTCTATGGACCCAATTAGCGTGATTCCATGACTGATAAAACACAACAAAGGACAAATAAAGCTTATGTATAGCAGTAATAGGCACATTGGCTTCTGTTTTCCTTATACTTTTTGAATATATCTTTTTTGTTTTTGAACCTTGTATCTCCCAACCAAGATGGATTCATTAATCCTAGTCTTATAAGATTAATGAAAAATCCATCCTCTTATTAGTCTTATAGTCTTGACATAAAACTTAAATTCATGAAAGATTGAACTAGTTGAAATCAAGCAAACATCTGGTTTAATTGGAAAACAAAGAGTAGATCATAAATTAGTTAACTATTAATAGGGGAAGGTTCACAAGCCTTTACTACTTTTTTTTTGTCAAAACAAGCCTCTACTAGCTTACAACTAAAGCAGGGGAAGAAAATTCCACAAAAATGGAATGTTGAAGATTCGACATATTGAGGTCGAATGCATTAATTTACAACAAAGACACTCCACATATCAGAGATTTAGAGTTCTACAAATTAGCTTCTTCAACTTCTGAAATTCCCACAGGCACCTTGCTTCAGTGCTACAAATCTCCTTTCACCTAGAAATCCCGAAATCTTGAGTGTTGCCAAGCTGTGCCATTTCCCAGTTCGACTTTGAAGCAACTCTTTCATGACAGGGAACATAATCCTATCACCATAAGCAAGAAATCAGTTCCACAAACCACAATAGAGGTGAAGGTCTTGACTTTTCAGTGTGAAGTGTTGGTGAAACTTAAAAAAGCACTAATAATTTTACATGTGAATTTGTTGATTATTTAAGTAAAACTCAGAGACAAACAAACAAAGAAAATCAAAGAATGTTTTGGGTTACCTCCATTTTCTTCACCAACTCCACTGCTGTTGGTGCTGATATAATAATGTGGCGTGCATCTGGGCTAATAAACCCTTCTTCTACAGCACTATCAATGAATGATAGCAATGAATTGTAATATCCATCTACATTTAACAACCCAACCTGGAAAAAGAAAAAAAGAAAAAAGAACCAAGAAAAAGTTGGTTTAATTCCCAGTATTCATAAATCTTAATTACCATAGATTTTGTTTAGAAGTTCCAGAAAAGCTACTTACTGGTTTGTCATGGATTCCCAGCTGAGCCCAAGTTATCACTTCCAGTAACTCTTCAAGAGTTCCATAACCACCTGCATGTATAAAGTAATTAAGATTTTGCAGTCCAAGCTTCATTTGTGTTAAAAGTTAAAATGATCAAGTCATCTAATATTGTGACCCAAGGACCAGGATCATGCTAATAATCATGAGTATCTCTGATACATAAAGAAGGGAAAGACCGCTATTTTGTTGGTGTAAAACAGTAAAAGGATAAAAAGGCAGATTATACTGTCAGTTGACTCAGTTCCACAGCTTTGATCATTTGACTCTGGTGCAACATACTTTGACTGCCTAACTTTTCATGTTCCAAATGTACTTTCCTCATTTTCAGATGGTGTTCATATCTTCAATATACTTATTTTGAACTATCATTTTCTTTAGGGTTGGAAGAATTCAGACAAAAGGAAAAACAGGAAGACCTATCAAAGTATAATGACTATTATGTCCTCTGCATTTCCTCTCCCCCCTCATATAGGATACCCCTTCATGTATTCTGTGATGTTCAAAAGAACTCTGGGATGAAATGAATGAAGTTATTCATAAGTGTTAAGCATCATTCCCCTAGGTGCTTGTGCAAGCTGGCCATGACTATTTGGTGAAAGTGTGCATTTGTTGAGCTGTTTCCCCATAAGGTAGGAAAGAATTGGTAGTCATTTACTGGCTACAAAGACTATTTAGGACAAGAGAGGATTAACAACAGAAGCTCTAATTTTCAGTGTAAGGATGTTGATGGGTCGTAGAATTGGTTTGAATGGTAGCCCTCTAATCATCATGGCTCTTGGGGATTGTGAGATTCACACAATCACAATCATAATAGACACATAGCATGACCAGATTCCAAGGCTTTCAATACCACCCCAACAGTAAATCATCAACTTACTTTGACCTATGGCCAAATTGTTCACAAACCCTTTAGTTTGTTAACTCAGCATTTTTTCTTTGGTCAAAACGAGAAACTTATTTACTGATTTTACTCAATTTATTAAAGGTTTAGGGTTCTCTGCTGACTGACCAAAAAAGGAATGGTTCTCTTCTGATTTGTGGTTCTGTCTCACTCATCTTCCATTTATGTTCCATTTCAGTTCATTGGGGTCTGGTAAGTAATAGCTAAACTCAAGAAGGGAAATTGGGAACTTCACAAAAATCAAAACTTCCAATCTGGGTCATAATCTTTACATGCAGGAATTGGTAAAATTAAAAGCCATGAAGGACCATGATATGTGTTTGAATGCTTTTAAGAACTCTGGTGCAAAACCAAAAAATAACTAGCAGGATGTGCGGTGCAGGGCTTATACTAACCAGGCAATGCAATAAAGGCATCTGAATGCTTAGCCATCTCTGCCTTCCTTTGATGCATGCCTGCAACTGCTTTCACTTCCCCCACAGTTACACCAGTTATCTGTAAAATAGTAGCAGTGCCCACAAAACCATTAAAGATATTACAGTTTGGAGCTTTCTGCAGAAAAGCAATGATGTTTTGCAGAGAAATGATGAACTTGACACAAATCGTCTACCCAGCTACTCCCCAGCCAGTCATTTTTAGAGGAAAATAAACGAAGTTCCATACTTAGAAAAAGCCAAGACAGAAAAGCACAGGGAGCAAAATACTTTTCAGTTGAATGAGCATATAGGCTATACAGAGAAACCAGTAGTGTAGTATAAGTGCCAAGTACTTGAGTGTAAGGATAAGCCTCCCCAAGCATCCATTGAAGAATCAGTAAATTATAGAGAACCAAACAGAAAATTACAAGAAACAAAGCAAGCAACAAAAAAACAAAGGGGGGAGGCTATAAAAAATATGCCAGACGAAAAAAAGGAACAAAATGAAATTGAAATCCCAAAGGGTGTCTAAATGTTCTCACATCATCCACAGATTCCACACCAAAAAGAAGAAAAGGAAGAAAAAAGAAGGAAGAGAGAAAACAACAAAAGATTGAAAAGAAAGAAACATGCAGAAAATATTTGAACAAGAATTTGAATCCCAATGAACTGTGAGATATACAGAGTGAAAATAAAACAAAACCTTGTATAATTAAAAAGAAAGTTGAAGGACTTTAATCTGGAGCTAGTAGGAAACATACCTCTCGAGGCATGAGCGTCTTGGGAATAACTCTGCAGAGAAGACAATAACATGACAAAAATCAGTCCCAAAACTCACTTAATCGTTTCTTAATCTCTTTCCTTGTTTGTTTATTTCAATCTTTTATGGTATCTGAGATTTCATAATGAAAGAGCAAAACAATACCCAATGACATGCCGACCACCATCATGCACAGCTTGAGAAACCAAACCCATCAGGCCTATGCTGCCTCCTCCATAGACCAGATCAATGTTCCTTGAAACCTACGAGAAAACAAAACCAAACTCAGCTCAGAAACCCTCAGAAAAAACTAAACCAAACCAAACCAAACTCAGTACATGGTGTACTTGAACAGATGGACTGAGAAAAGTTTCATTTATATAAAAGCTTTTTTTCATCTCCAAATGACTTGTATAAGTTTGAAAAGCTTTTGGATAATGATATAGAGAAAGATGAACATTTACATGCATTACGCAGAGACAAACTTAACAAGAAAGAAAGGTTCGGTTTGAAGGGGTCAATCTCTACCCAGAAAATGAAAAACAAGTTGCAATATTATAATGTGTTGCCCCAAAAAGCAGACAAGTTAACATAAAAAGTTAAAAGAAATAAGCAAGATGAAGATTTGAGCAACTTCCACGAACTCCTAGCAAAATCAATTTGGCACAAACAAGAAGCCAACATATACTGAAGGCCAGAAGCCATCTAACACAAACACACACCAGGAAGTAAAAGAGTTTGAGAATTCTCAAATACGTACCAACTGTAAGGTAACAAAACCTAAGCATACTAAAACAGCTTGTGAAATAATGAAAGAGTCATTCTATATATACCAGTTCTTTCCCAAGCTCAGTGGCAGCATCTTGGTAACTAGTCTTCTTGCCTTGGCTACTCCCACAGAACACACAAATCCTCCTGAACTTTGAGAGCTTCATTTCAATGTTAATCTCCATTTCTCACTCCCTCACTCTCTGGTTTTTGTTGCTTGAAATTCAAATACTATTCTCTCTTTCTCTCTCAGTCACTCACTCTTAACATTTTCCCCCTCCTCTGTTTCTTACTCTTTTGCTGCGTTCTCCACACGTATTTACAAGCCCCCCTCGCACGTGAGTACTCTTTGCACGCTCGGGCTTGGCAAAACAAAAACTCTCCCACACAAATGACACAAGTAACCATTGGCACGCGTGGACCAGTCTATTTTATTTGTTTTCGATTTTCCCACCCATTATTTTCTTTCATTTCATTTTTTCCAGCTATAATACCATTATGATCAAAAAATAAGTTGTGTATTTATAAATGATTTCATCAATTGATTCATTCCTCCAGTATGGCTCCGTCTCTTTCGGAGAAGAAAAGAAGCCTGAATCCTAGGGTTTCAACATGCGGTAGCGCTCTCTCGAGCACGATGTTCGTGCTTTGTCCCGTATGGTTGTGTGGCGTTCGTGAATGGGCGGGGGTCACCTCGATTGATTTGGCGGCCGAGAGAACTTGGGTGTTTGAGCTATGAGTCGTCAATGGCGGCTAGAGGTGTTGACAACGTCAATTGGAGGGTGGTGGAACCTAAGGTGTTGGTGAAGGGTGACATGGAAGGTCTAGAGTTGGGCTGGATGGCGAAGGATGGTGGTTGTGTTTACGCGTAGAAGGTCAGCTCGCAGTCGTGAGCTCCGTTCCAGGTGGCTGGACAAAATAGGGCTATGGCTGTTTTGTTTCGGGGTCTGGTTCTTAGGTTTGAATCTAACTTCAAGTTGGGGAAGTAGGGCCTGGATAGGTGGGCCAGAACAGCTCTCGTTGACAGTAGTGGGGAAGGGCGGCATTAGGGAGTGGTTTGACGACGGAGACGTTGCGGCCAGAAATCCTAAGGATGGTGGGTCGGGTCTAGGCTCTGCTGGACCATTAGATGGGTGCCTATCTAGGCTGAAAGAGGATTCATAAGAGTGTGAAGCTTTTAGTGGGTTTCTTCTATTTGGGCTCATTTTTAGACCTCACTGTGAGTAAAATTCCTAGTATTTGCTAGTAAAGACCTCTTCCAAACCCTAATTGATCTTACACTGACTCTTTAACGATGGAAGACATACTTCTGGGTCCTAGTCCTGATTCGTGAGACATTATAGGGTTGGTTAGAGAAGGAAATGTGCATTTCATTTCTAGTGTGTAATGTCCACCTTTTATACCGTAGTTTTTTAGGCTAGTTTTTTTTCAATTCTTTAATATAGTATGGATGTATCGTTAGATATGCGTTGGATATTCTTCAGAACATCTATGTTTGACCTTTGTGTCATATGATGTTTCGATCAATGGGAATGTTCCTTTTACTTAAAAAAAGTGGTATATTTATGATCTTCCCCCAATGATGTTGTAATATTTTTTTTGAATAAAGGACTGATGCGGCTGCCCTCAAGCATTCATTAATGAAACCATCTGTCACATCCCGGTTCTAGAATCCATTTACGGTCGGTTACTACCCAAGTTACTTTGATCTTTAACCGTATCGTAGTAACCGTTTTACCGTGAAAGGTCAAAAAGTTGACTTTTTGTTTGGTCAGGAATTTGGGGAAACTTTCTTCATAAAAGTTGTAGAGGGCGTCGTTACGAGTCCGTGGACACGTAGCACGCTTAAATCGGAGATCGTATGAAGAAGTTATGGTCAAAAAACAAAAGTTACTATTTGGGTGAAAAGCCTATATATAGTGAGTTACTGGGGTAATTCGGTGAAAAGGTGAAAATTGGAAAAGTTACTGTTCACCTCGAAAAATCCCTCCGAAACCCGATTTTTTTCGCCGGATTTCATCACCGGATTTCTCCTCCGTCCGGCGGAGTTAGGGCGCGTGCTAGGTACCAAATTGAAGCCTGCAGCGCCACCTTCAAGTTGGTGGTGGCCATCGGAGCTGAGCCGCCGCCGTTTGAGAGAAATCACGGCGAGAAGGGGGGACCTGTGCACTGTTCATTGACACCGGATTTCTCCCTCCTCCGGCCACCTCCCGGTGAGTTCTTTATATGGTTTTGATGGGTTTGAGGTGTACATTAAGCCCCTAGAATTTGGTAGCTAGATTTGAAGTGTGTAGGAAGAATTATGGATTTGAAGTTTGGGTTGACTTTTGGATTCGGGTTGTGTATTTCTTGTCGATTGACCTAGTTAGGGGCCGAGTTGGCCTTCGAGTTGAACTAGAAAGTTGTCCCAAATGTTGAGACGAAGCTGCTGGTAAAATTTGGTGGCGATCCGAGGTCGCCGGAATTTTGGCCGGATTTTTCTGCCGGCGGCCGCCGCCGGCGGCGGAGCCGCCACTTTTTGGGCAGTTTTCTTGCCCATTTAAATTGTAAAAATTAAGGGAAGTCCATTAGGGGCAGTTGCTAATTTTTGGGAATTTATTTGAGGTGTTGAGTACGTTTGGAAGGTTTGGGATTATTATTTGTGTAATTAAAGGTTAATCGGTCGTTTAGGGAGAACCGGCTAGGCGTGAGAGCGTGTTTAAGAGTTTGTACGCTATTTGGAGGGTTAGAGGCCGACACCCACACTTTTGATAGATGGTTAAGGTTGAACGCTATGGGTAGAGCGTGTTATTATTGCCCTCACGATGATTATGGGTTTAAGACCTGTTTATATGTTTTGTACAGGACGTGGGGGAGCTCTAGCTGAGCAGCCATCTAGTAGCCGGCAGACCTAGCGGCATCTGTGAGTGGACATTTGTTTTAAATTAAATTGCATGCTATATTCTTTAATTGGTTTCTCCTGCATATATGATTTCCTCCATTTATATGTTTACGGTGATTTGGGAAAATGAGATTTACGGATTTCAAAGGCAAACAAGCCGGGAAAGAGGTTCAAACCCTTCCCGTGATTTTTAAAAGATTTTCCCGGGTTATGGTTTAATGATTATCACCGTTTTGGGATTTGGAGGGGGATGATTTTAAAAGGGGAAACTTGGCTGACGGATTTTAAGGGGTTTTCGATTATTATTATTTTCCCACGAGGTTTTACAGGTTTTACTGGTTTTAAAGGAATGTTAAAAAGGGAAAAGAAAAAGGATTGTATGCTAGCATGACCCTCTTCGGTAGTAGCTGGTCAATAGACCCTCCCGAATAGTAGCAGGTCGGGACCCTCTTCGGTAGTAGCTGGTCAATGGACCCTCCCGAATAGTAGCAGGTCGGGACCCTCTCCGGTAGAAGCTGGTCATTGGACCCTCCCGGATAGTAGCAGGTCGGGACCCTCTTCGGTAGTAGCTGGTCAATGGACCCTCCCGGATAGAGCAGGTCGGATTTCTCGTGGATGAGGTTAACACCCCACATTTAAATTATTTATGTTTGAGCCAGGGCATCATTGATGGTTTATTTGCATGCGGTTTTCTTAAAGAAACTAGAGGGAGAGCATTAAAGATAATAGAGTTTTATATGTTATTTTTCGTCCACTCACTCTAACGGTTTTCAATGTTTCTCCCCTGGGCCTTTCGTTTTTAAATGCCCAGATTGCAGAGCTCGACCTATCAAGACCACTTGGAAGCCAAGCATAGTTACCGCCGCTTTCCACACTAACAGTAGGTTCCGGGTTGACCTACTTGTAATATATCTATGTTTCTGCTTTTATCCTAGACGCTCTGATACACATCGGGTAGTTTATTTGTTGGAGAACTCTTAGGGACTTGGAATGTTATGTATCATTTACATTTGGGATGTTGAATTAATTGTGGGATTTTATTAGATGTGTATCATGTGGAGTTGTTGGTTATTGGGGAGCAGGATGGCTCCAGGAGTTTCGGTTGGACATTGGTATTAGAAGTGTACTGTGGGTTATTGCAGGTTAAGGGTTGTCCACTTTTCAAGGGAGACTATGTCGATTTTTCGGCAGAATCTTCTTTGGGAGGTGGTCCCCGCAGGATTTACTTCGAGTTAAAGGGGTTTAACTTGGGGTGGGTCCTGACAATTGGTATCAGAGCATTAGGTTATCCGATTCCTTCATACTACTATTTGTACTTAGGAGTATCTAGTATCTATAGAGTGATGGTTTGACCATGGCAGACCATTAGCATTTATGCATGAGGTACTGGGTATTCCTTGAGTATTTGTAGTAGTTAATCCAGTGCTGATGTTATACATGGTACTAAATGTTTTCTTCCTCAGGTAACTATGCGTCGTGGTCGTAGTCGAGCCCGTAGGGGAAATCCTCCTAGTCCTCCCAATCCTCCAGAAGGAGGGGATGCGGGAGCACCAGCTGATGGTCAATTGGAACAATTCTTCAGGCGACTCACTACCTTTGCCTCAGACATTAATTATGAGAAGGCTCGTAGGAATGGAGCCCGGGTTTTCTCCCATGCCAATGAGCCGTTAGATGCTCTCAGCTGGTTGGAGTGTATGGAAAAGATGTTTGTGCAGGCTGAGTGTCCTGAGAGCAAGATGGTGACCATAGCTGTTCAGTTTCTGGAAAGGGAAGCTTGGCATTGGTGGGTGGATTTGAGCAGAGGTTTGGGCGATGGAGCTCAGAATATGACTTGGGGTCAGTTTACCGTTCATTTTAAGGAGCGTTATATCAATCCAGCCCACATCAACCGTATGAGGTTGGAATTTCTGAATCTGAGGAAAAGTAACAATGTGACTGTGACAGCCTTTGAGCAGCGCTTCAGGGAGTTGGCATTCTATGTACCTGACTTGGTTAAGACAGATGAGGAGAAGATTTACTACTTTGTCCAGGGACTTGGCGGTATATATGCCAGTCAGATGACAGCCGTGCCTTACCAGACTTTCCAGCAGGCCTTGATGTTTGCTATGCATATTGAGGCGCAGGAGTTGGCAGTTGGTCCCCTACAGAGTTTTGGTGATCCTAGCCGAGTTCCTCCTAGGCGGGGGACATCTACTTCGGGTTCTGGATCATCTGTTGGCAGTGGATACAGTAGTCATTCGAGTTCTGGTTCCGGAGTTCGAGGACGGTTCAAGAGGTTCGGCAGGAGACGTCCTAGGAACCGGTTTGGTGGACGCCCATCTGGACAGTTTAGTGGAGGATCTAGTAGCCAGAGTGCGGCCTCAGGTGGCCAGCCATTTCAGGTGGGGCAGAGTCAGCAGCAGGCTGTGGGATGTTATCATTGTGGTCAGCTAGATCACTATAAGAGAGAGTGTCCTATCCTGATTCAGAGATCCATGTTTGATCCTACTCAGTCATCGGGTCAGTTTCCAGCGAGTGCTTCTGGCAGCGGTGCTCGCATGTGGGGTCCTGATAGAGGCAGTGCTCAGCAGAACAGAGGCGGCAGAGGACGTCCCACCACTACTCATGCTAGAGTGCATGCCATGACTCAGCAGGAGGGTCGTACTTCTCCAGAGGTCATTATTGGTACGTTATTAATCTTTGGTCAGCCTGCTTTTACTTTGATTGATCCGGGTGCTACGCATTCCTTTATGTCGAGTAGATTTTCACTCCATGCCAATGTGCCAACCTCCCCACTCCCAGGTGAGTGGCGTGTATCTCTGCCTTCTGGAGATACAATGGAGATTAACTGGGTGTGTAGTGGGTGTGAGGTGTTAGTAAATGGACTTGTATTCGAAGCTGACCTAATTCCTCTGGATATGATAGAGTTCGATGTAATCCTGGGTATGGATTTTCTGGAAGCCCATAGGGCCATGGTAGATTGTTTCCAGAAAGAAGTGGTATTTCGTAGTCCAGGATTGCCGGAGGTTATATTTCAAGGAGAAAGAGAGATTCTCCCAAAGTGTTTAATTTCAGCTGTGGCCGCTAGGAAATTGCTGAGTAAGGGTTGTCAAGCCTACCTAGCACATGTGGTGGATACTAGTATGGGGGAAGTAGGTTTGAATGACATACCTATAGTTAAGGAGTTTCCAGAAGTTTTTCCAGATGAATTGCCTGGATTGCCACCCGAAAGAGAGATCGATTTACTTCCTGGAACCGCACCTATTTCTCAAGCACCATATAGAATGGCCCCTGCTGAATTGAAGGAGTTGAGAACTCAATTGCAGGAGTTGTTGGATAAGGGATTTATTCGACCAAGTTCCTCTCCTTGGGGTGCCCCAGTGTTGTTTGTTAAGAAGAAGGATGGTACATTGAGACTTTGTGTGGATTACAGGAAGCTGAATCAAGTTACTGTAAAGAACAAGTATCCCTTGCCCCGTATTGATGACCTGTTTGACCAATTGAAGGGGGCAACAGTCTTTTCGAAGATTGATTTGAGGTCGGGGTATCATCAATTGCGGATTCGGGAAAATGATATAGCCAAGACTGCATTTCGGTCACGATATGGCCATTACGAGTTTGTAGTGATGGCTTTTGGGCTTACCAATGCACCTGCAGCCTTTATGGGCCTCATGAATAGGGTGTTTAGCCCATACCTTGACCGGTTTGTTATCGTGTTCATAGATGACATTTTGGTTTATTCCAAGAATGCAAAGGAACATGCAAAGCATCTGAGGTTGGTTTTACGGACTTTGAAAGAGGCTCAGCTGTACGCAAAGCTCAGCAAGTGTGAGTTTTGGCTAGATAAAGTGGGGTTCTTGGGCCACATTGTGACGGCCGAAGGTGTTAGTGTGGACCCCCAGAAAATAGAGGCAGTTGTGAGTTGGAGGAGACCCACTAATGTAAAGGAGATACGGAGTTTCTTGGGTCTAGCTGGGTATTACCGTCGCTTCGTGGAAGGCTTTTCCAAGATTGCGGCTCCTCTTACTAGATTGACAAGAAAAGGTGTAAAGTTTGAATGGTGTGAAAACTGTGAGCAGAGTTTTCAAGAATTAAAGAATCGTTTGGTGAGTGCTCCAGTTTTGGCGTTACCTGATGATAGTGGTGAGTTCGTGGTGTATAGTGACGCATCTAGACAAGGTTTGGGTGGTGTGTTGATGCAACATGGGAGAGTCATTGCCTATGCTTCTAGACAATTGAAGTTACATGAAGGAAATTATCCCACCCATGATCTAGAGCTTGCAGCGATAGTTTTCGCGTTAAAGTTATGGAGACACTATCTTTACGGAGCTAAGTGTCAGATTTTCACTGATCACAAGAGCCTCCGTTATGTGTTTACACAGAGGGATTTAAATCTGAGGCAGAGGAGATGGATGGAACTACTGGCAGATTATGATATTTCCATAGAGTATCATCCAGGAAGGGCCAATTTAGTGGCCGATGCACTTAGCCGCAACCCTTCCGTCTCTTTGGCTCATATGAGAGCGGTTCGGGTTCCGCTTCTCTATGAGTTGCGGGCTACTGGTGTTGAACTTTGGGAAGATGAAGTAGAAGCCTTGGTGGCTAGTTTCCAAGTGAGGCCAGTTTTAATTGATAAGGTGCGAGAGGCACAGTATAATGATCAGTCAATAGTACGGTTGATTGAGCGGACACTTGATGGGACAACAGTTGACTTCTCGGTTAGAAAGGATGGAACTTTGATGTTCAAGAACCGACTTTGTGTTCCAAAAAGGAATGAGGAGCTTAAGCTGGAAATTTTGGAGGAAGCTCACAGTTCAGCATATGCAGCTCATCCTGGAAGTACAAAAATGTACAAAACCTTGAAAAATCATTATTGGTGGCCGAATATGAAGAGAGAGATTGCGGGATTTGTGAGCAGGTGCTTGATTTGTCAACAAGTAAAGATTGAGAGACAGAAACCTGCTGGTTTGCTTCAGCCTTTGCCTATCCCTGTGTGGAAGTGGGATGACATTGCTATGGATTTTGTCTTTAGTCTACCACGTACTCGAGATGGCCATGATGGTATTTGGGTGGTCGTTGATCGATTGACCAAATCAGCACACTTTCTGCCGGTGAACAAGAAGTATACTGTGGAAAGGTTGGCGGAATTGTATGTCAATGAAATTGTGAGACTTCATGGGGTGCCAGAGACTATTGTGTCAGATCGGGATCCTAGGTTTGCCTCCAGGTTTTGGAGAGCTTTACAGGCAGCTTTGGGCACCCGGTTGCAATTCAGCACAGCCTTTCATCCTCAGACCGACGGGCAGTCCGAAAGGACTATCCAGACTTTAGAGGACATGTTGAGATCGTGTGCCATGCAGTTCTCAAGAAGCTGGGACAAGAATGTAGCTTTAATGGAGTTTGCTTACAACAATAGCTACCATTCCACCATTGGTATGTCTCCTTTTGAGGCACTTTATGGACGACAATGTCGTACACCTTTGTGTTGGAATGAAATTGGCGAAAGAGAGTTGTGTAGCCCTGACTTGATTCATGAAACGAATGAGAAGATCAAGGTTGTTAGGGACAAGTTAAAGACAGCTCAGAGTAGACATAAGAGTTATGCAGACAACCGAAGAAGAGATCTTGAATTCCAAGTGGGTGATTGGGTATTTCTGAAACTATCCCCTTGGAAGGGAGTAGTACGTTTCGGCAAGCGGGGGAAGCTTAGCCCCAGGTACATAGGCCCTTATGAGGTCATTGAGAGGGTTGGTCCACTTGCTTATCGGTTGGACCTACCTCCTGAGTTGGCAAGGATACATAATGTCTTCCATGTGTCTATGCTCCGTAAGTATGTTGCCGATTCATCCCATGTGTTGCAAGAGCAACCGGTTAATTTAAAAAGAGATTTGACTTATGAAGAATTGCCGGTGAAGATCCTTGATAGGAAAGAGCAGGTACTCAGGAACAAAACCATTCCTCTAGTGAAGGTACTTTGGAGGAGCCATGAGTTAGAAGAAGCAACATGGGAACCAGAGGCTCGGGTGAGGCAGCAGTACCCCCATCTCTTCGAATGACAGGTATGTAATTTCGAGGACGAAATTTTTATATGGGGGGGAGAATTGTCACATCCCGGTTCTAGAATCCATTTACGGTCGGTTACTACCCAAGTTACTTTGATCTTTAACCGTATCGTAGTAACCGTTTTACCGTGAAAGGTCAAAAAGTTGACTTTTTGTTTGGTCAGGAATTTGGGGAAACTTTCTTCATGAAAGTTGTAGAGGGCGTCGTTACGAGTCCGTGGACACGTAGCACGCTTAAATCGGAGATCGTATGAAGAAGTTATGGTCAAAAAACAAAAGTTACTATTTGGGTGAAAAGCCTATATATAGTGAGTTACTGGGGTAATTCGGTGAAAAGGTGAAAATTGGAAAAGTTACTGTTCACCTCGAAAAATCCCTCCGAAACCCGATTTTTTTCGCCGGATTTCATCACCGGATTTCTCCTCCGTCCGGCGGAGTTAGGGCGCGTGCTAGGTACCAAATTGAAGCCTGCAGCGCCACCTTCAAGTTGGTGGTGGCCATCGGAGCTGAGCCGCCGCCGTTTGAGAGAAATCACGGCGAGAAGGGGGGACCTGTGCACTGTTCATTGACACCGGATTTCTCCCTCCTCCGGCCACCTCCCGGTGAGTTCTTTATATGGTTTTGATGGGTTTGAGGTGTACATTAAGCCCCTAGAATTTGGTAGCTAGATTTGAAGTGTGTAGGAAGAATTATGGATTTGAAGTTTGGGTTGACTTTTGGATTCGGGTTGTGTATTTCTTGTCGATTGACCTAGTTAGGGGCCGAGTTGGCCTTCGAGTTGAACTAGAAAGTTGTCCCAAATGTTGAGACGAAGCTGCTGGTAAAATTTGGTGGCGATCCGAGGTCGCCGGAATTTTGGCCGGATTTTTCTGCCGGCGGCCGCCGCCGGCGGCGGAGCCGCCACTTTTTGGGCAGTTTTCTTGCCCATTTAAATTGTAAAAATTAAGGGAAGTCCATTAGGGGCAGTTGCTAATTTTTGGGAATTTATTTGAGGTGTTGAGTACGTTTGGAAGGTTTGGGATTATTATTTGTGTAATTAAAGGTTAATCGGTCGTTTAGGGAGAACCGGCTAGGCGTGAGAGCGTGTTTAAGAGTTTGTACGCTATTTGGAGGGTTAGAGGCCGACACCCACACTTTTGATAGATGGTTAAGGTTGAACGCTATGGGTAGAGCGTGTTATTATTGCCCTCACGATGATTATGGGTTTAAGACCTGTTTATATGTTTTGTACAGGACGTGGGGGAGCTCTAGCTGAGCAGCCATCTAGTAGCCGGCAGACCTAGCGGCATCTGTGAGTGGACATTTGTTTTAAATTAAATTGCATGCTATATTCTTTAATTGGTTTCTCCTGCATATATGATTTCCTCCATTTATATGTTTACGGTGATTTGGGAAAATGAGATTTACGGATTTCAAAGGCAAACAAGCCGGGAAAGAGGTTCAAACCCTTCCCGTGATTTTTAAAAGATTTTCCCGGGTTATGGTTTAATGATTATCACCGTTTTGGGATTTGGAGGGGGATGATTTTAAAAGGGGAAACTTGGCTGACGGATTTTAAGGGGTTTTCGATTATTATTATTTTCCCACGAGGTTTTACAGGTTTTACTGGTTTTAAAGGAATGTTAAAAAGGGAAAAGAAAAAGGATTGTATGCTAGCATGACCCTCTTCGGTAGTAGCTGGTCAATAGACCCTCCCGAATAGTAGCAGGTCGGGACCCTCTTCGGTAGTAGCTGGTCAATGGACCCTCCCGAATAGTAGCAGGTCGGGACCCTCTCCGGTAGAAGCTGGTCATTGGACCCTCCCGGATAGTAGCAGGTCGGGACCCTCTTCGGTAGTAGCTGGTCAATGGACCCTCCCGGATAGAGCAGGTCGGATTTCTCGTGGATGAGGTTAACACCCCACATTTAAATTATTTATGTTTGAGCCAGGGCATCATTGATGGTTTATTTGCATGCGGTTTTCTTAAAGAAACTAGAGGGAGAGCATTAAAGATAATAGAGTTTTATATGTTATTTTTCGTCCACTCACTCTAACGGTTTTCAATGTTTCTCCCCTGGGCCTTTCGTTTTTAAATGCCCAGATTGCAGAGCTCGACCTATCAAGACCACTTGGAAGCCAAGCATAGTTACCGCCGCTTTCCACACTAACAGTAGGTTCCGGGTTGACCTACTTGTAATATATCTATGTTTCTGCTTTTATCCTAGACGCTCTGATACACATCGGGTAGTTTATTTGTTGGAGAACTCTTAGGGACTTGGAATGTTATGTATCATTTACATTTGGGATGTTGAATTAATTGTGGGATTTTATTAGATGTGTATCATGTGGAGTTGTTGGTTATTGGGGAGCAGGATGGCTCCAGGAGTTTCGGTTGGACATTGGTATTAGAAGTGTACTGTGGGTTATTGCAGGTTAAGGGTTGTCCACTTTTCAAGGGAGACTATGTCGATTTTTCGGCAGAATCTTCTTTGGGAGGTGGTCCCCGCAGGATTTACTTCGAGTTAAAGGGGTTTAACTTGGGGTGGGTCCTGACACCATCAAATATAAGGGGAGACATAAAGCTTGAACCCCTAAATATAATGAAGTCCTGAAATAATATTGAGAATGTCTAAAAAGTATATGTAGTTGTTTATATGTGGAACCTAATATTTCTCCTTTACCGGGTTACAATTCAAGAAATAACACCAAGTGTGGTCAATTATTAAATATGCATCGTTTATTATGCTTGAAGTACTGTTTACAGGGCCAAAGGCCAGTCAGACTTGAGAAGCCACTCTGGGTCCTTTGTCAGGGCCCAGTTCATTGTAAGTTTGAGGCAAAGCAAGGGAGTTCATTCCCACATTGGAAAAAGACAAAGTGCAGCCTTTAATGCTACTATAAATACCGGTGAGGACCTCCCGGTAAGAGGACGGACAATTCCTTAACTACTCTTGAGTTTTCTGCTTATCTGACAGTGTCTGACTTAAGCATCGGAGTGGCTTCCCTCGGTAAACCCGGGGACGCCCTTTGACGTGTTTGCTCTTTACACAGGAAAACTCGGGAGTACAAGGAAGTTCGCTATTTCTGGAACCGTGCAACCCGCTAAAGGGGCCACGAGCATCCCCGGAAACAATTGGTGCTCTCGTTGAGAGCTGAACTCAAGGCCTCCCAAATACGTATTTCGAAGAACGATGGAAATGGCAGGAGAACAAGATCCAACTAGAAGGCTTAATTTCTCAGGGGATGATAACCCAAGGACCTCCGGGACCCAGTTTGGCCAAACAGATTTAGCAGCAGCATTCGAGCTCTTGAAAAAGGACTTTCTCGCTCAAAAGGAGCAATCTACTCGAGAACATGCCGAGTTAATAACGGTAAGGGAGCAGTTAGCGACTATCCAGGCCGAGCATGGGCTTCTTCAAGCAACCTTAACTCAAAGAGCGAATGCCATGGGGGCGTCAGCCAGACTTGCTGATATCATCACCCCAGAAGGGAATCCTCCGGGTTGTGGAAACCCGCGAACTTTTGACAGTGCATACATACCACCCGCTATTCTCCCAACCACTGCCCACCCTAACCCAAATCCACAAATGATCCATCTCTCCAATCCTTTGTTTAATCACAATCTTATAGGACCTCCTCCACCCCCAGAGCCGTTGTTAAATCAACCACTTCCCCCAGCAGATGCCCGGACCCAGCTGCTGTTACAGTTGACACAAACTGTGACCCAACTTGAGCAGCGGCTAAACTCGGGAACGGGACCACAACAATATCAACCCTTTATTACCCGTGCAAGCCCATTCTCCGCACGGGTTCAAGCAGACAAAAAGCCACCAGAAGCAAAGCCATTTAAGATTAAGAGATATGCCGGAATGGGGTGCCCGTATGCACACCTTGAGTTGTTCCAGTCTCAGTTGGATTCAACCCGGTTCACAGACGCCCAAGCATGCCATGCTTTCCAGGAAACACTCAGTGAGGAGGCATTGAGTTGGTTCCTCAAGTTACCGGCTTTGTCAATAGAGACCTATGGTCAGTTGACACAGAGGTTCCTGTCCCGGTTTATCCTGCTGTCAAGTGCCAACCGAAGCACCACTTCGTTATTCAAAGTCCAGCAAAGGGATGATGAAAGCTTGAAAATTTTTGTAACCCGTTGGCTGTCCACGACTTCCAAGTGTGGGCACTTGGACGAGTCAGTAGCATCAGAGGCGTTCTTACAGGCGCTCAAACCAACCCGCTTTGTGGTGGAGCTCAGGAAGCAGCGGTTCAGGTGCTACGACGATCTAATTAATGAAGTAACTCGGCAAGCTCAAGCCGAGTACGACACCTTCGGGGAACGCCGGACGAACACCGGGTTCACAAGCCAGCGAGCTGATGGATGGAAAAAGGAAGGGCAGCATAAGAGTGGCCAGGGATACTACGGCAAAAGTTCAAACAGACCAAGGGAGAAACCAAGAGAGGCTCCATACCTTCGTCATCCAACCCGGGAGGAAAAGAACACTTACATCCCTCGATATGAAGTGTTAACCAACTTGACTGCCTCCTATGAAGAAATTTGGAACCGCCATAGGAATGAAGTTCCCCCGGCTCCAAAAAGAAAGTTTCCCAAAAGGACAGGGCCGGACAACGGGCAACATTGTGCCTATCACAACGAGTCTGGCCACACAACCGACCGGTGCTTTTCTCTTCGGAACACCATTGAGTACATGATCCAGAACGGCAAGTTACAGCAGTATAAGTCACCCGCCACAGGTGTCAACCTCATTGAAGTATATGGGGAGATAATGACGATTCACGGGGGTGGCACCCAAGGGGTGTCCGGTCACCGGGCCAAAAGACTCTGCCCAAGAGGCCCGGAGTTTGAGATAATGCAGCTTCGTCAGGAATGCCGCAAGGAGCTGGTTCCTTGGGATACCGTGTCATTTTCTCAATCTGAAGACACGCTGAAAGTGCATCACAATGATCCTTTCATTATCACTCTTCAGATTGACCACTGGAGAACTCGGAGGGTTCTAATAGACACGGGAGCCGCTGTCAGCGTCATGTTCAGCAGTTGCTATAAGGGGTTTAAACGAGGACGAGATAAGCTCTATAGGAACCACGAGCCATTGATCAGTTTTTCAGGAGAGACGACTCAACCGTTGGGGTCTGATCAACTAACGGTTACAGTTGGAACCGGCCACCAGTCCACAAGAATTGTAGTTCCCTTCATAATTGTGGACTGCCCATCCTCCTACAATGCCATACTCGGGAGAGATGCACTCTGGGGCCTACAAAGTTTTATAGCGGGTCACATGCTGCTTATGAAGGTGTCTACACCCGGGGGTTGGGTTACAATTCACGGAGACCAAGAAGCCGCTGTCAGATGCAACGCGATAGCAACTCAGTCCCAGCACGAGATGTTTTCGGCCGGTTTTTCCTTGTCTCCATTTGACAAACCCGATGACCCCAGGGATGACCCGGATTCTTTGCCCATCAGCAAGACGGCACAAAAGAAGAGCCAGAAGTATCCTGCCAAGTTCCCCCGGCCAGCCCCAATTGAAGCAACAGAATGGATTCATATTTCAGAAGAATACCCGGAGAGGAAGATTTGCATTGGCACAGGCCTTGACCCCGAGGTCAGAAACCGAATGGTTGAGCTGCTAACCCGGAAACAGAAGGTGTTCGCATGGTCATATGCAGACATGACCGGGATTTCTCCAGACGTTATGACACATTCCCTCAATATTATCCCGGGTGTTAAACCGGTAAGACAGAAGCGTCGTGCATTTTGCGCAGAGAAGTACAAGGCCATTCAAGCAGAAGTTAAACGTCTTAAAGACATCGGGTTCATTGGAGATGCAACATACCCGGATTGGTTGGCCAATGTGGTGATGGTCAAGAAGGCAAACGGAAAGTGGAGGATGTGCGTCGACTACACAGATCTGAATAAGGCTTGCCCGAAGGATAGTTTTCCCCTTCCAAAGATTGATCAACTGGTGGATTCAACCGCGGGCCACCCCCAGTTGAGCTTTATAGATGCATACTCAGGATTTAACCAAGTTCCGATGAATCCCGCGGATCAACAGCACACATCTTTTACAACAGACAAGGGGATGTATTATTACAGAGTGATGCCTTTTGGACTCCGGAATGCAGGAGCCACGTTCCAGCGCCTCGTAGTGGGCATGTTTGCAAACCAACTCGGGGATACTATGGAGGTTTATATAGACGATATGCTGGTCAAAAGCCGGGAAACAAGCAAACACCCGGATGACTTGGAGACCGTCATCGACATTGCCTTGAGCAAGGGGATGAGGTTAAACCCGGAGAAGTGTGTGTTCGGTGTTTCAGGAGGAAAGTTTCTCGGGTTCATGGTCAGCGCTCGGGGAATTGAGGCAAACCCCGACAAAATTCAAGCCGTCTTGGCCATGCAACCGCCGAAAACCAGGAATGAAGTTCAGCAACTTACTGGCAGGCTGGTAGCCTTATCCCGGTTTATATCCAGGTTAACAGATAAATGTGCCCCCTTCTTCAAAATTCTCAAGAGTCAACACCGCGAGCGGATTACATGGCAGGAAGAGCACAATCAAGCTTTTGGAAAGTTGAAGGAATACTTGGCGTCAGTCCCTTCTTTATCCAGACCAAACCCTGGGGAAATACTCTATCTGTACCTCGCGGTGTCTCAAACAGCTGTCAGTTGTGCCTTGATAAGAAAGCCAGACTCTGAAGAACTGCCGGTCTACTATACTGGGAAAGGATTCAATGATCCTGAAACTCGTTATCCAGATATTGAAAAACTGGCCCTGGCCTTGGTTGTAGCAGCAAGGAAGTTAAGACCCTATTTTCAAGCACATTCCATCCATGTACTCACCAACCAACCGCTACGGCTGGTTCTGCAAAACCCGGCGACTTCGGGCAGACTGGTCAAATGGGCAATTGAGTTGGGGGAGCATGATTTGCACTTTAAACCGCGAACGGCAATCAAAGGGCAAGCAGCAGCAGACTTCATTGCCGAGTTAATCCCAGCAGATTCAACAGTTGCTGAAACTCTTCCTACACAAGCTGAACCGGAGAGTTGGCAAATATTTGTAGATGGATCAGTCAATCAGAGGCAATGTGGAGCAGGCATTACGTTGGTAGACCCGGAGGGTAATATGTTTGACTATGCCTTACGCTTTAACTTCAAAGCATCAAACAACACGGCTGAGTACGAAGCCCTAATCAAAGGGCTCCAACTCGCTAAAGATATGGGCGCCCGGCATCTCCGCATACTAAGTGATTCACAGCTGGTAGTGCAGCAGGTTAACGGCGGATTTCAGGCAAAGGAAGCACATCTTTCGTCCTATCAAAAGTTAGCGGCTTTCTTGCTGGAGAAATTTGATAGCTTTGAGGTTACTCAGATACCGAGGCAGCAGAATGTGAGAGCAGATACCCTGGCTAGGATTGCAACAGGGGACGATTCCAATACCGAGTTTAAAAGCTTACTGGTCGAGACATTGGAGAAACCAAGCATCTCACTCTCCTTTTCTGAGATTTTCGCGGTAGAGGCAAACCCGCCACCGTCTTGGATGGATGAGTTCATCAACTTCATCCAACATGGAACCCTACCTAAGGACCCGGTAGCGGCCAAACGACTACGGGTTCGAGCGGCTCGGTATAGTATCCGTGATGGGAAACTGTACAGACGAGGACAAACTTTTCCTGATTTGAAGTGTATTACACCCGAGGAAGGAGACCGGGTTTTGCAGTCGCTTCATAGCGGGGTATGTGGAAATCACTTTGGAGCCCGTAACCTGGCTTTCAAAACCCTAAGAATGGGATATTACTGGCCTTCTTTGGAACACGATGCCAGAATTGTCGTAGATTCCTGTCTTCAATGTCACCGATTTGCAAGCTTTCCATGTGCACCATCAGTCCCACTATCAGTGATAATTTCTCCATATCCATTTTGCATGTGGGGGATCGATTTCATCGGGCCTCTACCCACAGCTCCGGGACAGCTCAAACATGCCATTGTCTCAGTGGACTATAATTCCAAGTGGATAGAAGCTCAACCCCTGGCACGGATCACGACCGCAAATGTTAAGAAATTCCTTTGGAACAATGTCTTTTGCCGGTTTGGAATCCCGGAGACGTTTATCACAGATAACGGGACGCAGTTTGACAACGATGAGTTCCGGGAATTCTTACACTCTAATGGGACAAAGGTCCTATATGCCTCCCCTGCACACCCGCAGACTAATGGACAAACTGAAGCCGTTAACAAGCTCATCAAGCAAGTTCTGAAGAAGAAGCTGGAGGACGCAAAGGGTTTATGGGCTGAGAAACTTCCAGAGGTTTTGTGGGCACTAAGGACAACTCCAACAGAAGCCAATGGGGAGAGCCCATTTCTTATGACTTTTGGATCTGAAGCGGTGATCCCGGTAGAGATGGAAGTCCCGAGTGACCGGGTACAACTGTTTGACAGGGAAACCAACGATGAAGGCATCCGCCTTAACATGGACCTCCTGGAGGAACGCCGGGAGCGTGCACATCTCCGAAATATCAACAAGAAGCAAAAGGTGGCTAAACACTACAATTCCCGGGTTATCAACCGCCCACTCAAACTCGGGGATTGGGTAATGAAGGAGGTTATCCCTAAGCCAATGGGGTTTAAAGCTCCATGGGAGGGTCCATATGAAATCGTTGAAGTCGTGGGCCCGGCAACGTTTTACATCCGGGGTATAGATGGAGTTACGCTTCCACGACCATGGAACGCCCAACATCTGCATCTCTTCCCCATATAGGTACCGAGTTATCTATGAATGTCCAATTTTATTGTTTATGATGTTGTATATAAAGCCTTTCAGGCCCACAATGCATGAATTCCCCTACCGGGTTATGTTTTATTAAAGAGTTTGTTGAAGTGAATGCAGCCTTTAGCGGCCCTACTTGTATGCCTTAATCGCCAAGCTCCGATAATCTCCGATAATCTCCATGACATGAAATATTGCAAGCCTTTCACGGCCTTATTTCATGGTCAAAACTCGACAAGCTCCGATAATCTCCGATAATCTCCATGACATGAAATATTGCAAGCCTTTCACGGCCTTATTTCATGGTCAAAACTCGCCAAGCTCCGATAATCTCCGATAATCTCCATGACATGAAATATTGCAAGCCTTTCACGGCCTTATTTCATGGTCAAAACTCGCCAAGCTCCGATAATCTCCGATAATCTCCATGACATGAAATATTGCAAGCCTTTCACGGCCTTATTTCATGATCAAAACTCGCCAAGCTCCGATAAGCTCCGATAATCTCCATGACATGAAATATTGCAAGCCTTTCACGGCCTTATTTCATGATCAAAACTCGGCAAGCTCCGATAGATCTCTAATAATCTCTGGTAATCTCCATAACTTGAAATATTGCAAGCCTATCACGGCCTTGTTTCAGTCTTTGAAAGTCTTAACGAACCCATACAGCCCTAGCGGCATTATTTTTACTTACATGCTAAACCGGCATTATATGTGTAAATTATCACACTTGCATATTTTGCATCAGATTACCGTGTTGTTTGGCAAAGACGCCCGTGGAATTCCTAACGGATCCATAAAGCCCTAGAGACCTTTAAAGCCTTAGCGACACTATCTTTATTCACATAGAAAACCGGCGTTATATGTACATTTTTGTACTTATCAGGTTACCGTGTTTTGGCACAGGAAGGATTGCGAGAAGGAAAAATTTTATTACTTCAAAAATATCGATTACAAAAAAGTAGCAAACCACTACAGGTAGACTAATCTTACAGAAATGAAAAACATCCTAAGGCTCCGTTGACGACCCCCTACCCCGGCCAGTGCTAGAACCGCCACGACCTCCCCGGGGCTGTATGATGAACTGACCCCTACGCAGAGGTGGCCGGTTCCTAGGACCACCCACAATCCCACCACGGGAAGCACCTCTCCCGGCTGCTGAAGAACGAACTGGGGGACTCCGAGCAGGGTTCGCAGGAGCCCTAGGGTTCGCAGCCACGGCAGGAGTCGACCGGGAGGTGCCTGCAGCCTCGTCGGGTCTAACATGACCTTGATGACCGTCATAACCCGCCTTGTCCAGCCAGCCTTGGCGAATACCAGCGCTAACTATTTCGGCACGAGCCTCGGCCCTGGCCGACCGCAGCTTCAGGTCAAACTCTGCGCTCGCCAGAAACTCGGAGACCGCTAAGTCCTTGGCCCGGGAAACTGCCTGGAGCAAGTCTCCTTTTTGTTGCTCCAGGGAGGTGACCTGTTGCTGCAGCCCCTGGTTTTGCTCGGTCAGCTGGGCTATCGCGGCGTCTTGAGCACACCGGTCCTCCCGGTGACCTTCGATAACATTCTCCAGTTCAGAGTTCTTGGCCACCAGGTCTGCTATGTGTTCTTCCGCCTCGGCCAACTTCGCACTCGACGCGATCGCTGATGCGCTTGCGAATTCCCGGACCCGAGCCAGGTTTTCTTCGCTTGCCGTCACCTGGTCCCGGGCGGCCCGGAGATCATCCCTGAGGACTCTCTCTCGCTCGGGGATGCCTTCGGTTATGAGCCGGTCAGTCGCCAAGTACGACAACCTGACAGCCTACACAAATAAAACAACGGGTTAGTACAAGGAACCAAAAACAAAAAGATAACGAGTTACAGCAGAAGACTAACTTACCCGCATCAGCTTCTCCTGCGCCCTCCGGGCTACAGTCAACGGGTCCTCGTGCTCCAGGACATAGGAGTCAGCGGCGCAATTCTTCAAATCCGCTACCATCCTTTGGATGGCCGCGTCCGCCATTCCTGCACTCGCCAACTCCTCCATTATTTCAGTAGTGTCCCGCTGCTGCTTTCTCTCCCTCCTCTCCTTCCTCTCCTTCCTTCTCTTCCTCCTCTCGGACCTCCCCGAGCTGGATGCCTCCCGGGTACGCTTGCGAGAAGGCACGGGCTCCACTTCAAGAACCTCGTCACTCCCCTCACTCCCCTCCGGGTTCTCACTACCTATTTCCCTTTCCAACCCTCCAACCTCTTCACCCCCTTCGTCATCCTCCTCGGTAAATTCCTCCTCGCCCGGGAACACAGACGAGGGAACCGCGCTCATCACCGGTTCTTCAGTCTCATCGGTAAACGGTTCTGCAAATACCGGGTTGTCGTCCGCCTCCGAGGGATTCCCTTCAACCTCCTCTCCTTCTGGGTAGACTTCCGGCCCGAGAATCTCAGCCAAGTACGCGGGAACCTCATTGTAGTAAGAGACGTCAACGTGGAACTGCCGAGTTTCCCCTTGCTCGGCATCTGGGCGCAGAAAAGCCGCCTTCGATGTCAGGTCGATATCGTACGCCAGCCCCTCCGTGCCTTGCGCCCGGATCCCGGCCCATACAGCCTTGTCCTCGAACCCGTCGTATATCCCCGGGTTCTTTCGCTTCGTGAACTCCATCGGGAGAAGAGCTGCAACAAAAGATATAACCTGTTAGACCGGAGCATGTAAACAAAAATTGTAAAGGAAACGAGACAAACCTGGAAGCTCCATCAATCGGCAACGGCTGTACACATACAGCCTGCAAAGCCGGTACGAGCTCCGGTCATCTTGACCTCTGAAGGCCCATAGCATCCTCCGGATCCTCTTCTCCATCACCGGCTCCAGAGGAATGTCGGGAACATCTGCAAAACATACAATATAATTATAACCCGGGAAAGATAAAAGAGAAAAATCCGGAGAGAAAGGACTTACTCATCAGTGGCTGGAAGTCACCCGGTACTTGAAACGCGTGTCCCGGGTCTTGAAAGTTTCTTATCAAGAAACTTTTTTCCCTCCAGGTCCGGCTCACGGAGGTAGGCAGGTCCTCCACGATCTTCTTGAAGACCCCTTTGGACTTCAGTTGGATGGTCCCACTGAAACCCGCCTTCCGGGAGTACTCGGCCCGGTACATGGCGTGTAACTCGTGGTAACTCGGCATCTGCTGCTTCAACACCTTGTACATCACGCACAATCCTAGCAGCTGCCTCCACATATTCGGGCCAACTTGCCCGATGGCGAAGTTGCTCGCAGCCAGGAGATACTGCACCTCCACCTTTAGCGGGAGTGACAGACCGCAACGTAGCTGGTACTCGTGGCATAGCGTCCACCCATCCCCGGGAGCGAAGAACTGATCCTCGGGTTCTAAAGTCCGAATTTCAACAGACTCGGGAATCTTCCAATTGCTCCTTAGCTCCACAATCTCCTCCGCGGTCAGCGAGTACCCGGGAGGGTCAAGAGCGGTACCATCAGTGAAGGTAACTGAGGCAAACTCGGGGACATGAGCATCCATTGCGGGGTTTGTCATCTGCAAAACAAGAAACACGGGGACATCGTCAAAAACCCAGATAACCCCGGCGACCACAACGATAAACGCACACACTAACGCAGCAACCCAGTTTGGATCCCAGAAAACAGTACACAATATCGACCCAAAACATTCAAAAACATCGGAACAGAGAACAGTACCTTACTTGTAAGGGTTTCAAAGGATTTGGATGTCGATTTACGTTTGGAAATCCAACAAGCACAGCGACAATAGAGGACGAGAGCAAAAGCACGAAAAAGTTTTCGATTTCGAAGGTACGACAAAACTGTCACCCTCAACCCCTATTTATACAGTTAAGAGACGTACACTGAAGGGACGTTTGAGAGACGTACACTGAAAGGACGTTTCGGTTTTTCGAGAAAATCGACACGTGTCGCGCATGCCGCGTCCCAAAACCGAAAAACTTTTCTGTTTCCCCCACTTTAAAACTGAAAACTTTTCGTTTTCCCCCACTTCAAACCGAAAACTTTTCATATTCCCCCACTACAATACGGAGACGTCATTTTCAGTTCCCATAGTCAACGTGTCTGCGGGGCACCCTTGCGTACGGACTTGGGGGACTGGGTACACCGGGTCTGGGTGATACCCTTGTAACCCGGTAAAGAAACGGTTTCAAGTCCCCACCCAAGCGTACCCCTTGACTGAGGACTTGGGGGACTTGTTTATATGTGGAACCTAATATTTCTCCTTTACCGGGTTACAATTCAAGAAATAACACCAAGTGTGGTCAATTATTAAATATGCATCGTTTATTATGCTTGAAGTACTGTTTACAGGGCCAAAGGCCAGTCAGACTTGAGAAGCCACTCTGGGTCCTTTGTCAGGGCCCAGTTCATTGTAAGTTTGAGGCAGAGCAAGGGAGTTCATTCCCACATTGGAAAAAGACAAAGTGCAGCATTTAATGCTACTATAAATACCGGTGAGGACCTCCCGGTAAGAGGACGGACAATTCCTTAACTACTCTTGAGTTTTCTGCTTATCTGACAGTGTCTGACTTAAGCATCGGAGTGGCTTCCCTCGGTAAACCCGGGGACGCCCTTTGACGTGTTTGCTCTTTACACAGGAAAACTCGGGAGTACAAGGAAGTTCGCTATTTCTGGAACCGTGCAACCCGCTAAAGGGGCCACGAGCATCCCCGGAAACAGTAGTCAAATAAGCACCTACTAGCAAACAGTACTACACCAATGACGACTCCATTTGCTTTGAGATAGAGGTGAAATTATGGAAAAACCGGTTGATATGTAACACCATTACCTATCCTAATATCCAATAAAACAGTTTTCCTACTATGTTGCCGCCGGAGAATAAACGCAACGACACTCAGTTTTATCTTACCGCTAGGAGGTTGTGATCATTTGACCAAGCAAATTACTCGCCTCCTACCTAGAGAAAATAGGGCACACGAGGTGGATATACCGGCATGAAGCCCATTTTACCCTACCATATAGTGATAGGGTATTATTAGCGTCAAAAAACCACGTAGTACTAGAATTAAAATGTAAGAAAGCTTGACTAAAGCAAAATAAACATGCATAGTTATAAAATGAAATGGACCCAGAGTGAAACCCCAGGCCTAACACACAATAAAACAAGAACAAACCCACAACTAGGCAAAGGCCCATCCGGTCCAGCCACAGATCTTGCCCACATCAACCTCGGCCTAGACAACCCAACCATCATAAGACCAACCATCCAATCACGCCGTCGGTGCCACATTCAGATCCCGACCACTATCGAGATAGCGCCTCCAATCGAGCCCATTCGTAACAAACCTACCACCACAGCCCTTAACCACAAAACACTATAGAAAATCTATCTACCACTTTTTTGTAAAATCACCGAGACACGACGTCAAACCATCGTATTTGGCTTTGCAGCTCGATCTGAGGAGATATGGCCACAAAACCACACCCTAGATCAGACATCCTAGTTGATTACAATGAGTTTCGATCAGATCGGATCCACCCCCATCATGCTCCACTAACCTTACTCTTGAGCCGCCATCGCCATAGCATGAGATCCATGAACCAAAAGCCTTCTCAGCCCCAACTCATCCTCTGAGCATGCTACTACAATCACAGCCTGTCCGGCCACATTCGACAAGCGTCAGGAAGACCGGAGGCCTGTGCTAACCCTGCCATGCAGCTGGACAAGCGATGCCAACCCAATCGAGGTTTTGGTTATCTCTAGACGCATGCGGCACATTCTAAAGACTTCTCAAGTTAGAAAAAAATTGATTATGTTTTTCTTGCACTATAAAAAAAGCCTTTGGGCAACGAAGAGAGCCAAAACAGGGCGACGAAAGCAAATTTTATCGCCTAAGAGAAACTTTAGGCGACGAAAATATGTGTTATCGCCTAAGAGCCAAAAAACGTAGCCTAAGGTAAAATTTAAAGCGACGAAAACTGATATCGTCGCCTAAGGCCATTTCTTCGTCGCCTAAGGTCCAGTCTTTGGAGACGACAGCAAGTTTAGGCCCCTAAACCCTAACCGTCGTCGCCTAAGAGGGTCATTCTTAAACGACGACATATTTTTCGTCGCTTAAGGTCTGAAAACCTTGGGCGACGACATCCTTTCGTCGCCTAAGGTTATCTTCGTGTTTCATTTATTTTTATTTTTATTTTTCATTGTGGTTTAACCTTTTGTTTTTTATTGTTACACCATTTCGTCGGGTAAGAGTATCCAAATAAATAAAATAAATTAAAACAAATTGAAATTAAATATTAAGGTTTTAATTTTTGGTAAAAATTTTATACCGGTGGATGCGTCTCATCGATTTGAAACTATTCTCAGTTGAAGGTCCGGCCAAATTACGTGATTTAGAGGGTCGAATCGCCGTTTCTGTCCGTTTAGGGGTTTGACCGCACGATTTGACCGTACAGATTGAACACTTAACATTGTCGAATTGACTTGAATTTTTTCCCACACACATAATTCATGATGGTGCTCATATCTGACGCTCGGTTTTTCGTTGCTCATGTTCGATCATCAAAATCACAACATACCTACTAATGTTGTATAACTTGTTTATACAAGTGTGGAGTTCAAGTATCGTTTTTAATACAAACTATATGTAGAGGCCTCAAACGCAAAAAAGTCGTGAAATAAGATATGACCAGAACGGTGAAATACGTCTATGGCTGAAAAATCACGGTATTCCGGTAAAGTCTCGATACCAGTTGTTGGGGTCAACGCAATTTTACCATATTTCTCCCTATATTTAGTCCTATCTCGGGTGGTTATTTTTGGTAAAAATTTTACACTGGTGGATGCGTCTCGTCGATTTGAAACTATTCTCAGTTGAAGATCCGGCCAAATTACGTGATTTAGAGGATCGAATCGCCGTTTCTGTCCGTTTTGGGTATCTCTCTTAGGCGACGACATAAGTATTTCGTCGCCTAATAGAGACCTTAGTCGACGAAATACTTATGTCGTCGCCTAAGAGGTCGGGTATAACCAAAATCCCTAACTTTCTCTCCCTCTCCGATCCGCCTCCCTCTCCCTCTGCCGTTACCGCTGCCCCTGCCGCCGCGCCCCTCACTCCTCTGCCGTTGCCGCTGCCATAAGAATAGGATTTTATGATCGATTTATATGATATTGAATTTACTTTGGACTAAATTTATATATTTGTACGTTTATGAATTTAGATAATTTTTAATGAAAAATTTGTTGTTTTGTTCTTGAAATTTTTTGTGTTGTTATTTATATTTTATAAAAATTTACAAAACTAAATAAAAAAATACAGAAAATACTTCATGCGACGAAATAAGGTATTTTCCGTTCGCCTAAGAGAGGTTTAGGCGACGACTTTTGCACCATTTCATCGTCTTAAGATCACTTAGGTGACGAAATATACCACTTTCGTCGCCTAAGAGTTTTTAATTTTTTTTAATAATATAAGACGATGAATATACATGTATCGTCACCCAAGATATAACACTTAGGCGACGAAACAAGCGTCGTCGCCTAAGATCTAGACTCTAAAACAACGAACAATTTTTCATCGTCTAAGAGCGAGACTCTTAAGCGACGACAGCTATTTAGGCAACGAAATGTGTGTCGTCGCCTTAACTTAACTCTTAGGCGACGACACAGGGATTTCTTTCGTCGCCTAATATCTTGGGCGACGGACTTCTTGTAACGACACCTTAGGCGACGACGCTTCGTCCCCTATGATCTTGGGCGACAAAATTTTTTAACAAGGCGACAAAATTTTTTAACAGGGTGACGAAATTGCTTCGTCGCCCAAACACCTTGTTCTGGTAGTGTTGTATAATGATGTTGTAATGTTTTCTTATCTTGTTTACCATTTATTGTGATACATCTCAATAGTTGTGGACCAGATTATGCTTGATTAGATTTACACATTATTTCCTCACTACTATATGTTCAAAGTAAAAATGCAATATTATTGAGAAGACAAATAATCCATAGAGGCACAATCAGTCCTCTAGCAAGATTTTATGCCTGGTCTGACGACACAACTACATGGTAGCAATGGTCTAAAAGGCGCTAGGCGGAAGGCGGGCGGTGACCCATAACCTAGCGCCTTGACAGCCTAGGCGATTTACTTTTTTATATTTAAATTAATAAATATAATAATTAAAATGAGTTATAATGAATATTTACTAAATTTTAACAGCGACTCATTTCAACATCACTTGATCAGTGGGTTTTGAAAAATTGCAACTAATATGAGTGACCCAATCCATCAAATATAACTTAATATTCATTATTTATTAATTTTGGTCTCTTTTTTTCTTTTTCAAATTTGTTCTCTCTCTCCTACCCTAACTCACGCCGCTCTCTCCTATCTCTTATCTCTTCCTCCACTCTCTCATTTGAAACCAAAGAGACAATTATGACTTATGAGAACCTCAAAATTGTTTGAGTGGGTTAGAGCGATACCATGTTCATCAGCGATCTGAACATATATCCGATTCAGTGGTAAAATTCAGGTATTGAACCCACTTTGTCAGACGTTTAAGAGAAGCATGGATGGGACGCAGGTTTAGGTTTTTAACGCGGATTTTTTTTTCACCCACCGCCTCGGACGCCTCTCCTCCGCCTTGTCCGCCTCGACAGCGCCTTGACCCCCTAGGCGGTCCCCAGGCGTTCCTCCGCCTAACTGAAATGACTTTGTGAAAAGTGGGGCGGCTTGGCTCCGCCTACAACCTAGGCGGAGCAAGGCGACGCCTTTTAGAACATTGCATGGTAGTAACGTCGCACAGGCAAGAAGAGACTTTGTGTTTGATGGTAAAGGGCCTGATAGTGAGAGTTCCCTGCATGAGGCCATGCGATGTCAAAATGGTGTGGTGAAGGCGTCGCTTGCCATATCGGTCTAGCAGCGCAACTTGTTTACTGGAAAGAAGTGGCTTTACATCGTGATATAGGCTTTAGACTTGTAAATGGATCGACCTAGATCCAGATTCGTAATAGAAACTTTAGATCTGGATCAGACCCATTACCCGCCAGATTTTTAATAGCTCGATCCAAATCAGAATCCGGCGGGTTAACGGATACTTGACTCATTAATTCGATCCGTTTATAATAATAAATATTTCAAATTTTCATAATAATTTCGTAGTTTTATCATAAAGTATGGATGAAAATTTTTAAGAAAAATAACTGTTTACATCAAAAGTTGAATTACATGCCTAAAATACTCCGTAACGGTATACTAATATAATTAAAATGTTTGACCTCCAAAGTTTTTTTAGCATAGATACATAGACATTACAAACTTTCAACTTCATCAAATCATACTTTGGAGACAATTTAGATATGAATGTTTAGATTATCATGATAATTATTATTTTATTTAATATATATTAATAAAATTATATTTATACAAATATTATTTAATTATTTTTAAACTGATCCGGGTCCTTAACGGATCGGATCAACCAAGATCCGGATCCGATCCGTTTAGTAAACGAGTTAACAGATCTAGGTCCTTAACAGGTCAAATTTTCATTCCAAACCCGTTTAAAAACCACAGATCTGAAATGAGTCTGGATAAGATCTGATACATTTACAGGTCAAGATATAGAGGATTCGACACTAGTAATGGAAATTCGATATAGGGTTAATGGAACACGGTTTTGGTTAGCTGGTTTTGGGAGGGGGTATTCTATAGTTCTATTCTACCTTAATGATAAATTAATGTTATTTTAACAAGAGACATAAAATTTTTATATTAAAACATATGACAGATTACAGTCTTATAACATAACCAAAATAATTTATGAAGGATTATATAATACACCTCAAACCAAAATCTTATGCAGCCGCTAGCTATATTACAAATTGGACAAATTGATATAAAAATGTTTTATAGGATTAACAACGGTATATTCAAAGGCTTTCTGGATATATAGATAGATCTGCATCAACAGATCATGTCAAAACGTTTTCTCCCCCTAACCACTAAGAATAGATTAAGATTTAAACTTTAATTAGTAGTGACGCGTTTCGAACCTGGGTATCAGGGCTGCACACCTACGCAGCCTACGCTCTTACCAACTCGACCACCAATGATGTTACTCATTGATAGCTAACAAAGCTTCAAGCTTGAGTACCAGAAAGCTAGTCCAACTCAGTGCGTAAAACTTGGGATTTAGGGTTTAGCCTTAATCCAAAACCCAAAAAAGAGATCTCTTAATGGAGTAATACATGTATTGTTCTTAATTATTTCTTAAATGGAAGTTGTTTCAATAAAAGAAAAACCTGCCATACACCACAAAGGAATTACTTGCTAATTAACTAATACCAAACACTAATCTTTCTAGCTGATCGACCACTATCCGGTTACTACTTGCAGCTTTGAAAATCCAGACAAACATTCATTTTTAACCTCGAAAAAGTCCAAACCTTGACAATCACAGAAGTGTTTGTTTATTTAAACATCGCAAGATGGGCATCACGGACTCATTTAACTATATAATTCGACGTTATAAATTATGAGAGTAACAGAGAGCAGGTATGGGTAAATTTCCAGAAGAGTGAGCTGAGCTAATATATATGGAGCATTGTGCATATGGAAGTGAGTTTTTGATCGAAATCAGAAACATAAGTGGGTTATGACCTATCTCCCTTGTGCCCTCATCCACTTCCCTCCCTCGATTGACATACTTGTTGTATGCATAGGAAACATTTCATTCTTATTTCCTTTCCCCATATCCACCACTCCACTTCTCCAAGCAGGCTGTCCCCAACTAATCTATATATACTCTCAGTAATTCCATTGCCTTCTTCCCCACCGCAGTGACGTCTCCTAGCCTCCTCTCCTCCAAAAACTCGCATCTTATATTCTTGTTAAATCAGTTAATTCCCATAATATCATGGTTTGGATCATGTTAATTCCCATGGTCTGGATTATGATAACTAGCTTATCCCATCTTGCGGAAGGTTAACTTAATGACAGATTCACGATATTTTCTCCACATGGAAAACCTTATAGCTAGCATATTCAAGATCTTGTTGTACTTGTCTTGATTATCTTGCTTACTTCCTAAATGTCACTAGCTAGTTCGATTCAAAACAGTTCTTCGAACAATTAATGTATATCTATCTGGATCCGGCTTCTCTAAAGTGAGGAGATTGTAAACTTAGTTAAAGTTCAAAAAATTTGGGCTCTCAATATTTAATCTAATGGTTCTGACAATTAACACATCATTTTTTTACTATTTTTTTGTTTTTCATCTAAACCATGTTTAACTTGTTTTAAATCTTCAACAACAAAACAATAAATAAAAAATAAAACAACTGTTAACTCCAAAACTCGTTGCCATGTCCCCTCTGCATCAAGTCTATTCTTTTTGTCTCCTTTTACACTTCTCTTTGCTTAACCATGGAAATTATTCACCAAGAACATGATTATATTAGTTAATTGTTTATCAGACTGATCATGTATGATCAGTGTCAAACCTATCTTAAGCATACAATTGAGGATCTGCTATGTACCCAGAGTCCAAAAACCGAATCATGGAGCGAAGTTCTTAAATTTATTAAGATGCTATGCTAAATTAGGGTAGTAGTCCTCTATTGGAAAAAGAAAAGTCGTGTTTTCCTTCTTAATTATATTGATTCCTATATTTGAAGTATCTTTAGATGTAGATCTCCAGTCTTGGAAAAATTGGAATTCTAGATCATATCAACACTTTCAAAGCCCTAATATTTTGTTGCATAGAATACATCCATTTTGTACTTGAGACAAGTGAATGAATCGCTTTTATTGAATAACTAGATGGAAACTATTGCAAGAAGTCATTAATTCAGACATGGAAACAAAGAGAAGTAGAGCGTAAAGGATGCAGAAAGAACTTGAAGAAGAGGAGACTGACAATCAATCCTTTTTTGGAGTTAAAGCAAGTTAACTATGATAAGAAAGTTTGAAAAATGATTAAGTTTTGATCCCTTACTTGATTTTTGACCAACTTTTTCAGGTTAGTTGAAAATTAACCATTTTATTATGAGATAAAAAGTCTTGTATAACCTTTATCAATCAAATAAGAGATCTCATCAAATAATCATAATAAGAGCATCTCAAACAGTTATTATATAATTTTTTAATTATAAGAGAGAAAATCACAAAATCTTTATAAAGAAAAGTGATAAACACCAACAGCTATTCTATTTTACTCTACTAAATTAAATGTTTTTTGTATAATTTAAGGATCCTATATAATTATTATATATTTATTCAAATAAAAATCACATGTTATATGTTTAATATTCTCAATCTTCCACTAGAGAGATATAGGCTGGGTTTGGTGCAGCTGGGCTTATAAGATATAAGCTGACTTTTACTTTTTTGCAGCTTATAAGCAGAAGGTGAGTGTTTGCAGCTTTACCTTTTTCCCTCAAAACACTTTATACTTTTTTAAGAAGTAGCTTATTTTTGGACTTACCAAACACCAAAACCTTTGGTGCTTAAAAGCAAAGGAGCTTATAAGCTCTCCCAAACCCAGCCATAATAACATTTTTATTCTATTTTTAAGAGAGAGAGTGAACATAGAGTGGATTTTAAAAGTTAAACAATAAATTTTAGAGATTTGTCCATGAAACATACAAAGTTTGAGAATTCTATAGATACGTATAGATGTTGCTTTACATGGGGGTCGTCTACGGTACCCTGATGTATCTCATACCTTTATTTTATTTATTTATTTTATTTAATAAACTAAAAATGTTTTGAAGTTATCCAATTACAAATTGACATATCCCATTTTTAAAAAATTAAATTTACCATTTTTACAACACATTCTTTCTTAACAGGTATCATTGTTCAAATTCATATTACAAATATTGTCAAAAAGTATATTACTATTTAATGAACTACAATTACCACTTTTGACAACATTTATTGTAAGTATTGTAATTAAGTGGTCAAAGATGTAAATACTATATTTGAACAACTTTTATCAAATGGAGAACCTTGATCATCCTCTTTCAAATAATTAGTTCTTGTTATAGTTTTTGAATTAATTACTACAAATTTCAAAAAAAATTACAATGTTTACATCAATAGTTGTGAATTGTGGTAAAATGTGATCAGTTATTATAGTAATCATTTCATTAATGGCAAAAACATAATAGTTTACCACATTGACAACACACTTGTTCTTGTCTTTGTTAAAGTGTCAATAAACTAACACTTTAGTTAACGATCAATAATTACTGCAAATTGAACAAAAGTTATTGATTTTACATATATTGTTAGAGGTTGTGGTAAAATATGTAGCCATAGTAGTAATTAGTTGATTAATTAAAAAATATAAAAATTATCACTCTGACAACAAACTTGTTGTCATATTTGTTAAAGTCGTCCATAATTTGTATTTTAGAATAACTTAGCTAATTACTAAAAATAGAACAGAAGTTACCGTTTTTACATAAATTTTTTTGAATTGCAATAAAACTGGTGATCATTTTAGTAATGAAATGACTAATGATAAAATAAAAAGATTTACCACTCTGATAACAAATTTGTTATCATACTTGTGAATTGTCCATACTAATTAGAACAATTATTATCTATTTTTTATACTAATTGTTGTGTTTGTCATAAAATGCATGTAAGAAATAATAATTGATTAAGGAAACTACTAACAATATGATTAATTTGTATATAACTAAATAAATCCTCAAAAGCCTAGGTTAGAAAGTTTATGATTTTGATATGGAAATAATGAAATTGTCAACCATACATTGATAATTAACCATTAATCCGAGATATTAATTCGTAATTGACAAAATTAATTAGTAAGAAAATTTATATAACTAATAGTAATTAGGTGATCTATATGGATTTTTTTTCAAAAGTTATCTTTGAAAGGAAAATAATGAATTATCAATTGATAATTAAATATTAATTAGTTTTAATGATAATTAAACTAAAGGATGTGCTTAGGTTAGAAGGTTATGATTTTGTCAACATATATATAATTGTCCATGGATAATTATGTTAAATATTTAGAATCATTAGATATATATTATTAATCCAAAGGTCTAAAATATTCATTAAAATAAAGGTATGACAAATATTAGGGTATTGTAGAAAATTTCGCTTTACGTGAACTGTTGGATCCAAAAACTGATATTTTTCTTCTAAAATATAAATAATTTTACTTTTACATGAGCTGTTGGAGATGCTCTAATCCTCTAAAAAAATCTATTTCATAACCAAGCTTGTTCTATCGCACTTATCTTCGTTTTGCTCCTGTACTCCTACGCCGACATCCAAAACTCTTCATACCTTACTGATTTGTAACACGAACACATATAGCCACTCATTGTGTTCAAGGTATGTATTTCTATAATCTCTTTGTTTTTCTTTTTAGAGTCGTTACTTACTCCAAAGCTTGTTAGTTTGATTTATCTTGAGGAGAGTTTTCAGATTAAATGTTCATAATCGAATCCAACATTTCAATATACAAGTTTATTAGCTAGAAGTAGTCAATGGAGTACTGCAGAACTTGATTTGGAATTGCATTCCTTTATATATGCTTAGAGTCCCTGGTGAGGCCTCTTGCAACAAGCATCTCAAGTCGCGTGAGATACTTGATTATGGACTTTATATATGAGGAACTAGTCTTGTACTTATACATCAATGTTTTCTAGGTTTCCTAATCTTAATTTGATTATGCTTTTAGTCATTATTCTCTTTAGATACCAATTCCATGATCGAGATCTTCTGAGTTTTGCTCCTCTGATTTGATATTTTCCTAGTAACTTGAATTTATGAGAATTTGGTTGCCTAATATTGATACTTGATCTGATATTTAATCTACCTCAAAATTGATATATGATTAGAGATTGCTGTCTATATACGTTGTAGTTTGTTTATGCTATATACAGTACTCATGCTTACTGTAACATCCCGTCCCGAAATTTACCTTTTTACCGGGATCAGGCGGGTTACAGAGGGTTGTAACCACACTGTTAATCGAAATATTCTCGATTCTGGAGGAAGATAGAATTAATGTCCCGATGTGATAGATTATGTTAATACAGGTCCACCGGTATGTCCGGAATATTTTTTGGAGCTACGAGCTGTTTAACATGGATTTATTTAGGTTACGGAAGTAATAAAAGTTATTTACTTTACCGTAAAAAAATGACTTTGCGACAAGTCGAGAACTTGAGGAAATGTCCTTCGGGAAAGTTGTAGATGACGTTAATACGAACTCGTAGGTATATCCTATGAATTAAACGGAGCTCGTATGCAGAAGTTATTCAGGAAATGGTATAGATACTATGCGTTAAAAGTAAATAGTAAAATATTCAATTACCACCCATGGTAACTTTTAATATTTAATCTAGACCATTGGATCGATCCCAGGTTGAATATAGACCGTCCATTTCCTTTTAAATAGGGGAGGGAGGTTTGACTCGGTCAAAGCCTCCCCACTCGGTCAACGCCTCTCCCCCGAGCTCTCTCTCCTCCGGCGTCCTCCGTCCGGCGATTCCCGCCACCACTCGCCGGCAGATCACTCCCATCCTCTTCCCCTCTTCCTCCTCTATCTAACTCCTTCTGCCACCACTCGCCGGCGGACCACTCCCATCTTCTTCCTCTCTTCCTCTATCTAACCTTGCTCTTTAAAATACCAAACAACCATCATGGCTGGAGATCGAGGGAGGAGGAGATCGATTGTGTTTGGCCGGATTCCGGCGGTCCAGGCGGCGCCAAGGCGCGTGAAGGGTATATTCTTTCTCCCCTCTTCTTCCTCTTCATTTTCCTGTCCTTGGATGTTCGATTTGAGCCCTAACTAAAATCCCCATTTTTTCTGTGTTTTATGGGTTTTTTGTTCATCCTTCGGCGACTGAGTTCTTTGAACTTTCAGTGGCCTTCTTGGCCTCTTGGTGTCAACCTTTCTGCAGCAGAGGCTCATGGAGAAAGCTCGAGGTGATGGAGTTGCTGGTTCTCGGGTTTGGGACAGAGCACAAGGAGGAGGAGCTGCTGGAGCTGAGGGAAGGAGAATGGGTGGAGGTAGGCAGCTGGGAGGCTGCTGTTGAGCTACTAGGTTGAGTTCGGAGAACACGAAGGGTAAGGCTCGATTCCATGGGTTGATGTTTGAACTGTATAATGGTTATGGTGCTGTTTATGTTGTTGTTTGGTGGTGTTTGGGGTAGGTTATGATCGGGAACATGAGAAAATTCGGCCAGCAGACCGGTCGGAATGTTTTGGGGTAAATCCTCGGATTTTTACAACTGTAGATTTGAAATTTTACCTTTTACCACAGGTATGAAATGTCAGAACTGCCCCTGGCAGTTTAGAGAAATTACAGGGGTGTCCCTAAGGCTGAAATCCTAGAAATGCCCCTGGTAGTTTTGTATATTTACAAGACTGCCACTGAGGTTAAAAAAGTCGTTGTTGCCCTCAGTAGTGTTAGATAATTACAGGGCTGCCCTTGAGGGTATAATCCCAGAAATACCTCTGACATCATAACGTATTTACCAAGCTGCCATTGAGGTGGATTTGGCTATACTGCCCTTGATAGTTTAAGATAAATACAAGGGTACCCTCCAGTTGACATTACAATTATGCCCCTGGATGATTTGTTATTTATGTGGTTGCCTTTATATTTGGTTTGTATGTGTTTGGTTGAGATAGGTAAGAATGGTGTAATGTTCGGGATAATCCCCATAGATAGTTGGTCGGTGAATACCTCAACGGAGAGGTTAAACTCTGGATTGGCCTTAGTCGTACGCCATGCATAATAGGTTTTCTACCGATAAATAGAAAACGAGATTTGCCCGGTTAGGACATTAATTAAAATAAGAGCTATGTGTGACTTGATCCCTGAGGACAGGGTACGTAGGCAGCCTGACCGGGATTCGGGTGCAGTCACAAATATTTTTAGAACCCTAGGACCTCTAAATGTTTGGTTTGAGATTCAAATGCGGAAATAGGGATAACCTCCGGCTGTGAGGTCTATTCCGGTATCGTTTGGACTGTTTGAATTTGGTTTGGAAAGAGGGTTATCCTTTCTCAAGGGGGATTTCGAGTAAATCTCTCTTAGGATGGGTCCCGCACGTCCTAACACAGGATTAGAAAGGTAAACTTAGATCGGGGTATGATAGTTACTATATATGCAATATTATGGTTTGATGGAAGCGAATGATTCATTAATGTCATAGCTTTGTTGCATTCTTAATTAGTTCTTAACATACATGATATATATATATATATATATATATATATATAGTTGTGTTGAAGCTATAGAATTGTCATGGTCACGTTATTTTCTTCCTGCTTTTTAGGGAATGAATCAGTTTACAATTGTTTTGTATTATGGTGGTAAATGGGTGAACTTTCAATATTCAGGTGATAAATCGAAATCGATATTAGTCTCAAGCAAAGTTACGTATCAAGACCTTGTGAAAGAAATATATCATCGGATTAGTATTAGTCCAGATCAATATGGAATGAAAGTTCATTATCAATATAAAAGCAGCTTAGGGGTGTGCAAATTAATGGAGATAGTTGATAACGAAGATGTTATTAGTTGGGTGTGTGACAGCATTTCGGTGCAACCTTACAAGATTCCATTGTATATTACTCTGGAACACAGCTTGTCAAGATCTGTAAGAGAAGACAATCAAGGAATGAGCAATATACCTGATTCATCTTTACAACATGGTAATGTTGACTCAACATTTTTCTCTACTGAGCTTGAAGGGAGCCCAATTGCACTGAGTTCCCCTCATGAGCCGATACTAAACTTTGGGTTTGATAATACTGATAATGTCTCAATTGAAAATAGAGACGAAAATCAGTTAACACAATTCAATTAGGATAATGAGAATCTAACGGATAATGTAGAAATTAGTCATTGTGCGACCTACGAATGACACTACTCCATCATCTTCTTATCATAGCAAAAGAAGGCGGATAGAAGACTTTGAGAATATTACATTTGTGGATGCCAATGAAGACATTATGGTAAGAAAGCCTTGAAACAACACTTGGGAATGCTTGCAATAAGAAATAATCACGAGTTTAAAGTAACAAAATCTGCTAGTGATCTGTTTGAAGTTGGGTGTTTGGATCCTAACTGTAAGTGGCGACTTCATGCAGTGAAGCTACAAGAATTGCCCTACTTTAAAGTAGGAAAGTTTCTTGCGAATATTCTTGTTCATTAGATATTATTCATCGTGATCATAGACAAGCAAGTAGCTCCCTAATTGGTCAATTTGTCAAGTCAAAGTTTGAGGGTGGAATCAAAGTTCGGCAAAGAGATGAAGATTTTGCAATCAAAGTTCGGCAAAAAAATGAAGATTCTGAAGTTATATCACACAGTGGCAAGGACGTTCTAAATATCAGAGTTTAATTAATGCAGATATTCGAAAAATAAAAAATGGAGAATTTTGCAAATATCTTGAAGAATTTAGGTGTCATAAGTGGGCACAAGCACATTTTATGGGATACAGATACAACATGATGACATCTAACATAGCTGAATCTATGAACTCAAAATTCAAAGAAGCTAGAAAGTTACCAATCACTCCTCTAGCAGATCACTTTAGAGAGGTACTTGAACAATGGTTTGTGAAACGACGTGATACAGCAAGCTCTCTTAATACGCACTTAACTAAGTGGGCCGAAAACAAAGTACCTAAAAACAACATGGGTTCGCATATGCGGGTATGTTTACTTAAAAATATTGTCATTATAATTATACTTGCTACTTTAATGTATTATATATCAGAATGTTGTTTCAATATTTTTTAGTATTATATTGCTTGATTTTGGTGTAGGAAATATGCTAAACTTGATTTCATTGTACTTTAGATGTCCCCAATTGACTTTTATGTTTTCAAATACAGGATCAAAGTCAAACATTTACGGTAGACCTAAATAATATGACTTGTACATGTCGAGAATTTAATCTTGATCGACTTCCTTGTGCACATGCAGCTATTGCCTATAGATATAAATGAGTATTAATGTATAACATGTGCTTAAAATTTTACACGGTCAATGCACTTACATTAGCTATGTAGAGCCAATTTGGCCAGTTGGAAATAAAGTGAGTGGGATGTGCCTCAAAATTTGCAGAACCAAATTGTCTTATCACCCATAAGACAAACTGTACCTGAAAGACGTAAGACGGTATGAATTCCATCTATAGGAGAAGGTGCAATTAGGAAAAAAAAGTGTACAAGATGTGGTGGAAGAGGTTATTATTGAATATTGGTTTTATCTTGAAGGTGGACCAAAACCCATTGGAAGCACATCTTGATCACATGGGTTATACTATGTCTAGGTTAATTAGGAAATCCATATATGCATGTATTCTAGTCTAACTAGGATTAGGTTTTCTAGCCTAACTAGGATTAGATATATATATATATATATATATATATATATATATATATATATATATATATATATCTAATCCTAGTTAATGACTAGAGGCAGGCAGAGAGAGAGAGAAATCGTTTAACCTAGAGCAGAGCTATCTTTCTCTATTAGCAGAGAACGTATAGCATTGGGGTTTTGGGTGGTAGAGAGTTTTGTCATAAAGCTCTATTGTATTCTCTCCAATTGTTATAGTGGAATTCTTTGCCGGCTTCGAGAGTGGACATAGCTCAATCACATTGATTGGGTGAACCACTATAAATCTTGTGTTCTTGTCTTCTATTTTCTTTACCGTTCTTCGATTATCCAAATTGTTCTATATCAATATTGTCGTTTGTTTACGCTTCCACATAACAAACTGGTATCAGAGCCTGTTCTGATTTGGGAGTTGATTATTGATTGGAAATCATGAGTAACGGTGAAGGTGCTAAAGTTGATAAGAAGAAGAAAGAGACAGAGTCTACACATGCTAAGCCATCTGTTGGCAATGCCAAATTTGAAGTTGAGAAGTTCGATGGAACAAATAATTTTGGTATGTGGCAGTGTGAGATGATGGATGTCTTGTGTCAACAAGAGTTGGATATAGCTCTCGAAGAGAAACCAGCAGATATGACCGAGGCGCAGTGGAAGCAGATTAATAAGTGGGCTTGTGGTTCTATCAGATTATGTCTTGCAAAGAGTGTGAAATTCTTTATCATGAAGGAAACTTCAGCAAAGGATATGTGGAAGAAATTGGAGGACCAGTACATGATCAAGAGTGCTGAAAACCGCTTTCACCTGAAGAGAAGGCTTTTCCGATTCAACTACAGACAAGGTATTTCTATGTCTGAACACATCAGTGATTTCAATAAGATACTTGCAGATTTGGTTAATTTGGATGTGCAAATTAATGATGAGGATAAAGCTTTATGTTTGCTTAATTCTCTTCTTGACGAGTATGAGCATTTGATTACAACTTTGCTGCATGGAAAGAATGAAGTACAGTTTGATGATGTGTGTAATTCATTGATTAATAATGAATGTCGGAAGAAGGAGAAGCAGTTGCAAAGGGGTTCAGGTGGTGAAACACAAGTACTTGTTGCAAGAGGCAGATTAGAAGATAGAAAGTTTGGTGGAAATCGAGGTAAGTCGCGTTCCAAGTCAAGAGCTAAATTTCCTGCAAAAGATGAGTGTGCCTTTTGTCGTCAAAAGGGTCATTGGAAGAAAGATTGTCCCAAGTTGAAGACTAGAGACAAGAAGGGTTCTGAAGTAAATATGGCAAAATTTGAAGATGATGATGACTTCGGTTTTGCATTAAGTTGTTCTTCGGTTTTCGAAGATTTTGAAGATGATGAGATCGATTTGGCTCTAGCAAGTTCACCTACATGTGATTATTCTAATCAGTGGATTATGGAGTCGGGTTGTACTCACCACATGTGTCCCAACAGGGAATGGTTCTCTTCTTTGAGGGAATTAAATGGTGGAGTAGTTCTTATGGGAGATGATAGTCCTTGCAGAACTAAAGGGATTGGTACAATTCGTCTCAAGATGCATGATGGGGTTGTTAGAAAATTGACTGATGTTCGGTATGTTCCGAACTTGAAGAAAAATCTGATCTCTTTGGGTACTTTGGAATCAAAGGGGCACACAATTACTTTGAAGGATGGTGTTGCTAAAGTTGTTTCTGGTTCACTTGTTTTGATGAAGGGTACTAGAGAAAGAAACTTGTATTTTCTACAAGGGAGTACTGTGACAAGTGAGACGGCAGTTTCTGAGACTGCAGATGATGCAGACACTACCAGATTATGGCATATGCGTCTTGGTCACGCTGGTGAGAAAGCAATGCAGAAATTAGTGAAGCAAGGCTTATTGAAAGGTCCAAAGACTTGCAAATTGAAATTTTGTGAACACTGTGTTTTGGGTAAGCAGACTAGAGTTAAATTTGGCACCGCAGTTCATCAGACTAAAGGAGCTCTAGACTATGTTCACACAGATGTATGGGGACCTACCCAAACAGCATCTAAAGGAGGTATGCATTATTATGTCTCTTTTGTTGATGACTTCTCTAGAAGAGTATGGGTGTACACCATGAAGCATAGAGATGAAGTCTTAGATATATTTGTGAAGTGGAAGAAGATGATTGAGACTCAGACCGGTCAGAAAATTAAGAGGCTCAGGTCAGATAATGGTGGTGAATATAAATCTGATCCGTTCTTCAAATTATGCGAAGATGAGGGCATTGTGAGACACTTCACAGTTAGAGGGACACCGCAGCAGAACGGGGTGGCAGAGCGTATGAATAGGACTTTATTGGAGAAAGTCAGATGTATGTTGTCTAATGCTGGTTTAGGCAAGGAGTTTTGGGCTGAGGCAGTCACATATGCAGGTCATCTAATTAATAGATTGCCATGTTCTGCAATTGAGGGTAAAACTCCCATGGAGGTATGGTCTGGTAAACCTGCTACTGATTATAGTTATCTTCATATTTTTGGTTGTCCTGCTTATTTTCATGTCAGAGAAAGCAAGCTTGATCCAAGGGCCAAGAAAGCAATATTCTTGGGATTTAGTGATGGTGTTAAAGGGTTCAAGCTTTGGTGTCCGGATGAGAAGAAAATTGTTGTGAGCAGAGATGTTACTTTTGATGAAGCAATTATGGTTGATTAGAATAAGCAGAAAATTTATGAAGAGCAGAGAAAGACCAAAGAGAACTTGCAGCAGGTGGAGGTTCAGAGAAAAGTTGTTGAAACTCCAGTTGATCCAGTGAGTCCTACAGTTGAGTCAGATGATTCAAATAATAAGGACATGAGTGTTGAAGTAGAGGCTCCAACGCAAGAGCCTACACAACAAGACAAACCTATTGCATCGAGAAAGGGAAAAAGGAATGCTCCAAAGCCAGCTTGGCTTAATGATATGGTGACTTATGCACTTTCCATTACTGAAGAAGAAATTCCTACTACCTATGAAGAAGATGTCGTACATGCAGATATGTTGACAAAGCCAGTTCCATTCAGCAAGTTCAAACATTGCTTGGACTTGATTGGTGTTTGTAAAGTTTGAAGATCCCTACGGGGATGTCAGAGCGGCGAATGGTTTGAATTTCTACTATGGAGGATTTGTATCAAGTTAAAGTCAAGGTGGAGATTATTGAATATTGGCTTTATCTTGAAGGTGGACCAAAACCCATTGGAAGCCCATCTTGATCACATGGGCTATACTATGTCTAGGTTAATTAGGAAATCCATATATGCATGTATTCTAGTCTAACTAGGATTAGGTGTTCTAGCCTAACTAGGATTATATATATATATATATATATATATATATATATATATATATATATATATAGGTGCTGCCGTCAATGACTAGAGGCAGGCAGAGAGAGAGAGAAATCGTTTAACCTAGAGCAGAGCTATCTTTCTCTATTAGCAGAGAACGTATAGCATTGGGGTTTTGGGTGGTAGAGAGTTTTGTCATAAAGCTCTATTGTATTCTCTCCAATTGTTATAGTGGAATTCTTTGCCGGCTTCGAGAGTGGACATAGCTCAATCACATTGATTGGGTGAACCACTATAAATCTTGTGTTCTTGTCTTCTATTTTCTTTACCGTTCTTCGATTATCCAAATTATTCCATATCAATATTGTCGTTTGTTTACGCTTCCGCATAACAGTTATAACCGTGCAACTTGCAGAAATCCAATCTCACTTAATTGATGACATTAATAGGCCATTTGGTTTTTGGAAACTTGTATGTTACCTTATATATTGCTATGCATTGTTGGGTTTTATTGCTTTACATTAAACTACATTTTTTGTGACTTATTAAATAAAGATTGAAAATGATTTATCTACATTGCTACGATTGGTTTTTTACATTTTCTTTCTTTGCATATTCAACTAGACTAAGAATATGTTATTTCTATTTGAACAAAGCGTGGAAAACAATTGTAAGCTATGACAATATCACTGAGATAAAGTCTTAAACATGTGAAACAAATATATAGAAAACAGTTGTATTGTATATCAAAGCCCCTATGTTAGGTGGCATCTTGATTGTTTGTTTTTTTTACATTTTTTTCTTCAAGTTTTAAAAGTTTTATTGTAGAAATTTAATAAGGGTATACAAGACTTTTTATCTCATGAAATGGTTAATTTTCAACTAATTAGAAAAATTTGGTCAAAAATCAACTGAGGGACCAAAACTTGGTCATTTCTCAAAATTTTATCAACCATGATTTAGATGAAAAACAAAAAATAGTAAAAAATGATGTGTCAATTGTCGGAACCATTAGATTAAATTGAGAGTCCATATTTTATGAACTTTAACTAACTTCACAATCTTCTCACTTTAGAAGAGTCGGATCCTATCTATCTTGCCAGAAAATATAAAAGACATAATAAAAAAATCTTAAATGAACTTGTGAAATACCCGTGATCTTATATATATGTTGAAAAATAGCTAGTGAGTGAGGATTCACGTCCTACATCAATTATTAGAGTAATTTTAGCACTCTCTATTTTAGCTTTTAGCTATTTTGGAGAGCGTATTTAGTTTTTTTTTAATATTTTCAGAACTCCAGCACACTAGCCAAACTTAAAATATTTTAACTTTTAGCTATCTCGCTAGCTAAATATAGCTAGTGAGATAGCACAAATGAGGCTAGCTATAATTTAATACATTCATTTTAAGATAATTTTTTGAACAATTTTTTAAGATGGTTTAGTTGATATAAATACATTTAACCTATTTAATATTTATTTAAAGAATAATATTGATGTAATATTGGCTAAAATAGAGAGCATTGATGCGTGCATATTTCTAAAGTGGCTATCCAAAATAACATTTTAACTATTTTACTTTAAATTTGACTTAAAAATAACTAGCGTTGTTGAAGTTGCTCTTATTAAGTGTGATAAATTCAACAACTTCCGTTCTTAATTAATGTCATATTTTATAATCTTTTAAACTACTCAGTGTTGTAAAGTTAGTCGGTATAAAATCCTCATGTTAAAAGTTCGAGTCACAACTCCTATTAGCTCGTAGTCAGCAGGTTTGAGGCCTCTTTGAGTTCGTGCGCTTACTATGGGAGGTGACTCTTAGTTTGTGCGGTTGATGTGGGATGTTGGTATGTTTTTTGCTGCATGACATACTCCCATGAAGCTTGGTTTAATAGTGACTAGTTATTGGTACTGAATGTTTTGCGTGCCAACTCTGTAACGTAACCGAGATACTTGCATGTTATCTCACTTCTAATAAAAAAATATATGTATAACCTTTTTAACATTTACTCCTTCCATATTGTTCCATTTGGTACTTAGTTATTATCATGTTGTGGGCAAGCTTCAGCAGTTTCCAGCTGCATAAAATAATTACAGATATCCCTTATATTTTAGATAGTGCTGTTCATTGCCTGGATTGCAGGAATTGAATCCATCGGAGCCCTTTCAATAAGAACTCTTTAGTTGAAGACTTTTCGGCTTATTCTACAAATCGATTTCATATACACATCTTGACTGTTGAGTTTATGATTATTTATAAGTAGATCATTTTTACAAATTTTCAGTCATATTGAAGATTGTTAAGACATTCGTAAGTGTGAATTACCAATTATGAACTTGAATAGTTCATGTTTGGCAGTTTTGGTTCGTCCGTTAATTTTATTTAGTTTGTTACCTTAACAATCATCAATTTGACTGAAAATTTGTAAAAATGATCTACTCATATAGACTTAAAAACTAAATGAATGAGATGTTAAATGTGATCAAGAAATAAGTTTGTTAACTATAAACTGAAAAATTCTCAACCTAAAATGTTTGTTAAAAGAGCTCTCTTGAACCCATATGCCCTTTAAACTAATAAGCATCAGATTAATTCATTTTTTGCATCCTCAATCCCCAAAATTGGCCCTTTTGGCTGTTACCCTTTACCATTTTGTCTGTCTACTTGTTGCCCCCTCCTAAGTCCCCCGTTTTTTGGAGATTATAAACTCATAATTACCATTCTTAATAGAGGATTGAGCAGAACACTAATATACTATATATGTCCTTTTGCATGCTTGCATGCGCGTTTAAGGAATGGTTTTCTGTGTTAGTTGCTTTGTTGATGTTGTGGTCTCTTCTTATGGATCGAAAATCCCCCTTCAATGGAGAAGAAAAATATAGAATATTTCATAAAAATATTACATACCCATATACTACAAACATAAACTGGTACTAGACAAGAATTACAAGATCCCACTTTCGTTAGTCTATGGAATATTCTTCAATATGATTCGATTTGCCTATTAGGGAAGTTTTCTTTAATAGAATCGTTCGCGATGGAGTAGTTCAAACTGAGAAAATGTGATTTATTGATGGAGATATTTATAATGTTAAAATTGTTTAGAGTTTATGTTCTTATTATTTTTGAATAATAATAATTTCATTTTAAACTCATATGTCTGAGACAATACAGATACATATTTTCTCTTACTCATGATGGTAAATTAAAGGACGTGGTATGCTAACACCATCTCATTTTACATAAAGCCCATAAACAAAAAGAAAAACAAAATCTAAGACCAATTTTGAGACAAACTGGAATAAAACTCCAAAACAAATCCAATGGGTGGTCAACCGGGAGCAAAGCTCCAATACAACTCAAAGATCCTACACTACAAAGAAAGTTAACTAAAAAACTGATGTCCACAATAGAACTTTATTTTGACCTAACAAGTAAGGAAAGAGAAACATCAAACTAGATAACAATGATCACTCATTTAGAAACCCTGCAAAAACCAATCCTAGAAGAAACAATACGTGATCAAAGAAAGACCAATGGCCCAACCCAAATAGAACTTGGGCCTCACTACCCAATCTTCCTCCACTCTCTTCTTCGAAATCATCCCATGCCAGACCCGCCGTCGGAGCCCCCTACCTATAGCGTCCGGTGGTCTCCCCCGCTCCTTTGCCATAGGACCTCTATAAAACCATAAAATTGGGAATGGGATTCCATGCCATTTTGTGCAACGAATGCCAGTAGCACGGTTCTTGAATTGCAAGATGTGAGATATAATACAAGCATATATAACTAAAGAAACAAATGCAAAAATTTCAGAACCAGCCTTTCTCAAGATCGATTTGAATTTCTTTGACTGCAGAAGATATTTTTTTAATCCAAAACATTTAGGGTTGGATTGATCTGTCACCACCTAACATTACCCTTTATTACCTATCATTTCCCAGATGCTGCCATGACTCTTATAATTTGTTGTAATAAATCCCCATATCTTGTTACTCATGGATTTGAGACAGATTTATAGCAGATGTTGGTAGAGCTTCAATCTGTCCCGGCCCTATTTATTACATACATTTCATAACAACGTGTACATAAATTTTCAGATATCCTAGCTACAAGCTAAATCCCACTCCCTCAGCCTGAAATGGAATCTGGGATTTTGGGTAAATGGCATCATAACTTTGCAGCTGCCATGATGCTCTGCATTAAAACTTACATGTTGCAATGCATAATCAGAAGCACTCATCTGTTCTGGTAAAGTGGCCTGACTACCCCATTTTCCAGTGCCATAATTCCCCTTGCTAGACAGAAGCACCCTAAACCTAGACACATGGCCTCTTGTGATCGGACATGCACGTTTGCTTCAATTATATGCTCAAGAAAAAAAGATCTCAGAAAAGTTGCATACTTTGCATGCAGCCCTTGCCCCAAACTGGAGGTGTCATCTGCACGCCTCTTGTGATCGGACATGTACGTTTGCTTCGATTATATGCTCAAGAAAAAAATATCTCAGAAAAGTTGCATACTTTGCATGCAGCCCTTGCCCCAAACTGGAGGTGCCATCTGCACCCATGAACATGAAGATGAACATGAAGATGATTCATATACAATTCACCCAAGTTTTGAGCTTCATTTTGAGTTTTAATTTGGAAAGGAAGGGTTTATCTCTTTTTCCTTATTTGGTCTCTCAAAGTTGAAGCAGAACAAATAACCCTTTTCCCTTTGTCTGTTCAGAAATATAAAAGCTAAAACCTCTCATGGTCATTGGGTCCTTTTTGACTTGTTTTGCAGATCAATTTACCACAAATTCAAGTCCTAACTACCAATTGAACTTGAGCTTGAGTGATTATTGGCTTAAGTTTTTCCAAAGTTATGGTAATGTCCCCTTTGATCGAGGTTCAAAAGGCTTCATGTCGATCAATGGTAGATTGTCTAAATGGCTTACTTAGACTGCACTCAATCCATTTTTATCTTCTCCCTCTTCCTTTATTTTTGTTTGCAATTTCTTCTCCTTTTTGGTCTTTCACTCTTCGCTGAAATAACAATTTTTTTAAGAAAAATATCAAGAATTTCATTAAATAAAGATATAATATTACAATCAGAACAGTAGTAAAATAAATTTACTATTAAAATAACAGTTGGAATTGGGATATCAATAGTGAATGAAATAACAGTTGGAACTGGTCTTGGAGGGAAAAATTGGATTAAGGGAAATGATTAAGAACATCATGCGCGCTTAGATTGTTAGTTCATGATCATTTAATTTGACTCTCTTTCTCTTTTCATTTTACTTTCAGAAAAAGAAACTAAAAAGATTTAACATCTATCTTCACCGAAAGAAAGAAGAGGCTAGGGATTTAGAAATCTTACCAAAATTCATATTGGTACAGATCGCTACTGGTGCTAGGAACTTAATTGCTTCCGAGCAAGTAAAATTACATGTCGAGGTTAGACATCGATCAATGCCTAATTTCAGTTACTCGTTTTCACATACTAATGTACTATTGTTAACAGGTGAAAGAATGACAAAACAAAAAGCAAAATGCTCGCGGAAAGAAAATGAACTAAGTCGCATTCAAGAGATAATCAAATTCCTTATTGAGAATTTGAGATCAAACCATTTAGCAGGAGACCACGTTAATCGATTGAGAGTGTTAATCATAATTTGTTATCTTTACGGTGGAAAGCGATGAAGAAAACATATGATCATGGCTAATTGCACAAGACCAGAACAGAAGAAAATAATGGTACATATACTGTCACGGATCCCCAATACAATCTTCTCTGGGAGTGCCAAATTCATGGAGCAAGATAAGGATCTAACTTTCCAAGTTGAAGTTGTCCTCAAGTCATTGTCTTCTTCCGCAAGTCATAGATGCGTTTCCAAGTAGATTCAGGAAATGACAAAACGTACAATTCCAATCTGGGAAAAAACTCAGATCCACCTAGCCCAGCCATATATGTATATCATCATCATCATCATCATCATCGTCTCACTCATCACTTACTGCTCTCTGCCTGCGTGTGATTGAAGGACCTAGACATAGTGGTTTTCTACACCATGCATGAACCCGAGCTGGGAATGGGGAACTTAGATAGCTAGCATTAGGTGTTCGAGGTTTAGTACACAAATGATGTACGGCATTTTCCAGTTTCAAGTTAAATCGAAGTTTGTCAATGCATCTACTACTACCTGATAATGGTTCTTATCACACCATTACACAAGTTAGATGAGAAAAGTTCTCACCAAGGGACCAACACTTTTTACTATTCATACACAATAGTGTTGACTATAATAAAGTAGTCTCGGGTTCAACTCTAAAATTAATTGACAATGGAAAGAGTAACCCAAACATTTATAAGTCTACAAGCAATGCTCTATTTTTCCAATGTAGGATTATATCTCAACATGCTCTCACACGTGTGACAACCCGTCAAGCCTAACACGTGGACAACACTTAAGATGACGTGGAGTACATGTGCCCGGTAACGCTAACACATGTGAACGTGGGTAACCCGCTCTGATACCATGATAAAGTAGTTTGTGGTTCAACTCAAAAACCAATTGGCAATGGAGAAAGTAACCCAAACCCTTATAAGTCCACATGCAAGACCCTATTTTTCCAATGTAAGATTATATGCTCTGATACCATGAAAGCTACTGTAAATAAAAGGAAACAATCTTGTATTTCACAGAAAAGGAAAATACTCGAATACTTGTAGTATGTAATGTTATCCTTACCCACTACCATGATACCACTATTTTGTGTCTTCCGGCATTGATCTCGTCGTTCAGTTAGGAACTCAACAACGTTGACTACACAAGCCACATACACATTGTGTCCTTAAGGCATACACACCAAATGATGTAAATGCGGAGAGTAATCCCTACTATTGTTTGCTTGCAACCTCCTTACCTGAAAATCAACGAAAATGTTAAATAACAATAATCATGATCATAGCATGAGCTTCCCCTGATTATGAAATGAGGAGACTAAACGTACATATTTTAGAAAATATGCAAGAAACGTTTTCTTATGTATCTCTTCATGCCTATTTTGATGCTTAAGTTGAACGAGTGTCAAATGAGTTTCTCTATATTCCTTGACTTCGTCACAGTGTTGCAGTACACACCAATGCGCCTCAGTGAGCTCATCTTCCCTTAAAACTTTGGATCTTGGTAAGTTATCAAACATTCTTATATCTTCACAGACAACTAAAGGGTTGAATGTAGTTATGATTGTTGGGTCGACTGATTCTGTGTCGTCCGTACGATAGAGATATGAGTTGCAATAAGTTACACACTCATGTGAAATATAGGCATTAGCTATTGACCCCTCCGGCCAGTATCTGGTTCTAACATAATCTTTATACCCACCAAGCTGTCTAAAAATAAAATAGTTAGTATGTTGTAGGGATAATAATAATAATAATAATAATAATAATAATAATACGTGAGATGGTTATATAAACATACCTTTCAATGGAAAACATCCAAGTAATGTGTACTGGACCAGTAAGAAGCACTTCTTTAAGAAGATGGACCATGAGATGAACCATGATTGAAAATAAAGTAGGGGAAAGATCCTTTCCAATTTGCATAGGATGTAGACAATGTCTTCTTTCATTTGAACGACATCTGACTTCTTCGGCTCTCTAGTGCATAATCTCTACCAAAACCTGGCCAAGGCTACTAATGGCTCTACCACATCACGATGCAGATAGGGTCTAATTACTACAAGAAGAAGATGTTCCAATAAAACATGAGAATCATGACTCTTCAATCCATGTATCTTCTGTTCCGCCACCTTAACACAACGAGCTATATTTCCTGCATATCCTTGAGGATACTTAACATCATGAAACCAATTGAAAACTTTATTCCTCAGATAAGGCTTCACCTGGTAAGGTGCAAGGGGTATTTTCTCCCTTGACTCCCTCCTTTTTACCCATAAGTGACGTCATAACCTCATCATTTGCAAATCATCTCGCACTTTGATGTTGTCTTCTGTCATATCTTTAAGGTCAAGAATTGATCCCAGGACGTTGTCATAAACATTCTTTTCTATGTGCATGGCATCTAAGTTGTGTCTGATTCTTAAAGTAAACCAATAAGGTAATTCGTAGAAAATACTCTTGTGATGCCAATGGTCAAGTGCTTCATGACGGACAGGATTCTGGGCCAAGACATCTTTATCAGTACTCAAGACTCCAAAATCAAAAGAGTTTAACATGTCTAAAATTTCAATACCAAACTGTATAATGGGTGCTTCACGATACTCTTTCGTTTCATCGAATGCATCTGCATCAAGCCGCCATTCGTGGTCCATTGGAAGATATCTACGGTGACCTATGTAAACAATCATATCCACATGACGACTAGCATTGACATTCTCTAAACAAATTGGACAACCCTTGTACCCTTGAGTGGCATGAGAAGATAACATACCATAGCCAGGAAGATGCTAATGGTCCATATCACCGCTGCTCTCATGTTGAATGTAGTTCCACTATGCCTGTCAAAAGTGGGGATTCCATGCACAAATAATCTTATTAGCTCCTCAATCAACGGTCTCAAGAACACATCTAGACACTTTCTCAGAGAATAAGGATCTCGAATTAACAATGTCAGCATATTGTATTCCTTCTTCATACACATCTATGGTGGTAAATTGTACGACATTAAAATAACATGCCAAATACTATGAGACAGTGTCATATTGCCGCTAGGATTGAACCTGTCGGTTGCTAGTCCGAGCCTTACATTCTGAATGTCTTCGGCAAAATCAGAAAATAATGTGTCAAATGATTTCCAAACCTCCCTATTTGAGGGATGTCTCAGAACACCGTCATCTTTCCTAGGAATACTGTGCCATCTCATAGCAGATGCAGTAGATGATGACATTTAGAGACGCTACAATCTAGGAGTTATTGGGAAATAATGAAGCACCATCACATGAATTGCTTTACCGTTAGATGAAGAAGACTCGTCGTACCTCGACGCCCTCACTACCAGAAAAAAGACTTTACCCGACGAAATAACCAAAAACAGGTCGACGAAATTTTTTTCGTCCGCTAAAGTAGAATATTAGCCGACGAAAAATTATTTCGTCTGCAAAACTAATTTTTTCGTCGGCTATAGTGAAATTTTAGCCGACCAAATTTTTTTTCATTGGCTAAAGAAATTTTTTCGTTGGCTATAGTCTGTGAACTTAAGCCGACGGAATTTGAAAAGTTTATCCGACGAAATTAAGGTATTTCGTCGGCTAAAGTACCTTTTACTTCAAAATTACACTACGGATATTTTGATGTCTGATTGACTATTGTGATACTAATCTAGAAGCGAAACAGGTATACGAGTCAAACTCATCGTTAATACCATGTCATATGAGTTTTTTTGGCCATCCGAGTTCGTTTAAGGCTTCAAAATGAAGTTTTTCTAAACACTTAACACACGAAAATTCCCATATCTACTTCTATATGAGGTATTTTGGTCGAACCTTCAACACAACAAACTCTCATCATGATGAGACATAACTGTCCATCTAAAATTTTTTAGACATTTACCCCTCGATGATAGGGCTCCCCATACGGATAAATAATGGTAAATAATAGGCATGTTGTGATTCCAGTCATTAAAATTCACAAACAAAAATACGATCATCAGATATCATTAATATATTGGAATATGTCTATGGTAAAAAATACAACTTGATCCGATAAATTTAAGGGCTTCATCCGGACGGTCAATCCCGTAAGTCAAACCCCTAAATTGTATTGACCGCAACTATCGGCACCGAGAATTTACTGGAATTAAGTGATTTTTTAACCGTAGATGTATTTTACCATTCTGGTATATCTTATTTCATGACTTTTTTACGTTTGAAGTTGCTAAGTAGAGTTTGTTTTTGAAACGAAACATTTACTTAAAGCTTAGTAAATAATTTATACAACATTAGTAGGCATGTTGTGATTCCAATGATCAAAGTTGAGAAACAAAAATCCGACCGTCCGATATGATCATTATGTCAAAATATGTCTTTAAAAAAAATTCAACTTGATCCGACAACGTTAAGGGCTCGATCCTTACGGTCAATCCCGTAAGTCAAACTCCTAAACACATAGAAACGGTTATTTGGCCGTCTAAATTACGTATTTTGCTCGGGCCTTCAACTGAAAAATAGTTTCAAATCGATGAGACGCAACCAGTGGTATAAAAATTTTATGAAAAATAACCACCGGAGATAGGGCTACCTCTAGGGAGAAAGAATGGAAAATTGCGTTAACCGCAACTATCGGCACCAAGACTTTACCGGAATTACTTGATTTTTCAACCGTAGACGTATTTCACCGTTCCGGTCATATCTTATTTCACGACTTTTTTCGTTTTAAGCTTCTACGTATAAGGTTTAGGGTTTAGGGTTTTAGCCGACGAAATTAGGGTTATTCGTCTGCTAAAATTAAATAAATAAAATAAATAACTATAGCTGACGAAATTAGGGTAATTCGTCGGCTAAAGTTAAATAAATAAATAAAATAAAAAATTATAACCGACTAAATTAGGGTAATTCGTCGGCTAAAATTAAATAAATAAATAAAATAAATAACTATAGCCGACTAAATTAGGGTAATTTGTTGGCTAAAGTTAAATAAATAAAATAAATAAATTACTATAGCCGATCAAATTTATTTAAAATTCGTCGGCTAAAGTTAATTAAAAATTTTGGCGGAGATTTTGAAAATTTTGAACTTTTTCCGACTAAAATTTTGAACTTCAGCCGACGAAATTAGGGTATTTCATCAGCTAAAGTTCAAAATTTTCTATATCTTTCATGTTTCTCCTCTCCTCCTCCTCATCTTCATCTTCCTTCCTTCCTTCCTCCACCTCCTACTCCTTCTCCTCCGGCGGCAACAACTCCTTATCCTCCTCTCCTCCTCCTTCTCCTCCTCCTCCTCACCTCCTGTCTCCTCCTCCTAGCCTCCTCCTCTTCTTCTTCTTCTTCTTCTTCTTCTCCTCCTCCCCACTTCTCCTCCTCTCTCTCCTACTGAAAAATAAAATAAATAACTATAGCCGAAGAATTTTAATAAAATTTATCGGCTAAAATTAAATAAATAAAAATAAATTATTATAGTTGACGAAATTTAATAAAATTTTGTTGGCTAAGGTCCAAAAATTCGTCGGCTAAAGTCCAGATATAAAGTGACGAAAAATTTCTTCGTCGGCTAAATAAATGACTTTAGCCGACGATGAACAGTAATTTCGTCGGCTAAAGTCTTGGCCAACGGTTTTTTCCCAACGACTTCTTAGCCGAAGACATTTCGTCGGCTAAGACTTTAGCCGACGAAATTTAGGGTTTAGACGATGAAAAAATTCCGTCGGCTAAAATAGTTGTTCTGGTAGTGCCCACAAATACGACAATATCTATCATTCTTGTAATCGTGAAATAGCACACAATTATTCTTACAGGTGTGGAAGTTCACATAATTGAGGCCGAGGTCGCGTAAGATTTTTTTGTCTGATCATGAGTGCCAGGAAGTTTATCTCTAGGAGGAAGCAAAGATTTGACAAACTTTGAATTGACTCCATAATGTCCATCATTGAATTTGAACTTCACTTTCAAATCCATCATCTGTAACATGATGGCACTTAAAACTGTAACTGAACATCCGTCGTACACTGGTGTTTGTGTTTGCGTCAGAAGCCTATTATACTTCTCATAATCAGACATGTCAACGTTCGGGAAAGTTGTCTATTTCATTAAGGGCGTCATCAACTGACTCTTCTTCATATCTTGAAGCATATGGAAAAATATCATGTAGCATATTCACAATAAGGTGTATGGAAGGGTCGGCAGTACCACTAGATGACTCAACTTCATGAATGAAACTTGCAGGATTGTAGGCTAGTGTGGGATCATTTTCTAACACTTCACCGTGTTCCGTCAATCTATTATAATTCTTCCACATACCAAAATGTGCCAAATGTTGTTCTATACCAGTACGTGTTTGCCAATCTTTGCACATACATTGTCTACATAGACACTTGTGCCACTCAGTTCCTGAAGAATAATGATAATCAACAAATCTCAAGAAATCAAATATTCCATGTATATAAAACGGGTGACTCATGTCGTATAACATCCAGTTTTTGTCCATGTTTTACATTTTCTGTCATACAAAAAAACACAAAATCATCATTTCCATACACATTATATATAGATATAACACTAAAAACACCATATCATCATTTGCTTACACATTATATATATCATCATGTTCATACACATTATATATAGATATAACACTAAAAACACCAAATCATCATTTGCTTACACATTATATATATATATATATATATATATATATATATATCATTTTCATAGACATTATATATAGATATAACACTAAAAACACCATATCATCATTTGCTTACACATTATATATATATAACACTAGAAAAACAAAAAAAATCATAATTTGCATACACATTATTATATACACAAACAAAAATAATCAACCACCATGGTCTAAATTCATGGGGAGAAATTACTGCAAATCTAGTGGATAACCTGAATTCTATGTATAATCAACAAACAAGATCATCATCTAACAATATTAGCTAGCCCTAAATTAATGAAAAACATGGAATACAAATGGTGAGAAGAAGAAGGAATGAAATTATATCAACCTTTAAACTAGTGAGTAGAGGTAGACTTAACTCAAAGCTTTTAGACGCCCCATTTTGTTCGCTTAACTTTCACCAAATGAGTAGATCGGTTTAGATGCTCTTTTCTCACTTTCTGGGTTTTGTTTTAGATCTGAGTACATTACGGGAGATATATAAAGACTTCATTCACTTAGGCGACGAAATATACAACCTATGCGATGAAAACCCAAAACAAATGCGACAAAAAGTTTTAGTTCGTCGCTTAAGATTTACGGTAAAGAGACAATATTAATTGGTTGTATAGGATAAATTTTCATCGCATCAAATATAACTTATGCCACGAAACCAGAATATTCATCGCTCTATGTTGAATGTTTTGCGACGAATTTAAATTTTTTTCGACTTATAAGTGAGGACGTTAGAGACAAAAAAATTTCGTCGTTTAAGTCAAAGTTTCGTCGAGTAGGTTAAACTAAAGCGACGAATTATTGTTTTCGTCTCATAAGTTATAATTGTGGCGACGAAATTATTTTTGTGGCATATCTTGAAACTTATGAGACGAAATTGTTAAATTTCGTTGCATATGTCTCGGAATCTAGTAGTGATAGTTTGACTGAATAACTCACATTAATTTTGACATTACTTTTACTTTTTTATTTGACTTTGCTATAAATATTAGAAGATAATCCACATGGGCTATTGCAAGGTATTGATTAATTACGCCTACATAAATGAAAAATGGCTGAAAATTCGTACGGGCTATAGCCCAAGAGCACTAACATCATGCTCCGTCCTTGAGCACTATTATCATCGAACGAGCAACTACTCAAGTCTTTGGCAAAGAGTACTGAACTACTAATCGTCGACACGAAGAGTGCATGACTTAAATTCTAGATTAACTAATTAGCATTTAAAGGTGATTGTCGACAGGGTCATCCCTGAGGGGGGCACCTTGAGGCAACCGCCTCAAGCCACCGGTTTCCAATAGATTTTTTTGAAGTTTCTGTATGATTTAACAATCTGTTATATAAATTTTCCCATACTAACTTGTCTAATGTGTTGTATAGTCCAGCAGTAAAGCTGTTAAGAGGCCCGTAATAGGTCCGATCCGTGGTTCAAATCATATAGACTGCTACCTTTTTTTCTTTTTTCCCTGTTTCTTTTTACCATTTATTTTTTTCTAGAGAGTTCTATCATTCTTTTTACCATACTGTTTGTTCATCTATTGCTTTCTTTTGTGTCTTTTCCTTCTTTTTTCATATATATAGATGCAAAAGTTTATAGCAAACGATTTTGGGTTTTATACTAATGTATTTGGGTTAGTACAATTTTTTTCTTTTAAAATACCAGACAAATACATGAAATTTTACATGTGAAAAATGTTTGTTTGATTTATATGATCAATCATATGAACCCACATTTTAATTGTTCGTCTGATGTCTTTAAAATAGCATGATCGGCCTTGATTGTCGACCATAACTATGATTTTCTTGGTGGCTAACTGATGAACACTACACCAACAAATGTATATTGAGTTATTCGTACGTGGAATTGAAATATATATATATATATATATATATATATATAAATTGATATATATATATATATATATATATATATATATATATCAATTTATGCGTGTGCAATACCATCACTCAATGATCACAAAATCAATTTGCCGACAGATCAAACAAGAATCTATTAGTTGACATACTCGCTAGAGCTTTCTCCTAACTAAAACTTCAATAAGCTGGTAGCATATTATAGGCTAGATTCTTGTCTGCAGGAATCATTCATTGGTTCCTGACTGAGACATGTTGGGGGGCTTCAGATTTCAAATTGCACATCAATGGTGACATGCACGTTAGTTGCTGACTTACTTGGGAGACTTGATCGAGCTAGGACGGTGCTGCTGCTGCTGCTGCTGCATCTTAATTGGGGCATATCAAAAGCCTAATTGCATGGTGTTGCCCTTGACTAGCATATGCTAACATAATAACAAAGTAAGAAAGCAAAGGGACCTCTAATAAGAAGGCAAACTCGCTTTCAACACATCATACATATATATTTGAGAAAAATACACTAATAGTGTCTGAAGACTTGGTGGACTTTCAATATGATACCCAGACTTTTAAATGTATCAGAAAGGTACCCGAACTTGTATTTTTGTATTGACGTCGTACCTATGGATGTTTTCCGTCACCTCTCCGTCAGTTCATGTCACAAGTGAAGCACGTGACCTCTTAAAAAAAGAGAAAATGCACTAATAGTGTCTGAAGACTTGGTGGACTTTCAAATTTCTTTAATATTGTACCATGTTATCCATTTACTTTTTCAGGATGATTGAGATCAGAAAGATCCGAATCTTGTTTTTCATAAACATTTTGTTTCTGGGCCTGCACTTGCTTATGCTTTAGCACTGAACTAGTAGTACTTTCATGGAACTATGTTTAGCTGATTTGTCACAAACTGGTTTTTGCAGGGTCGATTGAAAATTGCCGACTTTGGCTGGTCTGTACAGTCGAAGAACAAGAGACACACCATGTGTGGAACTCTGGATTACTTAGCCCCAGAACTGGTGCAGAACAAAGCTCATGACTACGCTGTTGATAACTGGACTTTGGGCGTTCTTTGCTATGAGTTTCTCTTTGGTGTTCCTCCCTTTGAGGCTGAAAGTCAGAAAGACACATTTCAGAGGTACGAGATAAGAACATTGTCTATCTGTTTTCATTTATATAATCTGAACTATATATAGGATGACGGGCTTGAAATTGATTCAGGATAGTGAAGGTTGACTTAAGCTTCCCCGCAACCCCTGAAGTTTCTGCTGAAGCCAAAGATCTCATTATTAAGGTAAGTTGTCTATGCTGTGTTTTTTATGAAAGGTCTGTGATTGAAGTTCCAGTAGTTGGTTTCCATTACTTTCAATTTAACTGTGCGCAGCTTCTGGTGAAGGACACCACAAAGAGGCTCTCTCTTCAGAAGATCATGGAACACCCATGGATTGTTAAGAATGCAGATCCTACAGGTATCTGCAATAGCTTTGTCTAACTATGAGCCTTCTTATCCATATCTCTGAAGACTTTGGAAGCTAAGATCTACATCCAAATGGTGTATATTTTGGTCTGTCATGAACACCAAGAAGCAGTTGGTTCATGTATCATGTTCATGCCAAGAAGGCAAGAACTGCTTGTATATATAGCTAGTGACACCACCTTTTGTGACCGCCGGTGCTCCCCAATCACCCAAAATCACTTCTTTATTCAAACCTACTTCCCATATCCGGACAAAGTTCCAAGCTTTAGCAGTCGAATCTCCGGTGGCCACGTCGGAGACCACCGACATTGAGTCTCTGTTCTCCGACAACTCTGACTCCGGAGCTTCCGGCGTTTCTTCCGGTGTGAAGCTTGAGAATGTGACCAAGCGCTAAAGGGTGTGACTGTGTTGAAGGATGTGACGTGAGAATTGAAGAAGGGTGACAAGGTTGGACTAGTGGGTGTGAATGGTGCAGGGAAGACGACCCAGATTAGGATCATTACTGGTTTGGAGGAGCCGGATTAGGGGAATTCGAACATGAAAATTGCGTTTTTGAGTCAGGAGTTTGAGGTTCGATGAGTCAGACGGTGAGGGAGGAGTTTATGAGTGCTTTCAAGGAGGAAATGGAGGTGGCTGTGAGGCTGGAGAGGGTGCAGAAGGCATTGGAGAATGCTGTGGAGGATGTGAACTTGATGGGGAGGCTGTTGGATGAGCTTGATAAGCTGCAAAATCGGGTGCAGGAGTGTGACTTGAATATGGTGATGCAAAGATTAGTAAGTTGATGCCAGAGCTTGGGTTTGCGCCTGAGGATGGGGATAGATTGGTGGCTTGTTTAGTAGTGGTTGGCAGATGAGGATGTCCCTTGGGAAGATTTTGCTTCAGGTAGATAGTTTTATGTGTTTTTATATAAGAACTGTAGTTGTTGGAATTGTGAGATGAAAATACTTTTACTTGCTTTCTGTGATTGTTAGTATAGTATGCAGTAGTGTGTGTTGCTGAAATGGTGTCATGGTGCATTGTGATTAGTGGTTAACAAGGGGAACTGCTTACTTGGTTTCTGATTAGGGAGATTCAATTTTGAATATGAAGTTGGTTACTCTAAATAGCACTGTTATCATGATTGCAATTGAGCTTGAGTGTTGTTATTTTTAATCTGTGAGAATTAATCATCATATTCTGGAAGTGGCTATCATCTGTATCTGTATGTTTAACACTATTCTGTAAGATATGCTCATGTGCATAGGACATTACCTTAGAATGTATATCGGTGTAGCTGTGGATCAGAGAATAATGGCTGAAAATATGTACTTTCAGGACCCTGATTTACTTCTGCTGGATGAGCCTACAAATCACCTTGACCTTGACACAATTGAGTGGCTCAAAGATTGTCTCAATCAGCAGGATGTGCCAATGGTTATCATATCTCATGACCGAGAATTATGAATAAATAAAAAGCACTAATCTAATATGCACTAATCCATAGGTACGACGTCAATACAAAAATACAAGTTCGGGTACCTTTCTGATACATTTAAAGTCTGGGTATCATATTGAAAGTCCACCAAGTCTTCAGACACTATTAGTGCATTTTTCTCTTTTTTTTTAAGAGGTCACGTGCTTCACTTGTGACATGAACTGACGGAGAGGTGACGGAAAACATCCATAGGTACGACGTCAATACAAAAATACAAGTTCGGGTACCTTTCTGATACATTTAAAAGTCTGGGTATCATATTGAAAGTCCACCAAGTCTTCAGACACTATTAGTGCATTTTTCTCTATATATTTTGGTTTCGATTGGTTTGTTTTTGGAGTTTCAAATCAACAAGCTTTGTTAAATTTCCCAGCAAATGAAGGAGTAACCAAACGAAAAGACAAACAGAGAAGAATCAAGGTCTGTTTGCTGGTATGAGTACCAGTGTTAGAGGTTGAAATAGATCGAGCTTGTGGTTTAGTAAAAGAAAAGTAATGGATTGTTAGCAGTTAAAGACAAATAGAAGAGACTTTTATGCATGTAATGACACCAAAAGATAGATTCATTTTCGAAGAAGCATTTTCGAAGAAGCATTTTCATGTGGGGAACTTGATAATATTTCGTTTAGGTTTATCTGAATATTCTAAAACCCTAGAATCATACATGAGCTTAGCTTTTTGACTCCCTTTGCTTACTGATCTATATATAAGTAACATGCCGACAGCAGATGAAGAACAAAGAGAAGGAAAATTTCTTATTCAAATCTTTGAATAATTTGGATGTCTTTTCAATTCGTATGTGATGTAGAACGAAGGGGGTCACTTTCGGACGAAAAATAAAGATTAGAGAACCGTTTGATCGTGGTAAATTATTTACGGACATCTAAGTTCGTTGGGCTCCTAGAAGACTGTTTTAATTATTTTTTAATTTTATTATTATTATTTTTTTGTTTTATTTTAATTAATTTGTTTTGGACTTTATTTTATTTTAATCCATATGCTTTTAGGTTTCATTGTTAGTTGCCCTAGGGTTTCTTTGCTCCTATATAAGGAGCATCTATCAGTTGTATTTCATAACCTTGATTTTATTAAAAAAAACCCTTTGAGTTTATCTCAATTCCTGGTGGATTCCAGAACCTCTCGTGGATTCGAGATCAAAAACAGAATGGTGGATTCCAATCTCCTATCCCAAGATTACCCGCCTGGGCTCTACCTCCGACAAAATTCTGCTCGAGCCCCTGCATCTGCATCGCCACCCAACTCAGCGCCTCCCCAGCCCAAGGTTGCCTTGCTTGGGCTCTGCCTCCGGCCACAGCTCTGCGTCGTTCTATGTCCCCGACGAAAACCCAGTTTTCTGGGTTTTTCTACAAAAAAACCTACCTGGTATCTCAACCCGACCCGGAAAACCGACTCGACCCGGAATGAGATCTAGCCCAACCCAATAGCCGACCTGACCCGATAACCATCGACCCGACCTGACCCGGTAACTACCGACCTGACCAGATCCAAGTCAGCAGCCCAACCCGCCTGACTAAAAAAAGGAGAAAGAAGAAGAAGAAGAAGAAGAAGAAGAAGAAGAAGAAGAAAGGGAAAAGAGGAAGAAGAAGAAGAAGAAGAAGAAGAAGAACAAAAAAGAAAGTGGAAGTGAGAGAGAGAAAAAAGGAAGCTAGCATGGAACGTTGGATATTTACCTCACCGGATTACGACGACTTCAGAACAACGTGTTTCATCAAAAACAAGGTGTGGTCAACAATAATTGATAGTGATTTGCATGAGAATTTTGTTGCAAGCAAGGTTGTTCATTCCCTTCAATTACCGACAGTGAAGTTGAGCAATCCATTTTGGATTGATGATCGTGCACTTGTGACAGAGGTTTGTAAAGTTTCCATCTTCATAAGAGAATTTTATAACGATGAGGTTACTTTTAAAAAGTGGAACGAATCAAGCATTTAGGTTGTTCGCGTTCTTCAATCACCTAACGAGTCATCCACCGGAGGTTAATTTTTGATCATCGACATTGAAACATGTGGCTCAATGTGCGTCGCTAAGGCTCACAGAGTTAGCCTATGATCGTCGGCGAAATGAAACATGTGGCTCGGTGAGCGTCGGCAAGGCTCACAGAGAGTAGTCTCTAATAGTTGTCAATGAAACATGTGGTTTGATGAGCGTCGCTAAGGCTTACGAAGAGTAACTGTGATCACTAGTGGAATGAAACATGTGGCTCGGTGAGCGTCGCTAAGGCTCACAGAGAGTAATTGTAATCACCAGTGAAATGAAACATGTGACTCAGTGAGCGTTCACTAAGGCTCACGGAGAATAAATACGGTGTTTGAATGGAGTTTTGATCATAGTGGGTAGACTTCAACATCAATGCTTAGGAACTTTGCTCCTCAACATATTTGAAAGGTCAAAATGTAGCTAATTGACAAGTCGTTGCATGCGTCTGCTGGAGGATGTGACTTGATCACGTGAAAGGAGGGAGTCTCAATGGCATGCGGCCCGGTCAGTGAAGGGTAGGTAGAAAAGGTGGTGCCTTCGCTCTGAACGCTCTCGACGTCTTCAAGGATGGTGACAATGTCCTTGAAACTATTGAAAACTGCTAGCTGGAGCGGTATATGTTTACACGAAGCCTAAACACCTTAAGCGGTTGTCCCATGGTTAAGACGTGAAAGAAACCTAGCGGTTAAGGGTTTGTGTTCTTCAAGTCACTTCCAAGGTACGCAAATCATAAACACTTTAAGCGATTTGCCCCGCGTTCAAGACGTGAAAGAAACCTAGTGGTTAGGGGTTCACGTTCTTCAAGTCGCGTCCACGGTACGCGAAGCCTGAATACTTAGACCAATTTATCTCAAGCTCAAGACGTGAAAGAAATCAAGTGTTCGTGTTCTTCAACTCCAGACGAAAATCAGAAAAAAAAAAAAAAAAAAAAAAAGTACTTTAAAAAAAGTATCGGTACTATCGAAAAAAAAAGACTTCATTGGTGTTGCTACTTGCTCCCCACGTGAATTCCATCATTCACAGTCACAATTGTTGGTATTTGCCATCATTCACAGGGATTTGAAAAATCTGCCAATGGTCATGATATTTGCCATCAATCACATTCACAATCTTTCGACCAGTCATTCACATTCATTATGGTATGTCAGACCATTGTGAATAAAGTTTTGTGATCTACCTTATGTTATGTCTCTCACTATGAACCAAGTACACCGAATCTCTGCAAGGGGGCAACCCAACTAAATCCTTAACCTAGAGATTGAAAATTGGTCAGCCAAACTCTAATAACAACAAGTGGTTAATTGTTAAATCCAAACTAGTACCTCAGGCTGTTAGACAATGAGACACCTCAATACCCTAGACAATATGCCTTTTCTGAAGATATTCCTTCTGCTCTCGATCCGAGTGGACAAATCAAAAGGCGCTTAGTAACCTACAGTACCAATTTAAGAAGAAATAAAGAAAGGGTTAGTAATTTGAACAGAGCCAAAATAGTCAAATCAGAAGAAAAGAAAGACAATAACAAGACGTCAACGGCGGTGAAAAACCTTGAAACGTATTCAAACCTAAATCATCAATTTATATTAAATCGGTAGTGTTTGCGGCATACGTAATTTTCTAGCTGGGATCCGAAAATATGGAGGGAATCTAAAAATTTCCAGCCATATGGTGCAAAGTTATTTGGCATCCTAAAATCATGGATGGAAGAAATCTTGCTAACTTTCGACCAAATAAGAGGGAAAATATATACAAGGTCTCTTTCCATTTACACTTGGTTCTCAAAATTCTATCCAATCATGTCATATATATGAGAATCCCTACAAATTTCAAGAATCCTTATAAATATGGGAATCCGACAAATTTGAAGAGACCCTCTAAATTTAAAGGACTCTTGTAAATTTAGGAGTCCTTGCAAATTCGGGAGTTCCTACAAATTCAAAAGAGCTCTCGTAGGCATTGAAGCCCAAAACAAAAAGAAGTCGGCTCAAATTCGTCCATATCAAAAGCGTGGACTCCAAGCCGCATCTCCAACACGCGACAACAACATGACTACGACGAATCTTGAAGTGGGGGCATTTGTAGACACATAAAAATTTAACAATAAATAAAATTGTTGAATATTCAAACCAAATGTGGGCCCGATAAATCGTATACGTGACACGTGAGTCAACAAAGTCAAAAAGACTCCTAAACGACACATGGCGACTTGTGATTGGTCAGTCAACAACAGACTTGTCAAATCCCGACTAAACCAAATATTAAATATCACCCGTCAATCAATTGTCAGTTATATTAAATTGATCGACGAGATTAAAATCAGATATTTATTAAAATCAACCATGACTTAACGGGAATAATTAAATCAATTAATTAAAGGTGATTTGATTTAATTGTAATAATTATCAATCAATAAAAATTGATTGATTCAATTATTACCGATAAGGAATGAAATTCATTCGACACCTTCATTACATGCCATATACGAAGGAGTGTCGACAATATAAATACCCCCTCTCATATCAAGAGGAGGACTTCCGACAAGAGAGAAAAAATCACCCTCGAGAGTTTAGAAGTCTCGAAAACACTTGTGAAGAATTATCAAGCTTTCAAATAACCAATTCCTCACAAGCCTCAAGCTTAGAAGTCATCAAATCCCGAAGAGTCATCAAACTATCAAATAGTTGATCTCTTCACTAACTTCAAGTCTAGAAGTTGTCAGATCCCCGAAGAGTCACCAAGTTGCCAAATAGCTGATCTCTTCACCAATTTCAAGCCTAGAAGTCGTCAAATCCTGAAGAGTCACCAAGCTGCCAAATAGCCGATCTCTTCACCAACTTCAAGATGAAAGACAAACCACCACGTGAAACCGCTCGTGGATCAAACCCGATCAACATCAAGCCTCAACGGCCCTTGATCGACTTTCGTCTTCAAGTGCTCAACAAATCAAAACTTCTACTAAGTTCTTCAACAAACTCGTGGAGAATCAACAAGCACCAAACACACGTGCCGATTTATCCACCATCAAAGCCGAAGAACATTCACCACGTAACACCGTTCATGACCTAAATCCAATCAAGAACAAGCCTGTACGGTCCTTGGTCAATCATCTTCTCCAAATCGTCAACACGACAAGAAGATCAAATTAAAACCATTCGAATCAAGATCAAGTGTTCGTCACCCTTGGATCAAACCCACGTCGGAGATCAAATCAGAGGAATTTCTTGTTAAAGAATACACAGAGAATGTAACCCGTAAATTCATTAATACAAATATATTATTTTGTACACGTATCTTTCTGTTATTCGTTACAGGAATTTTCGTGTTTACAATAATAATTTTGTTTTTTTTAACCACTAAAGATGGTGATGATTAAATTTGAATTTGGGCATAAATTGTCGCTTTTAAGAAATTGAATAACATCTAAGCAAATGTTTGAGAAGACTTAGCTCTTTGAAGGTGTGACGAAGTTTTTTGTATCAGCTTCTCACAGATGGTGCCAATGTTTGTACTAGTTCAGGTGTTGGTGTGATATGTGTGTGATGACGAAATGAAGACAAGATCTATAGTGGTTTTTCTTGCCTTTGGTGGATAAGAGTATGTTCACTTAACATGTATTAGTCTTAAGTGTCGAAATGACGAATTACAAGAGTATCAATCAATGAATTAAATGTCTAATAAGGAGGGAGTCTCCTTTATATAGGAGACTATCCTTTTACATATTTCCAATGTGGGATAGGAGATCCAAAATGTGTTCTGTGAGGCCATGTTGGTGAGACCGTCAATGTGACTTCCTGATATTAGATCGGTGACTTCTGAGTGTCGTTGTATAGCTTGTATAACAGGGTTCGTGATATATGTCGTAATTGAGTCTCATTATGGTTTGTATGCCCATATAAAGAGTGTTACTTATTTGACAATATAGGCATATTAGTAACTATCCCAACAATCACCGGAGCTATGGTTAACACGGTTACATATTAAATAATCAAATCAATCCATGAATCCACGTGAGTTGGTCTTAGTGACTTTTTCTTTTCTTTTTTGCTAGAGCTTCCGGTTTCCCTAGGCTTCCCGTCTTTTTTTGGAAATGTCATACCCAGAATCAGGGATTCAGGATCAGTCACTAACAAGAACAGACATTTCCAAGAATTTCTGCCTGGAATTCAGAACACTTGTACAAAGTCTACCGGTGACTTGGTCCGGAATCCTGGCGATAGTACAACGATGTGAGCATTCTGCATTCTATCCAAGATAAATTCTTTGCTTCTGGAGATGATGAACCAAGCAAACTGCTTATAGCTCATGTGTCAACAACAAAAACTGTCAGGAACAGGAAACCAAACCAATTTTTCTAGCACAAGAACCGGAAATTCATTTTTAACTCGGATATCATTTGACTGAAAATCTGATCTGATTGTACACTTTCTCCCACAATTTGATACACAATCATGATTTCTAAAGCAGACCTATTAGATGATGATCCATGTACTTGAATCAATAAACTGTTAAAAAGAAAAAATTGATCACAAATCAGTCCCTTAACTAAACCCAGCACTCAGAACATAGATTTAAACTTTCGGAAAAACATTTGCTCGTCCATCTATAGGTCGACGCAAAAACCACCACCACTCATGAATTTAACTGGGGCAAGGGAGAGCATAATCTGGGAACTCTGGACAAAAGGCATTGCATGCAGCTACTTAGCTACTAACTCCCTGTCAAAAAAATCAGCACATGTCAGGATAACAAATACATAGAACACGAGAGAAGCAGGCAAAACTTTTCTATGAATACTCCACATATCCATTAGTATAAAAAGACATGTAACTTTAAAAACAAGAAATCAATCACATGACTAACCAAAAAACATTTCTCAAGTCTAGTCACCAAATGGCAAATAACATGGATAAGTGAGTGAGATAAAGAATAAGTAGATATGAACAAATGAAATACGGTCACATCACTTGGGCTTAGTTTGGTATTATGGTTTAAAAACTTGATTTAAAAAAAACTCAGTTTTAAATAAGTAACCTCCAACCTACTCTTTAAAATCATGGTTATTTGAACTAAAAAGTTTTAAATAAGCAGTTTTTACGATTTTACCAAACAAAAATTATGTCTAATGATGATTATAAGTGATTATAATCCCCAAAACGCAATACCAAATTGGGCCTTAGAATACTTATGAGCAGTTTGGTGGTAATACAACTGCAATACACTTTTATGCTTCAAAAAGGAAGATGCAATAATCAAAATAGAAGAAAAATTCTAGGTCAAAATTTTACATCGAATATTCTGCTGGCCAATGACTCTTCACGGATCTAATAATCAAAATTGACGCCTTGGCGGCCTTGGTTCTGCTGAGCTGACGCGAATAGATCTACCACCCAGGTCCTGAAAAATTAAAACGATAAATACATTAGAAATGCAAAATGGTGCTGCACCTGGGATATAATACAAATACCGAAAAGACAAGATGATTATATACGTACAACTCCATCCAAAGATTCAATGGCACTGTTCATTTCTTCAGCAGACCCATATGTCACAAAACCAAAACCCCTCGACCGGCCACTGTCCCTGTCAAAAACTACCTTGGCCTCCAAAACCTTTCCTTGATCATTAAACAAGTTCTCAAGTGCCAAATTGTCAACACCCCATGCAAGGTTACCCACATACAGACGGTTGGAAGAGTCTCCATAACCTCCACCACCTCTTGGGGAACCAACTCTGGCACCTCTGAAAGAATCCTCAGTCCTAGGCGGGGGAGGTCCATAGTTTACTCTCAATGCCCGTCCATCAAGTTCCTGCAAAAAGTCGCATAGTCTTGCTTATATACAACGAACAAGGTTCATAACAGTCAACATAGATGTTAAGCATATCGTAAAGATTCACGATATTTTTCTTTTTAAAAAATTATATTAATCTTCACAAGTTTCACTACATTACCCAACTATCTCAAACCATATCTATTCAACAAACAAAAAAGTCTCTGCATGTGCTCAATCAACTAAGTTTCTCTTTTGCAAAGATGTCACGAACCCTTGCTTACACAATAAGTAGGTTCACGGTTCTCATACATGAAATGTAACCAAATAAATCAAACACTCAGACCAATAAATAGCCACAAAAAGCAGTCACATTAGACCATCTCCAACAGCTTCCTCAAATTCTTGGTTTTCTCAAATTTGGGGAAGATTTTGGGTGTTTTTCCCCAACAGATTCTCTATAATTTTCTCCAAAATGGGGAATGTGAGGAGAGAGAAAACCAAATTCCCCATATTTGCAGCAAACTCTAAAATTTGAAGGAAGGATTTGGGGAATGAACATAAAATCTCCAAAATAGAGAATCTGTTGGAGTTGGAGAAGAAAAATTGCTTGAAGCATTGCCTTTTGCTTCCCCATTATAGAGAAATTATGGGGAAGCTCTTGGAGATGGTCTTAGTGACCTTAAGATAGCACCCACTGAGCTTCAACACAATTTTTTCTGCATAACAAATCTTCAACAATTCTCAAACACCAATCCAACAGTTTCTCATATTTCAAACAATTTGCTTCAAATTTTCATACATACACATACAGATAATAGACACAAAACATGACTTACATAGCCATTGAACTGCCGAGCAGCAGCTTCTACTTCCTGAGCACTCGACATGGTCACAAACCCAAACCCTCTGCTTCTTCCAGTCGTCTTGTCATGTATAACCTGCAAAATTGCATCAAACCTTTACATCAACATCCAAAACAAAATGAAACCCACAATTTATCTCCACTCAATCCACACAAAGACTCAAACTTTCACACAAAAAAACCATACCTCAACCATCTCAACATTCCCAGCACCCTCAAACAGCTCAGCGAGCTGAGCACTGTCAACAGTGAAAGGCAGGTTCCCGACGAAAAGCTTAAGGTCAGGCGAGAAATTGGGCTCTCCCCCGTCGCCGCTGAGAACCTCCACATCCTGCTCGAACTCCGAAACGGCGACGTGTCGCACAAACGACTTCGGCGGCTTGCCGGAGCTGAGAAATGAGGCCGAAATCGAAATGGGTTTTACAGAGAAGGATGACGAGAGGGAGAGTGAGGTGGGTTTGGGGGAGTAGAGGGCTAGGGTTTTGGGGGTGAGGGAAGGAAGAACAACCGAAGCCGTGGAGGTAGTCATGGCTTTGCTTTCTTTCAAGATATGGTTTTTAGCAAAAAAAATAGATACTAAGGGTTTGAGACTTCTGAAACTGCTCCCAAAGGGTTTATGAAGGAAGTTTTAGATATTTTTTGTGTCGGAAATACCCCTAGGTTTTGGAGGGAATTACGGATAATGTTGCACAGATATTATCATTTTGTGTGGGATGAAGACGCTCAATGGACCGTAACTCTCTAGCTTCGCGTGTGTATATTAGGAAAAGTAAATTGTGTGACAAAGCTAAAATTATACTCAAATTTATAAAATTATAAATATGGTATCTAAACTTTATATTCGCTGTTAACGAAAGTTTTAAAGCTATTTTTCGTTACGGCGTCGTTTTTTTGATGACATGTCTTGTATGGGATCCATAAAAAATATTTCTTGTAGATAACCACATCAGTAGTCCCTTAACTCTTCTGAAATGATCAATGTAATACCCAGAATGAAAACTCAGGTTTTCTATGTTCAAACTAGGAAATAAAATGGATCTGCATGATATAATTTTAGAGATTTTTGGAAGTACATAGGATATAAGAACGAAAGGAAATGAGATCTAGGAAAAATTTGAAAGTCATCTAAACTCTAAACTCTCAACGAAAAAATTCTAAACCCTAAACCCTGGACAAAAATAACCTTTTTACTTAACCTAGATCTTATTTCATTCCAAAATCTCTAAAATTAAATCTTGCAGATCCATTTTTCTTCCTAGTTTGAACATCGAATATTTTGGTTTTATTCTGGGTATCACATTGATCATTGCAGAAGATTCGAGGACTATTTATGTGGTTATTTACTGACAATAAATATTTTTGGTGAGTCCCATACGAGACACGTCATCAAACGGAAATTGGTCTCAGACCTTTCGTTGGTAGCGAAAATGAAGTTTGAGTATAATATTGGTAGTTTTGTAAATTTAGGTATTATTTTGACTGTGTCACGAGTTTGGGTACCGACGCTGAAATTTTAATTTGGTTCATTAATGTCTTGATGCAAACACCTATTTACTTTCTGTTCCTAGCAACACTAAGGTGGTTGAGAAGAAGTCCTAATATGAGAATGAAAACGACCAACTAACGTCTATAGATGGTTACAAATCTCCTAGTCTACATTTATCTTTGATTGTCCTTAATGGTAAAATGTTGTGAAGAAAATAAAATTTCAAATCATTTAGTATTCTACAATAATTAATTAAGATCAAATTAATAATTATATATATATACTCAAGGCTGCTCCTCTACACACGTCTGCACAAATGGTTTTGGTGTGGATTTTTATTTTTGAACCACTTTTCGATCGAATTTCCTCATCTCCACCGTGTAGTATCTAAATAATATTGTGTAGATCATCTTTGTAAAATTTCAGTCAATTTGGTGATCGTTAAGACCCTCAAAATTGTGTTTCTTTGTTATAAACACGAAAGGTTCCGGTTTAATAGATTTTAGTCCGTCCATTTATTTTTCGATTTTGAGGGCCTTAACGAACACCAAATTGGCTGAAATTTTTCAGAGATGATCTACACAATATGATCTAGATTCTAAACGGTGAAGATGAGGAAATTCGATCGAAAAGTGGTGCAAAAATAAAAATCCGCACCAAAACCATTGGTGCGGACGTGCTTACCGGAGCAAAATTCTATATATACTAATTAATAATTATATATCAATATTGATCATCACAAAATCATAATCAACATATCATCATCAACAACTGAATTAATTCATACAATGCATCAACACAATATTATAATTAAATTAATATATATATATATACATAATATTATAATTAAATTAATATATATATCTACTACTTATTAACAACAACTTCAAATATATTATCAAATTAAAATCGATCAACTCAATCACACTCAAAATCTATTAATTCAACTCAAATAAAACTCAAAATCAATATTATATAACTCAAATAAAACTCTTAAATCAACTCAAAATCAACATATATACACATATACATACCTATATATAGCTCCACAAACTAATTTTGGATAGATTTCGACAACACCCAAACTTTTTCTCCCATTTTTTTTCAAATGAGCTGATGTCTAGATCTGCAAATATAAGGACTTTTAGCCGACAAAATTACATATTTCGTCGGCCAAAATTTTATAATTTCGTCAGCTATAGTTCATAGACTATAGCCGATGAAAAATTGTTTCGTCAGCTAAAGTGCCCTTTAGACGATGAAAAAATTTTTCGCCAACCTGATTTTTTATTTCCTCGACTGTGCTGTTTATGCTGGTAATGGTGCTTCAACCATGGACGAATCTCTAAGAAAAGATCAACTAGAGAGTTTGCATCACACTCATGAAGTGATTTTATATTTAGATCCTGCACAGTTTACATCAGAAAAATGGCCATTAAAACTTTGCTTTTCTTTAACCAAAATGGGTCAAAAAAGCAAAAACAAGCAAATATACCAATTGGGTGTATCTCAGATAAAATATTAGCCATCTGGGTCAGGGTCGGCCTTAGGCTAAAGCCACTAAAGCACCAGCTTTGGGCCCCCAATTTTAAGGCCATCAAAATTAATCAAGATATATATATATATATATACATAGTACAAAAATATTGGGTCGTGAAATATGAAGGAGACCATGGTCTCCCTCTTCCTCCAATAGTCCAATCTTTTTTAGTTTTCTCTCTTCCTCTGATTCTCTCTCTCTCTGTAAAAATCGTCATCACAGCTCCGGTGGGACTTCTCAAAGATTCTCAACACCGCCGGTCCTTTGCAAATCTCTCTCTGGTATGTCTCGGCCTTCCCTTTCAATTTTTTCAATTTTGTATATGCTTTTGTTCGAAGAAAGTAGAAAGAAAGATTGGGAATCTATGGTGTTTGGTACAATGAAAGATGTATGTGTGCTTTTGGATACAGGTCTAAGCTTAGATATTAGATTCTATCTATTTGGATTTCCGACTCATTTCGTGCGTGTTTGGCTTGATGAAACTTAGTTTTTGCTATTAGGAGTTGTTTTGACAGAAACTTTGTTTACAGAGTGTAATTGTTAGTTTTGGTTTGTTAATTTTCTAGAGTTGGAAAATTGGGTAATTGCAAGGCCAAATTGACTTGCTGTGTTGCTTGAATGTTTAAGAGCAGTACAAATTTTTCTATAGTTTTATCAAATTACGACAACAATTCTGTTATATTTTGTAGGTGTCCCAATTTTGACATGGGGCCTCAATTTTTCTCTTCGCTTCGAGTCCTGAAAATCTCAAGACCGGCCCTGATCTGAGTATGCGCATTTGGTATTAATATATTCAAAATGTGCAGTATTTCAATAGTACAATACACATAATACTAATTGAAAGAACAAAAATAAACAAGTGGTAATTACCAATAACTACATAAATATAACATTATTTACCAATAACAGGGTTTGACAAATTATTTTCCATCGGCAAAGTGCATACTAACGAAGACGTTACCAGCCGTTCTCCCAAAATCAAATCCGAAACTCTCTCTCAACTGCGCAGGCTAATTGATGAGATCTCGCCGCCTTTCCACCATTTGATCGTCTCTGATTCGGCTCCCAGTTTCCAAACAGATCTACCAAACGGTGATCGAGATTCTTTCTCCGACGATGACTTCCTCCATCGATCGTGGCGTTGAGGAGTACGACGACTATTGGAGTGGCAACTTCTTGATGTCGAGATCTGCGAGGATGAGGCTTTCTCAGCAATCGGCTAAGGCGTCTGGATGGAGATCTCAGGCTTGAAGCGCTTGATATGTGCAGGTTGGGGATGTGTGTCGAGCAGATGTAAGTGTTGAAGCCTTTGTTGAAGATGCACGAATGATTGATTTAATCAATTCTAGACACTGAAGCTTTGGTGGTAGCGAAACTTATTTGAAATCGTATGTAGAGATTAGCTAATTTGATTATTGCATGCTTGATGAGATTGGGTACCAGAAAGTTTGGAATATATATGGTTTATATGCTTCATTCGAGATTCATATATTGAGTCTCTTATTGTCCCTCGGATAAAGAGACCTCTCTAATTTGATTCTCCTTGCACTACTTATATACAATAATCCTATTGAAGTTTAGTTGCACCGATGATTAGTACTCATAAATTTGATACTTGCATTTAATTACAGTGTTACTGACATTCAACACGGTTACCTTTCATCATTTTTTACCGCTAACTACACATTTAATACTTTAATTACCAATAGTAAGCTGCATTCTGATATTTCTCATTAGCCAACAAATCTAACGGCGAGCTTAAGGTCTAAGAGGAAGACGACGGGGACCTTGAGCCTTTGAGGTTATGTCTTCTGTGGATGACGTGTTTTAATGATTAGCCGCAACGTTTACGGCAAAAGTCGACGTCGTCATTTTTGTTCTGAATGGACATTGATTTTCTAAATATGTGAGAAGATTTTGGATCCCCAAGGTTGCAAGTTTATGATATTTTCATGTAGCTACAAAAAAAATTGGTATGAGAATTCAGAGTTGAAAGAGGGGAAGGTATAGCCCTATGCAACCAGAGAATGAAGATTCTAATTGAGGCGAAAAGGCATTTAAGGATGTTACTGAGGGTTAGTAACATTATGTTTATTGATTGTCAGTAACTTTATATTTATTGAATGTTATGATTAGATCTTTTGCACTCTTAACAATAAGTACTCTTATGTTTAGTTGACGTAACAATAAGTACTCATATGTATGCGTTTATGGTTTATCTTAATTCACCCTAAAAAATGACATAATTCTACTGACACTCAAAAATGCGTAATGCTACTGACTCTTAGAAATGAGTAATGCTACTGGCCCTCAGAAATGACGTAATGTTACTGACGTTCAGTAATGATATAAGAGTAATTTCGTAATTTACTAGTTAACAAATTCTGTTAGTTTAAATGGATGGAAAACGAGTTATTGGTAAAAATATAAGACAAGCTTGCTAGTGGTAATTTAATGCTCAAAAGTGTATCTAGTGATAATTAGATAAATAAACAAATCCCATAAAACCGATGCCAACCAAAACTAGAACAGAAAATGGAAAACTAAGAAAAGGGTTAAGATAATGATCATCACCTTCACGTCCACAGGCTTTGATGAGAATATGAATATGAAGAAACCCAGTAGAACACCGATTGGAAATTTTTAGGATTAGCACCCTAACTTTCCAGATTTGAGCAAGAACAAGTAGAGAAAGAATTGAAGAACTAAAAAAACGAAATTGAAAGAAGATATTTTTCACTAGCCTCCAATAATATAGCAGCTGTAGCTTATATAGCTGGACAGATTCATGAGTGTCACACATTCTCCTGACACTGGTTTGAACAGCTCAGAAAAAGTTGACAAGGACCTAGCTACTAAACGCTAAGTTTTGAACCAACACTAACACTAAAACAAATCAAGGTAGACTATTCCTAGTGACTCTAGGAAAACTTGTAACTACTATCCTAACATTCTTGCCCCCTTCACTAAACACTTGACCACAAGTGTGAACTCAAGCTACCCCCGGGGCTGCTGCATCAAAATCTGGAAATCTCTTCTCGATGATATCAGCATCTTCTCAGGTAGCTTTCTCAGGTGAAGTTCCAAACCAATGAACAAGCCATTCAGTTCCAGCAGCTCCATTCTTCTTGAAAATTCTTTTTCCAATAACAACAGCTGGGATCCATTTAGGGTTCTAGGGGTCCATAATAGGTGGCAGTTGCCCTGAAACTTTTGCAGAGTCATCAATCTTTTTCTTCAACCAAGAGATATGAAACACATTATGGAATATGGATCTTTGCTGTGGGAGGTAGCTTCAGCCTATAGGCGACCTTACCAATCCTCTAAGTAACTGCAAATGGACCAAAATATCTAGAAGAGATTTTGTGCCAAGCTTGTTGATCCATTGTGTGTTGTTTATAGTGTTGCAATTTCAAATACACCATGACTCCTACCTCAAACTCTCTATCAGTGTGCCTCTTGTCATAAAAACATTTCATCCTTGATTGTGCCAACTGCAAGTTTCTCTTGATAATGGCAAGCAATTCATCTCTGTTCCTCAACTCTTTGTCCACATGTGCCACTGCTGTGGATCCTGGTAGAAAGGGTACTACAACATGTGGCTGATAACCATAGAAAGCCTGAAATTGACTCATTTGCAATGATGAGTGGAATGCTGAATTGTACCACCACTCAGCCCATGGTAGAGTAGAAGCCTAAGTATGAGATTTTTCACCAGCAACACACCTCAAAAAAAGTTTCAATGTCTCGTTCAAATTTTCAGTTTGGCCATTAGTTTGTGGATGTTATGATGAAGACTTACATAGCTTGGTGCTCTGTAACTTAAAGAAAGCATCCCAAAACAAACTTCAGAATAGTGGATCTCTATTAGAAATGATCTGCTCTGGCATCCCATGTAACATGAAGATCTCTTTCACAAACAAATTAGCAACTGAAGCAGTAGTATAAAGGTGTGGCATGGGAATGAAGTGAGCAAACTTTGTGAATCTGTCAAACACTACCTAAATTACAGTTTTTCCTCCAAAGCAATAAAGTCCATGGATATGCTTGACCATGCTTTATTAAGAATTTCATTTGGTTGCAACAAACCAGGTGGTGAGACTGTTTCATAATGTTAGAGTTGCCAAGTATGACATTGAGCAATAAAATGCTTGATGTCAGATAACATTCCAGGCCAAGAAAACTCCTCTTAATCCTCTGATAAGTCCTAATTCTCCATGCATCACCATCAACTAGTCCTTCATGAAACTCCCTAATAATTTTCTCCCTCTAATTATGTCTTTGGCATAAACAACCTGTTTCTGTAAAATAGTTGTGCCCCATGTACTGAATAATGCCTCCTACAACAAGTCTCAATTGTAATTTCCTGCATGATTGCCAATACTTCACTATCTTTGGCACAATTTTTCATGATATCAGTAACAAATGAATGAACAGGTGTAGATATTCATATTAAGTTGTTCAACTCCATCTGTCTAGACAAATCATCTGGTCTAACATTGTTCTTCCTTGCCTCATAGTGTATTGAGTAATCATATCTCATTGACCTCAGCAACCATTTCTATTGAGCAGGATTGGTGATTATTTCCTTTAAAAAATACTCACTTGTCCTGTGATCAGTGTAAATCTGGAAATGATTACTTAACAAATAAGGCGTCCAATGTTGAACTGCAAAAACCACAACCATCATTTTGTTGGCATATATTGAGAGAGTATTATGCTTGTGAGCTAGATCTTTGCTTAAACAAGCTATCGGATGGCTCTCTTGAGATAACACAACCCCTATTCCTTTGTTAGACGCATCACATTCCACCATAAAAGGTCTAGAAAAAATCTGGTATAGCCAATACAGGTATGGCAACAAGAGCTTGTTTGAGGTGTTCAAAGGTCTCCTCAGACTCCTGAGTCCATCTGAAATTATCCTTTTTTAAATATCAGTAATAGGCCTTGTAATAATACCTAAGTTTCTGACGTACTTCTTGTAGTAACCAGCTAGTCCTAAAAATCTTCTCAAACCCTTTAAAGTCTTGGGTTTTCCCCATTTTTGGATGCGAGAAATTTTCTCAGGTCCACAGCCACTCCCTTGGCTCTATTGATGTGCCCAAGATACTCAACTTGTGGAACAGCGAAACTGTATTTACTCTCATTGAGTCTTAGTTCATGGTGTCTTAGTCTATCAAAAACCAGCTTTAATAACTGTACATGCTCCTTCATGTTTGGACTATATCAGTATATCATCAAAAAACACCAACACTCCCTTTCTCAACATTTTCCTCAGAATATCATTCATATTTGACTGCAATATGGCTGGAACATTTGTTAACCCAAAAGCCATAACTAAAAATTCATAATGTCGAGAATAAGTTCTGAAAGCTGTCTTCTTCACATCTTCTTCAGCCATTATGATCTGATGATAACCTGATCTGAGGTCAAGTTTGGTATATACTGTTACTCCCTAGAGTTCATCAATTAATTCATCTATAACTAGAAATGAAAATTTATCTTTCACAGTAATTGCATTAAGAGCCCTATAATCAACACACATCCTCCAGCTTTTATCATTCTTTTTTACAAAAATCACTGATGAAGAAAAAGGTGATATGCTAGGTCTGATTTCTCCATTATCCAACATCTCTTGTACAATTTTCTCAATTTTCGTTTTCTGAAAATAAGGGTACCTGTAAGGTCAGACATTCACTGAAGCTATGTTTGGTAGCAGTTCAATCTTGTGATCATTTATTCTTGCTGGAGGAAGGCTGGTTGGAGGTTGAAATAAATCTGCATACTGAGTTAACATTGTTTGCATTGCAGAATGAATCTCTTTTTTAACTGAATTTGTCACTACTAGAGGACTTAATTGGACCAAAACTGCTTCAGGTTCTTTCCTGGGAAGCCTCCTCATGGCCTTACAACTAACAACTGTAGCACTTGACTTTAATTTTCCTTGTAGCATAAAACTCTCAGGTCCTCTCTAGAACTGCATTTTCATAGTCTCAAAGTTCCAAATGATATCCCATAAGGTTTTTAGCCAAGCTGACCCCATAATCAACTCACACCTATAACAACTCAGGAGGGGGAGCTACAGTGGTCACGATTTTAAACCAATAAGAAGTCAATACGTCTGAAGGACGCGCCGACAACTCATTAACCTAAAGTCGTAGGTGATTTAGAAGGTAAAATAAAATTTACAACTTGAGTGACACCATAAGAATTTCACAAAACATTTAACAGAGTTTTATAATTTCGCGAAAAGTGGACAAATTAAAGAGCCAATTAAAAACTTTAGAGACAACAATAAAAACATGAAACATGATTAATAAATTTAGGAAGACACCTTCACTATATGTGTTAAATACTCTAGAAAATGACTCGAAAGGTAGAGCAGGAAAAATGAGTACAGCTTGGACAAAACACCGAGTAGGAAATGAGACCACACACATAGCTTTCTCTATCTATCATGTCACAATACACAGTACCTATAAACAACCTGTTGTAGGTGTGAGTGTCGTCCTCGCGTGCTCACATATAGGCCCACCAATGCTAGGTTTGAAATCTATTAAACCATATATATGTATGTATATATATATACATACATATAGATTTAAGCTCTGAATAAAACCATTTAGAAAATCTTGGCACACAAAAACCATCATTTTATATTTTTGAAGGAAAAACTATGCAGTATGCTAAAACAAGGGCTCAAAGTACAAGTACAGCCTGCAGTGTAACACCCCGGGAGGGGAAACTACATTGACCACGAATTAAGTCAATAAGAAGCCAACACGTCTGAAGGACGTGCCAACAACTTATTAACCAAAAGTCGTAGGCTTTTTAGTAAGTAAAATAAAATTTAAACTTTAAACTTCGAGTGGCACCACATGAAATTCTTAAAACATTCATCAGAGTTTTTCTAATTTCGCGGAAGGTGGTCAAAATAAAGGGGTCAATTAAAAACTTTAGCGACAACAAAAAGAATATAATACATGGTTAACAAATCGGGATGACACCTTTATTGTTTATGTAAAATGCTCTGGTATATGACTCGAAGGGTAAAACCGGAATAGTGAGTACACTTGGACCAAACATCGAGTAAGGAATGAGGCTCCACACAAAGCTCTCTCTATCTATCCCATCACAGTACCTGCAATCAATCTGTTGTAGGGGTAAGCGTCGTCCTCGCGTGCTCACATATAGGCCCACCAATGATAGGTTTGAAAACCATAAAATCATATATATACATATAAATTTGAGCTCTTGATAAAATCATTTAGAAAATCCTTGGCACACAAAATCATCATTTCATATCTTTCGGGAAAAACAGTGTAGTATGCTAAAACAGGGGCCCAGAGCGCTCAATGAACAATACAGCCTGCAGGGCTTCACGAATCTCTGTGACCGAATCCCGGGTTTGTCTATACAGCAAACCGGGGCCAACTACCTATGCGTCTGAAGACGAATAGTAGCGAGAGTGTCCATTTACTGCTAATACCCAACAAATCTCTCGTAACAGCACACCGCACTTACATCCCACTTAACTATGTACGTGACGAGCGTAAGTGGGATAATTAAAATAAACAGGGCATTGCCCCTCCGGAGGTTCACGGTCATCGACACCGTGGGAAGCGTAGTCTAAATACTAGGTACCGTCACACTCAGGTCACGCACCGGAAATCAGGACAACGGTGCTCAACATATCATATCATCGTATAAAAATCTTTTACGTCTAGCCTCGGGTTTTCTTGGCCCAATCATAAATCATTTATCTTTTAATATAAAGAAAACCTTCCCGGGGCATCAACCATGAGCATACACAAAATCATGCACGTTCTCATATATATAAAACCACTACCAAGGGGGTTTAGCTTCCCTACTTGAAATTGTTGTTCCTTACGTAAGCTCCAAGCATCCAGAAACTGCCTCGGTGAACCGAGGTCACCGCGTAAGCTACCTCGTCCAATAATCATTGCAGAATTAGAGTAGCTTAGCAACCAAGATATAATAATAGTCAACAGACCTCAGCATTCCTAGTTTGACCAGGAATGACCACATTAACTAAGTTGACCAACCAATTCTCTTTTATGACACTTTAACCTTTTTGACTTTCTTTTCCAGTTATCGACTCTTTACTCATTTACCGGAAGTTCGACTTAACTTCTGAACTTTCCTTAACCATTTTAATGACGTTAGGGTGTCACATAATAATTCGTTGAATTACTATGGACACCCAACGTGTCACTCTAACCAATTTATTTACTAAGAGTCGATTTACCGATTTACGTGAATCACCAAATTGACTTAAAACGGTCAACTTGACATTTTCCAGAAATTCCAGTTATCATCATTTTCCTATAACAATTCAACACTTTACCAATTTAACCAAATTGTGTCAAACTTCGTTGAACTTCAATTCTTTACTTAACCGTTTTTCTGAAAATGGAACTTTCCCAAAATGGAAACTTTCCTTTAGTGGAAAGTTTCCCAAATTAGCAGGTTTCCAAACATAGAAGGTTTCCTAAAATGGAAATATCTCAAGTACGATTAGTTTCCGTTTTGGTACGTTTCCTTATACGTAATTTCCGATTACGACTCTTTAACTCTACTAAGAGGAAACAACACATTTTAAACAGGAGTCGAAGACTACATTCTCGGCATTTATGCCGGTTTCACTGCATCACCGGATTCGTCATCGGATTCCGACAACTTGTCGGAATCTCTTGCAGGATTCCGGTCAACTTGCTGGAATTTCGCCGGAGTTTCCCCGTTTTCTTCGTCACCAAGTTATCGACACATGCATGGAATCCAACAACCAATTAATATCAACACCAGATCAACAAATCAAATAACACAGCACAACCAAACAGTTTTTAGAGGGAGAAATCCTACCCTCTGTGTCTCTGCTCCAAAACCACTGCAGCTGCCTCGGTCACCACCTCCACCTCTGCTCACCGTTGGCTTGAGTACCTGCAGCTGCCTCGGTCACCACCTCCACCTCTGCTCGCCGCTGGCTTGAGTACAGTGGATTTCCACTGCCCAAACTCACCAACCAGGACCTCCTCTGCCTCAGCCCTTAGTCTCCAGCCTCGTCGGAGCTCCAACGTCCACCAGAAGACGTCGCCGGAGCAAAACCTCGAAACCCAGAAAAAACCCGAAAATAGTAAGAACATTGAGAAGAGGGGTTTTCGATTAGGGCTCCAATCGAATGATCAAGAGCATGGAAAAGGAAGAGGAAGAGAAGAGAAGAAGAACCATACCATTCACGCATCGAATCGACGCTTGGATCGCCAGATTCCGGCCGTTGACCGTCGAGCGCAGTGGCGCTCGATCTCCTCCCTCGGCGGACGTTGGTGCGATCTGAGGACAAGGAGAAGGAGGGGATGAAGCTGGTGGTGGAGCGCCGGCCAGTGGTGGCCGAACGGGGGAGCGCCGTCGAGCTCACTGTCTCGGCCGAGAGGTGTCGAGAGGGAGAGAGAGAGAAAGGGAGGGGAGAGTTTTGACTGAGTTTTCCTGTCGAAGTTGATGAATAACTTCTGCCAGCTTTTAGGATTTCATTCTTTGAACAACATGGATTCATTTTCCTTCTAGATTTCTCTTTTTTGCTTCTTTTATGCTCCTTGGCTTTATTTGAGGCCTAAAAACACAAACTAAGTTAAAATCAATATTGTTGAAGGAATTACATAGCTAAATAGGGTCAGAAACACATTAAGAATGTTGCATAAAATGCACCTATCAAAGTACACGATACTCATCGCTCTATCCACTTCCCCTATTTTCTATTTCACATTGTGAAAAATGATACCAATCACCTCATCGCTACATTACAACTTCCCACACTAGGGGGAGACACCACTGATTCGTCATAATTCATGCTAATACTCAACCAAGCACGTAGGACAAATGTAAACTTTGTCTCAATGACTATTATTAAACAAGGGAGTCATCTAACTCCAATAAAATTTGTGAAACCACCTTGAGTTCCACCAACAATAAAATCTATTTTCAATTATAAACTTTCTTTACAGGATCTACCACTATGAGATCCTCAATCTCAATCTCAAACTCAAGGACCTCATCTCCATTTCATTATCTCAGCAAGGAGAGTCCATAAACATAATCCAGATACTATGCTCATGCACAACAAGTCTCGTACCCAACGACTCAAATAATATACTCTTGCCCCACATGCAATCTCATAACATAGACAATATCCAAATACATTGCACTAGTTTAACCTTAGTATATCCAACATTCATAACACATGCACAAGTTTTTCCTCCATATAATCAACAATCCAAACCAGGACATTTTCACATTCATAATCCTCAAGTATATCAAGTTTTTCGAGCTCTAAATCTACAATCTCAATTTATTACCACTCTTATCATATGTCGTGGCTCGTGTACTGTAAGAGAGCTAAGTGGGAAAATACTCAAGGAAACAATGACTTCATTCTCAAGTAAATTGGATTTGACAGAAGCACAAGGAATTTTCTGTAGTCATCTAGGTACTCAAGACAAAGCAATGGTCAAGACACACAAGCAGAACATAAAACAAGAATAGAACCAAGGTGACAACAAGGCTCTTTAGCTCAAGGCATAATAGGCACTATCATAACACAAACCAGAGTCATAAAGAGAATTCATATACTACTAGAAGGTAACTAGTTGGATTTAAGGAATGACATCAAGGATAGAGACACGACTAGTGAATAACTTTAAAGTTTTCGCTAAAATTTAAAATAGTAAATAAAAATTCCTAAGAGAGAATTTCCAAAACCATTTTTATGCCAACTCACGAAACTCTACTAGCTCCGAAATTTCTTAAAAACCACTTTCGAAAAAACTTTGACACGCTAGCACAGACTTCAAGGCATCAGAGGTTTTAAAACATTTTTAAAAACAAAAGTCCGGAAGGGGGAGCTATAGTGGTCACGATTTTAAGCCAATAAGAAGCCAACACGTCCGTAGTACGTGCCGACAACTCATTAACCTAAAGTCATAGGCGATTTAGCAGGTAAAATAAAATTTATAACTTGAGTGGCACCATAAGAATTTTACAAAATATTTATCAGAGTTTTCTAATTTCACGGAAGATGGACAAATTAAAGGGCCAATTAAAAAATTTAGCGACAGCAATAAAAACATGAAACAAGATTAATAAATTTAGGAAGACACATTTACTGTTTATGTTAAATACTATGAAAATGACTCGAAGGGTAGAGCAAGAAAAAGGAGTACGGCTTGGACAAAACACCGAGTAGGAAATGAGACCACACACATAGCTCCCTCTATCTATCTCATCACAGTACATAGTACCTGCAAACAACCTGCTGTAGGGGTGAGCGTCGTCCTCGCGTGCTCACATATATACCCACCAATGCTAGGTTTGAAATCCATAAAACTATATATATATATATACATATAGATTTGAGCTCTGAATAAAACCATTTAGAAAATCTTGACACACAAAAACCATCATTTTATATCTTTGGAGAAAAAAACTATATAGTATGCTAAAACAAGAGCCAGAGCACTCAAAGTACAAGTACTACCTGCAGGGCTTCTCAAATCTCTGTGACCGATCCCAGGTTTGCTTATTTAGCAAACCGAGGCCAACTACATATGCGCATGAGGACGAATAGTAGTGAGAGTGTCCATTTACAGCTAATGCCCAATACATCACTCATAGTAGCACGCCATACTTACGAGGCGAGCGTAAGCGTGGAAAAATATAAATAGGGCATTGCCTCTCAGGAGGTTAACGGTTATCGACACCGTGGGATTCCTAGATACTAGGTCCTATCACTCTCAGATCACGCACCGAAAATCAGGACAACAGTGCTCAACATATCACATCATCATATAAAATCGTTTACATCTAGCCTCGGGTTTTCTTGGCCCAATCATAAACCATTTATCTCATAATATAAAGAAAACTTTTCCGAGGCATCAACCATGAACATACAAAAAAATGCACTTTCGTATATAGATAAAACCCCCCAACAAAGGGGGTTTAGCTCTCCCTACCTAGAATTGACGTTCCTTATGTAAGCTCCAAGCTTCCAAGAACCGCCTCGGTAAAACGAGGTCACCGCGTAAGCTAACTCATCCGATGAATCACTGCAGAATAGAGTAGCTTAACAGCTAAGTAATAATAACAGTCTAGTTGACCTTAGCATTTCTACTTTGACTAGGATTGACCACAATGACCAAGTTAACCAACCAATTCTTTTTTATGGCACTTTAGCTTTTCTAGTTTGCTTTTCCGTTTATCGAATCTTTGCTCATTTACCGAAAACCAACTCGACTCTAATTACACTGCCCTTAATCCTGTAATTAATATTAGGTGTCATATTATAATTCATTGACTACCATGGACACCCAATGCATATTTTAGTCATTCCATTAACCTTGCGTCGATAAACCGATAATGTGAAACACCAATTTTTTTTAAACGGTCAAGTTGACACTTCTGGATTTTTCAGGGTTTAAATGAAAACGACACATTTTTAAAAGAAGTCAAATACTACCTCTTCGGCATTCTGCCGGATTCACCGCCTCACCGGAACGGTCACCGGATTCCTGTGACTTACCGGAATCTCCTACCGGATTCTGGTCACCTTACCAGAAATTTGTCATAATTTCCCCATATAGTCGATTACCAAGTTCTCGACATGTACAAACAAAACAACATCATATTATCATCCCAACAACAACAACAAATCCAATAACAGTACAGTAGCTCTAGAAAAACATCACTCACCCTATGCCTGTCACTGATCCAAACCCAGTACCTCTGCCTCTGCTCCAAATCGACTTCAGCAGCTCTAGTGTTCACCTAGACTCCACATAGACTTCTAGGACTCATCAGAATCCCAAGAACCGGTCGTCGGAGCAAGAAGCAAAACAAACCCAGAAAACAGGGAAAAGGGGTTTTCGGATTAGGGCATGAGTCGAAGAATCAAACACCGAGAAAGGAAGAAGAAGAAGACGAGAGAAAAAGAACCATACCAGTCACGTGACTTAACGCCGCCTGAATTGCCGGAATCCAGCCAACACAGGCGAGCCTGCAACTCGTCCGATCTCCACTGAGAGTGGATTGGACAACTGGGTTAGATAAAGGAGGAAAAGAGGAAGAGAATGGTGGTGGTCCGTCAGTGAGTGGTGGAGGGAGTCGCCGGCGTCGGGCGGAGGACGCCGGAGAGCAGAGAGAGCTCGGGAGAGCGTCGAGAGAGAGTTGACAGAAAGGGGAAGCTTTGACCGAGTCAAAGCTGACCCATCTTTTATAAGAAAATAGACGTTCATGATTAAATCTAGAAAAAGATTAACGGTCTAGATTTAATGAAGGGTAAAAAGTAAATGGTTAAATGGTAGAACTTATTTACCATAGTGGTAATTAAAAAATACCAAAAACTTTAAAAATTCGTAGAAAATAGACGGAAGCTCTGAAAAATAGTTTGAAAATACCGAGGGACTCGTGACGACGTGTACTATGACATCGAGTCCATAAATGAGAAATTTGAAAAATTTAGAAAAACTCGATAATGAACGTGGTCATTAACTTGTTACCAAGTGCGGCTTAAACCTTAGTAACTCGTCATAAACCACTGTTAAAACGTACGGGGTAAAATTCTGTTATGATCACATAGGATTGTAGCTAAAGTTCCACATATACTATTTGCTTTGTATGCAGTACTTGTCCACTTGCCACTCTTACCCTCAATGACTTAATGTCTGAAACCTTCCCCTTGAACTTTCTAAGTAATGTGGGATGGATGAAACTGCGTGAAGCTCCAATATCAATCAGTACATGTACTAACTTGTCTCTAATTTTCCCCTTAAGTTACTGTCAGAATCATTATGATCCCTCAAAACCTGTAGTTGCAACTCAGGTTCTTCAGCCAATGTTTCTAAAAAGTTGCCTTCAGTAGCACCCTCAGTGTCTTCATTGAATTCTCCATCCTCCTATCACACTTCTAACACCATAAATTGTCCTCTACCCCTCCTATAATTGTGCTTCATCACAGTAGAAACATTGATTTTTTGCCCTACTCTCTTAAAACTCATCTTGTGAAAATCACTTGTTATTAGTAACCGGTACCCCAAACCAAAAGAAAACATAGTCTCGTACTTCACTTACCGTACGGTGAGTTATGTGTAAAAAAGTACATGTCTTAAAATTATTAGGTTAGAAACACCACTCACCAATGTGCGAGGAACACATAATAATTCCTGTGGGTTGATTGCTTTTACCACCGTCTGTTGCTCCAACATCACCGAACCTTACACCATGAAGACCGAAACATTCCCACCGTTAATTATTTTGGGTCTGTTGCGGCTACCACGTGGCCTTCCTCTCGATGTTCTTGTCAAACTTTGGGTTTTTGGTTGCAGATCAACACAACCAAAGCCATAGAATGTTTGGTGCGTTTCTCACTAGACATGTCCTCTTGTTCCCGGCCTAAATCACATCTACAAGCAACACCCAAAGTTGGCGCTAGAGTTGCATCTAATTGTCGAGGGGTAGGGAAACCCTAACCCTAGCAATACCCTGAAGAATGTCAGCTTGATCAACCTGCAAAACAGGGTCAAACTCGGCTCATTTTTCTTGCCCAGCTTGGTATCAAATTCACAACATGATCGGTTTATATCATTCACTATATATCGGACCAGAATAAAACCTTTATTACTTGGTTCATTACAGGTAAATGAACATATATATGTTCACATTCATGGAACATCATCGAATCCAAAGCCACCAATATAGGAAACAATGCTTTAGATCTTTAACAAATGAAATGAAATCAAGCACGTTTAACTGAAACTCTGAGATCATTAGAAAAACCAGAAACTTATCATATATAGCTGAAAGTGAGTATAATTTATCATATGTTCTCAACTGCAGATACAATGAACCAGTTCTTCAAAGGCTCATGCTTACTCAAACCCTCTTATAATAAATTTGTGCTACAAAACCCCAAAAATCTCAATCTAGTAAACAAGAGTTGATTCACAAACTAGATTCTTGGCCTTGTTGGTTATGTGGGAGATTGGTCTCCTTCAACCCCAACTTTAACTGCAGAAGTAGTAGAGGAATTTTAATAGTCAGCTTCTGTAATCTCGAGCTAAATAGTATGAATTAAGGAACATAATTTTGTTTTAAATAACTTGTATTATTGACGTTCAATGAACATGTTCATATATAGTTTCAGTTGTATCTATCTTGTTGCTTCTCAATCTATAATAAAATTAGAATCAAATAATGATAAGAGTTGGGGACAAAGATATTGCAGTTTGATGCATTGCATAATTAATAATGTACATTCCACCATCCTAATCTACATTTGTGAAAATTGCAGTTTGGTGCAATTTGTTATGCACCTTGCGTAATTAGATATCTCTACAATCATTCACACTGTTAGTTCATTTTGCTCATAAACAAATAGTAGTAGACTTGCATTAATTTATTTTACAGTGATCCTGTATATCGTAATGTATTTTTATTTTTTTGTATATCTTAATGTATGAATATATGAATATTTTCATGCATAGCTAATCGACATGAAATTAAGCTTTTTTAGTACATTATAAACGAAATTAAGCTCTCCAATACACATCCAAACTATTTTTGTGTCGTGTGACTACACAATGATAATCTTGAGACCCCGGAAGTGTTTAGTTTGTAATACGAATTTTTCAGTCAAATGTGTACTTTTGTAGTCAAATATGAACTTTTGTGATACTAGCAGATCCAATTAGCAAAGAACATTAGAGGATTAATGAGTCTCACAAGCAAGAAGTTACAAATAAAAATTGAAAACTCCAGGGGAGTTTGACTAGGAGACTAGACAGCACATATTTGTCACGTACATTAGACATCCCATTAAATTGGAACCCCCAAAAAGAAATCAAAACTAATTACTTAATTCCAGAAATAATAATTCTAATCATGTGAAGAACCAATTTAATTGATTATACCCAAACGAGATAAAAGGGGTCCTAAATTTTTGGTAAAGTTCCCCAAAGCAGGAGTTGGTCTAGGATCACGAGCTTTTCCCACCCCTTTAAAACTGGCCTCTTTCTTTAGGGTAGTTTCCTTCTAATGGAGGACACCAATATGGCACTTAACCATTGGCCGATTAAAAGCTCAATTATCTTCTTGGCTACATTATTATTAGCTTTCATTGAGTTTTACCTTTATTAATAAAAATGTTTTTTATTTAAGATTTGAAATTTGAGATTTAGAATTTCTTATATTTTGTCATAGTTGGAATTTTAAGAAGATGGATATGAATTTTGGCTAAGCATTTTGTTATTTTTATGGTTGAAATCGTCCTCTCTGTATATTTGCTCCAGTAGTAAAGTTGTAAATAGGCTCAAGTCGCTCGTGTTCGGCTCGGTTTTTAGCTCATTCGGCTCGTTCTCGTAAGATACATGAGCCGAGCTTAAGCTCGATCAATATTGAGCCCGATAAAAAACCGAGACGAGCTTGAACGAGGTTGTATTCGGCTCATTTAAGTCGTGAACAACTCATTTTTAAAACTTAGCTTTTTAAAAAATATTTACTTAAAATATATATTTTTAAATCCAAATCTTCTATTCTTTTTATTACTTTCCTTTTAACTGAAAGATAATCAAATTATTTAATTAAAATAATTAAACAATCAATTTATGAAACAATTAAATCAAATACTAACGTTCACCACAAAAAGAAAGTAATTAAGATGAGATAGTCTTAAATTATTTTCTAAACCCTAATCCCTATATGAGTCAAGCCAACCCGAGCCCATGCCAACTAGAGTTTAAACAAGCCGAGCTGAATTTGAACATGGAAAAAAATTCAAGATTAAGCCCGACTCAAGCTCGATAAAAATATAATGAGCTGCTCTGAATCAAAAGAGAAAAGGATTACCACTCTGAATCATTTTGTGGGTTGACATACTAAGAAAAAAATACACCTGATCACTTACAAATCACTTGCATCTTTTTTAATTTTGGTTCTGATCGACAATAGATATTTGAGGCCAATGGATTTAGATAATCGAGTTACTAGTATTGATTATTTAATGATGTGATGTTATTGATCGAATTAATCTGAAATAGAGGTGGTAAACGGGACGTAAAGTACGGGCACGACACGTTTAAAAGTGGCCCGTGCATTACAAGAGCACGCTACCGGTCCGGTACGGCCCAAGCATGTTATCTTAATGGGTCGGGCCTAGAAAAATGAGCCCACAGGCCTGGCCTGGCCCGAACCCGTTATAGCCCCGACCCGGCCTAAACACGATAACTTAAGGCCCACAGCCTGACCCATTTTAAAATATATATTTTTTCTTTATAATATGAAGATTATATATTTACAAATAATATAAAAAAATTTAAGTGTAAACAATAACTTATAAATACTAATAATTATTCATTTTGATTTTCTTAGACCCATAAAATGTTTTGCTAAAACATTAAGTATAAATAATGATCATATCATTCATATATTATATATTTCTTTAGTTTATTGGCAAAGAAAACAAATGATCGATAGAAAATGTGAGTTATTTTTCATTTGTTTTTGTTTTGGTATACATATCAATTTTGGACTAATTCTATTTTTAACTACAAACGGGTCCGGCCCGAGCACGGCCCAATATGTTATAGGGTGGGCCTTAGATTTGAGTAAATGGGCAGACCTGAGCCCGAGTCTGTTAAGACGTGGGCCGTCGTGGCCGGCCCAACACTACCATAACAACTACTTTAGCCGACAAAACGTCTTCGGCTATGAAGTCGTCGGTCAAGATTTTAGCCGACGAAATTACTGTTCATCGTCGACTAAAGTCATTTATTTAGCCGACGAATAAATTTTTCATCGCTTAAAATCTAAACTTTAGCCAACGAAATTTTATTAAAATTCGTCGGCTATAGTAGTTTATTTAATTTTCTTTAACTTTAGCCGATGAATTTTATTAAAATTCGTCGGCTATAGTTATTTATTTTATTTATTTTGTGTACTTTAGCAGACGATTTTTTTATAAATTTCGTCGGCTTTAGTTAGTTTTTTTTTTATTTTTTTTATTGCTTGTATTTTGGATTATTTTTTTTCTTCTTTTTCGTTTTTACACCGGTGATGGAGGAGGAGATGGAGAAGAGGAGGGAAAGAAGAGGAGGAGGAGGGGGAGGAGAGAGAGAGAGAGGGAGGAGGAGAGAGGAGGCCGGGGAGGAGAAGGAGAAGGCTAGGAGAGGGAGATGAGAAGGAGAGAAGGAGGAGAAGAGGAAGGAGGAGAAGCAGGAGGAATGTACATTCCACCATCCTAATCTACATTTGTGAAAATTGCAGTTTGGTGCAATTTGTTATGCACCTTGCGTAATTAGATATCTCTACAATCATTCACACTGTTAGTTCATTTTGCTCATAATGATCATATCAGACGGTCGGATTTTTGTTTTTCAACTTTGATCATCAAAATCGTAACATGCCTACTAATGTTGTATAACTTGTTTACTAAGCTTTAAGTAAATGTTCTGTTTCAAAAACAAACTCTATGTAGAAACTTCAAACGCAAAAAAGTCGTGAAATAAGATATAACCGGAATAGTGAAATACTTCTACGGTTGAAAAATCACGTAATTCCGGCAAAGTCTCGGTGCCGATAGTTGCTGTCAATGCAATTTAGGGGTTTGACTTTGGATAAAGCCCTTAAATTTATCAGATCAAGTTGAATTTTTTACCATAGACATATTTCAACATATTGATGATATCTGACAGTCGTATTTTTGTTTGTGAATATTGATGACCAGAATCACAACATGTCTACTATTTACCATTATTTATCCATATGATGAGCCCTATTATCAAGGGGTAAATGTCACAAAGTTTTTAGATGGGTAGATGCGTCTCATCATGGTGATAGTTTGTTGTGTTGAAGGTTCTACCAAAATTCCTTATATAGATGCAGATATATGCGTTTTCATGTGTTAAGTATTTAGAAAAGCTGCATTTTGAAGCTTTAAACGAACTCAGATGGCCAAAAAAGCCCATATGTCATGATATTAGCCATGAGTTTGACTCGTACGCCCGTTCTGCTTCTAGATTGGTATCACAATAGTCAATCGGACACTGAAATATCCGTAGTGCAATTTTGTAACTGAAATGTACTTTAGCCGACGAAATACCCTAATTTCATGGGCTAAAGCTTTTCAAATTTCGTCGACTAAAGTTCACAGACCTTAGCCGACGAAAAAATTAGTTTAGCAGACGAAAAGTTTTTTCGTCAGCTAAAATTCCACTATAGCCGACGAAAATTTAACTTAGCCGATGAAAAAAAATTTTGTCGGCTAAAGTATTTTTTTTAGTAGTGCAAGCACGACCTGAAGTCCTATTAAATGGGTCGAGCCGGGCTGAGCCGGCCCGTTTGTCACCTCTAATCTGAAGATCGATATTTGAACAATATTACAATAAGAGGAACCTGAGTAGTATTTAACTAATGATGAGATTCTTAATTGATCAATACAATTATTAAGTCTGATGTAGTCCTCGAAAAAAAAAACTTGTTAAAAAATACAATATCTTACACAAGTTTTTTTCTTCTAAACCTCACAAAAGGTCAGGAAGAGATTTATTAAAATTGAAGAAAAATACAAGAATAAAAACCGGGAGACCCAACGTTTTACAAAGTAAAGATCCAATTAACGAAAACAAAATTTGAGAAGATATCTCTAACCCAAAATTGACTAATGAAATTCAGAGATAAATCAAACCATGTAAAACCTTTACTTGAAGCACCAAAATTGGCCAATGCATCAACCACCTGATTTCTTTCTCGAAAGATATGTGAACAATGGAATTGCATCATTGAAATTCGATGCACACAATTTTTCCATGCCACATAGAGTTGTCAAGGTACCATTTGAGGAGAGTGAAGGAAATTGATAATAAGAGATGAGTCCACTTCAAGCTAAATATGCCTCTAATCATTAACCCAAGCGAGCTCAATTGCCTTGATCACTGCCATAACCTCAGCAACAATAGAGTAAGGAATATCAAGGGACGAAGAGAAAGCACCGACCACCTCACCATGAAAATCATGATAGACTCCACCATAACTAGACCAATCATACTCACTTCCAAGCACCGTCTGCGGTAACGTTTAGCCAACCAATAATAGGAGGGTGCCAATTCACTTCATAAATTATTGGAGCATGACACGGTCTACATGTAATGTCAAACATTTTCAAGAAACAAAATTCTTTAACATTGTTGAACATATGCCCAGTAGCTATGTGACTAGAATCATGGACATGACCACTAATTAGCCTGTAAACCATCGTTACATCTGGAGTACTGTCATCATATCTCACCCTATTCCTTTTTTCCAAATAAACCAAAGAGAGGCACAGAAGCAAGCAATCCATAATTCGTGTAATTGGGGACTACGGCTACCTCCAAACCAAATGCAAAGAGCATTTGTAATGAATTAGGAATAAGACCCAACTCAAAATTTTCCAACATATAAGACCATATAGACCTTGCAAATGGACATAAAAGAAATATGTGCTCTATGGATCCAGTCTGTTGTCAGCATAATAAACATACTGAACACAAAGAGACATCACGTCGCTGTAGAAAATCTTCAGAAAGAACCTTGCCCTTCAATACCTCCCATACTAAGATTGACATACGGGGAGCAATATATTTACCTCAAATCAGTCTACCCTAATTCAGTTTAGGTAGAGAATACCTCATAAACTAAAAAGCCTCTCTTGTTGTGAGTAAACCAGAGAATGAGGCTGACCAAATTAATTTATCATCTTCCTATTGATTAATTGCAATTGGAATATCATTAACAATATCACAAAGAACAGCAAAATGCAATTGGAGAAGATGAGGGGGTTTCCAATTGCCATCACGAACATAATCACTAACCAATCCATCCATCTGCTCCACCACCCCTGTATACGCTCCAAAAAAATTCTTAGGAACACCAACAAAGTTGTCCTTCCAAAATGAAATTTAAGAACTAGAACCAATGAGCCACCTACCATGCAAAATAACTTTAGGCCAAAATTTCTTCAAGCTAGGTCAAATGGATGAGATTGCGTAAGAGCTCTCAGGCATACCATATCTAACAAAGCGTGCATGAAGAAAATTGCAGCCTTCTGAAGAGCAAGAATAAACTTCGCAATACTTCTTAAGAAAAAAAGATCGATTTAAGACGGTCAAACGTTGTAGCCCCAAACCACCCTCATCAAATGAAGTGCAACAATGCTTCTATGCTATTAAAGGCACACCCCGTTCATCAATTAAACATGACCATAGAAAATTGTGTGACCAAACCTCCAATTTTTGTAGTAATATCGCTGACCACTCATATACTTGAAAGCTGTACATAAGCATACTAGATATGATTTGATCAATTGTAGATGCTCGACCATGGAAGGTACCCTTGCCAACTAGAAAATTTCAACCGAATTTTGTTCATGATTGAACGAAAATAAATCGCTCGTGGCTGACCATGAAAAATAGGCACACCTAAATAAGAGAACAGAGAAGTGGCCAAAGAAATTCCCAAAGTAAAGACAATAAAGTGTTGTTGTCTTTGGAGATGACGGCTAATAAAACACTTTGGACTTGTCCTTGTTGATAACCTAACCTGAATTGAGACCATACTCCTCCAGAAAGCGCATGACCATTCCCAAAGTTCTTTTATCTCTACGACAAAAAATAATCACATCATCCGCAAACAACACATGAGAATGAGCACAACTACCTCTAGGAGAAGATATAAGATGTAAAAGACCAGCTGAAACCATACACACAATACCTCTGATGAGAGCTACAAGCAACCAAAGAAAGTGTAAGACGTTTGTTACGCAAGTTATCCATGCACGTTTGCATGTTTGTCGGACTTTGATTACGTAATGACTTGTGATCAATTTATGGTTTTGAAGATAAACAGAAACTAAACCCCATTAAGAAACCATGTATTCGAGATAATTAATTACTTCAATAAGTATAATCATCGGTTAATAAAGTAACAGCCACATTAATATTGTTCAACTTCATAAATCTTTATTTTCAATTAAAAACACCGTTTTAAAAAGTGAAATTACTAGTTTTAACACAAAAATGTCTAATCAACAGTGTCATTCTTACCAAACTCTGATTTTTACTTGTTTTCAACCACAAGAAAGTGTGAAGAAAATAGAAAGAAATTTGGCAAAATAGGAGACACATTATTCCATAAATAGGAAAACGTTTAAATGCTCCTTTGGACCTTTCCATGCACATTTATTTCTATATTTTCTAAAAAAAAATCAATATAAAATGAACACATTTTTGTGAACCTTTTCCTCATCCCCTCACTTTCACGACCGTCTGTCTTCCTTTCTCTCTCTTGAAGATATCCTTGATAGTCCACCCACAAGTCTCTCTCTATATATAATTGTTTGCATAAATTATAGAAGCTGTGGGTTTTTGTTTTGAGGTCCCATGAGATCTACTGCTTGTGTAAGACATGGTTTGGATAAAGATTGGCAGAGGAACTGAACACACACAGTATAAGAGAAAAGGAAAGCTCAGAAGGTAAGCTTAGCATTTCCAAAACCCTTAAAACCAATCCTACTCATAAAGTATATGTGCTTTTTGACTTGATTGATCATTTTGATTGAACCCCATATGGATCATCATCCTTGGTATTCGTGTAAATGGTCTTTTGGGTTTCTGCTTCTTTGGATGCTTCAAGATCCATGGCACCCAGATTCTGAAGGGTTTTGGGTTGTTTTGAAGTTCACCTTCTATTAAAGCTTAAACATTTATCTGGTTTGGTGTCGTTTTTCATTTTTCAATGCTGGGCAAAGATCTGAGGTGGGTTTTTGGGGCAGGGTTTTTGCAGTTCTTGTGGGTATAGTTTTTGGCATTTGATTGGTTTCTGTTAGGCCCTAGTTGTTGAAATTTGAATACTCTCTTTACTAGTTTCTCAGTTGATCAAATCATTGAGGAAGATAAGCATGTTTTCTACATGGAGTTCATTGCTGTTAATGTGCTTACTACATGGTTTTAATGAACTTGCTTGACTAATAATATGGCTATCTTAATTTTTGAGTTTTTCTTAGTAGGCTGCTGAGATGCATTGATATTGATTTTTCCCTATTTTCTTGGGTGTATTAGACTAATGCTGTTTCCTAAATCAGGATTGGAGGTCAGAAGCAGGGTATCAAGTGATTGGACTAGTCGAAGTTTGTCTGTGTTTTTGTTAGTTGTGCTTTCTAATTGCCAGTAGCTTCAATTGGATTGACCCTCTAGTTATACTGAGAGGATACATAGAGAACTTTGGGTTAATATTCTACTCTGCAATGGCATCCAATTTCGGGAGCATCATTAGTATCTTTTGATCACAGTTGGTGCTTTAAGATTGGCATGTAGTAGTCATGTCAAAAGAAGTTGGGTCTGATATGGTGTATTGGAATAGACTGCCCGGCCACCTTATCAGAAGCTTCATTGGATTTACTTTCTTCTAGGCATTTTTGTTATCCAAAGACATTAGCCTCGTGCATGTCAGCAGTGTCTTGTCACATGTCTCGTAACACTGGGAGTCTACCTTGAATGGGATTAACAGTTGTACAGTTTATCTAGGGTTGTAGTCAATTGGTGATCCTGTGGCTTAGTATTTATTACTAGTCCTCCTGTATTAGTTCTTACGCCCTCATCATTCCTCTTCTTCAGTGTCCCCAAATTCTAGGCCCTCTTCCCTGTTGTGCTCCTGTCGCTCTTTATCTATCTCATCATTGAAGTTCTTCAATCTTCTGTTTTCATCACAAGGAGCGGCTAGCTCAGTTGGCAGTTCTAGTTGGTTCAGTAATTCAGGAAGTCACTCTGTAAGCAGAACAGATCCATCTTATTTCTCAAAAGATAATCATTGCACTGCCAATTTTGCTTGTCCAAAAGACTGATAGCTAATATGGAGTCTTCTAGCTCTAATGCTAACAATAGACCAGGTGTTATCCATCAGTTGCTTCCAGTTGTTGGACCCATGCTTTTGATTGCAGTTGGATATCTTGACCCTGGAAAGTGGGTGGCCACTGTTGAAGCAGGTTCCCGATATGGTACTGATCTGGCTGCAGTGATGATTTTATTCAATTTGGCTGCTATTTTGTGTCATTATCTGTCTGCTCGGATTGCTGTAGTCACTGGAAGAGATCTTGCTCAGGTACCATTCTTTCTTATGTAGGGTTTTGTTAAGTAGTCATTCACATCATTCTCAGCAATAGAAGTGCTACTTGAATGGATGTTAGCTTACACTGTCTCCTCATTACATCTTCTTAAAATAATTCAACACACACACACAGACATTGTAGACAGGCACATTTACACACGATCCTTGTTAGTTGGCAAAGTTTTTAACGCATCATTTTCATCTTAATTTTAATTATATCTGTAGATTTGCAGTGAAGAGTATGACAAGGGCACATGCATATTCTTAGGCGTACAAACAGAGATGTCGGTAATTTTGTTGGACCTTACCATGGTAATTTCTCTTTCCTCATTAGTGATTATCGGTAGTATCACAGGATTCACTGCTAAAAACAAAGTTGTATTACTCATGTTATTTGGTTTCTCTGTTTTTTAGATCCTCGGTATCGCACATGGACTTAATCTTCTGTTTGGGTGGGATTTGTTCACTTGTGTGTTTTTGACTGCTGCTAATGCTGTTTTATACCCTCTTTTTTCCACCCTCCTGGTAAGTATCAGCATCAGAACTTGCCTTCTGGTATGACTAATGCAGAATAGAAGTATAATATCTTAAGTCAGGATTTTATGATTTCTTTTTTATTTTGGATTTGTGTTTTTATTAGGGAATTTTTAAGTTCTAGAATATTAGGGTTGCTTGTTCCTAATTGATCTAGGGTTTTAACCTCTCTATATATAGAGGCCTTTGTAGTCTTTTTTGGCAAAGAGTTGAATAAATAAAAGTTTGAGAGCCTTGCTTTCTATCCAGGTTTGTGAGATGCAACCTAACCTTAGGTGTGATGCCTGAGATCCCTAGGTGTGATGCCTAGAAACCTACTGGTGTGATGCTAGTAGACCTATCCCTTTCTTAATTCCATCTTTAAATCCTAATTCTAGGGTTCATCTTATTTGTCCTGCATCAATGACACTACGACTGTTGGTATTATCATTTACAAAATAATTAACTCTCCTATTGCAGGACACTTGCAAGGCGAAATTCCTACGTATATGCATATACATTGCAGGATTTATACTGCTTTCCTTTGTTCTTGGAGTATTCATCAGTCAACCGCAAATGCCGCTTTCCATGACTGGGATGCTAACAAAATTGAGTGGGGAAAGTGCTTTTCCACTGATGAGTCTTCTTGGAGCTAGTATTATGCCCCACAGTTTTTATCTTCATTCTACTATTGTGCAGGTATTTGTGCTTTTAATGCTCTTTTTTTTATATTCCTGGATATTAGTTTATGCATGTGTACCTTATTTGCATATTTATATATGAAAATGTACTATGTTTACTAGTAGTTTGATATTAGAAGTATCTTTTTTGTTGTTGCATGCGGTGTCTTTACGTATTTTGGTTCACACAATTTTTCATTGCACAATGAGTTCATACAGGGAAGTTTGTTTAATAAAATTCTGTAAATGACTTCTATTTGTGGATGCCTCATAAATTTTATCAGTTGACTTATTCGGATATGTGTACAACACATGTGCCCAGCATTTATATCGTTTCTTAAATCACTTTCCTTTAGGGCTTGTTACTGAGTCATATGTGCTACTACTTTGAAAGAGCTTTGACAAACTAATTGATTAAGAAAGGCATCGGTTTCCATTTTTAATTGTCAGTGCACTTAAATAGAGACAATTGAGCCACACAGACACAAATCTTCGTCCTTTCTGGCTATAGAAAAGAAAAAGTTTAACTAATAAGAGAATATGAGATTCTCTTGGTAGAAGATATTGGGTCTGAAAATACTTAAAAGAGATGAGTATCAAACTATCCCTGTTGCACCACGAAGTTCTGATACCACATCTCCCTTGTTTTTTAGCTACTCAACATGTTTACCTATAGCTGATTTTGGTGATGGTCATTTCCCTCAACTTTCATAATTCAATTCTGCAGCAGCATCAGCAACAACAAACTGTTTCTAAGGATACCTTGTCTCAGAACCATCTTGTCGCCATCTTCTGCATGTTTAGTGGTATTTATTTGGTGAATTTTGTCCTGATGACCTTAGCAACAAATGCTTTCTACACTTCACGTGGTCTGCTTACTTTTCAGGATGCAATGTCCCTAATTGAACAGGTTTTCATATCTCACGTGGCCTGCTTACTTTTGATGATTTTTTTTGTGTACGGTTATTGACTAATCTTTTAGTACCATGCCGGACACTCAAATTTGAAGTGCTTTTGAATTATGCAGGTCTTTTGGGGTCCAATAGTACCTGTTGCCTTCTTGTTAGTTCTCTTTTTATCAAATCAAATCACAACATTCAGCTGGTGTCTGGGTGGACAAGTGATCTTGAATGACTTCTTAAAACTAGACCTTCCTGGTTGGCTTCACTGTGCTACAATCAGAATCGTTGCCGTTGTTCCTGCTCTGTATTTTGTTTGGAGCTCAGGAGCTGAGGGGATGTATCAACTGCTTCTATCTACACAGGTGTTGGCAGCCCTGCTACTGCCATCTTCTGTGATCCCTCTTTTTCGTGTTGCTGCTTCAAGACAATTAATGGGAGCCCATAAAATTTCTCAGTTCGTTGATTTCTCGGCCCTCATTACACTTATTGGGATGCTTGGATTAAAAGTTGTCTTTGTAGCGGAAATGATTTTTGGGAATAGTGATTGGGCGGATAATTTGAGATGGGATGCTGGGAGTAGTATGTCTGTACTTCTCATCACTGCTTCTGCATCATTTTGCTTGATGATTTGGTTGGCTGCTACACCGTTAAAATCTGCAAGTGCTCGAATAGAGAACCAGGTGTGGAACTGGGATATGCCTAAGGGTGTCTCGAAGCCATTTAGAAATACAGAGAAGACCGATATAGCCGAACCTAACTATAATAGAGATTCAGATATACAGAAGCATGAACCGTCACCGTCATCTGAGGAGGCTTTGGATAGAGATTTAGATACAGCTGTTGCAAATTTTGATTTTGTTCTGCCCGAAACTGTCTTGGAGCCTGATCAGGAGCTTCAACTACATAGCGTAGAGGAAAATAGTTCTCTTGGTACCTTTCCTCGCTCTGCCAAATGCAGCAAGGAGGAACCTACATCTGTAGTAGAGTCAACTTGTGTCCCAACTGTGGCTAATGAGGTTTCTGATGTTACATTACTGAGCACCGGTACTGTGAAATTTGAATCAACAGAGCCAGTTGAGAAGACTCTTGTAATTGAAGGAGACTTGCCCACTGAAAAGGATGATGATGAGGGAGATACCTGGGAACCTAAAGATTCCTTGAAAGAGGTTTCGGAGAGCACCACTTCATTGACATCTGAGGGTCCAGGATCATTCAGGAGTCTCAACGCAAAAGGTGATGATGGGGGGAGTGGTGCTGGAAGCCTTTCAAGACTAGCAGGGTTGGGCCGTGCTGCTAGACGTCAACTAGCTGCTGCACTTGATGAGTTCTGGGGACAACTGTATGATTTCCATGGGAATATAGTTCAAGAAGCAAGGGCTAAAAAACTGGATCTGTTGTTGGGGTCAGATTCAAAGGCTGCTTCTGCTGCTTCCTCTGCTTCTTCCTTGCTGAAAGATGATACCACTGCAAAGGAAGTTTCTGGATACTTTCCATATGTAGGAAGCAAAGGATCTGATCCTTTAATCAACTCGAGTTTATATGACTCTGTAAATCAGCAGAGGCTGCAAAACAGTTTAGATTCTTCATATGGCGCTCAAAGGGGATCTTCCTCATTATGGACGGGCCACATGCCATTGCTGGATGCGTATGTCCAAAATTCAAACCGCAGTGTTATTGTCTTGGGTGAGAGGTGCTATTCAAGTGTGCGCAGTATACCGTATTCTGACTTGAGTGAGAGGCGCTATTCAAGTATGCACAGTATACCATCTTCTGATTTGGGTGAGCGGCGCTATTCAAGTGTGCGCAGTATACCAACTTCTGACTCGGGTGAGAGGCGCTGTTCAAGTGTGCACAGCATACCTTCTGCTGAGAGCTGGGATTACCAGCCAGCCACAGTACATGGCTATCAGATTTCATCATATCTTAACCGTAATGACAGAAGTTCCAGTAACTTGAATGGTCAAATGGTGTCACCAGCCCTAAATTCTGCTTCTTCATTGGGTGCTGGAAAGTACAGAGATTCACTTGCATTTACCATGGGGCAGAAGTTGCAAAATGGGTTAGGCTGTGTTCAGGCTTCCAGTTTTCAGAACCTTACAGTATCTCGACATAGTCCATTGCAATCTGATAGACCATACTATGACGGACCCTCTTCTGGAATTTCGGTGAATGCAGTAAACTCAGCCAATGCAAAGAAATACCACAGTTTACCTGACATTCACCGCGATCTGTACAAGTCTGGTAAAAGTGCTGCACGGGATCCTCCTCCTGGGTTTGGGATTACGGGTTATGAATCATCCTTGTATCCAAAATCTAGTGAACGGAGAGGAGGTCCTTTGGCATTTGATGAAGTCTCCCCATCAAATGTCTATTCTGATGTTCGATCATCCCAACCGAATTCTAATTATGGCACTGGATCCCTCTGGTCTAGACAGCCTTTTGAGCAATTTGGTGTAGCTGATAATAATCGTTCTATTGAGACTGCAGTAGGTAGTGGAGCAGGTTCTGCAGGTCTGGAAGCTATATCAGTTGCAGATTCAGAGGCAAATCTTCTTCAGTCTTTTAGACACTGCATTGTTAAGCTTTTGAAGTTGGAAGGGTCTGACTGGTTGTTTAGACAGAATGATGGTGTGGATGAGGATTTAATAGATCGCGTGGCTGCCAGGGAGAAAATTCTTTATGAAGCTGAAACAAGAGAGATTAATCGAACAGTTCACATGGGTGAATCTCCATACCCTTCTTCTGACAGGGAGTCTGCTTCTGCAAAAATGAATGATGTGAATCTCACCCATCTCATGGTTTCCTCGGTTCCTAATTGTGGGGAAGGTTGTATCTGGAGATCTGATCTAATAATAAGCTTTGGGGTCTGGTGTATTCATCGGATTCTTGATTTGTCCCTTATGGAAAGCCGGCCAGAGCTTTGGGGGAAATATACTTATGTTCTGAATCGGCTTCAGGTAAACTCTTAAGCCTTCTTACTTATGATTCCAATTTTTCCAAGTGGAGTATGGTTTCTACGTAATTTTATTGTTTCTGTCTACACTTATCAACCATTCAGAATAAGGTTAGGATTAGGGGTCATACCTAGCTTGAGTTTGACGACAGCATCTGCATTGGATCCTGTATCCAACTGTAGTGGGAATTTTATGGTATTTATTCTACTCTTTTATGAATAATACTCATTGAGAATTTAGAGTTGTCTAGATACAAAGTCTGAAAGTCAGATGAAAAGAGACAGGAAAGGAGAAGAAGGAGAATAGGAAATTGGCAATGATTTTGTTCTCTACAGTTGTCAGTATCGTCGTAGCAATAATCGTAAGTCCCATTGGTAGTGGCCAGTCCAACAGACAAGGACCAGATATAACAAAATCACCCCATGAATATATTCCTAGAAGTTCCTTACCAATTAATATAAAGTACTAAATTGAGTCTAACACTCCCCCTGAACATAAATATTGTCGAAGGTAAAGTGAAATTTTATGTAAAACTTTCAATATCTTATGAGGCTTACTGATGTAGCTCCTTGAATTGCAGTATGCTACCATAGTATACAATTAGATATCTTTATCATATTTGTTTGTATTTGTGTTTGTGTTTGTGTGTGTTTGTGTTTGTATTTGCGAAGCATGTCATCCAATGATTTTTAATGACTGGACTATCTTCTTAAATACAGGGCATTATTGATGCTGCGTTTTCTAAGCCTCGCACCCCAATGTCTCCGTGCTTCTGCCTTCAAATTGCAGCAGCAGCCCAGCAGAAGTCTAGTCAAACATTTTCAAATGAAAAGTTACCCCCTGCTGCAAAACCAGGCAGGGGAAAATGCACTACAGCTGTAACACTCCTGGACATAATCAAGGATGTGGAGATTGCAATTTCATGCCGAAAGGGCCGGACGGGAACGGCAGCCGGTGATGTGGCTTTTCCAAAAGGAAAAGAAAACCTGGCCTCTGTCCTCAAGCGCTACAAGAGGCGGCTTTCCAATAAACCTGTTGGCACTGAGGGGCCTTCTGGTTAACGCAAGGGTGCTCCAACATCCACTCCTTACGCGTCATAGCCTTCAAATTGCCTCGCCAAATCAAATTCTCTCGTTGTATCAAAGCCGTAGCTGCAAAATTGTATTTGTCAATGTATACATAATGCTGAATCTGTAATTGCAGCCTCATCAAAGAAATCGTATAGGTCAAGAATTTGGTTATTTTGTAAATATTATAAATAATGTGGCTGTTCATGTAAATTTTCAATTGTTATGTTCTTATGATGTAAAATCTACTCTTATATAACAGTGTCTAATGAGAATGAATAGATATACCTCTTTACATTTCCTCCTATTCATCTCTATATTCTCTCTCACTAACGTAAGTTTATAGTTTATAAAATGTTATCAGCACGAGCATTCTCATCTTCTTGAAACTTCAGGATGATCTACATGTCTTGTGATGTAACAATATTGTCTATTATCAAGGCTAATGATCTATGAGTTTATTTTATATGTTTATGCTATATATGAATATTGTTTTTACTTGATTCATTCATACGAACACATGTTTGTCATATAATTGTTTTTTTGTTATATACGACTTTGTGAACCACGAGTTTCATACGACTTCGTTTTAAATATCTTATTTTATATATAGAACATAAAGTTCTCATATGAATCCAATATGTCTTGTCTTTTTCTCTTGTAGAAGATGACTCATTTGACTAAATTGGATTTTGATGCTGTAGACATTTCTAGCAAGAATTATTTGAGCTGGGTCCTTGATGCCGAAATTCACCTTACGGCTAACAACCTTGGACATGCCATCATAGTGGGCAATAAGGCATCTGGGCAAGAACGCGTCAAGGCCATGATTTTCTTGCGTCATCATCTTGACAAGAGTCTGAAAGACGAGTATTTAACGGTGAAAGACCCACTTGAGCTTTGGCAAGCATTGGCTGATCGTTTTGCTCACCAAAAAACCATTGTTCTACTAAGAGCACGATATGAATGAACGCATTTATGTCTTCAAGATTTCAACTCTGTCATTGATTTCAATTCTGTTATGCATCGAATTACCTCCCAACTTAAATTATGTGGAGAGCCTGTCAATGAAGATAGTAAGCTCGAAAAGACTTTTTCGACATTTCATGCCACAAACTTAGTTCTACAGCAGCAGTATCGAGAACGAGGATTCAAGAAGTATTCTGACCTCATTTCATGTCTTCTAGTGGCAGAGCAAAACTATGAGCTCATAATGAAAAACCACCATTCTCGCCCTACTGGGTCTCACTCCATAACTGAGGTGAATGTTGTTTCTACTGGTGGTCTTGGCAATAGACATGGTTACAATCATGTCAATACTGGTGCTTGTTCTAAGGGAGATAACCGCCAACAACCAAATGGTCAAGTTGGTAAAGGTACCAACCAACAGTTGGGTCCAAAGAAACAAGGCAAAAATCATAAAAGCAAACATCAAATGGTCAAAGCCCTTAAGAACAATAGAAAGTTTCACTAGATGTGGCTGCAACGGTCATTTTGGCTCACTTGTCGCATGCCTGATCATCTTGTAGCACTTTACTAAGCTTCGCTCGAAGATAAGAAAGCTGAAATAAATTACATTGATCAATCTGAACCTTGGGTAACTATGATGCGGAGGATAATTACAAATTCCAATGGTCACTTATTGTTGACTAAGCATATTATTTTGCCAAGCAGCCCTTGCAATGCTTGCTCGCAAGGAAAATTGGTCACTAGACCATCTTATGCAAAGGTTGACAGTGAATCCCCATAATTTTTGCAAAGAATCCAGGGTGACATTTGTGTGCCTATCTAGCCACCTTGTGGACCTTCTCGATATTTTATGGTTTTGATTGATGCATCTACGAGATGGTCACATGTTTGTCTATTATCCACTCGTAATATGGCATTCGCCAAACTTCTTGCTCAAATAATTAAGTTACGAGCACAATTCCTGGACTACTCTATAAAGTCCATTCGATTAGACAATGCTGGTGAATTTACATCTCAAACTTTTAATGATTATTGCATGTCTATGAGAATTGAAATTGAACATTATATTCCTCATGTTCATACACAAAATGGTTTGACAGAAGCTTTTATAAAGCGTCTTCAATTAATAGCGCGCACTCTATTAATGAAAACAACGTTGCCAGTTTCTGCCTGGGGACATGCAATTTCACATGCGACAACACTTGTTCGGTTGAGACCCATAGCCAACCATCAATATTTCTCATTACAACTTGTTCTTGGGAGCTAGCCCAATATATCCCATCTTAGAATTTTTGGTTATGTTGTCTATGTGCCTATTGCACCGCTACAACGTACTAAAATGGGTCCTGAACGCCAATTAGGAATCTATGTTGGTTTCGATTCACCATCATTCATTCGATATCTAGAGCCCTTAACGGGTGATATCTTCACTACATATTTTGCAGATTGCCACTTTGATGAGACACTGTTTCCGCCGTTAGGGGGAGATAAAATTGTTCATAGTGAACGTCGTGAATTATCATGGAATGTTCTCACCCTGTCTCATTTTGATTCTCATACAAAACAATGTGATAATGAAGTACGAAGGATTCTCCATTTGCAAAACATTGCTGAGTCAATGTCTGATGCATTAACTAATACAACAAAAGTAACAAGATCACATATTCCAGCTGTCAATGCGCCTGCACGAATTGATGTGAAAATAGGACAAAATGTTGGTGCGGCTAGTGAGCCATCTACAGCACGCATAAAGCGTGGTAGACCTATAGGTTCCAAAGATTTAGCTCCTAGAAAAAAGGTATCAATGACACATCTGAATCACAATGAAATCGCCCTCGAAAATATTTTTGGGTAAGATATCAATGTCTGACCCATAATTCATGATTTTGTAACTACAGAAGAGGACAATGACTTTGGTGATACACAAGCTTCCAATGAGGCTCAGGTACCTGAAAATACGGAAATTTTTGTAAACTATGTGTAAACCAATGAGTTGTGGGATCGTCGAGATACAAACATTGATGATATATTCTCATTCACAGTGGCTACTGAAATAATAAAATGCGATGATACTGAACCTCACTCTGTCAATGAATGTAGACAGAGATATGATTGGCTCAAATGAAAAGATGCAATCCAAACAGAATTAAATTCTCTAAAGAAGCGTTGTGTTTTTGGTCCTGTTGTCAAAACACCACCCAATGTAAAACCAGTTGGTTAAAAATGGGTATTTGTAAGAAATCGTAACGAGAAAAATGTGATTGCAAGATATAAGGCGCGACTTGTGGCACAAGGTTTTTCATAAATATCTGTAATTTATTATGAGGAAACATATTCTCCCGTCATGGATGCTATTATATTCCGTTAGCTAATAAGTTTGGTTGTATCAGAAAAACTTGATATGCAACTTATGGACATAGTTACTGCATACCTATACTGTGAGTTAGATACTGACATTTACGTGAGACTCCCAGAAGGATTTAAGTTGCCTGAAGCAACTACAAAACCATGCAACATGTTCTCAATCAAATTGAGACGATCATTATATGGGCTTAAATAATCTGGACGTATGTGGTATAACCGTCTCAGTCAGTATCTACTCAAGGAATGATATGTTAATGATCCTATATGTCCTTGTGTTTTTATCAAGAAATCAATGCTTCACTATAAAAGAAATTGGAAGCAGTCTATGTCGATAACATGAATTTAATTGGAAGCTCTGAAGATCTTAAAAAGACTGCTGAGTATCTGAAACGTGAATTTGAAATGAAAGACCTTGAAAAAACTAAGTATTGTCTCGGTTTACAAATCGAGCATTTACCTAGTGGGATTCTTGTCTATCAATCATCCTATACTAAAAAAGTATTAAAGAGATTTGGGATGGACGAATCTCACTCATTAAGCACACTAATGGTTGTTCGTAGCCTCAATGCCAAAAAGGATCCATTTCGACCAAGGCAAGATGATGAAAATATTCTTGGTCCAGAAACACCATATCTTAGTGATATTGGTCCTTTACTTTATTTGGCACAATGTACGAGGCCGGATATTGCTTTTGCAGTAAGCGTGTTGGCAAGACATAGTTTTTCTCCAACACTGCGTCATTGGAAAGGAGTAAAATATATCAGGCACTACCTTCGTGGTACAACAGATATGAGTTGATTTTACAAAAGTAAATCTGTCAATGCTCTAAAAATTGTTGGTTATGCTGATGTAGGATATCTCTCGATTCCACATAATTGTCGCTCTCAAACCAGGTATGTTTTTACTTGTGGAGACACAGCAATATCATGGCGTTCAACAAAGCAAAATCGTGTGGCAAGTTCCACCAACCACTCAGAAATAATTGCACTATATGAAGCTGCTTGCGAATGTTTTTGGTTGAGATCCATGATTCGTCACATCCGCAACACTTGTGACTTACCTTCAGTGACTGACACTCCAACTGTCATTTATGAAGATAATGCCGCATGTATTGCTCAGATCAAGGAAGGATTCATCAATCGTGATAAAACAAAACATATTGCTCCAAAATTCCTTCACACTTAGAATTTTGTTGGTATGAATGTGCAGCCCCGACGACCCGGATTTCCTTCTATCCGCAGCACCTCGACGAACCCGCCCTAGCCATGCCTCGATCCGCTACTAACCACCGCCCCCGAGTGAACGGATCTCGTGCGCGCCCAGCTCCGATCGGGTAATGCTCGACCCGGATTAACAGAGAAGACGAGATATGACCATCGAAGGGCATAAAGGTCATTCTCGCCGTCACGGTAAAAGAGATTTGACCTTTTCTGGTGAATCAAATATTTTGCGTAATTTCACAAATTGGCATGCGGTGAATTTTGACTTACAGTTTATTATTTACAGTACTCTTTATTGTTTTATGAAAACTACAATAATAAAATAAAAAAGTAATTATTGTTAAGTTATTCGTAACAAACTTATTATTTATGATAAATTAAAATTAAACATAAAAGATTAAATGTGACTAATCACATAACTTTGGTAATTATTTTCGTTGCATGTGATCAACCAATTGTGACATAACGATCAAAACATTGATTACGAGAGCAATTGATATGTGACAATCAAAACGTTAATTGCGAGAACAACCGCTTTAATACACGGTCTATTTAACAGACTAACAAGTACGATTTAATTTAAAGTTGTCATTTTACGTCAGATTTTATTCATGTTTAAGTTATGTCTAGTTAATGTTTTACTATTATTGTGACACGATATCATGGTATATGCTATGTCTAGTTAATGTTAATTTAATTTTTAGTTGACATATCATATAAATTGTGTCGCTATGATAAAAAAAATCATAGCATGGAACAAACCTTATATAGTGAAAAACATTTTCACAAAGCATGGAAAAATAATATGACCACTATGAATCTTTGTTCTCATATCTAATTCATATTTCTTGAAATATTTATGTGCTTGTATGACTGCATAAAAATAAATTAATGATAATGAAACTTCATGAGCGTACATTTCAAAGAAAAGTTTAAATCAAAAGTTATTGTGATAATGAAATTTCACAATTAAAACGATGAATCTGTATCTTGGAATACTATAACTATCGTGAATTTCTATTTTGACTATAAAATTAATGCATCTTCTCCTCACTCTATCTATTTTTACAGATGGCTAAAGCATCAGCCTAATTTTGACATATTAGACTCTAAAGAACTTTAGTACTAGTTCCCTCAATTATTGAGTCAACCAAGGCTCGAAAAAATAATGTTTATGAGGTGCCACATCAATCATAACATCCTCTAGAAATATTAATATTTGAAAGAATTTTCTTGATCGAGCTATGAACTGCTCTTGAAGGATATTTTGAAAACATACAATGTAATTTCTTCCTAAACTAAAAATTCAGTGAAAATAAATTTATATGCTAAATTATGAGTCAGTTAATAACTTCAAATAAAAACATGATGAACTTATTGAATATGTTATAAGAAAGTTTCATCATTGGGATATACCATAGACCCTATATACCACAAATAATTTCAATAGCTTCTATTCTTTACCATAGAAGTTTACCAATGGAAGAAGATATAGATGATGCAAGAAAGTTTCATACTTTGGTTAAATATACTCGTAGTTTTCTAATATATTCATGTGAAGGTCATTATGCCCTAATTTAATTAGATTATTGTTTTGGTCTTAAAATTTATGTATATAATTCTTACTGAATTAGATGAGACCTTGATTTGACTATCGTTGACCTGTTAAATTTTGAATTGAATTCTGAAGCATTGAATTTGTTCAATTTTATTTGCTCAAATATATATATGGTTCGAAATAGCACTATAAAATGAAAAGAAATTCATTATACAAACAATATATATGTTCTTAGAGTGAAAAATATATATTTCTACATAAATTAAAATACTCTAAAGAATAATAGTTTTACATTTCCAATTAGAGATACTCCCATATACTTTAAGGAATGTATATAGGAGAAAAGAGTGCTAAGTGTAGAACAACTCATGCTATTTTAAGGAATAAGCTAGGGAATTAGTTATGCCTTATATTTTCATTGTGAATACGATGCAGTGATCATCATAAATAATAAAAGGTCGAGACATTGCTTGATTTCTGTTGTTTAACAACACAATGTTTAATGTTACAGAAACTCTGTATGCACCACGGCCTAATTGAACCTTGTTAGTTTCAAAGAAATTTATGTCAAAGACTATTATATAAAAATGAAATGTGGAAGGAACCCCACTGTGAGAATGAAACTATATTACTTTAAATAAATGTTAGAGGAAACATATTTTAAAGAATATAATAAGTCACCTATAATGAAATGTAGGATACTGACTCTCAAAAGTTTTTTAACATGACCACCTAAAATACTATGGTCACACATTATGATTTGTACCTTAAATAACTTACTTACACAGGTATCCTCTCTTTTGAGTGAATAGAAAAATGTGACAATTTTTTTTCACATTGCAAGCTGACGACATTGATTATGACCACTAGACACGGTTGGTTCAGTTGGTAGAATGTTGCTCCAAAGCATTCATCGCATTCTAAAGAACATGATATGCAACCTTTCTCTTATTATGCCTTATTTATTATTTCAAAGACACATCACTCATTATGTAAAGCCTATCCTTTAGCAAAAATAGGGTAGAGACCTTTCCTATGTCAAAGTTGCAAACTAAAATATTTCATTCGTACAAATAATAAAACGTGATAATTATGGACTTATTCATGAAGAAATGTTGACAATTACATTACTTTATAGTTCTCGAGAATTTTTCGACATACTGGTCACATGTCGAATAATTTTTCATAATAAATGCTACTTTTACAAACTCTTAGTACATTTTTTAAGGGCTCACCATCCTAATCTCCAAGTCTATAAGGCTTGACAATGCTGAGAGTACACATAAAAAAGATTTGATGGTTATTGCATGTCTATTAAGATCAATGTAAAGAATCTTATACCTCATATATTTATACAAAATGGTCTCAAAAGCTACCATAACAAGGTTATAGATGGTGACTTAGGCACTGATTATGCGCACCAACATGCATATATTTGGTTGGGGTTATGCAATATTGCACGTAACCATACTAATTCGTTTTTAGGCTCACTGCTAAGCCTACTATCCCTTGCACACCATTTGGTAACTGGACATGAGTTTGAGATTTATGCATACAAATATACATTAATAGTCTTTTTGCATTTGCAATTGGGATCATCTAGATTCTGCATGACAAACTAAAAATTATGATATTAATGCTATTAATAATTAATTATTTATCAATGTAAACATATGCTTTCTTTCAGTTGATAGTTTGTAAAATTTAGAATATCATGATTTATCTTTTTATTTCTTTTTTCCTGCTATGATCAGTTGCCAAAATTTTGATCTTTTTTGGTTTTTATTGTTTGCAGGGATTAAAATTAGATACTATCAGAGAAGACATTGGTAATTGAATGTAGCATTTTTAATAACTTCGATTCTGGGAGCGTACGTATTTGATACCTTAGAGCTTCGCATTACTACATTGGTTATTCTGTATTTGGTCAATCCATAAAGGTAGTTTCGAAATCAACTCTATGTTTAAGTTTTGAATGAAATTGAGATGTGTATTAAACTATTCCTCTAAAGATGCTTCATTGAAAGATAGTTTCTCATTGATAACCCATTGAAAAAGTGTTTAGGCATATGTTTGAAATATAGTTCTTTCTGTTAATTCTTTGTTCTTTTCAATATATGAACTTTTAAAGTTGCAAAATGAGAAAGTTTGTTGGTATTGTGTTTTTGGTAAAATATAATTTGATCTTGGTTTTTTCCTGAAGGTTTAGATGTTGGTAGTTGTAAAATTTGGTGTTTTCTTTTAGGCATTGCACAAATGTGTACTGCATTTTAAATTATTTGTTTTTTTTTGAAGTTTACGGGCTGTAATGAAATTTCTTTTTTCTTTGGTTGGCATTAATTTTGAATTTATGACAGAAAAGATACATTGATTGCTTCATCACAGTGATTTCAAGGTTGCAAACAACTATTTGGACCAGCTTGAAGTTGAAAGATATCTACAGAGTTAACAGCCTTAGATTTTGTAAAATTAGAGAGGAGAGTCTGGTACTAAACTTGAGAAGGATGTTGGTGTTGATAAGCAGTTTGAATATATTGAGGATGCTAATGATTAAGCCTTCGAGGTTAGAAGACAAATGATGTATTAAGCCATATGTAGGACATATGGTCTGCATTTTCAGAATATATTGGTCTGCATATACAATTTCAAAGTAGTATGTGTATATAGAAACAATATGTTTTTGAATGGAATAAACATCATTTCTTGCTTCTAAATTTAGTCTTTTAAGTTGTAAAACCCGTAGCAAAGGGGTATATATATATAAGGAGTTAGCAGTTCATTTTTCTAGCAAAATGACAGTGTTACCCTTTATTTTAAGATATTTACAATCTGTTATTATATTGATAAAAAGACTTTTTGTCCTTAATTATGTTTTATTTACATTCATGTCATCATGCTTTATTTACGATCCTGTCATTATGATCATAACTTATAAATAGAGACTTAAGATCGAGATGCCTCTTTTTTCTTCAACCCAGTTCTCTTTAAAGATCTAATTTTCAACCATATTGAATTTCAGTGCAAATAACCCAATTAATCAACAATTAAGGGATTTAATTGCATGTACCTTTTAAGTGGTGACAATGAATTTGGATCTGGTGGTAAAATCTAAAATTGACTAACATGGTTTCAAAAGAGAAAGAAACACTAAGATAAAAATAGAGGTAAAAACATAAAAAATTAAAGATGAAGACGTAACTGCCAAATCGTAATGATTGTCAAAATTTTCCTGATCCGCAGCAAAACGCGGTATATATAATACCTTTAAACTATTTTTACTGTTTATAACTTTGACAAAAGACGATGCTGCCCCTTATTGTGATATATACATAAAATTGCCATTAATCTGGCTATAAAGACATTTGTGCCCCTGGATATCTGCCACAAATTGCCACTCATTTCTTTTACTTCGTCTTCATTGGTGGTCTGATGGAATTTGGAGTTGGGTTTTCATGGGTTTTAGGTTAATGAACGATTTTTATTTGTAGGTTTTGTTGGGTTTTGACAAGAGCGTACTGAAGCTAAGAAGAAGAAGCCAAGGCCTCAGTTTCTTTCCTAGTTGATCAAGAGAATCTGGTTTACCTTGATATGCAGGACGAACCCTAGTGTTCATTATATAAGGGAGTCGATAGTAAACAGAGAAAATGACATAAATCAATCAACAAACAACTTTTGTACACTACAAAACAAGCCTCTCTCGGAGCACCTCTACCAAAAAGATTTTTTCGGTCTTTTTGTTCACCAAAGCCCTATCCGGAGACATTCACCGCTGCTATTCACCAAAGCCTAATCCGTCGGCAGTTCCTGCTTCTACCTCACCAAGCCTCATCCGTTAGTGAACAGTCCACCCTCGCTTCATAAAGCCCTATCCGTAGGCGAATACCCGTAAAACCATTGTTGGAGTGAGAACTCTAGCAAATATCCCCGGTTTGTCAAATAACTCTTTGGCGAATGTCCCACAATCCTGATTTATAGCTCTGCTCAACCACTACTGTCTGAGTAAGAAACGTCTGTTTCGCGAGAAGATGAGGAAAATCCTAGTTGTTCCTCAGCTAGGTCTATGAAGAACCTAAGTGTCGGCCTAACCAGCGCCCGTACGTCAGTCGTTTGAGGAGAAGTCAGAAGGTGAATAAGCATCAAGATCAAGGTTGTACCTGACCTATAGGTACTGACACGCTCCAACTCCAGTTGTTCGAGAAAAGTCATTTTCGCACCGAACATTTGGCACGCCCAGTAGGACCTAACATGTGAAAATTATGGGTGATAACACATACTCTAAATCATACCCATCTTGTTCTAAGCATTCGCAGGTTAACCCACATAACTTAGCGAGGTGCAGGGGTTTGACAATTGAGGAAATGACTTTGCGTTTTGGATTGTTACCAGAAGACACAACTAACAGTACCAAGGTAAGAATCAAGAAATCTGTTGACATCTCTTACAGAACAAGTGAAGCAACTGACTGAGAAGTCTAAAAATACTGATGCGAACTTGGACAAGTTGGACGCTACCATGCAGCAACTAGGACAAATCCAAGTTCAGCAGAGTCAGAAGATTAAGTCAACAAGCGTGAATGTAGAGAAGCTGTAATGCGCTATGACTCAAGATGTTGCAAATGTAGATGATAAGATCGATAGGCAGTTTAAACGTCTTCAAGAGATTGAGAAAATTCTGAAGATTGAGAGAAAGCGTGATGTTCAGAAGGCTGCTAGAGTAAAAGGAAAAGTCAAAGAGGAGCCAGAGCAAAAAGGTTTTGAAGAGACGGCAGCTGCATCGTCGTCTATAAAGACCATGACCATCAAGGCTATTGGACTTTTCACATTGGTTCGAGCATATACAAGAGAACCAGTAACAGGGACACCTCTCAGACAGGGAGTAATTGTGAGACAACAAAGGAATCAAGGTCCACACAGGTGTTTTGAACCGTAAATAGATGTCCCAAATGAAATGGCGAATGGTCAAGTGTGCACACCAGCTTAGGTGATGCAGATGATTCAGGAAACTATAAGAACCATACAGGGCCAACCAGCCATGAATTTAAACTATTCTAATTCATATCCAGATGAGGTGATGCGTACACCATGGCCTGACTCTTACAGGCAAATCCGTTTTATAACCTTTTCTGGGGAGGGGTCAGAGGATGCATCTACATATGTTTCTCGCTTCCAGAGCGAATGCGGTCCTTATGAGACCGATGATATTTTTAAATTAAGAGTTTTTAGGTCTTCTCTTACAGGGTCCACATTAACTTGGTATACTAAGTTACCTCCTAGGTTAGTTCCTAATTGGCCAACTATAGAAGCTATGTTCAGAACGACGTTTGGTACATTTGAGCCTGAGGTTGATTTGTCATCATTGACTTCCATACACCAACAACCAATGGAATCATCGGTGGAGTACTTGAAGAGATTTAAGATCCAACAAACCAAGTGCAATACTCTAATTTCGGATCAAGATGTCATTCTCATAGTATTATGATGTTCATTTTGCAAGCATGGCTGAACTGATGAGTAAAGTGGCCAGTTATAAGAACTTTTTGGATGAATTAGATGGAGGTATTGGAGCTCCACAAAGGCCACCAACTTCTTATATTCCAGACACTATGAAGCCAAGGTATGGTCCTAGCAGGAACATGATGGTGTCCACAGTGTATCACATCTGGATCTTTTCTACAGTCCGCAGCACCATTATGTGGAACCACATGTCTACACTCAAAATGAAGATGAATAGGAGGTGGGAGCATTAGAGTTAACAGGGAGACAATTTGTGAAGTCTAGAGCTTTATGCATGGAAAAGAACCCGATCAAGATAACGACAGGAGCATTCGTTAAAAAGGAGTACGAATCGTACATGTATAATGCTCACAAGGCTCCAGAGATCCTAAATAAGTTATTCGCTTAAGGGAAAGTGAGACACGATCTTGGGACTTGTCCAAAACCGGAGCAGATCAGGGATAAGAAATACTGCATATATCATAATCTATGAAATCATAATACTTCTGAATGCACCAGGTTGAAGGACCAACTCCAAACATGGATCAACAATGGTAAGCTAGATGTTGATGGTGAAAATATAGCAGCTTGGGTTGATGTCGATGCATTCCCCACAGTACATATGGTGGATCATAAGCTAGTAATGGCTCCAACATGGAAGGGTGTCAAGCCTCGGTTTCAGAATATACATATGATGCTCACTTGACACACATTATACTGGATATAATGATCGATGCATGAATAATGAAGATTGAGTCTAGACATTATTTTCAGTTAAAAGACAAGATCCAGCAGTGGCTCAACGAAGGATATCTAAACTTTGAAAGCAAATCAGAAGCAGAGGTGTCCATAGTTAATGCCAATTTTAACCAGAAAGGAGCACGAAATCTGACTTTAGATCTAAACAAGGCAAAGTGTTCAGAACCACCAATTATAGTGCAGAAAGTACAGCCTACAGCCTATAGCAGATGCAAGGTGGAGTACGGATTGAAAATGAGTTATCAAGAGTTCGAGAAGGCTGTTAAGTCATCACATGCCACAGTTCTGCATTCGCCAATAAATCACTATGCACCCACTAGTCCAAGGAACGTGAAGACAGCCGGACAAGTGAGCCAAATATTTCAGAAGTCTAAAGCAGTGCAGTAGTTTCAGGCTTCCACCAGTGCTAGAGTTGAGTCTTTCTCAGTACCTTAACCAAATATCTTGACAAAACCATACATACCGTCTGCATCAAAAGCATGCATTAAAGAATATAGGTGTTACGTACGTGAAAAAGAGTACTTAAAGCAACTTCGACTCAGATAAGGAACGTGCAAAAAAGTATGGTAAAGCAAAGCATACCCTAGAGGCGTTGGAAAGAGGTGACATTCTGCCTAATCAGATAAGGCAAATGCTGGAACAACTCTAAAAAGTAGTGAAACATTTGACGGCTAGGCCTTATGTGCACGTTCGTCATGGAGACAAGCACAGAGAACCTGATCCGCAAAGAAAAAGCGCTCTTAGCAAGTTGAGAAAGCCATTACTAAATAGTAGTCAAGGCGTAGGATTTCTGCACTCAGCATGTCATCCTTCGTGAAGGAACTCAGCGCTGACGAGGCTAGAGGCAAGAGAGCTAGAGTAGACCCTACTCCTAGTAGAGTGATATATCAGCACAAGGTTGAATGTAGACCAAAAGTGGTTTCTCAAGAAAGGAAAAAAGTAATCAGGGAAAAGGTTGCTCAGAGACCTACATCTGAGGCCATTTCAAAAAGCAAATCTATTCTTGAGATTCCACTAATTGACAAAGACGTTGACTAGACTACACTTGCCATGGTGCATCAGGACAGTAATATAAACCTGGAACTTGGTAGTAATGAGGGTTTGGAGGAGCAGGAAATAGAGGAATAAGAAAATAGCTTAGACTATGACATGGTATATTTGACTTGGGGGCAAATTCAGACTGTCCAACCAATGGTGCACTAGAGGTAGAATATAATATGGCATATACCCTTTTTAATAAGTACGCACTATCAAGACATATACCATCTCATGTCTTCATAAACTCAGACAACATTGAGGAAGAAGAACTCACTCGAACAGAAAAGATAGAATAGTTGACAGCCGAGGAGCAGAAAGCCCAAATTGATAAGCCTGATGACAGGAATGAGAAATCTGATCTTAGGATGCTATTTATGATGTTCTTTAAACCAACTATAACCATGTATCAACATCTCAAACCTTTGTACGTTACGGCTGAAATGGAAGGTATGAAGGTCAACAAGATTTTAATTGATACTGGTGCAGCTGTTAGCATCATCACAATGCGCACAATAGAGGCATTGAAGATCCCTAAAAAGAGAATTGTTAGCAGCAACTTGAGCGTAGGAGCTTTACAGGCAATGTAACCAAAACTTCTGAGGTTTTGATCCTTAAGATTAAGATAGGACCATCTGATTACTTCCAGTCGTTTTTTCTCACTGATTGTATTGAACCTTATAGTATTATCCTTGGAAGAGATTAGCTTCATAGAACATATTGTGTTTATCCTCAATGGATCAAGAATTGCTTATGTGGAATCCAGTTATAGACCAAGCAGAGTTGGTCAAGGGTGATGAGGGACCATATTCAGTGGCGGCATGCATACTTGACTCAGAATTCTACTATAGAGATATGCGCCCTCTTGAGGTCGTGGGAATAGACAGCAAAGGCAATCCGTATGGGGTTACCTCTTTAGAGATTTCACAATGGGGTTTAGTCCAGGCTAGAGCAGATACCAACAGACCTGGCTTCATCGTACCTACCTCCGACACTCATACATGTTAACACATCTCAGCAAGAAATAAAGACATATGCGTTCCTGCAACAAAGATTGCCTATGTTCAGAGAGGAACAAGAAGCCTGAAATGATATAGCCATATTCGAGTGTATCGAAGATGATATAATACAAGGCAAATGTAGTGGGGAGAAGATTATTCAACCAGCTTCTGCAACCTTGGATGATATTTCACCTAAAGTAAAAGACCCAGTCGAGAAAATCAATCTGGGTTCTCTTGAGGAACCAAATGAGGTTGGTATTGGTATTAGTCGGTTTCCAAAACCATAACAAAAAGAACAACTGATTGAGTTGTTGCAGGAATTTAAAGATTGCTTCGCCGAGAAATATGAAGATATGACAGGCCAAGCACCTGAGTTGGGTTGTCATAAGTTACCTATAGCAAGTGGCTACATGTCAGTGCAGCAAGAACAACTGCGAATGAATGTAGACACAGCAAAAGCTGTCAAAACAGAAGTCCAGAACATGTTGAAAGCAGTGATAATCAGGCCAGCCAAATATACATAATGGTTATCCAATATTGTTTCCGTTTGCAAGAAAAATGGAAAGATACGAGTATGGGTGGACTATCGTAACCTTAACACAACAACACCCAAAGATGTGTACCCTATGCATGCCTATGGCATATATATTAGTTGATGCTGTAGCAGGACACGAGATGTTATCTTTTATGGATGGAACAACTAGTTACCACTAGATACCTGTAGATGAAGATGACAAACATAAAATAGCTTTCAGATGTCCCGGTTTCACAAGAGCGTTTGAATATATTGTCATGCCTTTTGGACTTAAGAATGCATGAGCTAATTACCAGCGAGCAATAAACCTAATTTTTCATGATATCCTTAGTATCAAGATAGAAGTTTATATCGATGATGTGGTGGTTAAGTCCAATAAGAAGGAAGAACACGTAGAAGATCTGCGAATGGTGTTTATCAGAATGAAGAAACACAGACTTCGTATGAATCCAGCTAAGTGTATTTTCAGGTTCACGTAGGAGATTTCTTGGGGTTTATGGTGCATCAGCTCGGTATAGAAGTTTCAGGAGATAAAGTAAAAGCAGTAACAGAGACTCCAGCCCCAAGGCACAAAAAAAGTTACAAAGTGTAATAGGCAGGATTAACTTCCTGCGAAGGTTTATTTCTAAATCTGCAGGTAAGATAGCGTCTTTTTCCCCTCTTTTGAGGTTGAACACTGACGAAAGATTCACTTGGAGGCTTGTTCATCAGGAAGCATTTGATAAGATAAAGGAGTACTTGGCAAGTCCTCCTGTGCTACGGCCACCACGTCCAAGAATTCCTTTGAAGTTGTACATTTCAGCGTCTTCTTACTTCATTGCAGGGTTGTTAGCTCAAGATGAAACCAATGAAGATGGTAAGATCATCAAACACACGGTGTATTATGTTTTATTAGATGCTAAGACTCGATATTCGCTAATTGAAACGTTATGTTTAGCACTATACTTTGCTGGTTGAAAATTAAGGCACTACATGTCATTAAATACACTGGTAATAGCACAAACTGACCTTGTAAAGTACATGTTAACTTGCTCTTTCTTGAGAGGAAGGGTTGGCAAATGGATGTTAGTTTTATCTGAGTTTTCTCTCCAATATGCTCCACTTAAAGCGCAGACTGAACATGTTGTTTCAGAATTCTTATTACATCATCTTGTTCAAGAACAAGTAGAGCAGCAGGACATAGAAGTCAATCTAGTGTATACTCAGCCTTGGACTCTATACTTTGATGGAAGCAACACAGATTCTCTATCAGGGGACAAATGTCTTTGGTTAATTCAACTGGGGACAGGTTTTCTTATTCTTTTCAGCTGTAATATAAGTGCACAAACAACTAAGCAGCCTATGAAACATTAATAATTAGCGTGAAGATACTCTTGGAGATGAGAATTTGAGAAGTTAAAGTGTTGAAGGATTCACTCCTGGTCATCAATCAGTTGAAAGGTGTGTACAAGTATATTGCATTTGGGCTAATTCCTTTTTGGGAGTGGATAACGAAGCTATTAGATGAGTTCGCAAATGTTATGCTCGATTACATCCCTATGAAGAAGAATTTTGCAGCGAACGAGTTAGAATAGATTGCTACTGGTATGAGTCTGGCAAACGGAGTTCGCAAAAATCCTAAAAGTTAAGAAATGTACTCTACCATCTTTTATGGCTTGCCGAGAGCTTAATGATGAGTGGTTAGTGGCCACAATGTACCCCATTTATGTAGATTAGATCCAACCCATTGTGCAATACTTGACAAATCCAGCTGCTCTAGTAGACAAGAAGGTCCGGTACTTTGCACTCAATTATGTCCTCAAAGTAGTAGAGTTGTCACGACGAGACGAAGAAGGTGTCGATCTCAGATGTGTGTATGGCAAAGAAGCTAAAAGATTAATGAGAGAGGTACACTTAGGTGTTTATGGATCTCATCAAGCTGGACCTAAGATGAGGTGGCTTATTTGTCGATATGGGTTTTCTCGCCTTCTATTCTTAACGACTGTATCAATTTCGCTAAGGGTTGTTTTGAGTGTCAGGCTCACCGACCGGTTCAGCATGTTCCAGATATTTCCAAGCAACCTATTATTAAACCTTGGCCTGAAAGAGGCTGGGCACTAGATTTTGTTGGGGTTATATATTTATCCAAATCTCTCCAAGGAACACAATTTCATCCTGGTAGGAACAGATTTCTTTACCAAATGGGTAGAAGCAGTTCTTATCAAAGACTCCACTGCCGTGACGGTTTACCAGTTAGTTTTTCAGAACATCATTTGTAGGTATGGTATACCAGAATGTTTGGTGGCAGACTTGGGGCAGCGTTCATGGCTAAAGAAACTCAGAAGTTTTTTTAGGGCTATGACATTAAGTTTTTACACTTTACACCTTATTATGCTCAATCGAATGGACAAACAGATGCTAGCAACAAGATAATCTTGAGAATTCTGAGAAAAATGTTGGCAGACAATCCCAGAGATTGGTAGAATGAGTTGGATCATACCTTATGGGCATATAGAACTTCAAAGCGGACTCCTACTAGTACTACTCTATATGCCTTGATGTTTGGTCATGATGCGATGCTTTCCATGGAGATCAATGTTCATTCCCTACGCATTCGCGAATAACATCATTTGATTGGGGACGATTACGTTCAAGCTATGTATCAAGAACACGAAGACATGGATGATAAACGCATGGAGACGTTGGATAATTTGATCCTGGAGATGAAGAAAGTGGCCAGAGCATCTGATAAACAAACTCGAGGACGCAGTTTTGAAGTTGGGGACTTAGTCTCGAAAGCTATTTTACCCTTCGGTGAGCACATTCACGGCCATGAAAAGTGGTCACAAACTTGGGATAGTTCATTCGTTATTGATCGACTAGTCGGTAAAGATGTTTATTATCTCAGAGATCTGGATGGCGAAATACATGCTAATTCTATCAATGACTGGCATATGAAGAAATACATGTCTAGCATGTGGGAATATGAAGATCTTCCACCAATTGTTCAGTCTGTAGATCCAACGCTAATCTTCCTCTAAGTTCTTACTGTGGGGGGCACAGTTGATACATAGAGTTTGCTTGGTTTGGCGTTGTTCGTGGCAACCAATTCAAACTGGGGGCAACACTATGCCATGCAGAAGATTTTAATACCTCAACTTTTTGAAATTTTCAACTTTATGGAACTTTGTAGAGTTTCGTATTATCTGTAACTATTTGAGTTTCAGTTTCATATATATGTTGAACCAACACTTGTGGTTTCATGATTGGGAAACTTATTTTTAATGCCAATATTATAAAAAAACAATCAAGTGTTTTTATTCAACTATGGCTTTGTGACCGTAAATATTACAAGAGCTAGAAAGTGGCTCTGATACCATAGCATACAATCCTAGTGTTATCCGCTATCTATCTCAAGAAGTACAAGATAGGATGATGCTGCTGGCAAATGACGAATCATATGTACCATCTGGAAGACCATATGCTGATCAAGAAATGAACACAAGTCATAATGGGTTAGGTATAAGATGGCTATCCCCATTATCTTCCTATGGACCATGTTATGAGGATGCTGCACGTTCAGGCAAATTCTATAACAGGATTCACATACTGTGGAAGGACATGAGAACATGACATTAAACGTATGTACCATATGAGGACAAACCACTAAACTTAGATAGGTTTCTTATGGTGCTATCTTCTAGTGGAAAAAGCTTTTTTGAAGAAAGTGCAAGAAATGAAATCCATTGAAGAAGATGAAATGAGAGTGAAAAAGGATTGATATGAGTTCTTCAATTTATAGAGATGGTAAGGCTAACAGTTGGCAAATAACTCTAAATTGGTAAAAGGTCAAGGGTAATTATGTTTTGCAGCTTTTGAGGATCACAGTTATTGGTCAAAAATCAGGCGCTAATAATTTCAAAGATACTACATTAATGGAGAATTAAAACTGTTGGTTACAGATAATCAATGGAGTTGGGCCAAAATTGGTTACAAATGAGTTAAACCCGGTGGGCTGATTTACAAAGCTTGCCCGCAAACTTGATGTCAATAAGGATTCTCTCTAAATCTGCTTTGGGTGTCAGAGCCTTCTCATTAGCCTTTTTCTTTAAGTCTTCTGCTTGATGAAGTTGGTCCTTCAAATTCTATATTTCTGGAACACGAGCTTGAAAGGCAAACAGTTTAGTTTGTTGTTCCTCGCGAGCCGCTTTCAGTTGTGCTTCCAGTTCAGCTATCCTTTGATCTGCTATTGCAGTAGCTTCATGATAGTCAGATTGGATTTGTTCTGAAGCCTCAGTAAAAGATGATATCATTTGGCACCTTTGTTTGCGAAGTTTGTTGGCTATAGGGGTGGGAACGGTTTGAAACGGTCCGGTTTAGGGCCCAAACCGGAGACCAAATCGGAGTTAAAATTCGGTCCGATTTTTCACTTTTAGTCGTACCAAACCACACCTACGGTTCGGTCCGGTTTCAATTTTTTTCAAATATAGTCTCTAGTAAAATGTTAATAAATTAATCAAATTTATTTTTTTAGTTACGTAAAGCCACAAATGTACCAAATGTCTTATAAAAAAAACACAAACCAAACTTTTTATAAAAAAAACCTACAAACCAAATACCAACTATATAAAAAATAAAAACACAATAAAAAACTAACAATAGTTTAAAGTCTATAGTTAAAGTCCATACATATTAAACACAATATAAAGTTTATACATCAAACCACATAATCCAATAGTCCTTAATTTCAATCGGGACGGTCAACCCTAATCTTATAACTAATTAACACACAGAAACACCCATATTGAAATAAATTTGGAATAAATATTCTTAAAATATATCAAATTCTTCTTGAGGGAGAGAGAATGAGGCAGATTTGGAATGCGTGGAGTCAGGGACACTCGGCTTAAGTTTTTTTTTGCAATAAAACGACGTCATTTTTGTTAGTTTGACCGTTGACCGGTTTGAACGGTCCGGTTCGGTTTTTGAGAGGGTGAAACCGGAGACCGGACCATATTGATCCGGTTCGGTCCGGTTTTTCTCTTCGGTTCGGTTTGTTTACGGTCCGGTTTTTAACGGTTACGGTTCAGTTTTCGGTTCAGTTTTTTTGGTTTTCAGTTTCGAAGTCCCACCCGTAGTTGGCTATGTTTCTGTCAGGTTCCTAATGCTTGATCTATGAAGGCAGGTGGTCCAAACTGTTTTTAAGAAGTTCTAGTTTTTCTTCAGTTACATGGCCTCTTAGGGTTGTGATGGCTTCAAGAATCCTGTCTTCATTATCAGTTGAGGTGATATCCACCATGTCCAGGTTTGCTAAGAATTCTTCAGCTGCAGCTACTTTAGGATTAACAACAGTTGGTTTAAAGAGGGCTTGCAGGCTTTTTCCAAGTAATGCCTTAGCGGTGGCTATACTGGAACTTGATGCATTTTCTATTGTGGAAGTGATTTCTTCCCTAATTACTGGTGCCTGGAGTGAAACATATATAAAGGCATAAGTGCAAAATACAAATATACTATCATCAGAGTTGAGATATTGGATGAATATCTCACTTTATCAGCAGAAGAAGCATTCTTTAGCGTTCCAGAAGTCGAGAGAAGATTAGTTTTAGACATCTCAGGTACATTCAAGGCTGAGGAAAGGGTTGGTTCCTGAAAGTAAAACTAGAGATGAATTTTACGATATTTTTTGCAAGTAATTTAAATAGGTGTAAGGTATTATATCTGGACAATTGGTGTCTTAGAGGGTTCCACACTGTCTTTTAGAACACAAAAAGCTGCTTCAGGAACAAGCGGTGTTCTTGGATCAACAGGGATAATGGCAAGAGATGTATTCGTCGTTTCTACCAGAACTGTGTTTTGCTATGGAACACAAGAGGCAACTTAATGAGTTTCTTTGGGAAACCAATAATTAAAAATAGCAAGATGAGAGTCTTACTGTGAAAACAGGAGTATCAGGCACTTCTGCATCATGATGTGTATCTAGAACCTTAGAAGCGGCAAGATGCGGACTGTTCACTATGTCATGCACAACTCCAGCTAGGATAATCAAACCATTGGGCTCATCCATCTCATTCAAATATTTTGTGTTGAGATGCTCATCTTCAATACCAGTTGTAGAGGCAAGGTTTGAAAAAGCTTCTACATCCGCTGGGTGCATCACGCTAATTGGAATAGCATCAGATGGGTTGGTGATCCAAGACCAGACGTTGTATACAACTGCTTGTTTTTCAGTCTCTCAATCTTGTGGTTTTGGAATTGGAGCTGGATTTGAGGAAGATGCATTCATTGTTGTATTTCTTCGTTTACAAGCTAGCTGCAGCGGGTCAAAATATCAGCAAGTGGTATTTAATAAGAAGACATTAGTAGAAGTGTTAAGGATAGCTCCAACATGTGCATGTTTTCCAAGGATGACAGCTCCATTAAGTACTAGTTTGTCTTCAGTGAAAGGATGAATCTGACTGTTCTAAAGGAAGTTCTAAAGAAAGCACCAATGTCTACAGACCAAAGATGATCATAGAGGGAATTCCACCATTTTATATAGTCTTGAGAAACACCATTGATGGAGAATAGCAGTTTAAAGTTGTACACATTGGGTGTGGAAGGAGACAGGCTAGACCGGAAGCGAGGATCCCCTACTTTTTACTTCGGTGTTTTCTCTATTCGCCAAGATCTGTAGCAGTTGATGTTGTTGGTGAGTGGGAAAGGCACAAGCTGGTACATACCAAGCTAGCGGTAGAAGTGGTTGGGTACATAAAGTTCAAAACCATCCAACTTGGGCAGAGAAATATCCATGAGAGAGATAGACTGGTTGAACAGCGTTCGGCCTTCAGGAGTCTGCGCTATGGACCACATAAACCCATTTGCCAGAGCTTCAGAATACTTACCGTTGAGAACAAGAAGACCAGAGTCTAAGGTGGTGGTATGAAGATTTAACAGGTACTCAAAAGACCGGGTATATACTATAGATGGTGGTGAGGAAGCGTCGGTGAATGCTCTACCTAATACTTGGTGCTCAGGGAAATCAACAACTTGTTAGTCTTTGAACTGGACAAAGTAGGTCTGCAGCTAGAGGTCTAATTTCCAAAGCGAGCCTAATATGTCATGGTAATTCAGTTGATAAAGTGACAGCTTGTACATCGCTCGATATAGAAATCCTAATACTATTTATGCTAAACCAAGCTGATGCCCATTAAAGAGAAAGGTTGCAGTGCGAGTCCAAGTCTTGGTTAGTTTCTGGATTGTTGTACAGACTACAAATTTATGAAACCAGAAGTCTAGAAAAGCAATACCACTTTGCTCGTCTCCGCGAGCGTAAAAATGTCCAACCTATCCTTTGTAAGATAGATGCATCCTCGAAGAGATGTTCTTGATATGCTTCCTCAGCAACTGAAAAAACCAGTAATAGTATATATATCTAATAGGGTGATGCCCATTTGACCAAACCTGAAGTCAAAAGTGTTGCTGAAGGAGTTCTAGAAATAGGCAGCAGCCATCATTGGGGGTCGATTTGAGCCCCGAATATTCAGAATGAAACTTAGATCAATAGCATCAGCGATTCCCACCAGTTTTCATTGATCCAGATTGAGAGCTCTGCGATTTTGGTACCACTTTATTATTTGATCGCTTGGGAATGGCCAAGCTTCAATCCTGGCTAGACAGTATCAATAGGAACATTCTAGGAAAAGAAGATTGGGGCTCTTGATTCATGATATAAGTGTTGAACCTTTGAGAACTTCTTCATGTATGGACCAAGCCCGACGGTGGCTCCAGTGGTCAGTTCCAGATGGGAGTGGTTTGGATGATTGATGGCTTTCAGTCTTTCGGAGATTCTCTTGCCATCGATGACCATTTATTTGGTAAGGATGTCAGCCATGGTGGAAAGATGGTGTGGAAATGAGATCTGTTGTCTTTGCATTTAGAGGAACTGAAAGGGTTCTACTGAAACAAGGCATTGTTTGTTGAAGGTAGACGACGGCAAAGGGGCAATGATGCAACATTCCAATAATTTGAAGAAACTGAGCTGGGTTTCTAGCCCTTATCGATTTCACAAATGGGCTTGGGTTTAATCTGAAGGCTTGGGGGTAATGCTTGGGCCAAAGAAATATCTTTTGGCCAATGCTGATTCTTCGAGCTCATTGGACCGATTCTTGTGATCAAAATATTTGTATATATTCTTTTTTCCTTTTGAGATCATGCTTGGATGGTTTGTAGGAATACAGAAGATCTGTTTCATAATCATTCGGGAGATTTCTTTCCTAGTTGATCAAGAGAATCTGGTTTACCTTGATATGCAAGGAATGGTGAACCCTAATGTTCATTATATAAGGGAATGGATGGTAAACAAAGAAAATGACATCAATCAATCAACAAAAAACTTTTGCAAAATGTAAAACATTCCTCTCTTGGAGCATCTCTATCAAAAAGATTTATTGGGTCTTTCTATTCACCAAAGTCATATCCGTAGGCATTCACCGCAACTATTCACCAAAGCCCGATCCGTCGGCAGTTCCCGCTTCTACCTCACTAAGCCTTATTTGTGAGCGAACAGTCCACCCCCGCTTCATAAAGCCCTATCCGTAGGCGAATACCCGCAAAACTATTTTTGGAGTAAGAACTCTAGCAAATATCCCTGATTTGTTAAGGAACTCTTTGGCGAACGCCTCGCAATCCTGATTTATAGCTCTGCTCAACCACTCCGGTCTGAGTCAGAAATGTCTGTTTCACGAGAAGATGAGGAGGAAAATCCTAGTTACTCCCCAGCTAGGTCTGTGAAGAACCTGAGTGCCGGCCTTACCAGCGCCCGTACGTCAGTCGTTTGAGAAGAAGTCAGAAGGTGAATAAGCATCAAAATCAAGGTTATACCTGACCCATAGGTACTGGCACGCTCCAAGTCTGGTTGTTCGAGAAAAAATATTTTTACACCGAACAACTATAATCAATCTTTCGTAGTAGCAAACAGGACATATGAAGGAATGGACAAATCCACAACTCATCTTTATTGACCACTTGCGTGATCATCCTACACAGAGGAAGCAACCCCAGAGCAGCAACAAACCTAGCTAAAGCCGAAACTTATAATTAAGGTGCCCTAAACCCGCAATAAGAAGCTTAGTATATTAATAAAACAAAAATATAGTGGGTCTAAAAAAAGCCTCAGGCCCAAATACCATTTGGCCAAGAAGATTAGCCCAGGTCCAGTAAACCATGGCATTTGCTTGCATCCCAGCCGCCGCACTCCAAGTCGCGCCTGCATCCTCACGCCAGAAACTCCGCCGCTGCTCTCTTGCTAGTTTGTGTTCTGTATATAAGATATATCATCTTCAATCATTCAATTCATCAATGTAAATGGTAATCTAAATTGAGCTAATTTTAAAATTTTAAGGCCAACTTTTCATAGTTTATTAAGAAGAGATATGTGATTAATCTCTTAATGTCACGTCTACCACCTTAAAATGAAATAGTGAAATAAGGAAATGATTTCTGAGACGACAGAATTCATGCATTTATTAACACATTGAAATAATAATGGTTGTGGTGGTTCTCACCTCCTAATCAGAAATTAATTCCTAAACCACTCGGATTTGAAGACCCAAAGAGGAGCCACCGGATCCACGTGTATGTGAATGCCGATGCGGGTCGGAGAGGACTGTCTTGTTAAAATTCAGCATACAGTTGGAGGGCATCAACAAAGGCGGAGAAGCCCGATAAGGCTTAAGTCTAACCGAACATTTTGATAAAATAAACTATATATATATATATATATATTATGATCAAACATCAAGCCCATCTTAGTTGGCTAGTTCGACAGTTCACGAATCACAATCTCATTTTCACCCTAGCTTTCTCGGCAGCATTGCCCTCCAACTCTTTCTCAACAGTCTCCTCAGTCCTCACTCCTCACAGACACTACCTCTAACTTTCCAAGTCATCTCTCATCCTCTTAATTTATTGTAGTTGTTCTTGACAAAAGCGAGCTTCTATTTCATCTTGTCGAGGTGGTGCGCCAGATGCGCGGCGTGAGTGGGCGACAGATCAGCCGATCGGGGTAGGTGGATTTAATTTGTTGTGAGATTGAGGTCTTGTTCCAGCCAACGGTCTCATTATTAAGCGCCTCAATCCGACAATCCCTCTCCAAGAGTCCAACTCTCTAATCTCCAAATCCGCCGCCACCCCATCCACCTCCTCCAAAAAGTCTCTGACTGCCTAGTTTAATCCTCAAAAAAAATTTTGCCCTTCGGCCGAAGTTGAAGCCCACTCCATCTCTAAATCTTGGATCCGTCACTGGGCATCAATACTTTGTTTAACAATCATCAAACCAAGTTAAGTTGGGATGAAGAACGTGCATAAATCTTAATATGCATGATGAATTTGAGCTATATATATGTCTTTTATGGAAAATCTTTTGAAAATATCTCCAGTCCACATCTGGGTGACAAATCGTCCAGAGATGTTGGTTATATGTATATATCTGCTTTCATTTCCAGTTTTACCCCCTGTCGATATCAGGCTAGCTGTATATATAGCTATCTCGATCGAAGGCAACAACGTATATATACACATTGACGTTGAACGAATTAAATTGATCGATCACAGCAGAGGCTATAGCTTTTATAAACCACATAATGGAATTAGGTAATATATTCAGAATGGAATGAAGAATCGAGTTTGTAGGCCGCCCAGTGTTTGGCCAAAACTAAGACAGAATTATAAATGGAGTGATCGATCGATCGAGGAACCAACTTGACCTGTGTTCTTGGTCTTCTGAGAGACGAATCCATGAACAATGTAAGGTGAAGAAGAAACGAAATAAGCTGCTAGCTAGCTTGACCCGTCATGGACGACTGTTTCTGTGTAACTAGTCACGTGCTATCGATCCGGAGACCTTGTTTGGTTTGCAAGTAATGGTAGGCAAGGCCGCCAGACCACGTGACCCATGCATAGTCGACCTTGCATGCATGGCTTCCAAATCTACCACTCGCCTAATTTCTCCTGTAATTTGGTCTCTGATCTTCCTCCTTAATTCTGGCTATTTCCCACTGGATTCACTATATCCAGTTCGGTTCTGGTGTTCATGGTAAGATAGTGATGTGCGATCGCGAGCTCACTCGATCTTTTTTATCAAAACACAATAGAAAGGGAGATCGAGACTTGTTGATCTCATGAACATATATAACGTACGTAGTTAAGCATAAACACCAGCAGCTCTAGATAACACAACGATAATCATCGCAGATTTTGTGTACTCGAATAATGTACGAATTAGTGTACGACATACACAAAATTCTTTATGAAAATGTTATAAAGAAATGTACAAAAAAAAATCTAATATTTTAGTAAAAGTAAAACATGCAACATATGTACAGTATACCGGCCAATTGAGAATAATTTATCAACCTACGTGACATAAACAATTATCACTTTTTTGCCTTAATTTTTAACGAGAACGTACTTTGTTACCTCAATAATGAGTATTTCTTGGTTATCAAATGATCAGAATGAAAACAACAAATATGTATTATGTAGCTATGTGGTCAATATTTTATGAGAAATGTGAACAATTTGTTTGTATAATTTTGTGTCTCGATTTTTTCTTGTTAAAGAAACATTAGCTATATGATATCAATTTGATGAAAACAACAGCTAATAATATTAGCACTATAAACCATTTTGTATTCATATCAACTCACGTGTCTACTTGGCGTCCATATCAATCGATGTAATGGAGGTAAGTAGAGTTTGTGGAAGAGAAGGTGTGATGCATGCCTTGTTAATTATATGAGGTTGGTTTTGGTTGGTAGATTTATTTATAACATGGAAATCCAGTTTGTTTAATACAACAATATATTCAACGTATTACTTACTGAAATCTAAAAAGAAAACTCAATTAAGTTTTTTTTTAATAAATGACGTTAATCACACAATGTATTGATAACTGAAAATCGGATTACAACATGAGCATGTCCTCACGGACACGTTAGAATAGAATCATGCAAGACTACCTATAGCTAGGATCTACCCTATATAATCTTTATATTGCAACTCATAGGAGCGGTCAACTCTATAGATAATAACCAAGTAACTAGAACAGAACAATAACAAACAACCGAAGCAAACTAAAAAGTCCTAAAAACCTTATTTTATTCTGAACTAGATTATTCCGAACTGATCAGACCAAAAGTCTAAATATTGGACTCAATCCAGCTGGCCTAGGAGGACCTGACAAAGCCACGTCCAAACCACAAAAGATAAACCCTAGGCTCATGCACACGGACCCAAGTAGCTAAAGGCACCCATGGCAGCATCTGACTCTTCGTGTTCCACCACTGTAGCCGTTGGCCAAAGCTAGCTAACACAACCGCTACCATTCTTGACATTACCATTCTTAACAATAACGCAATTTGAATCTAACATGTACCACCAATCATACCCAGAAATAGGTTCGGTATCGACCAAAGCATGAACAGACTAATCACCTCCAAGCGTGAACGATACCAAACTCATCATAGCCAACCCAGCTCCACCAGAGTCAACCTTGAAGTCACCATTAGAGAACTCGGAACCAACACAGGAACAACAAAGCTAGATCTACAGCCACCCGACCCACTAGCCACGCCAAAAAAGAACCGGGTGCTCCAAAGCAAGATTGGATCTGCCTCCACTTCCATAGCCAAAGACCGGGTAGAAGAGGGAGGACAGATGAGAGGAAGCCAAGGCACCTTGGTGCATGAGTCCGGCTGGGGCCATCATCAACTAAAGTGCTGTCTTCAACATAACAAACCACAAAGCCACTACGGCCAAAGATGAGGACTTGGGTAAGGGTGAGAGAGCGGAGAGAGAGCATGTTTCACATAAAACCCAATTAAGTTGGTATATAATTCAATCCAACCATCTGAGAGTCGGGCCATACTCGGAAGCTAAAAATCGAGATATTAATATTGAAGAAGAAAGCTCCAAAGGAATAAATGGTGGTGACCGCTCAATTTATTTATTCAGGGGTTTTTATGATGAGAAAGTTACATTTTCTTTAATAATGCTAAGGATAATATTCCTAGTTGAATGGAGTGGGGGCATTTTTGATTGGGAAAGGAAACAAAATTAAAGGGATAAGGCCTCCTCTACTTGGATTTCCTACACACTCGAATGTTCTTCATTTGAATAAAAGAGAACGAAATTGAAGAATTAATGTTTTGATTAATGGTGGATGTAGTTACTATTAGAATGACATAAATACCTCTCGATCTGTGGTATGATTGCTATAATCCTAACAAAAAGGGGAAATTGAGTCAAAACCTTAGTACTCTATCATGATGACTTGACGAGCTTTGAACTCTCTCCACCAACGTAAGCACTCAAGCAAGAAAACAATTAAAGGGCAGTGGAGGGTTCGTGACATGCAGCCTATTAGCTCGATAAGGAAAATGGAAAAATAAACCACAGCCATCACAAGGCTTAATGCAAACTAAGCAGCAATTGTGCAAAAACAAAGAGATGCATAATGCAAATATCGAATTTGTTGCCATGTCCATTCTCTCGTTATGGGTTCATGACATGACTTGATGTTACGTTTTCCTGCTAAGGGGATTATTGGAACGTACCTTTCTATTGATACCCATGTCTTATAGGGGGACAAAACCCACAACTGTAGAGTATCTCTACATTAAGACATGATTTGCAATCCTTTCATTTACCTTCATGAATCATGAAACACCTTGCATGTCTTGTTCTTGCAATACTTCCATTTACCTTTTGTCAAACGCCCTCGTATGTCTCTCTCTTATTATGCCTTTCATAAAAATTCATTGTTTTAGCTTGGAAAATAATTCATAGTCAACAAGTCTTGCTAAAGTATGTAGGGTTTGTATCTTAAATTTTATTAAATTATTATAAAGATAATCTTTACCTAATAACAGTCAACTAAGTTGTAATAACATACTAGTGTTATACCGTCTTCAACTATTGTTCTAAAACTTATAATAGGTTTATGTTTTTCAATTAAGGGGGAATGACTATTTGCACAAAATAAGAAAAGTCAAATCTCAAACCAATGAATTAAAAAATCAAATGTTCATTCCAATACAAAGTGTACTTACTAATGTCTAAATACACAAATCTTTATTAAATTCATAATAAAATAATATTTTTTTGAAACAATTTTACCCTTGTTCATTATACACTTGGAGAAAAAAAAGAATATTTTGCCAGAGCATCTCCAGTCACCGGACTCTGGCCACCTGTCGCCGGAATCCGGCACCGGTCGTCAGAAAATCGTCGGTGACCAGAAAATTGTATTTCGCCTGAAACTAAAGTATACTGGAGTTAATAAACGTCGATTTGAAGTATACTGAGGTTAATAAACTTCGATTTGAAGTATACTAGGGTTAATAAACTTAGAACTGAAGTATATTGGGGTTAATAAACTTTGATCTAAAGTATACTAGAGTAAATAAATTTCGATCTGAAGTATACTAGGGTTAATAAATTTCAATCTGAAGTATACTGGGCTGCCAAAACTATTTCTTGTTACTAAAAAGAAATAAATAAACAAAAAAGGAATAGTATCTCATTTAGGCAAAGTAACTCCAGATAGCTAGCAGATACAGAACATAGGAAAAGATGTTGAGTGAGTGATTCGCCACAAACTATTAGAATCATTAGATAATTCATACAGAGAAAGTGACTGTGGAGGTCGAGAACAAGATCCGATCGATGAAAGTGATCGCTTTCTTCAGGGATGCGAGGAAAAGCAGGAGGTGATGAAGGTGATGCTCGATCCGTTTGTCCACGCCGGTGTTCATGATCCTCCTCGACGGCGCGTCTCAGATCTAGGGTCAGATAGAGAGAGAGAGAGAGTGAGTGAGAGAGAGAGAGTGAGTGAGAAGGGACGACTCCGATAGGGATCTAGAGCCTCGGCTAGCTGGCGAAGGAGGACGAGCTTCAATCTATAACTGTGGAGGTCGACGACGAGCTCTGATCAATGAAAGTGAAGGCTGTCTTCAAGGATGCGAGGAGAATTAGGAGGAGATGAAGGTGATGCTCGACGCGTTCGTCCTCACAGGCGGTCGTGATCCATCTCGTTGGCGTGTCTCAGATCTAGGGTCAGAGAGAGAGACGGGAGAGAGAGAAAGAAACAGATCAAATTGGAATATGTGATGGAGGAGAGAGTAGATAGATTATGTTAGGAGTAAAAATATAATCTTAATAAGATTAATTAGAATGGACAATGACAAAAGTTTTTCATTGAAATGGACAATCAGACTCAATAATTAGTACCAGATGGGTAATTATTGTTCAATTGGAAGAATAAAAGAAACAATACGTTAACTTTGCTCCACTGATAATTAAGAGTTCTAAACTTTGCAAAATAACACATTAGTACCTGAACTAAAAAGTTAGGTCTAATTATCGTACATGTCGTTATAACACCATTAAAAATTATTATTCCTTCTCTCTTTTTTTCTAAGATCACTCTCGTTTTTTTTCTGAGATATCTCTTGTTTTTTTCCTCTCTTTTAAAGTAAACAACACCTATCCGGCTGACTTCATCTCCCTTAACCTCCAAATCCAGACCAACATCATCCACCCCTCCCACCACTTCGGCGTCAAGAAGCTCCTCTTTCTCGGCTCCTCTTGCTTCTACCCCAGCCGATCCTGAAAATGTGCTCTTAACAGGCCCACTCGAGTCTACCAATGAGTGGTACGCCATTGCAAAGATTGCAGGCATCAAGATGTGCCAAACTTACCGCATTCAGTACAACTGGGATGCCATCATGGACGGTTCCAAGCTTGCCGAATTGGGTTAGACCCCGAAGATCTCCCTCAAGGAGGGGCTGGTTGGTACGTACCTACAATTGCTACTTGGAGAATGTTAAGCAATGATAATCCACGTGATTGTATTGAACTTGTTTTTTTACATTTCATATTCCTTTATCATGAGCTATCTTGTTGTTACGTTTTATATCCAAAGCTTAGTTAGACATTATTGTGTATGGATTATGTGGAATAAGTTATTTGTCAGTGATACATCAAGAAGAGTACTAGAACTGATGAAAAAAAAAGAGAGAGAACTTAAAAAAAATGAATAATAACTTTTAGCGGTGTTATAACGGCATGTACGATAATTAGATTTAACTTTTTAGTTCAGATACTGTGTTATTTTACAATGTTTAGAACCCTTAATTAACGGTAGAGTAAAACTGGTGTACTGTTGCTTTAATTTTTCTTTTTCAATTTTGCATCTCTAACCCAAACACAACTTGATTCAAAATAAAATTAAACCTGAAATGGTTCTATTTTGACTCAACCATTTAGGAGAAATCCTAAATTTTACATCTATCAATTGAGTGATATCTACATGATTTGTGTTTAGGTTTTGACAATAAAGGATTGAAAATACAAAACCTATGTAAGAAAAATAAATTTGGATGAGTCAAATTTTAAAGTAAAATATAAATTATAGGACAATGATTATAGATGCCTTTATAACTTAATATCTTTTTAGAAAATAATACAATTATGCACCTAACTTCTAGGAAGCGTCATTTCTTGTGTTCTTCTTTCGGAAAGATTTGCATATTTACTGCAATGGTTTAGGTCATCATATAGTATGGATGAATAGTTTATGTATGTATGTATGTATGTATAAAAGAAAAAGAAAAAATTCCTTCTAATTTCCCGCACAAATCCTCACCAACCACTTCGCCCCTGTCGTCTCTGACTCAAATCAACCAACAGATAAAAGGTCCTCTCTAGCTAGTCATCCACCTCAAACGATCCACGTAGCAAACTCACCCACCGCTGGATCAGCTGACGATCCCACGGCCACATTTAATTTTCAACCAACCTCGTGTGGCTCTGCCACCCTTATGCTCACCTACCAAATACCACTTCACTCTTCCCTTCCCCCCTTTGTAACGTTACCCTTTTCCCTTGCCAGTTTTGCCTCAATACATCTTATTTAAGCACCCACCTCTCCTCCCTCCACTTTCCTCAGGAAAACATAACTCCTCATCCCTCCTACTAAGCTCTCCTCTCCTCTCTCTCTTGACCTAACTGCCATTTCCGCAGTGGCTTCGGGGTTCAATCCTCACTGACATAGATGGAGACGGTAACCCAGAACGGACGCCACCAAAATGGGATCCGAAACGGCTCGTTCGACACGTTCTGCGTCAAAACGGAGTCCATCAAAACCGTTTCGGACCCGCTTAACTGGGGAGCGGCAGCAGAGTCGATGACAGGCAGCCACCTTGACGAAGTGAAGCGCATGGTGGCTGAGTACAGGAAGCCTGTCGTGAAGCTCGGTGGAGAGACCCTGACGATTGCTCAGGTCGCGGCCATAGCTAACCATGACTCTGGTGTCAAGGTTGAACTGGCTGAGTCTGCTAGGGCTGGTGTGAAGGCCAGTAGTGACTGGGTGATGGACTCCATGAACAAAGGGACGGACAGCTATGGTGTCACCACCGGGTTCGGTGCGACCTCCCACAGACGAACCAAACAGGGCGCTGCACTTCAGAAAGAGCTGATTAGGTAAAGTTATCGTTTTGCTTATTTTTGAGGAGGAAGTTACCTTCTGCATATTTTTCTGGGGGTTTCCTTTCGAATGTTAACACATGTTGAAAATGATTGTTTTGTCACGTCTGCCTCACTCTATTAAAATGTTACGTTGTGTAAAATTATATAAAACGTCAGCATAATAGTTTTATCATTTTGATGGTACAGTAAATGTTACTTACAGTTTGTATAAAGTAACTTATCTTATATTATTGACTCATTAACGATAATTACCCATTAATGAGTTGAACAAGTCCATCTATAACTAGTTTTTGTGGTCTTTTATTTTTTTGGTCAAAGTTTCGTGTGGTCTTGGGGAGAAAGATTCACATAGAGAAATTCTTAGGTACGGGGTTTGGTAGGCCGAGCCAATTACGTCTAATCTTTATCTATGTTTAAGTATAATATCGCCACAAAATACTCCTGCTCTATATAAGAATTTCTTACATAAAAAGCTTTAGGACACCAAAGTTTGATACTTGGGGAGTTGGGGTACCTTGTCTCAAAACAAACTTGACTTGCATTGGACGGCAAATGACTCGGTATGCACACATATCGTTAGTACTAGAAAGTTCTAGGAATTTGCCAAGTACAATCAATGTTTTTCAAATCGTACCCAGTTAATTGGTACTTGATCTGATATGGGGTTCAAATTAACTAAACTGGTCCTTTTGGATTTGGACCCGTGATTAGTCCTTGTTAATTCTATGAATTTTAAGTGGAATCATGCATTCATGAACTATGAACTGATCGAGCATTTTTATTTCATGGTCCAGATTCTTGAACGCTGGAGTGTTTGGCAGTGGAACAGAGTCTCACACTCTGCCTCACCCTGCAACAAGAGCAGCAATGCTTGTTAGAATCAACACTCTCCTGCAAGGCTACTCCGGCATAAGATTCGAAATTTTAGAAGCCATCACCAAGTTCCTCAACCACAACATTACTCCTTGCTTGCCTCTCCGCGGCACTATCTCCTCCTCCGGAGACCTTGTGCCGCTTTCCTACATCGCCGGACTACTAACCGGCCGCCCCAATTCAAAGGCGGTGGGGCCGAAAGGCGAGAAGCTCAATGCCGCTCAGGCTTTTGAACATGTCGGTCTTAGCTCAGGGTTTTTCGAGTTGCAGCCTAAGGAAGGACTTGCTCTTGTTAATGGTACAGCTGTTGGCTCTGGCTTGGCCTCCACGGTTCTTTTCGAGACCAACATTTTGGCTTTGCTTGCCGAAATCTTGTCTGCGGTTTTCGCTGAGGTAATGCAAGGGAAGCCTGAGTTTACAGACCACTTGACACACAAGCTGAAGCACCACCCTGGTCAAATTGAGGCTGCTGCAATTATGGAGTACCTTTTGGATGGCAGTGATTTCGTTAAAGCTGCCAAGAAGCTACATGAGCATGACGCTCTTCAGAAGCCTAAACAAGACCGTTACGCTCTTCGAACATCACCACAATGGCTCGGTCCACAAATTGAAGTGATTCGGTTTTCGACTAAATCTATCGAGAGGGAGATCAATTCTGTTAATGACAACCCTTTGATTGATGTTTCAAGGAACAAGGCATTGCATGGTGGCAACTTCCAGGGTACCCCAATTGGAGTGTCCATGGATAACACCCGTTTGGCTATTGCATCCATTGGGAAGCTCATGTTTGCTCAGTTTTCGGAACTTGTCAATGACTTTTACAACAATGGCTTGCCATCCAATTTGTCCGGTGGAAGGAATCCAAGTTTGGATTACGGCTTCAAGGGAGCTGAGATTGCCATGGCATCTTACTGTTCTGAGCTTCAGTTTCTCGCAAATCCAGTGACCAACCATGTCCAGAGTGCTGAGCAGCACAACCAGGATGTCAACTCTTTGGGGCTGATTTCGTCACGAAAAACCGCAGAAGCTGTTGACATACTGAAGCTCATGTCTTCCACATTTTTGGTAGCGCTTTGCCAAGCCATTGACTTGAGGCATTTGGAAGAGAACTTGAAGAGCACAGTGAAGAACACTGTGAGTCAATTGGCCAAGAGGCTTTTAACTACCGGTGTTAATGGAGAGCTTCACCCTTCAAGATTCTGCGAAAAGGATTTGCTTATGGTTGTCGAAAGGGAGTACCTTTTCGCCTACATTGACGATCCTTGCAGCGCTACATATCCCTTGATGCAAGGGCTAAGGCAAGTGCTTGTTGAACACGCCTTGACAAATGCTGAGAATGAGAAGAACGCAAACACTTCAATTTTCCAAAAGATTTCGGCATTTGAGGAAGAGCTGAACACCATTTTGCCTAAAGAAGTTGAGAGCGCTAGGACTGCATACGAGAGCGGGAAGGCTGAGATTCCAAACAGAGTCATGGAATGCAGGTCATATCCTTTGTACAAATTTGTGAGGGAGGAGTTGGGGGGGAAGTTCCTGACAGGAGAAAAGGTCAGGTCACCGGGGGAGGAGTGTGACAAGGTGTTCACAGCTATGTGCGAGGGGAAAATCATCGATCCAATTCTCGATTGCCTCACTGGTTGGAACGGTGCACCTCTTCCGATATGCTAGCCTTCTGCAGCTCAATTCTATTGATGTGTGTCATTCTATTCCACTTCTTCTGTCTTCATAGCCTTAAGTTTGATGAGGATTGCTAGCTTTAATAGTGTGACTATAATACCTACTAATAAAATGTAAAACCATCTGTTTATTTGAATAGTGGTTCTTTCTCACTTGCCACTTCGTTTATAGAAATTATTGCAGAGTCCAAACATACCAAGAATTCAAGAAATGCATCAGTCACCTTTCTCGATCAGATCTCTGATCCCCCATAATAGACATACAGTAACATTATCGTCTTTCTTCTGACAGAGATCATCAATTTTTTTTTATCAACAAGCTTCTGATATACAGAGCAGGATAAGGTTAGTAGTTGGTTCAATCCAAAAGAGCCAGCACTAGTTCTATACCTGGCTACAACTACAAGATCTAAAGCATCCATAATTGAGAGGGAAACAAACTACAGTGACCTAAAGAGCAATCATAAAATGACAAAATTCCACATCAAATTCTGCAAACCATATTTACAGATGTTTAGCTGTTCATATCTTATCATAAGATAATCTTGACCGTCCAAGGTAAACCAATGGTCAAGATGTTATTTATATTATGTATACCATAAGTTCATCAATCTATACCAATTCTCTTTTTCTAACTCAAAACCAGATCCTTACTTTTCTGTTCTCTGCTCTCTCCTCTCTCTATCTCTAAAACCCTCAAATGTTGCAGATCCAACACCTTCTCCTCTTTCCGAGTAAACAAATACCTGGGCACAAATGAAACAAATATGGTTGCGTAAAGGTGAGAGCTATATGACCCAAATGTTGAGTTTGGGTGGATTTGGAAATTGGGTATGATCGATGTTCGTTTTGATTAGTCGTTTTGATATACAGCTTGAATCGTCGTTTTGGTTCGTTGTGGGTTTGGGTTTGATGTGGGGAATTTGATGCAGCAAGGGAGTGCCATCAATAGAAGAAGAACATGGTATTCCCAATTATTTAAACTTTTGTGATAATATTCCCATTTACTTGCACATATGTATGGGTGTTTTAATTTGATGGTGACAGCCAACATTGCAATAGGTGAAGGTCTGGATATTAGATTGAGTAGCAAGAGAGTGTACATAGTGAGCATGCTACTAAGTCACCAACCAAACTAGCAAGGCCAAGGCAAGCCAGAATGATAGATTCAATAAATATGATAAGCAGTAAATGAGGCAAAGTTGAATATCAATTGTGAGAGTTCTTCCAGCAAGCTGAAGTATGGTGGACGGGACTTGTGTGGCATTAGTCTGGAATTAATGCTTTACTTACGCAGTTTTTACAGCCGATTGAATGACACTTCCCCAGCTCATTGCATTTTGATTGTAAATTTTGATTCTATTATTCATGGTTGTGCTCTTACTATAGTTGTAAATGTTGATTACAAGTTCTGGGCATTTTGCTCATCCCTTAGGGGCTTTCTATATCTTTATGTTTTTGTGGATGTTGAACTTAAAAGAAAATGGAAAGAATTCTGAGATTTTTCCAATCTCAAAAAAGGTTATTGCCTTCATTACATTCAAGATAAAAATATCCAAGAAAATGTGTAATACAACACATTACAGATCTGCCAACAACATGATCATTGGTTTACCTTGGACGGTCCAAATAAGCTTATGCGAAGATATGAGCAGCTAAATATTAGCTGATGGGGTCTGAGTCCATTGGCAATACTGTGCAATCATATTTAAGACCATAATTGAGAGGGACCATTTAAGTCAGCCTCCACCAGTAAAATGAATAATGCCCTTTTCTTTGAGCATGCCAATTTGAGACCATAAACAAATGGGAAAGGAATTATAGGCTGCGAATTCTCAAACACAAAAAAAGTTTGTTGAATTTTATAGGAAAATACGTATGTGCGTGTTTTGGTGCCACAATGATCATGTAGTGGATGTTCAGACCAAGAATATAGTGGAAGTTTGTTGTACGTGTGATAGCAATAGTGTTCAACTCAGGTCCTGTCTACATCAATAGAGTCCTGAAAAACCGACCTCTTATGAGTGATTTAGTCGCACACAACGCAACAATCCATTCCACCAACAAAAAATGGCATGCAACTAATGTGCAATCCACAAATTCTCTTCTCAAGAGCATGAAGCATTCTAAGTATCTACTTACGTCCACAATTCACACGAACTTTATTAACCGCGTGTGATGAGCATTAGCCCCTCAAGAGAGCACCAAAAAGGAATCCGTGTGTGCGTCGTGAGGAAGGACTTTTTGACACTGATATCAGTGTCAGAAAGACATATTTCACACAGATAAAAATCTGTGTTTTTGCTAGTATTGTTATTAGATAACTTCACTATTGGCGTGCTCTATTTCGGCCAATATGCTAGTGATAACAATTGTGATAACTACTCGGTCAAACTCGGTGCAAATCGGTCAACTCGGTCAGCTGAAAAAAAAGAAGAAAAAAAAACAAACTACGTCGTTTTCGTTTAAACCTAATTCTCTAACTTTGTCTCTCGTTCTCATCTTTTAGTCTCTCACACTTTACAGCTCTCTGACTCGCACTATCTTGGATTGCTGAATTGGATTTTGATATGTAATATTGTGTTCTTATTTAGTTGTTATATTGTCATGTGTCACGGAAATAGATGATATGAGTTTTAAATTTGAGTCGGATTCGGAGGAGGTACTAGATGGATATGGAGAAGAAGAATTTGAGGTATATAGTTACAAATGATATGTTTGGGATTGTTTGCAAGAATTGAATTTGGTATTTGCTTTTATTACTTAGAACTCATTAAGTTATTGTAATGGTTGTTTTTACTTTTTAAATATTATTATCTCTTGAATATGATAATATTTTATTGATTATTTTATTATTTTAAACATTATATATTTAATCGGCTTTTGGTTTTTTGATCGATCATTTTAGTACTCTTGCGGTCTAGCATGTTAATTAGTTTCTTTCTTAAAGATTGTTTAGCTAGCTTGTTGTGAACATATGGAAGGTTATGTTATGATTTGAAGGATGGTGTATGTTAAATTGGTTACCAGATGAATTGTTTATTATGGCTTTTGTTGCTTAATTTTTAGGTTTTCATGTATGGTTTATTGCACTCATGCATACATAGGTTTATTGAAAGAAAGGTCTAGTAGTTGGAAAGAAGGGTCTATCTAGTTGTGTATTCAACATAACACAGACAACAGTTCAAAGTAAATCAATTTTGTTGTCGTCTTACCGAACAAAAATCGACTATAATGTGTCATTGTTAACAACATCATACGACATAATATTGTCGTTCAAACCAATTCAAACTACAAACCAAAAAAATTATTACAGATTAGGTCGACATATAATTGTCCTCTGATGCTGATACAAACGATAGACAAAGAAACAAATATATCGTCTGAATCGTCCGAAACATAAAACAGAACATTCATACGACATATATGTGTCTTCTGACCTTGTCTCAGACGATAGACATATGCATAGTTTAAACTCTTACGACAGAAAACTGTAGTAGTACTGATGTCACACCCCGAATCTTGTGAAGTTAATAAAAGTTACCTTTCACAGAGATTCACGACTTACCGAGGACTTTTAATTGCGATCGGTAATTCGATAAGTTATCGCTCGAGTTAATTTTGAGTTTTTAGAAGTACTCCAAATACCTGAATTGATGACTCGATGTTGTAGTACGTGTCGACACGAGTCTCCCGGTATTTTCGGATTATTTTTCGGAGCTTCGGTTCATTTTCTTCGGATTTTCGAAGTTTCCGGTAACTTTTAAATTATTAATCCGGTAAATCAGTTTTACCATTTACCCTTTTACTTTTCACCTTCTTTTAATCTGGACCGTCAGATCTTTCCAAGATCTGATCTGAGCCGTTGATCTCTCTATAAAAAGGGTAGAGAGGTTTGACCCGAGTCAAACACCCAACTCGGGCGTTGACCCGAGCCAACCACTCTCCCTCTCCGCTCTCGGTCTGCAGCCTTGCCACCTCCATCTCCGCCGCGTCCGGCCAACCCACGCCGGCGCACCCCTACCAAATTAACCCTCTCACTCTCCTCTACAAAACCCAGCCACCCAATCCAAGATCCTTCAACCGTCGACGGAGATCGGAGGACGAGGCCGGCGACTGTGTTCGCCGGAAATCAGGCGCCTCAGGCGGAGGTTCGACGAATTGAAGGTAGATTCTTGCTCCCCTTCTTCTGCTCTTCCCACCTATGCCTCGTTTCGAACAATCGGAGGCCTAATCGGAAATCCTTCGTTCTCACAGTGTTCGGCTTTTTCTGGGTTCGGGTTCTTGGCCTCCGGCGAGCTGTTTTTCGAGCGTCAGTGAGGCTCTGGAGTTAGAGAAGAAGGAAGGAAGGTGAAGGAAGAAGAGAAGCTGCTGTTGGATCGATTTTGGAGGTGAGGGGCAGTCTCCTGGTTTTGAGCTGCTGTGTTTTTGTCACTGTGTTGTTGAACTTGTGATGTTAATCTGTTGTTGATCATGTTGTTGTTGTGTGTTTTTGCATGTTGTCGTAACTTGGTGACTCGGAGGAAACGGGGAGGCTATGGCGAAATTCCGGCAAGTTACCGGAATCCGGCGAAGATTCCGGTGATACCGTAAGCCGGCAGAATGCCGAAGAGGTAGAAATCGAATCCTCGTTACTCGAGTCAAAAGGTACGGTTAATTCGTAATTGAGACATTTACGGAAAATTAGACGTAAGTAGGAAGTTTCCATTTTGGGAAACTTCCCATTTTAAGGAAGACTTACCAATTTAGGAAACTTTCCATTTTGGAAAACTTTCCCTTTATGGAAGGTTACCAGTTATGAGGAAAGGTTAAATCGGTAAATCGACTCAAGGTTAAATGTACTGATTAATGTGACACGTTGGGTGTCCATAGTAATTCAACGAATTAATACGTGACACCCTAACGTCAAGTTAAAGTAATAAATGAAAGTTCGGAAGCTGAGTCGGACTTTCGGTAAATTGAGTAAGAGTCGATGACCGGAAAAGAAAGTTAAAAAGGTTAAAGTGCTAAAGAAAGGAACTTGGTCAACACGTGGTCAAATAGGATTCCTGGTCAAACTAGGAAAAGACCAAGTTAACTATGGAATGACTAATATAATGATTTGTTTGTACAGTCTCTGGTTGAACATGAGACGGGCTCGACTACGTGGTTAGTTCGAGGGTTTCGCTCGAGGAGTTTTCCGAGCGGGAAGGTCGCAATAGTACTGTGAGTGGACATATTATTTTAAATAAATGCATGCCTTAATTATTGAGTTAATTGCATGGTTTTTATGAATGTTTTCGAGAATTATATCCTTCTCGGGTTCTTGAACGTTTTTATTTGGATAAAGTTTAGCGGGAGCCTCGGTTAAAGATTTTTACTATGGCTTGAGATATTGACACTTATGTGTGAACGTATTTACATTATTACTCAATTTTCTATTTCTCCCGAAAATGGTTATAGACAGTGATGGCCGTCCTTCGAATGGAATTGAACCCGAGACTTCGTTGGAAATTTGGTTTTATGCATATATGACAAGGAATTGTTTTACTTATTTGTTTTGGGAAGAGAATTTGATTAATGTATTGTTATGAATTTTTATTTTAAGGGTTGACCAATGAATATGCTAGCTAGAGTAGCGTGAGGGCGCTACTAGAGCTCTTAGCTCCGACCCTAGCCTGAGAGGTCAGGCAAACTACGTAGTGCACTATGAGGGTTGACCGTATCATTTTATTTAGAGCTCTTAGCTCCGACCCTGGTCTGAGTGGACAGACAAGCCTGAGAGGTCAGGTTGATATTATGAGGGTTGACCGTATCATTTTATTTAGAGCTCTTAGCTCCGACCCTGGTCTGAGAGGACAGACAAGCCTGAGAGGTCAGGTTGATATTTCAAGGGTTGACCGTATTATTTTATATAGCTAGCATAGAGTAGCGTGAGGGCGCTACTAGAGCTCTTAGCTCCGACCCTAGTCTGAGAGGTCAGACTTATTATGTTTGAGAACATTTCTCTTCCCATAATCCTTACTTGTTTATCTTATCATGCAATTGTGGAATATTTGGTATTTGTGGGCATGCATAAATGATGTTTAAATCAAAACATGTTTGGGAGAGCATTGAAAGAAATAGAGTTTTATATTTGATTTTCGTCAACTCACTCTAACAGTTTTTTTTAAATGTTTCTCCCCTGGGCCTTTCGTTTTTAAATGCCCAGTGATGCAGGGTTCTTGAGAGGAGGTCGAGCGCGTACGAGAGTCGAGGCATAGTCGATCATTCCGTTGCTGCTTGAAATTCTTTGGGGTAATCATCTCTGTAGACTGCTCTGACTAACCCGGTTTAGCTAGTTGTGTAGGAAGGGTTGGCCATTTCAAGGGGGTTTCGGTAAGAAGTTCCCTTGAGGTGGTCCCCGCAGGATTTACTTCGGGTTAAAGGGGTTTAACCTGGGGTGGGTCCTGTCAATGGTATCAGAGCATTAGGTTATCGTTTCCTGTTACTACCTCATATACTTAGTATCACTTAGTGTCTATAGAGTGATGGTCCGACCGCGGCGGATCCATCGGCATTTTATGCTTGGACGCTTAGTGTTTATTGAGGATATGAGTTAGTACTTCCTGATTGAGATATGGACCGAGTGGTCCTATAAACGATCGAATCTTCAAGACTATGCCTCAGTACGCCGACCTCACAGTGAACTCCTGTAAGGAACAAGGTAAGCTCGTTACATATTTATTTGATGAGTTCCCCAAGGATTGTGTTTTAAAGGGATTTATTGAGATTTGAGTTGGGGATCGAGCTGTAAACTCACGTTGTTTAACGTTTGAGCATTATGTGTAAGTACTCGGTGGTGAAACAGTTAATTCACACCTGGGAGGCTGTCATGGTTGTTGACAGGGATGCTGTAGAAGCCTAAGACAAGGCTTTGGTGTTCGAGTTATGAGACTCTTAGCAGTGGAGAGTCGTACGAGATGATGAAAGAGATTTCATCCTAACGCGATTGTTCAGAAAGGATGAATATTGAGTTTTGACGATTGTCACGACTTTGTTGAGGTTCGTCATTAGTGTGGTTTTGGAGAAACCAACGGACTTATGAAAGTGGAATGACTCAGGGAAAATGAGTGTAGTCATTTTGGGATCAATGGACTTGTTTCGGGTGACGAGTCCATGATGTGACACTGCTGGAAATGTTAAGGAAGTACATGCTAGTTTGGTCCCTTGATGCTTTATGGGACATCCACTAGAACTAATGGCGTGGGTCAACTTTGGTGCTGACATTGTTGTCGTCAGCTACGACTAGATCTTCTTAGCTCCAGCCACCCATGTTTGGGGTACTAGAAATATTAGAATCGTTAGTGAGTCCAAGCGTGATTTGAATTATAGGTGACAATGGTCATTAGGCCATTTATCGTGGAGGCAAGAATTTAATCGTGTCACCAGATCTTGGGACTCATGTCAACCATAAGGTGAGTTATCCACCTATGGTCAGGGTATTTTAATTAGTACACCTGTGGAGGAGTCTCCAGGTTGGCTGTGTTAGAGTTCGATTTTCTGATCGAGAAAGCGTTATTAGTGGTAATTAAAGTTAAGTGGTTCCGGAATTTTAAGGAACATGTTGGAAGTGGCAACAAGCCACCGGGTCATGGACCAAGAGTGCTTGGGGTACCGGAGATAGTGATACGAGCCTTGATGGACTTGGTATTATTGTGGTGTAGGAACCGGTAGTTGTGCAAACGGCACTGTTTGACGGCTGAAGATGTACATGGGTGTATTCCACATGAGCACGTGTACCCTCCTGTGTAGGGAGGTGGTAAGTTGAAATTTGGGTAGCACATGCTGGTAAGGCATAATTATTGTGTGCAGTTGTGTGTGGTCAAAATGACACCAGGTAGGTGACTAAGACTAGTGATGACATCATCTTAAGAATTTCTCATGAGAGTTCCCTTTAGTGAGAACGGAGATTAGAGACGTTTGGTTGGAAGTTTCTGTACAAACGTCCAGAAGATGGCCTAACCATTTAAGTATATGTCGGAAGTGGGTTATTGTTAGTGGCTCCGACTTTTATGATGGTTAGCGAGATTATTACATGTCGTTAGTAGGTGGCTGAGTGCATGTTGAGTTAGATGCACGGAAATGGTGAAGGGACAGCAGTGAGGCAAGGTTTACTGGGTCATTAATTTGAGCAAGAATGTTTGTAGTTGCTCAAGCTTGAACCTGCAACCCCAGTCGTCCGTTATGACACTTGGTGTCTTCGAGGACGATTAACTGAGCTTGATGGCATGGAAATTTGTGCACCCACTGGCTGTGGTCTAATCAAGTATTGTAACCGAAGGTGTACTTAGACGTGTTGGGAATCGTAAGTCATATCCCCTGCAGTGACAGGAAATATTCTCAATTCGATCTGTGAAATGAGGATTTGATCTGGGAAATTGAGTTCTGGTGTATATAATGAAATCCTGAAAGGATTAAAGTATTGTTGGTATTGCTATGGTCATTGGTCATTTGAGTAGTGACCCTACTTGTTAGGAATTATTGACCTAACGACAGTTCTTGGCGCCACGAGTGTAGAGTGGTAGCAAGGAAGATCATTGGAGGTGACTTGCGAAATTGTCAACATTTCGGCGAGTATGAAATGCAGTGAAACTGAGGAAAGAGTTTCTTTGATGACTCCAAAGGTGCTACGAGTCAAGGTTTTGGAAACCAAATTGTTACAAGAGTAGTAAAGTATATTGCTAAGTTGTGCAACACTCCATCGGAAACCGTGGAGTGATTAAGCCCCGTTCAGATTAAGTTATGATCTGAGAGGATGTTAACGTGTGGTAGTAGATCCTGTAATTTAAGATCTGGAGTGGTAAGTGATTGAGAATTTTGAATCGTACCGATTAGAGGTTGCGGTGGATGGTAAACTGGCAGAGCATGGGGGACAGTTTTGTTAGAGACTGTCTAGTAGTACGAGTTGACTCTGTGGTGTGTACTCGCCCAGTGCGGTGATGGGATTCGATGAATTGTGCCTTAATAACTGGATGCTCGGTGATCAATATGGCTAAGTTCGGTGAAATTAATTCCCGATGCTTTGATCAAGGGTTACTTTTGGTGTGCACCAGTGACACTAAATTTCATGTACATGTCTGGTCTGGTTAAGTGTCCAGGTTTGTCGGTTGTTACCAGACGATTTGGTAATGGAGGCCTTTGGGAATGGAATATCCTTGTTGAGCGGGTAAGGCTCTGAGATTCTTTTGATGGTAAATCTATTCCAGTTTGTGATGCAGATAAAGTTTATTGGACGCACAGTTATGGTTGAAGTGCAAGTTCTGCACTATGTGTCATTCCAGGCTAAGGTAAGAGATAGGGAGGTCAGTGGCACCTCACCTATGAGTAGTACGGAGATGTGTTACCAGTGGTAAAGTACGCTGTAGTTCCACGAGGTGATAATTGAGTTAGCGATTGTATGTTTGGCTTGTGAGTAAAAAGGGTCCGGATTTGTTGTTGTCAGAATAGTTACGTGAGCAGTGTGTAGCCTGACAATTTGTCATCATGCGAGGAGTAAGTATTGTTGAACCTCGATGTCAGGAGCTTTTGGACCTCTCTGATGTAAAGGTTATGATTTTGGATTTACGCTAATATTCACGGCAGTTCATGTCCTGTGTGTACAAGTGGTTTGAGTAATGATAGAGTCAGGGAAGACAATTACTCTACAACATGACAGAATAGTTTCTAGAAAGCGTAAACCAGATCAGGGAGCCTGGTTCAAATGAGGTGATGGTTCGGGTAACACAAGTCGTCATGGTTCTCTCGTGGGCATGTTGTCGTGGGTTGACCCCACGTTGTACTGTGTACCAGAGGATTTAAATCCATTAGTAACATCGGACCCTACTCCTCAGGTGTGGTAATCATTTCCTGTATAGGGAATGTGTGAGCTGATATTTAAAGTTCAACGATAGAATACGAGTATCTTTGAAGGAATTTTACTCGCGATAAGCGAGGGGTGATTGAATCAGAATGAGTATTAGCAGTATCGTGACGACGTCACTTGTGGTTGGTAAGAATATTCGGTTGTGTTTAGTTGGCTAAACAAGAAGGGATAGGAGGTTGGTGATTGGTCGAAGTTGTTATGTTGATCGTAAAAGGCAGGTGTTTAGGGGTTTGGCAATGCTATTCGTAAGGCGTCTCAGAAGAGTTCTCAGAAGGAAGCTGACATTAGAGAGCAATATTATTATTTTAAGTGGTACTATCCCCCACAGTATTGGACTTTGAGTATAGAAATTTCGAGGACGAAATTTTTATAAGGTGGGGAGAATTGTCACACCCCGAATCTTGTGAAGTTAATAAAAGTTACCTTTCACAGAGATTCACGACTTACCGAGGACTTTTAATTGCGATCGGTAATTTGATAAGTTATCGCTCGAGTTAATTTCGAGTTTTTAGAAGTACTCCAAATACCTGAATTGATGACTCGATGTTGTAGTACGTGTCGACACGAGTCTCCCGGTATTTTCGGATTATTTTTCGGAGCTTCGGTTCATTTTCTACGGATTTTCGAAGTTTCCGGTAACTTTTAAATTATTAATCCTGTAAATCAGTTTTACTATTTACCCTTTTACTTTTCACCTTCTTTTAATCTAGACCGTCAGATCTTTCCAAGATCTGATCTGAGCCGTTGATCTCTCTATAAAAAGGGTAGAGAGGTTTGACCCGAGTCAAACACCCAACTCGGGCGTTGACCCGAGCCAACCACTCTCCCTCTCCGCTCTCGGTCTGCAGCCTTGCCACCTCCATCTCCGCCGCGTCCGGCCAACCCACGCCGGCGCACCCCTACCAAATTAACCCTCTCACTCTCCTCTACAAAACCCAGCCACCCAATCCAAGATCCTTCAACCATCGACGGAGATCGGAGGACGAGGCCGGCGACTGTGTTCGCCGGAAATCAGGCGCCTCAGGCGGAGGTTCGACGAATTGAAGGTAGATTCTTGCTCCCCTTCTTCTGCTCTTCCCTCCTATGCCTCGTTTCGAACAATCGGAGGCCTAATCGGAAATCCTTCGTTCTCACAGTGTTCGGCTTTTTCTGGGTTCGGGTTCTTGGCCTCCGGCGAGCTGTTTTTCGAGCGTCAGTGAGGCTCTGGAGTTAGAGAAGAAGGAAGGAAGGTGAAGGAAGAAGAGAAGCTGCTGTTGGATCGATTTTGGAGGTGAGGGGCAGTCTCCTGGTTTTGAGCTGCTGTGTTTTTGTCACTGTGTTGTTGAACTTGTGATGTTAATCTGTTGTTGATCATGTTGTTGTTGTGTGTTTTTGCATGTTGTCGTAACTTGGTGACTCGGAGGAAACGGGGAGGCTATGGCGAAATTCCGGCAAGTTACCGGAATCCGGCGAAGATTCCGGTGATACCGTAAGCCGGCAGAATGCCGAAGAGGTAGAAATCGAATCCTCGTTACTCGAGTCAAAAAGTACGGTTAATTCGTAATTGAGACATTTACGGAAAATTAGACGTAAGTAGGAAGTTTCCATTTTGGGAAACTTCCCATTTTAAGGAAGACTTACCAATTTAGGAAACTTTCCATTTTGGAAAACTTTCCCTTTATGGAAGGTTACCAGTTATGAGGAAAGGTTAAATCGGTAAATCGACTCAAGGTTAAATGTACTGATTAATGTGACACGTTGGGTGTCCATAGTAATTCAACGAATTAATACGTGACACCCTAACGTCAAGTTAAAGTAATAAATGAAAGTTCGGAAGCTGAGTCGGACTTTCGGTAAATTGAGTAAGAGTCGATGACCGGAAAAGAAAGTTAAAAAGGTTAAAGTGCTAAAGAAAGGAACTTGGTCAACACGTGGTCAAATAGGATTCCTGGTCAAACTAGGAAAAGACCAAGTTAACTATGGAATGACTAATATAATGATTTGTTTGTACAGTCTCTGGTTGAACATGAGACGGGCTCGACTACGCGGTTAGTTCGAGGGTTTCGCTCGAGGAGTTTTCCGAGCGGGAAGGTCGCAATAGTACTGTGAGTGGACATATTATTTTAAATAAATGCATGCCTTAATTATTGAGTTAATTGCATGGTTTTTATGATTGTTTTCGAGAATTATATCCTTCTCGGGTTTTTGAACGTTTTTATTTGGATAAAGTTTAGCGGGAGCCTCGGTTAAAGATTTTTACTATGGCTTGAGATATTGACACTTATGTGTGAACGTATTTACATTATTACTCAATTTTCTATTTCTCCCGAAAATGGTTATAGACGGTGATGGCCGTCCTTCGAATGGAATTGAACCCGAGACTTCGTTGGAAATTTGGTTTTATGCATATATGACAAGGAATTGTTTTACTTATTTGTTTTGGGAAGAGAATTTGATTAATGTATTGTTATGAATTTTTATTTTAAGGGTTGACCAATGAATATGCTAGCTAGAGTAGCGTGAGGGCGCTACTAGAGCTCTTAGCTCCGACCCTAGCCTGAGAGGTCAGGCAAACTACGTAGTGCACTATGAGGGTTGACCGTATCATTTTATTTAGAGCTCTTAGCTCCGACCCTGGTCTGAGTGGACAGACAAGCCTGAGAGGTCAGGTTGATATTATGAGGGTTGACCGTATCATTTTATTTAGAGCTCTTAGCTCCGACCCTGGTCTGAGAGGACAGACAAGCCTGAGAGGTCAGGTTGATATTTCAAGGGTTGACCGTATTATTTTATATAGCTAGCATAGAGTAGCGTGAGGGCGCTACTAGAGCTCTTAGCTCCGACCCTAGTCTGAGAGGTCAGACTTATTATGTTTGAGAACATTTCTCTTCCCATAATCCTTACTTGTTTATCTTATCATGCAATTGTGGAATATTTGGTATTTGTGGGCATGCATAAATGATGTTTAAATCAAAACATGTTTGGGAGAGCATTGAAAGAAATAGAGTTTTATATTTGATTTTCGTCCACTCACTCTAACAGTTTTTTTTAAATGTTTCTCCCCTGGGCCTTTCGTTTTTAAATGCCCAGTGATGCAGGGTTCTTGAGAGGAGGTCGAGCGCGTACGAGAGTCGAGGCATAGTCGATCATTCCGTTGCTGCTTGAAATTCTTTGGGGTAATCATCTCTGTAGACTGCTCTGACTAACCCGGTTTAGTTAGTTTAGTAGGAAGAGTTGGCCATTTCAAGGGGGTTTCGGTAAGAAGTTCCCTTGAGGTGGTCCCCGCAGGATTTACTTCGGGTTAAAGGGGTTTAACCTGGGGTGGGTCCTGTCAACTGAACTACAGACGATACATAAATTAAGAAGTGGGATGAAAGGACCTTTAAGACGTCAAATAGGTGATGTTAGAATAAAGTTCAAACGACAGACAGATGAAACAATATGCAGATTCAGTGGTCTTATAACAATATCTATCTATCGTTGTAGCATGTTCTTATGACAGATTTATTTAATTGCGTTCATCGACTGAGTGCTTATCAAATGATAGTTTGACAGATGACACGCACAAAAAAAGATCAGACGATTGCCCGTCTTCTGAAGACAAAATACAGTGACACTAATGGCTAACAAGAAAAGTACAACCACATCACCACCGTACATTATAGTTTTACCCCAAATGTTTTAAAGAATAAAGACTACCATTACATCCAGAAGAAACATAAAAAGATCCTAAATGTTGGCACTTCCACATCATTGTCTCCATCCCCTACCTTGACAACGTACTACAACTTCCCATCAAAGTTCCCCTTGCATTCATGGCATTCATAAAACTCTGATGTCGAGACAAAGAACTACTAGTCCTCTGAGATAGACACCATAGCAATGAGTCAATGACGCAGGCCGGCTTTAATATTTTAGGTAATTGAGACAAATAACTAAAAATGTGGTCTCGTAGAATAAATCACTACCGTGTGTGAAGGTTTTTTTTAAAGTGTGTAGTTTGGTAAATAGATATTTAATGAGGTAAATATATAAAATAAAAATAGATACACCATATTTACTTTATTAACAATGTCTAATTTTTTCAGTTTTTTCATCCATTTACAAAATTATGATAAATTTAAAAGTTCAAATTTTTGGTCATAAAGCTTTGACACCAAAACTTGTCTTCTCATTATAGGGGTTTAGATATCACTAACATTTTTTTTATTTATGTAGAAACGTTTATGCTTACTGTTTTTCCTTTCTTATTTCATGCATGCATATTGTTAAATTTAAAAGAATCGTTAAATCAAACGTAAATACTTTAGCAACGAAAGCGAAAAGAACAATAGATAAAGGTGATCAATATAAAAAGAAAAAACAAACTTTTAGTGCCTGCATCTATAAGGGAAAAAACAGTACAGAGTTTTGATACAAAAAGAAAACACAGAGGAAAAAAATAGAGAAATGAAACCAGGAAAGTAAACAGAGATTAAAAAAAGATGAAGTGGCCAATGTGAGGAGTAGAACGATGAGGGATCCGTAAAAAGAGTCACAAAAGCTGGCTTCCGCTAGACTATGCCATGCTTTGATGTATGACTGAAATACAAAATGACGGAGGCCGGTAACCTGAGGTGGTTGTCTCAAACCGTATCCCTTAGGGTCGGTCCTGCAATGACACTTAGGTAGCTGGAAATCCTAGAACCACCTATCCCTCATACTCGAGGTATGTAAAATTCAAAACGACCTAATTTGCTATATGAATCAGGTGGTGTAAGGAGTTCACCTAAGCGTGATTAGGGAAACACCATATCTCTGATAATGCTTTAATGCTCATGTTTTTTTGGAAAAAGAAAATTTTCCTACCTAATAAGGCGTATAAGTGAACCGAGCAACTAATATGGAGAATTTGATCTAACCATCCATGTGTCACTATCAGTTTATCAAACCTAACATTGAATTTGTTTACTGTTCTTGGTGTTCTGCAGGTGAATAATTCATCGTGGGGGGTGGAGGTGCAAATCATGCCTATATATCATTCAAAAGGGTCTGCTAGCTACGACGTACAGGTGAATCAACGGAACCGATCGGTACTGTCTTGATGTATGTATGATAATTCGATCGATATCCAATCACCTCTGACCTCATAGCTGAAGTTTCATTGTCGAAAAAGTACCAAAACTTAAGTGCCTACTTCCAACCAAATTGGGTGGTCTTGCATTATTGCTTAGGAGCATTTTTTGTTCACAAGATCAACGACATAATGGTTAGTGTTCACATGCCTTCCTGCAATGCGAAGTAGACAGTAGCCTTGGAATTAATTCATTCCACATGCATGGTGTTGGGTTGGAACTTGGAACTGGTATGTCGGTGATCGATTATAACATCAAACCAAACCAAAGGGATTGTCTTACCACGCTTCAAATCAAGGTCTTAAATTTCGATTTTTTCGTCAAAATATTGGTGAAATTTTCTTTTTTCAAGCCTCCCAAAATTATAGTGACATACCATCACGTTATGGTTCGAAATTATCAAGATTTCGCCAAATTTTCAGAAAATCCAGATATTGTGGCTAAAAATCCCGAAATTTCTACTTTTGCTCTCTCTTCCGTGGTCCAACAGCCAAAATTGGAAACAAAAACTCAACAGCATTCCATCTCCATGAGTCGAACCTTGGTTGTGTAAATACTAAATAATATGTATGGCAGCATGGGAACCATAGATCATAAGTCTAAAATTTGGTAAAGGCTCCCTTTTTTCGATCAAGTAAAAATTAGTGAACGTTTGTACATAAAGAACACAAACAATTATGGCCCTTAATTATATGTATGTGTTCCCATTCCTTCCTCGACATGGCTTAATTGTTATCATCCTTTTTTCTTCAATTTAGACCAAGGGCAAAGAGAATATAGTAATTACTTGCCACCAAGGTAGGGTTTAGGAATTGGTTGTTGAGGTGTCTTGCGTACGTATCTGTATGCATAGCATTTGGGTTTTGAATCTTCCAAACACTGACAAACATATTAAAAGTGTGCGTTCAAATAGTTCGTCCAAAGGCAAGAAAATCAGTTCATATAGGAAGCTAAGTTTTAGGAGATTTGGAGTGGCAGGACTTCAGTATACAATGTAAGTTTATATTTTGGAGCCAAGTTTATATTTTGTTCGTTCATTTTTTCAATTTATGCGATCCAGCTCAATTTGTTTTAATTTGAAACGAATAACAAGAATGAACTGATCGAATTTGAACAATGATAATTTCAGTTCATCTGTAGTTTGTATATTTACATGAAGCAACTTTGTGACTTTCTTCAAACTGATCATGCTTTTGGCGATCTTAAATGACATAAGAAATCGAGTGTTTTAAAAAAGAGCAAGGAAAACAATCGATATGCAAACACTAGTTATGGGTACTGAACCGAATGTCCTCAAACCCAATTCGGCCGTAAGAGAATGGGCCGGATTTTGCTAGTTGTGGTCTCACAAGTCATCTCTTCTAATTATGCACGAATTGTGCTTCAGGTTTTGCAATCAACTGGTGCGACGGAGACGATGGCGTGGAGGCTGCTCGACGACAGTTGTGGTGCAGCAAATGTGGAGGCAAGTGGGTGGTGGCTTGGATGGCCGATGATGGGATTGGCTAGTGAGCTGGGGCTCTCCTTAATCTTCTTGAGTATCACTCTTTTTGGCAGACAGAATCATAGATTAAAAAAGAAAGGAAAGACAAAACTGAAAAGAAAAGCCATGAACAAAGCTCTCATGGGGAGCTGAAACAACGTCAGATTGAAGTACATCAAATAAAAAAGGAGGATTTAGAATCCGGTTCAAAGAACGTTCCAACTGTGAAGCAAAATTTGCAGCAGTATCAGCTGCTATTGAAGGCAAAGATCAAGAAGATAAAAGATATGTGATTATGTTATTATTATTATTATTATTGTATATGGTTAGCCAAGATTCTAATTATTTACTTGATTAGGCTTGTAGCTTCCTAATCAAGTTATGGTTGTTCTAGTATATATACTATGTAATAGGGCACTATCGAATGATGTATGAGATAAATAAAAATACAAACTTTTTTATGGTATCAAGAGCAAAATTTGATCCTAGACCTAAAACCAAAACCCCGAGCAGATTCCATGGCAGGAGGTAACGATACAGAGGTGAAGCCTACAACCGATTCCTCTTCGAGAGCACCCGAACCATGGAAAAAATCCTACCATGCTCTTTACTTACACCATTCAGATCAACCCGAAGCTGTTCTTGTTACACAGCCCTTGATGGAGGATAACTTTTCTGAGTGGATTCAATCAATGAGCATGGCACTCAAAATCAAGAACAAGCTTGGATTTGTCATTGGAACACAAACCAAACCCCATGTTAACCTCGAGGAGCAGCAACAATGGGAGCGGTGTGACACACTTGTCAAGACATGGCTTATAGCCTCCATGTCGAAACCAATTTCAGGTAGTGTCAAGAATTGCAAGACGTTTCGTGACATCTGGATCGATCTTCAGGAAAGATTTGGTCAAACCAATACCGTCCAACTCTTTAATGTTGAGAATGAAATCCATGCTTTCTTACAGGAATCTGATTCAGTCACCACATACTTTACAAAGTTGAAAAGCTTATGGGATGAAGGAGATGTTCTATGTGAGATGGAGTCTTGCACATGTGCAGGAGGAGTCAAGATGATGGAGTACATCAAGAATTAGAAGACCATGAAGTTCCTCATAGGATTGAATGAAGGGTATGATACTCTTCGTAGTAACATAGTGGCTATCAATCCTCTTCTGACTGTGAACAAAACTTATGCTATGGCCACACGTCATGAGAAGCAGGCAACGGTAACCCTTGGCAACAAAATTGTGATACAACCAGAAGGTGTTGTGTTCGCTGTGAAAAACAATGCGAATGGAGAGACCAACATTGAAGGTGAAAAGAGATGCGTCAAATGTAATAAGAGGAATCACACAGCTCAAAATTGTCGAGCACATCCCAAGTGCTCTTATTGCAATTGGAAAGGGCACGACTATGAACATTGTCGCAAGGCTGATCTGACTCAGAGCAATAATGTGACCTTGGGGCTTGAAGGAACATCAGGAACTCCTAGCTTCCCCTTCTCTAAGGAAGTTTGCCGACAACTAGTTGAGATGTTGAGTAGGAACGCCGCAGCATCTACCAACCATATTGGTAACACTTCCTCCCATCAGGACCTTTCAGGTAAAGCCTTGCACTTTAATTCACACAATACAGCTAGTACCTGGATATTTGATAGCGGAGCAAGCAACCATATTGCATGTAATCCACAACTTCTTACTGCCCTGATCCCTGTCTCAAATCGGTATGTTAAACTACCAGATGGAACCACGGCAAAAGTGACTCATGTTGGGCAGATGATCTTTAACCTTTAGCTTATTCTTCACAATGTGTTGTGTACCCTTGTTTTACTTGAATCTCATATCTGTTAGCAAATTGACACATGACTCACTTTGTGTATCCATCTTTCTCAAAAATGCTTGTTTCATACAGGATCTACGATTCGGGAAGATGATTGGGATGGGCCTTGAGAGGGAAGGATTATACTGCCTTGACCAAGCAAAGCCAGTGACATGCAATTCGGTACTCAGTCTGTCCCAAGTATCTGGCATCAAAGACTTGGTCACCCGTCCAGTAGGGTATCGAAACTGTTTCCCTTTATTTCCAATAAGTCTTGTGATACAGACACATGTTTAATTTTTCCTCTAGCCAAACATACCAGAACTCATTTTCCTTTAAGCTCTATTTTGAGTCAATTCCCTTTTGATTTAATTCATGTTGATATATGGGGAGGTTATCATGAACCATCACTTTCTGGAGCAAAATACTTCCTCACTATAGTTGATGATTTCACTCGTAGTACTTGGGTTTATTTGATGATTCATAAATCAGAAGCTAGACAACTACTTGTCAATTTCATTAGACTAATCGAAACCCAGTATGATAGACATGTCAAGATAGTTAGGAGTGACAACAGTCATGAGTTCAAAATTTCTCATTTTTATTCATCAAAGGGAATCATCCATCAACCAAGTTGCGTCAACACACCCCAACAAAATGGTGTTGTTGAACGTAAACATCGTCATCTGCTTAATGTAGCTAGAGCACTTCTCTTCCAGGCACATCTGCCGAAATCCTTCTAGGGGGATGCCATCCTTACAGCTGCTTATCTTATCAATAAAAGGCTCTTCAACACAGCACCTGCATATACACATCTCAAGGTTTTGGGATGTTTATGTTTTGCCTCTACTCATCCTCTCAAACCCGTAAAGTTTGATCCTAGAGCAAAAGAATGTGTCTTTATTGGTTATCCACATGACCAAAAGGGTTATCGGGTATATGACATAGAGGAAGAGAAAATCTTTGTGTCTCGAGATGTCCTATTTTTGAAGAGTCTTTTCCTTTCCTTGATCAAAATTCAATGTTATCTACTTCACATATGAGTCCAACCCCTAGAGTTTCTGAGTCAGCATCATCTTTCCTTCCTACTTCACATCCAAGTCCTGATCTCAATGGTGACTCCTCAGCAACTGGTATCCTTATCACACCAAACACTGAGCTTCCTGAATCCTCTCCAATTCAAATTCGTTCACCACCAGAAAATCATCATACACCGGAATTCAATAATCTCCTCTCATCACCAGCAACTCTGCCCAATCCTCCAACACTTGATGTCCAGACCTTTACACAGCCAAGACGTTCATCCAGGTCCACATGAACTCCAACCTTCTTGCAAGAATTTCACGTGGAGGTAGCTCTTCCCTCTCGGACTATCACATCACCTTCACCGGACTCATGTACTTCCCATTCCTTAGCTCATGTCTTGTGTTATGATCACTTGTCACCTAACTATAGAGCCTTCACTGCTCAACTCACCATCCACAAAGAACCTAGTTCCTTTGTGCAGGCAGTTCAGATACATGAATGGCGAATTGCCATGCAACAAGAGATCAAAGCCCTTCAAAGCAATCATACATAGAGCTTAGTACCTTTGTCTGCCCACAAACGCCCTATAGGTTGCAAATGGGTGTACAAGATTAAACTCAATCCAAATAGAACAGTTGAACGCTACAAAGCACGACTTGTTGCTAAGGGGTACAACCAAGTTGAATGGCTAGACTACAAAGAGACCTTCACACCAGTTGCAAAATTGACCATTATATGAGTCATTTTGAGTCTAGTTGCGATCCGGGGTTGGCATTTGCACCAATTGGATGTCAATAATGCGTTCTTGCATGTTGATCTATCGGAGGAAGTCTACATGAAACTCCCTCATGGCTTCAGAAGAAAAGGAGAGACTAGGGTTTATAGATTGCATAAAAGTCTTTATGGCCTAAAACAAGCAAGCAGACAATAGTTTATTAAGCTTTCCACTGCATTGAAGGCAGCTGGGTTTAGACAGTCATGGGCAGACTACTTGCTATTTGTCCGAGCACAATCCGGGAAGTTTACAGTGCTACTTGTGTACGTTGATGACGTGATTTTAGCAAGGAATGACTTGAAGGATATAAAGGATACAAAAACCTTCCTCTCTGACCAATTCAAGCTCAAAGATTTGGGACAACTCAAATACTTTCTCGGGATTGAAGTGGCACGTTCAAAACGTGGTATAGCACTTTGCCAACGCAAATACGCACTTGAAGTGCTCGAAGACAGTGGCTTTCTTGCAACCAAACCGTCCTCCTTTCCAGTCGATCAAAACTTATCTTTGACTAGAACAGATGGAGAACTGTTGCCTGAGCCTTCGCATTATCGAAGGTTAGTAGGTCGTTTGATATACTTGACTATTGTAAGGCCAGATTTTGTGTATGCAGTTCATATTGTCAGTCAGTTTATGGACAAGCCACGACGACCACATCTCGATGCAGCACACCAAGTGCTTCGGTACATTAAGTAGACTCTAGGTCAAGGTATATTCTTACCAGCAACAGGAAGAGCAGAACTTACGGCCTATTGTAACGCAGAGTGGGAAGATGCAAGGATACACACAGATCACTCACATGATATTGTGTTATGCTCGGTAATGCACTTGTTTCATGGAGGACGAAGAAACAAAGCATCGTTTCACGAAGCAGTGCCGAAGCCGAGTACCGATCTATGGCAGTGGTATACTGTGTAGTGACATGGTTACGCAGCCTGCTGAATGGCTTGGGAGCGAGTCAGAAGAGTCCAGCGAGATTATTTTGTGACAACCAAGCAGCAATATACATTGCTACAAATCCAGTGTTTCACGAAAAACCAAAGCATATTGAGATTGATTGTCATGTGGTTACTAAAAAGCTGCAAAGAGGTGTGATCAAAGCAATTCATATCGGCACCAAACAACAAGTAGCAGATCTTTTCACGAAGCCTTTAAGCGCAGCCTAATTTGGAACTTTGCTGGACAAGTTGAGTGTGATTAATATCCACTCCAACTTGAAGGAGAGTATTGAAGGCAAAGATCAAGGAAGATAAAAGATATGTGAATCTGTTATTATTATTGTTGTATGGTTAGCCAAGATTCTAGTTATTTACTTGATTAGGCTTGTAGCTTCCTAATCAAGTTAGGGTCGTTCAGTATATATGCTATGTATTAGGGCACTATCGAATGATCTATGAGATAAATAAAAATACAAACTTCTTTAGCTGCCACATTTGCTTCCCTACAGGTTCAAGACTAGTTGATGGAAGAAAAGGAGTCTGCCAAAACTCGTATCTAATGAACCCATGGGGCTGCAAACCAAGAGCCAAAACCTTGTGGGGTTTTCAAAGCTGATATGAGGGAAAGACAATCAGCTTCCAACCTAAGACCTTGAAGAATAGCTTGAGATTCTGCTGCCTCTGTTGTAGAGGTGGCAAATGGGCCGGCCCATTTTAATCAGGTTTCGAGCCGTATTTGGGCTGGCCCACGACGGCCTATGTCTTAACGGGTTCGGGCTGGTCCATTTACTTAAATCTGAGACTCAGCCCGGCCCACGGCCCAAGTCCATAACATATTGGGCCGTGCTCGGACAGTGTTCTGGCCCATTAACGGACCCGTTTGTAGTTAAAAATAGAAATTAGTCTAAAATTGATATCATAGTATACCAACACAAAAACAAATGAAAAAATAACTCATATTTTCTATCGATCATTTGTTTTCTTTGCCAACAAACTAAAGAAATATATGATATATGAATCATATGATCATTATTTATACTTGGTAATGTTTAAGCAAAACTTTTTATGGGTCTAAGAGAATCAAAATGAATAATTATTAGTATTTATAATTTATTGTTCACACTTAAAATAAATTTTATATTAATTATAAATATATGATCTTCATATTATAAAGAAAAAAATATATATTTTAAAGCGGGTCGGGCCGTGGGCCTTAACTTATCGTGTTTGGACTGGGCTCGTGGACTCATTTTTCTAGGTCCGGCTCGGCCCATTAAGATAACGTGCTTGAGCCGTGCCAGGCCGGTAGCGTGCTCATGCCGTGCTAAGTCACTTTTAAACGTGCCGTGCTTGTTTGCTTTACGGTAGAGTTTGCTGATAGAGCCTTTTCCTAACAGTGACCTGACCATGAAGTGAGCCAGAAGCATTCCGAATAGACTAGCAAGGCCACATTGAAAAGTGTTGGAACTCCAAGTAGCATCATAATTAATTTTGAGAGAGTCAACAACAGGAGGAGTCTAAGTAATAGAATGATTTCTGATACGAATCACAGACATGGACCCTTTCACATTCTTTTCAGAAATGAACTCTGCAGCTTGCTGGTACGCCAACTTTGTCACCAAGATTCGATCCGGAGACAGCTCATTAAAAACGACAGGAAGGACAAATGAGTATGGATCTTGTATCTGTCTACAGTGGACTCAAGCTTTAAATGCACCAATTACTCAATCCAAGCATCCAAGGTAGTGATCTGAGAACATAGAACATGAATGACAAAAGCATGGGCGAACCAAACACAAACAACCCAAGTAAAAGTAAACAGGACATGCACAATTGTTTGTGGAAATTCATTACAATGTGGACATAAAGAAGAAGAAGAAAGTGCCGGAAGTGGAGATTTTTCTTTGTGGCAATAAAGTTATTCACTGCCTTCCATAAAAAGAACTTAATTTTCTTAAGAGAGGTTAAGTTCAAAATCCATTTTCCACACCTCAACTGAAATTTGATGTGAAGTGGTAGCCTTTAAGATTGGTGAAGGAACCACCTAAGATGAAGCAAAATGATAACCATATTTAACACTCTAGGAACCTAATTTTTGGTGAGGCCAAAGTAAAGTGTCTTCGCTACTAGACTCTTAAAGAGGAATAGCTTCCTGATCTGAAGATGACAATATATGAGCAATAGGAGACAAGTCCCAAACAGCAGGATCTGACCTGGTCAAATTGTTCACCAAAAGAGGAGGATGATCCCCGTAATGAGAATCAAGAGAACTGAAATTGTGAGGAATCTATTTGTCGCGCCAAACCTCCGTTGAGTTTCCATTCCCAATTGTCCACGCAGAATCTTGAATCAGAAGCCCACGAGCCTCCACAAAGCTTGACCAAATCCATGATGGGTTTTCACCTTTGCAAGCAAGCCAGAAAGAAGTGGATGGGAAATAACGTGCTTTAAGTACTCGAACCCATAACACATTAGAAGAATGAACCAAACACCAACATTATTTAGCAAGAGTGATAAAGTAGTATGAGTTCAACTTCAAAACCAATTGAAAATAGAGAGAGTGGCTCAAACCCTTATAAATCACAGACAATGTCCTATTTTTTCTAATGTGGGATTTATATCTCAACACGCCCCAGCAAGTGTGGCGAATTTTCTAGCCTAATATGTGGACAACAAATTTGGTGGTCATGAAGTTTGTGTGACCTTTGAGCTTTACACGTGGATGTGGGTAACCCGCTCTGATACCATGATAAAGTAGTCTAGGGTTCAACTCCAAAATCAATTGACAATGAACAGAGTAGCTCAAACCCTTATATGCCCACAAACAAGGTCTTATATTCCCGATGTCAGATAGATATCTCAACAAGTTTAAGATGTCCCCAAACTATTCCAGTCTTTCCAATGAATATCATTTACCTGAGAATTACTCCACCAAGAGCGCGCCAAAGTTAAATTAATCTGCTTGCACAATGATTTGGGGAACTTAAAAACACGACATGAGATAAGTAGGAATGGAAGTTGCCATTGCTTTAATCATAACATCTTTTCTAGCGGTAGAGAGAATACCTTGTTTCCAATCTTGATTTTTTTTCCATATTGAGTCCCGAACAAAACCAAGAGCCGCCATCTTTGATCAAGATCTTAAATTTCGACGATTACGGAAATTTCGACCTTCTGAAAAATGGATATCTCGACGAAAATTTTGAGGAAATATTGATAGCAGTAAAAAAATAAAGAAAATTGACGGAAATTCGAAGGAAAACATGAAAATTTTAAGAGATGTTTGTTTATATTATGTACTATATTTGAAAAAAAAAAATCTTAAATAAATATTGATCTATAAGGAGTTGTAGTAATTTAAAGTGAAAAAGTAACTGTTGAACCGTTAATATTGCTTAAAAGTTTACTTTAAACATTTTTTATGGCTGGAAACCCAAATTGATGCTAGGTCATCACGCCTTATATACATATGATACATTTCACAAGAAATTAAATGAGTATTTTAAAACCACTTAGAAAACCTATGAGGTACACAATTTTCTCTATATTCATCATCTCTTTGTGTGGATCCGGAGTCTTCAATGTATTGTGAAGAATAATCATTAAATGATACATCAACTTTGTAGTTTTGTATGTATTGACTTATATGTCAACCATATGGGTCAAGGGGGACTGGCCATGGGTTTTCATACTGGAAGTTGTAGTAGGCATTAGACATCGCTTGACCTTGGTCATAACCATAATCATTGGAATATTGTGCTACAGACTGTGACCACGAGTTATCATTTGATTGCACCTCATAAGGCATGAAATATATTGGATAAGGCATTGCCAGATTTTCGCCCTATGGGTATATGGTGGATTATAAACTTTTGGGTAAAAAAAATAAAAGATTAAAGTAAGGGCATTAATTAAAGTGAATGTTTGAATTTTAACTTGTGGATGAGAAAATTAAAAAAAATTGAAAAAAAAATTAAAAAATTAGAAATTTTCGGAAAATATCAAAAATATTATGAAATTTTAAAAGTTTCAGACGAGAAATGCTTAGAATGTGAAAGATATTTCAGAGGTTTAAAAAATGGAATTTTCAACGAAATTTCGCCGAAAATATAGAATTTTAAGACCTTGTCTTTGATCGATTCCAAATTGAGGGGGGAGGCCTAACTATTTTCCCGAATAGGAGACAACATTAATCCCCATAATTTAACTCAGTAATTAAATAATGTGAGGGTGAGTGTTTGAAGAAAATAAAGGCTAGATTTCCCTGTACTGATTAACTGACCATAAGCTGAACAGTAATGATGTAGGACATCAGATAAAATTTCACAGTTGAGAACAGTAGCACGAAGGAAGAACGAGTCATCAGAAAGAATAAGTGACTGACCTTTGGTCCCGATACACCAAGCTAAACCGGACAAATGATGTTAACCATTGACAGTTTACAGATTATCTGAGACAACACATCATTGACAGAGAGAAATAAAAAAGAGGATAAAGGATGCCCTTGTCTTATTCCTCTGGAAGGAGTGAAGAAAGAGCTAGGTTTCCCATTCACCAACACAGAAAGGGAAACAATAGAGACACATTGCATGATTAGAGAAACCCATCTGACATCAAAACCCATCTTGAGGAGAACAGCTTTTGAGAAAAGACCACTCAACTCGATCATAAGCCTTGTTCATGTCTAATTTTAAAGCAAAGTGCCCTGTTTTACCCGATCTCTGCAACTTCAGATAATGAAACAACTCATGAGCCACAACAATATTGTCCTGAATCTGCCTCCCAGAAACAAAAAGCAGATTGGTTTTCTGAGATGAGGAGGGGCATCAAAGGCGTGGCCCGATTGGCAAAAACCCTTGCAAGGATTTTATAGGAAAAGTTACAAAAGTCCAACTTGACGAAAATGGGAAGAAAGTTGAGTGGTTTTCTGTTTAGGAATGAGGGTGAGATAAGTTTTGTTCAACTCCGAAAGAACAGAAGCAGAACTAAAAGACTCAGTGACAGCTACACTGACTACCGGATTAACGCATAAGGGTCATGTTTGCAGATGCTTCCCTATCAGTTTGGACCCCAACCCCTGACAGTTTGGATCTTCATGGAGAAGCTGTAGTTGTAGGCCAGCCACCAAAGCCATTAACAGATGAACTGATAGAATCAAAACAACAGTTCACATACATGACTCAGGTCCATGAAATTGATGAAGAGAACCAATCGGGACAAGAGGTGGCACCGTATGATTTTGATGGAGATCCTCATTTCCAACATGCATATCAAAAGGGGGCAGAATAGAAGAAAATGGTTCTTGCTGGGCTAGAAATTGTTGGAGTGCTGGATCAGAAATTGGGCCCAACTGCAAAAAGGAGCCTTGGGTACGGGCCACTTCCACCAATGGTCCATATTATCATGTTGAAGATACGCAGACGAAGATAACCCCGCCAAACAGGCATTTGCTGGTCATCCACGGCTACCACTGTACCCACCTGAGAACAGTTTAAAACAAGGTCTGGAATAATGTTTCTGTGTCTTATTCTTCTCATTAGGAGGTATATTTATACAAGTACATGTCTACAACCCTAATACAATTAGGTTAGGAATCAATTACCGTAACCTCTAAGGAAAGAAATCCCAAACTTATTTACATTCCTATTTCAACATACATTCATATTTCAACACTCCCCCTCAAGTTGGCGCATAGATATCAAACATGCCCAACTTGCTAACGAACTTCGAAAAAATCTGATATGAAACAGCTTTGGTGAGAATGTCTGCGAGTTGATCCTCTGATCTTACCTTCGGTATTTCAATAATTTTTTCGTCTAACTTTTCTTTGATGAAGAACCTATCAACCTCCACATGCTTGGCCCTGTCGTGTTGAACGGGATTAGCTGAAATTTCACATACAGCTTTGCTATCACAATACAACTTCATTGGCTCATTTGGACCACAACCTAAATCATTCAACAACAATTTAAGCCATAATAATTCGGTAATACCTAATGCAATACCCCGATATTCTGCTTCAGCACTTGATCGAGCCACAACATTTTGTTTCTTGCTCCTCCACGTAACAAGATTCCCTCCCACAAACGTGAAGTATCCCGATGTTGAGCGTCTATTATCTATCGCTCCTGCCCAATCTGCATCTGTATATACCTCAACTTTTAAGTGACCGTTCTTTGAAAATAATACTCCTTTTTCAGGAGCTGACTTTACATATCTCAAGATACCCATTACAGCATCCATGTGTTGTTTTCCTGGTGCGTGCATGAACTAACTCACCACACTCACGGCATAGGTCAAATCAGGTCGTGTATGAGTCAGGTACATCAGTCTTCCCACCAACCTCTGGTATCGGCCCTTATCACACGGCACTTGATCTGGTTCAATAGATAATTTTAATCCTTCTTCTAAAGGCATATCACAGGGTTGACATGCCGACATTCCCGTTTCTTGTAATAAATCCAGGGCATATTTCCTTTGTGACAGAAAGATGCCTTCTTTTGAGCGTGAAACCTCAATTCCCAAGAAATATTTTAGAGTACCAAGATCTTTCATCTCAAACTCTTGAGATAAATACCTTTGGAGCACCTTTCGCTCATCATGATCATCACCTGTCACCACCATATCATCTACATATACAATGAGAGCTGTAATCTTACCACCTCTTCGTTTTAGGAATAAGGTATGATCAGAATTACTCTGACTATATCCAAATGCTCGCATGGACTTTGCGAATCTTCCAAACCATACTCTTGGGGATTGTTTAAGACCATATAATGCTTTCTTCAAGTAACACACCTTGTTACTATGTTCCATAGGTTTGTTTGACCCTGGTGGGAGGTCCATATACACTTCTTCAGTCAACTCACCATGCAAAAAAGCATTTTTCACATCAAATTGTTGCAAATGTCAGTCAAGGTTTGCAGCAAGAGATAGAAGAACACGGACTGTGTTGAACTTCGCGACAGGAGCAAACGTCTCATCATAATCAATCTCATATGTCTGCGTGTAACCTTTCGCCACTAGTCTTGCCTTGTATCGTTCAATTGATCCATCTGATTTGTGTTTCACTGTATAGATACACTTACACCCAACTGGCTTCTTCCCACTTGGTAATTCAACAATCTCCCATGTAGCATTCTTTTTCAGGGACTTCATCTCTTCATCCATGGCTGTCTTTCACTTTGGATCGGCTAATGCTTCCTGCACACTGTTAGGAATAGACACAGAAGATAATTGATTCACAAAAGACTTATTTGATTCAGACAACTTATGGGTTGACACATAATGACTCATGGGATATCTAACTTTACTAGTCATGTCTGGTATATATGTAGGTGCTGGTATACCCCTATTAACTCGAGTGGGGAGTACTCGTTGTGGACCTTCATGCTGAGTCTGCAGCTCTTGGGGAGTTGCCAGGTCAAGCTCAGGGTTCGGTAACGGATCTTCCACTGGTTGTGATACCTCGTCTTCCACATTCGGGTCATCTTCCACATTAGGATCATCTTCCATATTATCCTTACTCGTATCCAAAACATCACCCATGTTCTCCATAACCTCAAACACTGGATCATAAGTAAGAGTCTGAACTTCTTGCCTATGCTCCCCCTGACGAGAAGACTCAGGTGGGAAATACATAACTTCTTCATGAAACACCACATCCATTGTCACGTGCATCATCTTACTTGGCGGGTGGAAGCACCGATACCCTTTTTGGTTTGCGGCGTACCCAACAAACACACACCAAAGGGCACGTGGCTCCAATTTGCTCCGTTGATGCTTGTGAAGGTGGACATAGGCTTCACAACCGAACACATGAGGAGGTAGGTTTGCCGTGGCAGGAGTGTTCACCAAGTCATTGAGGGTTTCCAACGGTGTCTTGAAGTTCAGGACCCTCGAGGGAACTCTGTTGATTAAGTATGCTGCTGAGGAAAGTGCTTCTCCCCAATACTGTAGTGGCACATGCCCTTCTAGCAATGAGGCACGAACCACTTCTAGTAAGTGACGATTTTTCCGTTCTGCTACTCCATTCTGTTGGGGAGTATATGGACATGTAGTTTGATGTATGATGTCATTTTGCACAAGGTATTGCTGGAAATCGGCACTAAGGTATTCACCCCCATTATCACTACGGAGTACTTGAACTTGAGCTTGATATTGTGTCATAATCATCTTGTGAAATCGCTGAAACAACATATTAACTTCACCCTTAGTTTTCATAAGACAGAGCCATGTCATCCGAGTACAGTCGTCAATAAACGTCACAAACCAACGATTTCCACCAAAAGTAGCACTCTTAGATGGTCCCCAAACATCAGAATGAATTATCATAAACGGAACTGAACTTTTTTTGAAACTTGGTGGAAAAGAAACACAGTGGCTTTTCGCCATTTCACAAACACTACAACGAAAACTAGACACATCAATCTTTGAAAATAAACTAGGAAACAACTTCTTTAAGTAACCAAAGGAGGCATGTCCTAACCGACGATGCCATAACCAAATCGCAGATTGCTTCTTCTCCCCCTCGGATCCATCCATGGATAAGGCTTGAGTCAACTTATGTGAACTTTCTGACATCATATCGAGGTAGTAGAGCTTTCCTTGCCTAACTTCATAGCCAATCGTCTTTCGGGTCTGAATATCCTTGAACACACAGAAATATGGCCAGAAAATCACGATACAATTCAAAGCAACGGTTATTTGGGCCACAGAAATCAAATTATAATCCAAAGTCGGAACCACAAGGACTGTATCCAAATTCATGTTCTCAGTGAGTGAGATGGACCCCTCACTAGTGACTGGTGTTGTATTGCCGTTTGCTGTATGAATCCCAGGTTTGGATGATGGTTTAATATTTTTAAGTTGTCTAGAATCAAAAGTCATATGATCTGTAGCACCCGAATCAATTATCCATGTACTATTCGAAACAGAGTCAGAAACATTTAAAGCCTTACCTTCAGTACCTGTAGTAGCAATTGATGCTGATGCCCTCTCTTCCATATTCTCTTCCATATTCGGATTCGCAGCGGTTAAGTGTTGCTGCTTCTTTTTGTTTCGGTTTCCCCACCATTCCAGGTAGCCAATAACTTCGAAGCATCGAGACTTTGTGTGGCCTGTTTGTCCACACACGTGACACACCACATCTGCATATGGTTTTGTTGAGCTATGATCTGGACGCGTTCCGGAATCAGATTGACTTCCAGAACTTGTTGACTTAGGCCGATCTGATTGGCTCCGGTTTGTACGAGTGCGGGGTGGCTGGTTTCGGGCTACCATGGCTGCAGTATCAGGTGGTGCATGTGTTTCATTCATGGTTGCTCGTCTCAGGGAATCACGACGTACAAACGAGTATGTTTCTTCTAACTCTGGGACCGGATCTTTCCGCATAATTTCTCCGCGAATCTGCTCGAACTCTGAATCCAATCCGGCCAGGAAAATATGCACCCTCTGACGTTCAATGGACTTCCGGTACAACTCGATATCATCAGCATCTTTCATGATCACCTTGTCTCGATGACCCAATTTTTGGAAAATTTCCGTCAACTCGCCATAATAGGCAGAAAGGCTTTTTCCGTTTTGTTTTGCAGAAAAAGCTTTCTGATGTAGGGCAAAAACTTGTACTTCATCAGTACCATCATAGAATGCCTTTTCAAGGGCACTCCATACTTCACGGGCAGTGCGCAATCTGAGGTAGCGCTTCTGGATCTCAGGAACCATGGACATAAGTAACCATCCTTTGACCTTTTGGTTATCAGCATACCACTTGTCATAATCTGCTTCTCCTTCTCTTGGTTGTTTACTTTTTCCACGAATGTATTGAATCTTCTCACGTCCAGCGATGTGCATCTCCATCATCTGAGACCATACATCGTAGTTTGTTTCAGTCAGGGTTATTCCGGCATTGAATCCAGAACCTTCAGATTGTATCACAATAGGAGGAACCGTCATGGTGATGGTGTGACGTGTATCGGTGGTGCGGCGCCCAAGATCGTTTTAAACCTAGGCTCTGATGCCAAATTCAAAACAAGGTCTGGGATAATGTTTCTGTGTCTTATTCTTCTCACTATGAGGTATATTTATACAAGTACATGTCTACAACCCTAATACAATTAGGTTAGGAATCAATTACCGTAACCTCTAAGGAAAGAAATCCTAAACTTATTTACATTCCTATTTTAACATACATTTCTATTTCAACAAGAACCAATCATACGAGCATTTTCGTCAGTCATAAAAAAAGGAGCAAAATATGATGAGATGGATAGGGATGTCCTCCAATCTGCAACGTGGTGGTCAAGGATGAATAGAGACACTACATCCCATGACTGACCAAGGACCACGCTCCATAAGTTGATCGGCTGCTGTAGCAGAAGGAGCACTGATTAGTTTTATTGATCAGTGACTCGGAGGCTGTGGACTCTTCGATTCACCGTGTCGGTGACTCGGTCGTGGTGTTGGTGTTTCTGACTTGCTGTTGGTGAAGATCTGGGTTTGAAAGAATTTTCAGTTTTCCAAAATGTGAGATTAGTGTTATTGATGTGGTGGTATTGGATTCAGATGATGAAGATGAGAGGGCCGGTGAGAATGTGTTGTGGAGTGAGATTGCAAGTGGGGGGAGTTCGAAAGGGAAGGGGAAGTGGGTTGAGATTAGTGATTGCAGATTTGGGAGAGGAATTGTGATTGCATATTTGGGAGAGGAATTGTGAGGCCGAGAGGGTTCTGTCGTTCCCAATTTGGGAGACAATCTTATTTATTTTTTCTGTTTTTTTTTGTCAACGAGATGTAATATCTGATTTGCATCAGATGTAATCAAAGGCATAATCATCTTTATGAATTCTAATTTTTCTTAGATTATGTTCTTTATCGATTTTGGTTAGTTTTCTATGTATAACTTGCATGTATAGTATCTACAAACCATAAAACAAAACTCTACTGCTCTTTCAGCTGAACTCAAAATGGTGTTTGAAAAGAGAAAACCAATGTTTTCAAGAACCAATTGTAAAAGAAAATTACGAAAACGTCATTGAGCATGAAGACAACAATTTTGTTGAAGAAACTCAAGCGAATAACATTGATCAATCGAGTAGAAACAGTCAGGAAAAAGCTCAAGGATCTCAAGAAATTCCAGATAATTCTGATATAAAACCGTTACTTAGTGAAGTTGTTATCTCTAGTGGAGCACAACGATAAAACCCAGGTGGGAGAAAGGTGTGTACTTTTAAGCATTGTGGATGAGTTTCACAGTTCATATACTCGAATCCGCTACCATTTTTTTGGTGGTCCCCCTGGAAAAAAAATTGATATTCGTCGATGTCGATCATTGTTGAGTAAGAAGAAGGAATATGAGAGTTCGCACAATGGTTATGGAAGCTGAGAAAAACAGAAGTCTGCATCAAGTGTTATTGGTGACATTTTCAAAATTATGGAGAAAAAAGAAGTCGATTTGAAGGTGATGAGAGGGCTATGCACTAATGGAATTCCGTTTAATATGTTGAGAAATCCCCAGTTTCATGAGATAGTTTCAGCTATAAATAATGGACCCAAGGGTTATAAGGCTCCATCTTATATATGATAATACAAGAACTAGTTTACTTGATGAATGCAAACAGTCTGGAAAAAGAATTAGTTCATGTGAAAAATACATGGTACAAATCACGGTGTATCAATTGTATCAAATGGGTGGTCTAATATCAAGCATGAACCACTCATCAATATCATGCTGAAAACAGTAGAGGAGCCATGTTCCTTTATGTTCACGATTTTTCTGGTGTAACAAAAACTGGTGAGATGATTGTTGATTTTTAGCTAGCCGCTATTGAACAGGTGGGACCGTCGAATGTCTTACAGATCGTCACTAACAATGCATCTAACTGTGAATCTGTTGGGAGAGCGATTGAACAGGTATACACGCACATATTCTGATCACCATGTGTAGTTCACACATTAAACCTTATTTTTAAAGATTTATCAAAAGAATGTGACTGGTTTGAAGAGATCTATGGTATTGGAGAAAAGCTATAGTTACGTTTTTAGTAAACCACTCACATGTCTTAGCCATGTATAGAGCTCAATCAAAGTTGGAGTTATTGAAAGTTGCAAAAACTAGATTTGCATCGCATTATATCTTGTTGAAGCGACTTATTGATAGCAAAGAAGCACTAGGAACTATGACAATTCTTCAAACAGATGCTGTAACTAAATGTCATTGGAAGGTGGTCAACATATGGTTCACCAGTTCCAGAATTAGCAGAAATTGCACTAAATGTAACGTTTTTGTCTTTATTTTTTTTCTTGGGTGATTTATAATCATTGCCTTAATTGCATCAATGATTGTGCTCTAATCTCGATTTTATTAATTATCATCTATTGCAGTTAATTCGTGCCAATTATATCAATGATTGTCACAACTTATTACGAGTCATATTTATTGCATTACATCTCGACTTTTTTTGTTAAATTATGGTAACCAAGTTTACTATATTGGTGCATGTACTTTGATTATAAACACGTACTAGCTCAACCAATATCAAGTTCATTTGCCGAAAGAAATTGGAGTACGTACTCATTACATTCATAATGTCAAGAGAAATAGGCATGAATTCAGAAAAGAGCTGATAAATTGGTTTTCAATCATTCAAACATCCGTCTAATAGACACTAATCTATAACCAACATAAATAGACGAGTCTCCTATGAGATTAGAAGAGTTACGATGAAGAATGTTAGATGGAGACTATGTTGACGAGGAAGACTCATCGCGTACCAAGAGTACTTCAAATAGACTTATTCCACCCATGCCTAATGCAGAACAGATTCAAAAAGGAACACACCGGACTTGTATATCCAAATTTGCAAGAGCAAGCAGCAGTACAAAATAAGGACTTAGACAGACGTGATGACCAAGCTTTCCAAGTGGTTTCAGCTATCGAAAAAAATTATTTTCTAATCATTATTATTTTTTTGTTACATTGAAAAACTTAGTTCATTTTTAAGCATTAATAACGATGTATTTTCTTATAAGTCAAGTTTGATATTTTTATTTATGGAATGATTTATTTATTTATTATGTTTTAATAATCTTATATTATTAATTTATTTTAATAAAATTAGATAATATATCTCAATGTATCGCGTTACTTAAACTCTAACGTACCGCGTTTTCATACCGTATCGTTTTTCGTTCCGTGCAAAAAGTAAACGGATGTAAAAAGTAGGATTATTGCAGACCATTGTAAAAAGTAGCTGTGTTCTTCCATTTTGATAACTTATGTCATGTAGATGGCAATAAAAGATCAAGATAGGTTCCAGCTAGAGATGAGGAATTTTCAGCTTCACAAATCAGTTTGTCCATGTGAGGTGCCAATTTGAGATAGTGAAATTTATGAAGGGCCTATTTACTCATAACTCAGACAACTATAATCGCTAACTTAATGACTAGCTGAACTAGACAGTGACACTGCATCACAAATCATTGTGATACCAGTTTCTAGTAAATTTGTTTACATGTAAGAAGCTTTTAATCTAGCTTACCTTTTACGGTCTGAAGAAAATTTATGTATTCTGCACAGGATTTGATTTTAGGTGTCATAAGCATTTCATTTTTATAAACCAGTATGCTCCGTCAAACTATTGGCTCTTAGGTCCCGTTTGGTTGACTAGAATGTGATGGTACGAAAGGAATTGTAGTCATTTTCTTTTCAAGAATGAAATGAAATTGATTTAGCATTTCCATTTGTGATGTTTGGAAGAATTTAAAACTTGAGAATATGAAATGGTTTAAAACAATTTATTTATTAATGGTTTTCCATTAATACTCAATCAAATTAAATGTGTAAATTTAAATTAATACGTTTAAGTAAAGAATCATTTATTGACTAGAGTCCATAAGGCAATATAAGTAAACTTTTAATTACATCTACTGAAGGAAATGAAATCCCACCCTCCTAGATGGTATTTCAATTCCACCTTTATATTAGAATTGGACTACGGTCAACTCATTTAGTTTACTTTCCATTATATTAGAATTGGACTACGGTCAACTCATTTAGTTTACTTTCTATTCCAGACTGATGACATAACCAAACACTATAATCTAATGGAAAGGAAACCAATTCTCATTTCATGTCATGTTTTCTCACCAAACAAACAAGGCCCTATAGAAATATATTTGTATAACAAATTTCAGAAAAGGTTTCCAAATATGTCAGTTGGAAAGCTCTTGGAGGAACCAAATTCTAGCTAGAGTTCAAAGGACTATCGATTTTAATAACAGATGATATTATTTAAACCAAGGACTAAAATATCTATAATATCCGCGATATTTCGTTGATATTTCTGTTTTTTACAAGTGTCGATATTAATTTTCATATCTTTCTAATATTTTGTATTTAGTATATTTTTGATCGAATATACAATTTTAATATAATTTTTAGTAAAATTTTCATCGATATTCGATATTTTCTTGATATATCCATCGAGATTTTCTTTTTTGAATGATCGAAATTTCTATAATCATCGAAATTTTAGTCCTTGATTTAAACAAGAATGTTACCACGAAACTGCTATAGAAACAATATTAGGTTTGATGGTATTAGAGAGAATAATACAACATTGGCAGCAATCAAGCCTCAATCTAGCATTTTGATTCTAATTTGATTTGTAATTACTTTGTAATCAAGTCTTGGCTGCAATCACTTTAGATCTGACATATATTTGTTGTAAATGCTCATAACTCTCTTGGTGTAACAACTTATCTATTGTTAAGCTGTATTCTTGTTTAAAGAAAGCAATGGAAAATCTCTACAGAGCAATTGCAACCGGTGCTCAAAACGATGTGTTCTGGATCTTCCTATGCTTCAAAATCCCTCTCTTGCACAAAAGATTGGGTATTATTTTATGGAAGAGCTTCCAATTTGAACCTTATAATGAAGATCAAGTGAAGATTTTTAAATGAGCAGTTAGATGATATGCACATGGAAATTAGAAAATATCAATTAAAAGTGAAAATTTTGATCCAACCGTTTATTTAAAAATCTCGCTTGGTTTTCATTATAACGTACTCATTAGAAAAATGAAACTTTCTCAATATTTTATACCTCGTGGACTTACGAGGCCCAAACCCAAATTCACGTATAATCTTCAGGCAAAAAAATGGTCAGAATCCCACTCTCTGTCCATTTTATAAAGAAAGCCGAAGGCCGGGTCTTGTTCTCTTCGATTGCAAAGCAGTCATGGCTTCCCAGCTATTGAGGCGCGTAATCGGAAGCCGCTCCATTACCCACTTCCTCTCCGGCGCGGCCAATCCTTGCCCTTCCTTACTATCCTCCTCCTCCTCATCTCCGGCAGCTAGGGCCTTCTTTTCTTCTTATTCCACTCCGATCACCGCCACCCTCTTCCCAGGCGACGGCATCGGCCCCGAGATCGCCGAGTCCGTCAAACAGGTCCCTCCCCTTCGATCCTTATTCAGTTTCAGCTCTCCAATTTTCCATTTAAAACTGCTTTATTCTGCATCGGAGTCGTGTATGTTTGTGATGCGTATAGTTAGTTATGAACACTCGCACTCAATGAACTTGAATTTTAGGGTTTTGAAATTTTGATTCTTTATTTGATATTAGTTTTATGTTCATTCTGTTTCTTTAGTATTGTATTCTTCAGAGTTTGATGATTTGATTACTTGTGGAACTGTGCAATGTGCTGTTTTGATTATCTAAGAATCTATTTTCGAGGAGAGGTTTATTATATCGTGATGATACAATTTTGCATTTTGAATTAGCTAGATGATGAACTTGAAGGTACGTGATGCAATGTCGTAATTGAAATTGCGAATGAATGTTAGATGTTGTTAATGTTTGGAATATGGATTACTTCGGTGTGGCTTCAAGTGCTGATGGTGTTTGTAAATTGTGCTGATGCAGATATTCAGAGAAGCTGAAGTCCCGATTCAATGGGAAGAACACTATGTTGGGGAGCAAATAGATCCCAGGACTCAGAGTTTTCTGACATGGGAAAGTTTAGAATCGGTGAGAAGGAACAAGGTAGGCTTGAAAGGGCCGATGGCAACACCGATCGGAAAAGGTCATCGATCTTTGAACCTTACATTGAGGAAAGAACTTAACTTGTATGCAAATGTCAGACCTTGTTACAGCCTTCCCGGCTATAAGACTCGGTATGACGATGTTGATCTTATCACTATCCGTGAGAATACGGAGGGGGAATACAGTGGACTTGAACATCAAGTAAGTTGTTACAGAATTAGTTGATAAATGTTGATATTCTGTTTAAATTTGTTTGATTATGTTCTTTGATTTAATGGTAGGTGGTGAGAGGTGTTGTTGAGAGCCTCAAGATCATTACCCGTCAAGCTAGTTTGAGGGTGGCCGAGTATGCTTTTCATTATGCCCAGGCCCATGGTAGAAAAAGAGTGTCTGCAATACACAAAGCCAACATAATGCAGAAAACTGACGGTCTTTTTCTCAAGGTTTAACAATTGTTTTATCTATATGAATAATAATTTTTCTTGATTGTTTTCCCATGTATCCATGTATTAAAACTGGTTTGATCTTTTCTCTCAGTGTTGCCGTGAGGTTGCAGAGAAGTACCCTGATATTGTATACGAGGAAGTTGTCATTGATAATTGCTGTATGATGGTATGCATACATTTCTTTATATCCTCTTGGGAATTCAAATGGAACTCCTCATGTGAACGTGAAAGTTGAGGGTATATTTAGAATTAAACACTACAATAAAAAAGAAGTCGGTTGTGGATAAATAGATTTGAAATAAAAAGCTACATAATTACAAACTATTTATGTCATGTCCTGCATGTTGTTAGCAACTTTACATTGTGGGATACTTTTTTTTTGCTTTAAATAAGTTTAAGGCTTCTCTAACTATTTGTTTTTCTGTATGCAGCTTGTGAAGAATCCCGCACTTTTTGATGTGTTAGTGATGCCTAACCTATATGGTGATATTATTAGTGACCTTTGTGCTGGGTTGATAGGGGGTTTGGGCTTAACGCCAAGGTATGACATTCAATTACACACACACATAATGTGTGAGTATTTGGAGTTTTCCTAATATATGGATCATTTTACATTGTTGCCTTGTACATGCAGCTGCAATATCGGTGAGGGAGGTATTACCCTTGCTGAAGCTGTACATGGATCGGCACCTGATATTGCTGGAAAGGTGAACATTCTTGAACCTTGTGAAGTTCATTTGTACCAATTTACTCCAATGCATAGTCACCTATCCTGGTTAGTATTATTTGGTTAACTCCAAGGAAGAAATTGATTTTTGGCTTCTCTGTTTTAAAATCTATATTGTTTACGGTCATTATGGTGAATCAGAAAGAAGCCTAGTACCCGAAATTATATGTCAATGTTGTTAATGAATGGGAAATTTTGTTAGGGCCATTTTGGATGGGCAATTTCGTTTGGAGGTTATAATTCTGTTTGGGCAAATTTGTTTGGAGATTATTATTGAAATTTCCCTGTCAATAGCCAGCTTGAGATGTTTGGAAAATTGTTTTGTACAACGTTCTGAAAGCCTGTGATGAGTGATCTTTTGAGTCCTCTAGTGTTTGACAGTTCTACCCTGTTGGTTCATGATAGTGTTTGTTGAAGTTGACCTATATTTCAGTACTCTAGCTATAGCAACTAGATAATGAAAGCCATTTTTTTCTTTTTTTCCTTGAATGGAAAGCCTTATCATGGTGGGTATCATCAAGTACAAATTATTTATGATTTATTCCTTTTGTTAATACGTTTTGTCCAGCACTCCTTTATTTTACAAAATAGCTTCTGTATGTAATAATATGTTTGTTCCCAAGTCATTTTCCTTGTGGTTGAATGTTTCTACAGAATTTGGCAAATCCAACTGCTCTGCTTTTGAGTGCTGTTACGATGCTTCGCCATTTGGAGCTCCATGATAAAGCTGATCGGATCCAGGATGCGATACTGAAGACAATTGCAGAGGGCAAGTATCGTACTGCTGACCTTGGTGGTAAATCTACAACTACTGACTTCACACAAGCAATTATTGATCATCTTTGAAACGATGCTGCTAGGATTTCGGTTTTTGCATTGCAGTTAACCTATTATTTGTTGACTCCTTGTGGAGCATGCTTCAAAATTTTTTCATACTGCTGATGTTTGTGATGGGGAATAAGTTCACATCAAATTGGTCACTATAAAGAGATTCTAGCCATGGGCATGCTTTGTTTTTCGAGAGACAAGGAAGTTGACACTGCTACCGTAACTTTACGTGCAATGTATTTGACAATAAGCATATGATAATTTGTTCCTTGGTGTTATTCTGCCATGGTATTGTGCAACTTTTGTGCCTAATACTTCATGAAATGAAGGCACCTGAGCGTTCTGTTACAATTTTAAGTTTCAGCCATTGGACCATAATGAAATACAGTATTTAGTTTTTTCATATCCTAGTTTTTTCGTACCGATGTTGAAATGACAATTTTGATTCAATCTCACAATGAATTGACTAGTTCTGTGGTATTAATCATTTCAAAGAATCAACATTCAGCAGTGTTCAGTAATCTTGAGGTATTTCGAATTGATTTCCATAATTCCATGTGTCCCAGTGGGTTTGGCCTATAAAACCACACACCCAATTCGCTTCACAGCAGATCTGTCTCTCAGCGCTCCTCAACTGCCAATGGGCTCGGAATGAACTATGCTATTAACGAGTATATTTAGTCTATCTCGCTTAATATGCCATTCTTTAGAGGCTTTGATATGCCTTTTGCATCAAACTTTGGTTGTCTCATCACAAAGCATGTTTCTTTCAAATCTTAACCGACAAACATGGATGTATGTCTCAGGCATGACGAGCTTGCTTCTAACCCTAATGTGGAGTACATTGCTGGAGGTAAAAGCATGGATATACACTTGGTTCTGGGTTTCAGTGTTGTTATTGTGGATATTCTAAGTTATTATTTACGTTTCATTGTTGCAGGTGCTACTCAAAATTCCATTCGAGTTGCCCACGTTCTTGAGGATGTGTGTATTTTATTATTATTTCGTGTGTGTGATACTTGTGTAATCTGATTATTTATCTCTCCTTAATTGTTATGATTCACTGTGAACTAAATTTGTCTTTACTTTTCTGCAGTGGATGCTTCGAGTACCTGGAGAACAAGCTATATGGGCAGCATAGGAAAGGATAAGTATGGTGAGGAGATGAAGAACTCAAAAAGAGCTGGTGTTGATGTGAGTTTCGTATCCTTTGTTCCTTGTATAATGAGTGATTATGTAGACGAACAAAGACAGGAACTTTTGGAACTGTTGTGGTTTTATTACTTGCAACAGTAATCAGATTTACTCCAACTTATATCTTTCCTCACCAATTCCTTTTCTAAAACAGGTTCACTATTATGAGGATGAGTCTGCAACTACAGGTACCTGTGGTGTTTGTGTAGTGGGTGGTGAAAGGTGAGCTTCATTTCAAGTTTGTTTAAATCTTTCATTTTATGCCTTCCAATTTACTCATTGTAATCTATTGTTCATACAACCATACAAGATAATGAACTTTCAGCACGCCGAACTGCCAGTTGTGGATATGCAAATGTAGGTCACTTATTGCCAATTTGGCTGCTGCTAACTGCTACAAAGTTGAGCATTTGAAAAAACCAGAAACCTGGGCACTGGGTGAGTACCCATTTAGAGAATTGTTCTAGGGTTTTAATTTCATTTCTCTGGTAATGCATAGTTATGAACTGAGGTTCTTTGTCAATCCTGTTTGAGCAGTTGAGAAGGCCAAGTACTTCTATATTGCTGGTTTTTTCTTAACTGTATCACCAGAATCCATTCAGCTTGTTGCTGAACAAGCAGCCACAAATAACAAGGTACTTAAAATGTCATACCTTAAAAATTCTGTCTTAACTGCGGCTTTGAGTAACCTCTGCAAGTAATAGTCTTGACCATTGCATTTATCTGTAGATCTTCAGCATGAACCTTTCTGCCCCATTTATCTGTGCGTTTGTGGGAGGTTTTCTATCTCAGTTAGTTCAAGAGAAACCCATTGAAGATTGCGTGAAGGCTGGTTGTTACGCTGCAAATGTGATCATCCAGAGGTGTCTGGCTGCACGTACCCAGAGAAGCCTGACTTTAACTGAGCCATGATTCCTTTTGTTCTCTACTTCCTATGCTTTATTTGAGATTTCGATTGTTGAGACGTGAGAATATTTTCCTGTCTGTTTGCTTATCAAGTATTGGTTGTTTAGTGGATGCCATGAATAGCCCACTAAACCCAGTTATCAACTATGGGATTTTTTTGATCCCTCCATTGAAGATGGAAATGAAATTCAGTTTTCCTTGATATCTGGCGAGAAGAAGCATTGAACTGTTTCTTTGATTCAATTGGTTCCAATCATGATATACCTGGTCATACGACACATTTCAAATTTCCTTATAGAATTGTTGCACTCTTTCTTCTGTAAAATCATATACAGAAGTGAAATGGTGTAGCTGTTCCTGTTTTGTTCAATTGACAATAAAGATTGAAATGCTAAAAATGTGAAATACTGTGCATACCATCATTTTGCATTCAAGTTGTTTCTTTCCGATATGGATCATACAATTCGTCAAGTCACTTATGAGTTTGATCCCTTCCATGCCAACTTCCTCTCTTTAGCTAATTAAATTTGAGTGCAAACTAAGATTTTCTCGTTTCAAGTAGAAAACATGCCCTAAACTCTAAGTTAATCTACAGAATGAACCCTGTGGATCATGAAGGGTGAGGTGGTGAGTCCTACTTGTTCAATTATAATGCCAATTTAGTACGAGTGACCACATGATTCAGGGAAGGCGATCGATATTTCTGTCGGTGACGGAAATTACTTGCATAATTTTACTTCACAAACACTTGAATGGTTCACTGCTCCCACTTTCTCCACCTACAGACATGATGCTTCAGCAGATCTTTATTTGAATCTTGCTACTGTTTCATTGCTTAAACCCATCATCTCTCTCAGTCAATCGCTCTTCAGCTTCTGCAAATCATCAAAAACCACTACCACACACAACCATCAAAAACCACCGTCACACACCTTCACCACCCACCACCACACACCACCATCACTAAAAACTTCCACCACACACAACCACCAAAAACCACCACCACACACAACCACAAAAAACCACTATTACACATCATCACCAAAAACCACCACACACCATCACTAAAAACCACCACCACACCATCACCACCACCACCAAAAACTATAATCACATACCATCACCAAAAACCACCACCACCAAAAACTATAACAACATACCATCACCACACACCACCACCACACACCACAATCACAATTTGGAGAAGAGAAGAGAGGGAGAGTAGAGAAGAGAGTTTGGAGAAGAATAGAGATGAGAAGAGAAGATTTATACAAGAAAAACTGATTTTTTTTAAGAGATGAGAAGAGAAGATTTATACAAGAAAAACTGATTTTTTTTTAAAAAAAATTTTAAAATTTAGCGCGGAGAAATTTTTTAAAAATTTTAGCTTTTAGCCGACGGAATGCAATCATTCCGTCAACTAAGTGATAAATAATTTTTTTTTTAAATTTTAATCTAAAATTTTGAGCAGGAAAATTGTTCTGAATTTTTTTACACTTAGCCGACGAAATTAAATAATTTCATCTGCTAAGTGATACCTTAGGAAACGGAATTATAACATTCCGTCGGCTAAGTAATAAATATTTTTTTTGAAATTTCGGTCTAAAATTTTACGCTGAAAAATTGTTCTGAATTTTTTTTGCCCTTAGCCAACGGAATTAAATAATTCCATCGACTAAGTATACCTTAGGTGAAGGAATTATTTAATTCCGTGGCTAAGGGGAAAAAATTATTTTTTAAAACTTAGGCGACGTTATAATTCTGATGATCAAATTTGACAAACGAAAATCCGACCGTCTGATATGATCATTATAATAAAACATGGATATGGTAAAAAATTTAACTTGATCCGACAATGTTAAAGGCTAGATCCAAACGGTCACTCCCGTAAGTCAAACCTCTAAATGCACGGAAACAGTCATTTGACCATCTAAATTACGTATTTTGGCCGGACCTTCAACTGAAAATAGTTTCGAATCGATGATACGGAACCAGTGGTATAAAAATTTACGAAAAAATAACCCTCGAAGATAGGGCTACCCATAAAGAGAAAGAATGATAAATTGCATTGACCGCAACTTGCGGCATCGAGACTTTACCATAATTAAATGATTTTTCAACCGTAAACGTATTTCACCATTCTAGTCGTATCTTATTTCATGACTTCTTTGCTTTTGAAGGTTCTACGTAGAGTTTGTTTTTGAAATAGAACATTTACTTTAAACTTAGTAAACAAGTTATACAACCTTAATAGGCATGTTATGATTCTGACGATCAAACTTGACAAAGGAAAATCCGACCGTCTGATATGATCATTATAGTAAAACATGGATATGGTAAAAAATTCAACTTGATCCGACAATGTTAAGGGCTAGTGCTTTATCCAGACGGTCAATCTCGTAAGTCAAACCCATAAACGCATAGAAACGATCATTTGACCGTCTAAATTACGTATTTTGGCCGGACCTTCAACTGAAAATAGTTTCAAATCGATGAGACGCAATCAGTGGTATAAAAATTGATGAAAAATAACCCTCAAAGATAGGGCTGCCCATAGAGAGAAAGATGGTAAATTACATTGACAGTAACTATCGGCACCGAGACTTTACCGGAATTAAATGATTTTTCAACCGTAGATGTATTTCACCATTCGTGTCATATCTAATTTTGTGACTTTTTTTGAAAATTTTGCTTCCTATGTACAGTTTCAAAGAAAAACTTATGGCTGATTTGCTACTGTATTTTTAATCTTAGCCGACAGAAAAGTTTAGATTCTGTCGGCTAGGCTTTTAGGTCTTAGCCGACGAAATATGAAAATTTATATCGACTAAGAGTTTGCTTAACCGACGGAATAGCCAGGAACATAGTTCCGTCGGCTAAGGGCTTAGTCAACAGAAATTTTCGAGGACCTTATTCTGTCATCTAAGAAGTGCTTAGTCGACGAACTATTTATCCTAGCTGACGGATCTGTTTCAGTCTGCTATGAAAATCATAACCAAAGGAACAATTTAGATTATGTCGGCTAGAAGTGAAAATCCACTAGTGTAATGAACAAAAAAAGAGAATAGTTTATTTTCGAGTTTTTCTAAATTCTTCAAATCCCTCATTTAAGGACTCGATGTTATAGTACGTGTCGACACGAGTCTCTCGGTATTTTTGGAATATTTTTCGAAGCTTCTATTAATTTTCTACGAATTTCTGAAGTTTCTGGTAATTTTTAAATTACCATTCCTGAAATAACCCGGAAATTCAAAGGTTAATTTCTAATATTGTTTGGAAATTAATTAGTGGATTTGGTGCGTATTCGTACCTTCAATAAGAGTGCCTAAGTGTTCGGAGTCAAGGGACGCTCGGAAAACGTTTTATTTAAGGGGTCAAAGGTTGACTTTTTGCTACATCGAGTTTCTCAAAAACCTTCTTCACGAAAGATGTAGAGCACAGCGATATGAGTTCGTAGACACGTGGCGCACATTAAACGGAGTTCGTACGGGGAAGTTATGGTTAGTAGAAGTTTGTAGCTTTTGGAAATTTTTGTATAAATATAAATTTTCTGGAGTCATTTCATAAATTCTAAATTTTTGATATTTTACTATTCCCATTTTCTCCTGATTTTGCCTCTTCGGTATCGAAATTATCCGACTGACCTGACCCAGACCTGGTTGACCCGACCCGGCTTTTACGGCCAACTCCGGTCGACCCAGGCGGCAGGGCCGGTCATGTTCTCTTCGTCTCGGTGGTGTGAGTCTCCCTGTGGTGGCGGTTTGTGACGATTCATCGTAGTTCGATGGGATCGAAGCAAAAACGAAACATATTCGGGTTTGATCAAGATCAGACTTTTTTTCCGGCAAGCGCCGGTAGGAGGGGCTGAAACCTGTCAGGTTTTGTTCGCCTCTTGATGCTGGTTCGATCCATGGTGATGAAGCTCCATTCAAAGCGTGGAGTGGCAAATCAGAGTTTTACCTTGCGGCGGCGTTTTGCAGCGGTTCCGGTCTGAATCGCACTTAACCACCTGGTATAAAAGTGTTTCTATTGCTTTGATCTACAAGTTTCTTGTTGGAAGTTTGTTACAATTCGTCATTTTGAGGGGCGGCGCGTCCGGTGCACTAAGGGGCAGCAGCTCGTCCCATCATCATGTACTCATCGATACGAGCGCGCTGGTATGTAATTTGTAGATTTTGGGTACCGTTGTGACATGCTCGGGTGTAATCCGGTTTATGTTTACGTACGTTACGATTTTAGGTTGAAATCTAGACTTAGGGGAAAGATTGTAAATTGGTGAGTGTCCGATGACCTCAGGAGGTCTCGGAGGAAGATTGTCCTCTAATGGGCAATCTTCGACTTGAGAATGAACTTCAGATTTAAATTATTATTTTATTTTCCAAATTAAGTATTAAGTTCGTTGATAAAATTGTTTACGTGAATTGTGATTTTGTTGTGGAGCGTGGTTTTGGGCTTGTTTTGGTGTTGGGAAGACACAGCGGAAGTTGAGGTGAGTAAATCTCACTAAGGTTATGTGTTGGTTTTATATATTTATTTGAGCGTAAATTATATTGTTTGTTACCGATGGAATATTGGGTGAGAATATTCGTGATAATATGCATATATATATATATATATGTGTGTGTTTTTATTTATACCGTTAACATTTTATAGAGCGCCGTGGTTAGATGTTATTCATGCGGTGAGCATTATCTCATCTGGTTTGCGGAGGAACCATTATTATATTTATGGTTCATTGTCGTAAAATTATAAATTTTTTTTCTTGAAAACCAAATTTCTGATTTAAAAATAAATAGACTTGATCGACTACGGTCCATTGGTAAGTTAAAATGATTTTTATTATAAAACGGTTTTAAGTGGTTTTACGATGACGAACTATAAAAATGTGTGATGATGATTTGAGATTACGTCATCATTGAGAACGAAGTATTGTCAGACAATATTTAAATGAGAAGGATATGTGTGTCGACCGTCGTATGTTGACGTTGAAGTCTCAATGATCGTGAGATATCAGATGAAGCTAAAGTTTGGACTAGTAGAGAGTTGTCGATGTTGTCCCACGGTATACGTGTCGGGTGAGAGGTTTATGACTCGTAATGCATATCGGATTTTGTGCGGTACTTAGAGTGGAGTAAGTGGTGGTGCTCCGTGAGTTAATCCGAGGACTTGTGCCTTAGTGGTGAGCAAAGTTCTAAAAGTCGCTAGTCGGTCGGCCGGCTGGGGACTAGCGAGTAGAGGAGTAGTCGGGGAGTACTCGGTTTTTAATTTTTGGATTTATTTTTATTTTTAAAACATATAATTAAATATAATTTTTTAAAAGGTAATATAATATCCAAAATAATAATAATAATAATAATCAATAGAATGCCGAGTTTGGCCGATTTTTTCCGAGTTAGCCGATTTTTTTTCGAGTTAGGCCGATTTTTTCCGAGTTGGGCCGACTACTCGGCCGATTTTCTTCCGGCTGACTTTGTACACCGATTTTCTTAAAATCACCTCGGGAGGACGCCGACTAGCGAGTACTCGGCCAACTAGGTCGAGTTTTAGAACACTGGTGGTGAGAGTTGTGTTAGTGCTTTGTGTGGGTGTTGTTGTTAGGGTCACAGTTGGTGGAAGTAGTAGTGGGTACTTTATGGGGATTGACTAAGTGTTGATGAACCCATAAGTACGAGTTTGTTTGTTAAGGTCACAGGTGGTGACAGTAGTGGGTACTTTATGGAGAATGACTAAGTGTTGATGAACCCATAAGTACGAGTCGTTGTTAGGGTCACAGTTTGTGACAGTAGTGTGGGGTAATTTATGGGGAATGACTAAGTGTTGATGAACCCATAAGTACGAGTTTGTTGAGTTATGAGGGATGACTAAGTGTTGCTGAACTCATAAGTAAGCTTAGAAATTAGGTTTGCTTGATTGTGCTTGCCTTATGTGTTTTCGGGTAATTCCGAAACTATCCATAATTGCTGGAATTACCCTGATTTGTTTTATGAGTTTCTTTATATTTTCCTGAACTAATCTTTATACAGGAAATGTATAATTTTTATCGTTATGTTTATTTTATATAAATCAATGCTTGTTTAATTTAATCCTTACCTTTTGTTAATAAATTTTCTTTATTTTGGGAGCTCTCGTATCTTTGGGGTACGAGTTCGTGTTTGTCTTAGATTTACTCATACGAGCTGAAAAGCTTACCGGGTTTGTTTACAACCCGGTGCACCAATCTATGGTATAGGGTTTGATCTTGCAGGTTGGTAGTGTCGGTGATTTGCGGATAGGAGGCTTAGGAGCTTACTTGTCGACGTTGGAACTCTGCTTGTAGCGGTCGTTGGATTGGAAGTAAGTTCCTTGGAGCGCAACTTTAGTAGGATTATAGATTGTTGGTAAGTTAATCATGTCTCGAGTTTTGAGATTTTTGGTATCCTAAAGTTCGGAAGTTAAGTCGGACTTTCGGTAAATTAAGTAAAGAGTCGATAACTGGAAAAAGGAAGTCAAAAAAGTTAAAGAGTTAAAAAGGAAATTGGTTGGTCAACTTGGTCAATGTGGTCATTCCTGGTCAAACTAGGAATGTTGTGGTCAAAATGACTGTTATTGTTTCTTGGTTGCTAAGCTACTTTAATTCTGCAATGAATAATTGGACGAGGTAGCTTACGCGGTGACCACGGTTTACCAAGGCAGTTCCTGGAAGCTTAGAGCTTACGTAAAGAACGATTATTCCAGGTATGGAAGCTAAACCCCCTTTGGTAGTGGTTTTGTATATATATGAAAATGCATGATTTTTGTATGCTCATGGTCGATGCCTCGAGAAAGTTTTCTTTATATATGTGATAAATGATTTATGATTGGGCCAAGAAAACCCGAGGCTAGACGTAAATGATTTGGATCGAAAAATAGTACCGTTGTCCTGATTTTCGGTGCTTGGCTTGAGAGTGACGGGACCTAGTATATAGTACTCCCACGGTGTCGATTACCGTGAACCTCCAGATGGGCAATGCCCTGCTTATTTTATTTTCCTGCTTACATTCGTCTCGTATAGAGTTAAGCGAGCCGTAAGTACGGTGTGTACTATCAGTGATGTGTTGGGCATTAGCTGTAAATAGACACTCGTGCTACTACGCGTTTTCGAGCGCATAGGTAGTTGGTCCTGGTTTGCTGTGAAGACAAACCTGGGATTCGGCCTCCCAGATCCGTGAAGCCCTGCAGGCTGTATTTGTTCATTGAGCTCTCTGGCCCATGTTTTAGCATACTGCACTGTTTTTCCCGAAAGATATAAAATGATGATTTTGTGTGCCAAGGATTTTCTAAATGGTTTTATTAAGAGCTCAAATCTATACGTATACATATATGGTTTTATGGTTTTCAAACCTATCATTGGTGGGCCTATATGTGAGCAAGCGAGGACGACGCTCACCCCTACAACATATTGTTTGCAGGTAATGTGTACTGTGACGGGATAGATAGAGAGAGCTGTGTATGTGGAGCCTCATTTTTTACTCGGAGTTTGGTCCAAGTTGTACTCACTTTTTCGGTTTTACCCTTTCGAGTCATTTACCAGAATAATTGACATAAACAATAAAGGTGTCTCCCTAAATTGTTGACCCTGTTATATTTTTATTGTTGTCGTTAAAATTTATAATTGACCTTTAATTTGTCATAGGGCTGCATTCGGATCAGATCCCTTTTTAAAAAATAGGATCCGTGATCCGATCCGTTTAATTATTTCGGATCGGATTTGCATTGTCAAATACGTGATCCAAACGGATTTGGATCCAAAAAATCGAATCGGATCTCGGTTTTTTTATCGGATCCGTAAAGCCTAAAACTTGGAATGAGACATTTTTACATGAAAAACACCGTCATGTTTCCAAGTTTCTAACTTTTCAAAGCAACATAAGGGAATGTTCAAACTTCAAGGAATAAATGGAGTTCTAATGCGAATTAAAACATTCACTATAAGTCCTCAATAATAAATACAAGTCTGTGAAATTAACTAGCAAGAAAACCAAAAATAGCAAAAGCTTAAAACAAGTTTCATAACGCTTCAGTACTCATTCCTCATCTTGTGAGGCGGCCACCTCCACGGATAAAAGATAAATGTTAACAGTCTGCCTCCTGCAAAATGACAAAGTCTATGTGCTTAGCTGATGGTGAATGATGAAGATGATAATAATCGAAACAATGTCCCACAAAATGATTAAGGATATCACTAACCAGTAAATTATAAAATCAGGCATTGATACATATAAATCACATATCAAGAAGACAAGAACTAGACAGCCATTGATCTAAATTAAACATGATTCTAAGATCTACAAAAGTGTTTCTGACTATCAGCTTCTCCCAACACATATATACATAAAACATAGAGACTACTTCTATATCTACGTCTATAATTACATGGATAGATGTGTGGGAGCCAGATTTCACAAAATGGATGAACAAACTATAAAAGTTAAAAACAAAATTCACTAAGAATGTAAAACAAATAACAAGACTCTGACTAGCTAGTTAATCAAGAACCACCTTGCATACAAATTAAACTTGAAAACATGAAGATCCAAAGAACATAAATCCATAGCATACGAATTAAACTAGGGCCAAAGTCTTGCTAAGCTTACCTCTTGGAGATTGGAGATGGGAGAAGAACGAATTTGGCAAGGGTTGTGCGACTTGGCGACGGGTATCTGATTGATTTGTGGGATTGATGATTTCGATTAATATGTGGGATTGACGATTTCGATTGATTTGTGGGTGGAGGAGGACTGGAGGATAGTTGAGAGAAAGAGAGGCGAGAGTCTGTTTACGACTATAGGGTTGCAGTCTCTAAGTGTTGTCTTTTATACCTTTCCTTAAACTAAGAATCCAACGATCTAAAATAGATGTGGTTTAATCCTACGGTTGTTCAGATTTTTAAATTATTTTTTTAGGATCCGATCCGATCCGTTACTTTGTTAAATGGATCGGATCCATCCGAAGTTTTTTTTTCATAATCAGGATCCGATCCGTCTTATTCGGATCATATCGGATTGGATCGACTTGAATCCGAACCAAATATGCAGCCCTAATTTGTTTATCTTCCACGAAATTAGAAAATCTCTGATGAATGTTTTAAGAATTTCATGTGGTGCCACTCAAAGTTTAAAAATTGTGTTTTATTTTACTTACTAAAAAGCCTACGACTTTAGGTTAATAAGTTGTTGGCACGTCCTTCGGACATGTTGGCTTCTTATTGGCTTAAAATCGTGACCCCTGTAGTTTCTCCTCCCGGGACGCTACAGGTGAAAATAAATTCTCCACTCTCCTCCCTACCTATCCAAAACAACAACTATTACAATGGACTGATATTAAAAGAGGTTCAACTGTAACCTAACCTAATCCAGAGGTCTCGATACAGCATTTGAGTCAACCTTAAGAAGAAAAAATCATTTCAAACACTACATATCAAACTTACCAACATATATGCATATGTAACCTCTCCATTACATTGACAACAAGAACTAACCAACGTTAGAATAGTCCTTGAAACGACACCATAACAATGGTTCACCCCAAGACACGACACCACAACACTAACCTACCAACAACCCTAATTTGATGCTAAATTGCAACTCACGCGCAATAAAAGCACGGTCATCAAAGAATAGAAAATATTTAGACCCGAAGTTATCGTACTATGGGGATCACGAGCTAGCTAGCAATCCTATGGTCTAGATCATCAAAATCACTCTCTTATGTGAATATGTACAAGCTCACACTTAAATGGATTTACAAAGAGATGGTAGAGAATATGTCAAATATTTTTGGGGTTTTCAACTATTAAACGAACTCATTAACTAAGACATAAAAGTAATATATATAGATAGAAAGATGAGATGCATCACACTAAGGGTCACCATAGAAATCAATGTTATCCACACAAATAAGAATCATAAAGCATAATGATGATCAACTCAAAAGATGTTTTAATGTTTTGTCAGATTTCCATTTAGCATTAGGAGACCTAAAAGAAAGCTAAATCGATTGTCTCACAATAGGAGGTAAACCATAAGTGAAAGCTAGTGGGAGAAAGAACACTTTTGTTTCGCCTATCCTATTCTAGCAACCATTACCACAAATAATAAGATCGAAAAGAGTACTAGCGATAACGATCACTCTACCCACAATCTCAAATACTATTCCAACAATCAAGGGAGATAATACTCAAATTTGGGTGATTGGAGAACCACAATCTTTTGAAATCCAAATGAAAATAGATATATGCAATGGGAAAATTCCTCCATACTCAAGCCATAATCTAAATTGAAACACAAATTCCCTAATTCATATTCCAAATCCAACACACCAAACATAGATTATAGAGGGGGAAACCTAAATCATACATCTAGAGTGAGAAAATTTAAGCAAAAGTACTCAAAGTGTGTGAATAAACATCAATTTTATTAATTCCTCATCAACACCATACAAAATCAAAACATGGGTTTCAAAACCCTAAAATCCATGAGAGGTCACACACAAATACATATCCATACTTATCAACAATCACTACCAGAATAACTGTTATAGCCGACAAAAAAAAATTAACAGGCCGACAAATTTTTTTTTCATCGGCTAAAGTCTATTTTAGCCGACGAAAAAAATATATCGTCGGCTAACTTAATTTTTCGTCTGCTAAAATGGACTTTTAGCCGACGAAATGTTTTGTAGTCGGCTAAAATATTTTTTTCGTCGGCTATAGTCTGTGAACTATAGCCGACAAAATTTTTAAAGTTTAGCCGACGACATATATAATTTCGTCGGCTAAAAGTTCATATATTTCCAGATCTAGACAGCAGCTCGTGTGAAAAAAAAACGGGAGAAAAAGTTTGGGGGTTGGCGAAATTGTTGGGAGTTGTCGAAATCTGTCCAAAATTAGTTTGTAGCGCTATATATAGGTACGTATATGTGTGTATATATCTTGTTTTTGGGTTGATTTAAGAGTTTTATTTGAGTTATATATTGATTTTGAGTTTTAATTTGAGTTGAATTATTGGATTTTGTGTGTGATTGAGTTGATCGATTTGAATTTGATAATATATATGACGTTGTTGTTATATATATATATATATATATATATATATATATATATATATATATATATATATATTAATAAGTAGTAGATATATATATATATATATATATATATATTAATTTGATTATAATATTGTGTTCATGCATATATAATATGAATTAAGTAATATTTTGATTATGATTGATGTTAATTGATATATATATATATATATATATATTGTTATATAATTAGTAATTATTATATATATGCATGTATATATATATATATATGTGTGTGTTAATTATTAATTTGTTATATATTAATTAATTGTACGTTAACTGTAGATAGAATATTAAATGATTTATAAATTTAATTAATTAATTAGAGTTTATACATATATATTTTGTTATCTTCTCAGGATATGGATAAGAGTTAGATTTCGCTTCCAAAATTGGACAAAAGATATGGTAAAAGAGTTATTAGTTTTATTGAATATGTGATGGATAATGCTAAAGGGAATACAATTTTCTATTGCTCGTGCACTAAATATCAGTGTCGCAGCGATATGCATCGATTTGCAATTGACAAGGTTTGGCAGCACCTTAAAAGTAATAGGTTTTGGGAGAAGTACACATGTTGGATATATCACGGTGAAACATCACCAGGGGGTCCGTATGATCATGGGCAATTTTCTGAGACGGGCAGTACATCCAACGATCCAACAACGGCCTTCATCAACGATATGTTTTCTTATGAGAGCGGTGTATGCTCTGAAGGACCGTATATGCCTGAGCCGGTGCAGCCCTTCCCTAACACTGCTGGTATTGACAGGTACAACAAACTACTTGCTTTCTAACAGACCCCTGTGTACCCCGGTTGTCAGAAGACGGTTTTTGAAAGTGTGATGGACGTTATGAAGATTAAAGTTGAGACAAAATCGACTGTGAAGGCTGTTGATGATTACCTACTGTACACTGCTTCGATGCTGCCCTACGGTCATCGTCTTCCTACCACTCATCATAAGGTCTGATGTATCCTAAAAGATCTTGGGCTTTCCTACATCAAGATTCATGCATGCAGATATGATTGTGTTCTCTTCTGGGGTAAAGATCCAGAAGGGAATGACCTTGGTGACCTTGACGCATGTCCAGTATGTCAGAGTGACAGGTATAAGTTGACTCCTGCAGGCAATAGGAAACCTGTGAAGGTATTTCGGTATTTCCCGTTGAGGGATAGGCTGGAACGGTTGTACATGTCATCACACACGGCCAAAGCTATGAAATGGCACGCTGATAGGGAATTGCATGGCGAAGATACCCTTATACACCCTGCTGACGGGATAGCTTGAAAGCATATAGACCGTGAGTTTCCTCATTTTGCGTCAGAGGTCCGAAATGTGAGGCTCGGGCTCTCATCCGACGGGTTCAATCCTTTTGGCAACATGAGTCTTCAATACAGTGTATGACCGGTGATTTTGGTACCATACAACCTTCCTCCATGGATGTGCATGAAGAAGGAATACAATATGATGAGTTTGTTGATTCCAGGACCCGGTTATCCAGAGAAGTGTCTCGATGTGTATTTGAGACCCTTGATTGAAGAGCTTAAGTTTTTTTAGGACGTTGGTCATCCCACTTATGATAAGTTCATGCACGAGATGTTCTAGATGCATGCCATGGTTGTTGGTACAATTAGTGATTTTCTTACCCGTGGGATGTTGTCGGGCAACGTTGTTAGGGGATACAAGGCTTGTCCAGAGTGCCTTAGTGATGAGGGGAGCAGTAGTCATTGCAACAAGATATGCAGATTGGGACACCGTACTCTCCTTCCGTATGATCACGAATAGCGGTTCGATGACAAGGCATTTGATGGGACTGTAGAAAATGGTGTGCCTCCTAGAAGATGGACGGGGGAAGAAATTTTAGCAGTGCTTAATGAGTATGATTTTGGGCAGCTTAGCAATCATCCCAATATTGTTGCAGCAATACCTGACAGACCTGACAGGTATAAATTTTGGACACATAAGAGCATATTCTGAGAACTCCCATACTGGAGTAAGTTGTTGATCAGGCACTACCTAGATGTGATGCACATATAAAAGAATGTGTGTGACAGTGTGGTGGGAACAGTGCTGAACTTGGAGGGAAAGACGAAAGACGGTCCGAAGGCACGCATTGATCTTAAAAAAATGGAGATACGAAGACATTTGTGGTTGAAAGAAGGGAAGAAAAAAATGCCTCAAGCTCCTTAGACCGTGAAGCCTGACCAGAAGAACGTAATTTTCAGGTGGATGAGTTCTGTGAAGTATCTTTCAGGCTACGAAGGAAATATAGCCCGGTGTGTAAATATTCGGGACAATAAAATGTACGGGTTAAAGAGTCATGAGTGTCATATTCTGCTACAACGTCTCTTCCCTATGTTCATTCGACCGTTCCTTCCCCGTCAGGTGGTGGAGCCGTTAGTAGCGTTATCAAGATTCTTCCAGAAGTTATGCACAAGGGAAGTGACAAAATCTGACCTCCGTGAAATGCAACAGGACATTATTTATATCATGTGTAAATTTGAGAGGATATTTTCTCTAAATTTTTTTGACATCATGCCGTACCTGATGATCCATCTTCCCGAGCAATTGTTGCTTACCGGTCCAATACATTATACTTTGATATATCCTATGAAAATGTATGTTTTTTACACCTCATTTTTTATTCTACATGTTCAATATATAATCATAATATATTACAACAAATTTATTTATATATAGACAACTTGGAGACTACAAAGTTTATGTGGCTAACAAATCCGCGCCTGAAGAATGTATAGCTAAAGCATATATTGCGCACGAGTGCATCACCTACATGAAGTTGTATTTATGAGCGTTGAAGGAAACTCTTCAAACCATACCGGTAGATGTACCGAAGTTTAACCTTTCCATAGTCTCTAATGATGTTGAAGTTTATGGAATTTTACCAGAGTCCTACAAGTTGCAACCACATGAGCTAGTCATAGCCCATTGGTGGGTATTGATTAACTGTCTAGAAGTTGAATACTGGAAAGACATCAATTTATACTGTCTAGACATTCAAAGTGATCTAGACTACCACAACAAGGTGTTCGCAAACTATTTGGGCTGCTGGGTATGTAATTCTTTATTTTTGTTCATGACTCATTCATTGCATAATTATTCATATTTATACTACATTGAATATTTGGTTACAGATGAACCATATTCAATTTGATGGTCACCCAAATTGGTCGCACGAACTAAGACTTCTAGCGATGAAGCCGATAATGTCAAGAGTTTATCCGATGTGCAAAGTGAATGACATGCAATTTATATGTGAACAGAGAGACAACAGATGGAGAACACAAAATTCTGGGTGATGGCGCATGGCGGGCGGAATGTAGTTGATTATTACGGTGTTCTTGATTCAGTGGTGAAACTCGTTTATGGGCAAGGCATGACAGTGCACCTCTTCAAGTGTAGATGGTTTGATACTAGAAGCCCGCAGAGCATGAACATTGATTAGTACGGGATTTTATCGTGAACACTGCTACAAGCTGTTACAAAGATGACCCGTTCGTTTTTACGACATTGGTGAAACAAGTGTTTTATCTTGATGACCTTGTTAAGGGTGACGCGTGGAAAGTCGTCATCCTTGGGCACCCTCGAAACATTTACCGGGCGGCTACACTTGGAGAGGCCGAAGACGAGGAATAAGATGTTGCGTATCAAGAGCCCAGTGCAATAGGTATTCCTGACTTCTCTACAATTCGCCTTAATAATTTTAAAGCGGGTCGTTCGGTTCGAATTCATGATTTAGACGCTCGGCTTATTAGTGTGGATCCAAATCAAGAAACCGACGACGACTCTTGTGATGTAGAAATGCATAGATTGCCAGAAATTAATTCTGACACCGAAGAAGACTCATCAGATGATTCTGATTACGAGCCTTCTTAGTTTGAATTTGTAATAAAAATTGATGTGTGTTTTATATGCTACAAGCTGTTGAATTCATAATTTAGTTTAATTTTGGTGATATATGAACAGGAAATTGGTATGGTTACATTAAACAACCTGTTTTTTTTTATCTATTTTTCATTTTTAACCGACGAAATACATCATATTTCGTCGGCTAAGATAGTTTTAACCGACGAATATATCATTTTTCGTTGGCTAAAACTATCTTGGCCGATGAATACTCTAATTTTTCATCCGCTAAACTATAAACCCTAAACCTTATACTATAGCCGACGAAAAATTACGGTATTCGTAGGTTAAAGTTAAATAAATAAAATAATAATTTATACCACTGGTTGCGTCTCATCCATTTGAAACTATTTGTAGTTGAAGGTCCAGACAGAATACGTAATTTAGACGGTCAAATTACCGTTTCTTTGCGTTTAGGGGTTTAACTCACGAGATTGACCGTCCAGATCGATTCCTTTACTTTGTCGGATCAAGCTGAAAATTTACCAACACACATGTTTCAACATAATGATGATATCTGACGGTCGGATTTTCATTTCACAAGATTGATCGTCACAATCACAACATGCCTACTAATGTTGTATAACTAATTTACCAAGTGTTAAGTAAATGTTCCGTTTCAAAAACAAAACTATACGTAGAAGCTTCAAACGGAAAAAAGACATGAAATAACATATGACCGGAACGATGAAATATGTCTACGGTTGAAAAATCACGTAATTCTGATATGTTTCGGTGCCAATAGTTGCGGTCAATGCATTTTTTCATTCTTTCTCTCTAGAGATAGCCCTATCTCTGATGGTTATTTTTCTTGTAATTTTTATACCATTAGTTGCGTCTCATCGATTTGAAACTATTTGTAGTTGAAGGTCTGGGCAGAATACATAATTTAGACGGTCAAATTACCGTTTCTTTGCGTTTAGGGGTTCGACTCACGGGATTGACCGTCCGGATCGAGTCCTTAACTTTGTCAGATCAAGCTGAAAATTTACCCACACACATGTTTCAACATAATGATAATATCTAGTGGTTAGATTTTCGTTTCACAAGATTAAACATATAAATTGGACATAAATTTAATAAATTAGTATAAAAGTACTATAGCCGATGAAATATTAGTAAATTCGTCGGCTATAGTATTGTAACTAGCCGATGAATTTTTTTTAATTCGTTGGCTAAAGTGGAACTATAGCCGACGAAACATATACTTTTAGCTGATGAATTTTTTATCTCGTCGGCTATAATTCTTCCTATATATGCAAACCCAGCGACAAACCCTTACATTTTCTTCTCCTCTCGACAAACCTTTCGGCCTCCACTCCATCTTCTCCCTCTCCTCTCGGCCTCCACTCGTTTTTTTATCTCCTCTCGGCCTCCTCTCGGTATGCGATACAATGTATATATTGAATTATATAATTATTTTTAATTATTGATGTATATATTGAATTATATGAATTTATTGATGTATATATTGAATTGAAATTTTAATATATTTAATAAATTTGGTATATTAAAATATTAATTATTGTTATTAATTGTACAAATTAAAAATTCTAACTATTTGATAAACAAGATGAAAGGCTTGTTTAGTAAATTTAAGAGTTCAAAGGCCTAAAGGTCTGAATCGTCTGAGAGAACGTCTAGCAACCCTCGGGCGTCGTTTCAGGGCCCAATGACAGCCCGACGTGCGTCTCTTCTGGAGCCGACGTAGAGACAGCCGGGGGCCACACATTTGATACGAATCACGGCTAAGTTGTTAACTGCAGAAACGAAAACAACACGAACACGGGTATTGGTCGAAGAAATTGTTCTTCTCTTATTATTGTGCTTAAAGGCTACAATCTCTGATGTCTACTCCTTTGCTACAATAACACTTTGATTCGATCCTAGAACTAATGCTAGGCATCTCTATTTATAGAGTCACAAACCCTATAAATCCTTATCTAACTAGAAAACTATACATTGTCCTAGTTAGACAACTATTCCTCTCCCATAAAGGAGAAGGAATCCTAATTCCTAAAAGCTAAAGGATACACCCGTATCAACATTCCTCCAGGCAGTCGGACGCCCCTCGCTCCTTAAGGCAGCCGGACGCCCCTCGCACGAGGAAGCCGAATGTCTCTCACTCCTCGAGACAGCTGTGGCCTCCGACTTAGGCGGAGGTGTCTGCACCACGTATACCTGAGATACACTGGGCACCGACTCCGGGCCCTACAGTTTCTGAGGGTGGGTCTTATGGGGTATAGATGCCGTCGCCTCTTCTCTACCTTCCACGGTTGATACCGGCATTACCGACAGTCGATGACTCAGGGGCATCGATTTATCCACTGCCCCCGCAGGTGACCCCATCAGCGGCGTACCTGTTCGTGCCTTTTGGTACGGATTTAATTTCTGCGAGGGTATCATCATCGGCGACAGAGTCGGAATCCGTCGCGTCTGCCCCAACGCCCTCAGGTAATGACATATAAATAATTTGTTTTCTTATAATGTCATAATAAGAATAATCTATTAATAATCAATTTATGATAGGCACCGTCGGAGCCAAGCCGACAAGGAAGAAGAGAGGTCCCGTCACATGGAAGGCTCTCGAGAAGAAAGTGAGTACCTCGAGAAGGATTGTCTTCGATACTGAAGGAGATGGGAACGTAGTATCGGACGGGAAGATGAGGATGTACTCTGGCCGCGTGGGAGCGCTCATTAGGGATAGAGTCCCTATGTTGTGGTCAGACTGGGGCAAGGTCCCACAGGAGGTTAAGGACATGGTCCACAACGCAATGTCGGTAAGTATAAAAAATTCACAATTAACATTATTTATTACATTGTGGATTTATGAAAAACTAAACTAATAAACGTTTTAATGCAGGTGTGGTTTGACGTTCCCCAGCACCTGAGGAACACCTGGGCAGACGTTGTGCATGGGGGAAAGTACGTTGGAAAGTTAATGAAAAAACAAAATTATAGGTAATTAATAATATTTATAATTTTTTTGTCGTATCTGTAGGTACAAGGAGTGGAAGAACGAGTTATAGACCCACTGGACTACGCATGGGAACGAACGTTCTGGTACCCCCTTGAGTTCCAGTTCAGGGAATACGAGTGGCGTTGGCTTCTGATATCTGAATTCAACAACCCTCATAAACAGGTAATTAAAAATAATAATTTCTTATATCGTTATTAATTAATACGTTTAAAAATATTTTACTAATTTTTTTTCCTTTGTAGGTCATTTCCCGGGCGAGCGCTCAGAATCGGCAACGCAACACAAGGAACCATCATGCCGGTTCTAGACCGTTCGCATCGTTGATGGATGAGGCGGCCAGGGAACATCCAGAAGTCAACCTGTACGTCTATACGTACGAGAAGGCATGTCCTGACTCCCAGGAGGATATTGTAAGTCGTTTTACGTTTTCAAATTTTTTAAATTATATATATATATATATATATTTCAAAATGTTAATTAATTATTTTTTCCTATCTAATTAGGCGAGGGTGAGGCAGGCTAATGACGAGGTGATAACTGCTACAGTGAGGGAGACATGGCCAGACAAGCAAGAGGAAGACATGTTCGAAGCCATGTCTCGGATCGACACTTCGGATCTCAGGGTTGGGCGAGGATCATGGGCACAGCATTCCCACCGTGAGGAAATAACTTTTACTGCCGGGGTCTAGAAAAGAAGGGAGGAGTACTGAAGACCACTCCCGGATTTCAAAAAAAAAGCAGCCTCGACCAGCAGCAGAACGACTCAGCTAGAGGCGGAAGTTTAGATGTTACGGGAACAGCAAGCCGCCCAAACAGCCTATACTGCCGTTTTACAGGGGTATAATGCGGCAGTATATGCCACCAACCAGGCACAGCAGCAGCAGATGTTCCAGTACTTACAAGATTTTTCAGCTGCCCAGCTTCAGGGACTTCAGCCTCTGCCTATGCCTATGCCTATTCCCCTACCTCAACCGCCGCAACCTCCTCAACAGCAACCTCCTCCTGGCGCGGATATAGATTTAGATGATATAGATTTTATTTAGTTTTATAGGTTTATGAATAATTTATAAATTAATAATTAATGCAAAACGTTTAGACTACTTTTGATGGTGTATGTTGTTGGTTATATGAAATTGTTTGTGTAATTTGCAGTTTGCTTGGATGGTAATTTAGAAATTTTGTAGTTTTTTTAGTATAAAAAGTACTATAGCCGACGAAATTTATCATAATTCGTCGGCTATAGTATTTTTTTATTATTATTTTTTCAACGTTTAGCCGACGAAATATGCCTTAATTCGTCGGCTATAGTTGTATTTTAGCCGACGAAATGTACTATATTTCGTCGGTTATATTATTTTAATTTTAATTTTTTTAAATATTTAGCCGAAGATTTATAGTACATTTCGTCGGCTATAGTTTTTTAAATTGGCCGACAAAATATATATATTTCGTCGGCCAAAGTCTTAGGTTGAGGCCGGCGACAATTTATTTCATCGGCTTTACTCTTACTTTAGCCGACGAAAAATTGAAAAATATGTCGTCGGTTAAGTGTGAAACTATAGCCGACGACCACTTTTATTTCGTTGGCTAAAGTCATAGCCGACGAGTCTTTGCCGACGATATCTTAGCCGACGACAACTCATCGGCTAAGATCTTAGCCGACGAATTTGACTTACAGACCGACGAAAATCTTTCGTCGGCCAAACTACTAATTCCGGTAGTGAAAAAAGAATTAGAATGCACTAAGTACTGTGCGCTTTTGTTTGTGCAAAATTTTCAGTCCTGGTTTTAGCTTAGGAGGTATTATATATACTGTGGGTTTGTCCAAACAATTAAACCAATTATTCAAATCTAACAAAGGGCAACTTTTCATTTATTTTTCCAAACAGTTTGTACAGTTCACATAATATAGTTCACATAATGAAAGATAAAGATCTATCGCCTAAAACAATGAAAACTCACCTTGGAGGAACAACCCAGAATTCCTTCCAATCTCATCATTGATCCATTGGCAAACTCCACGCGCTCGAAAGTTTACACAGGAACATACGAAATTGGAGGAGATAGAAGAGGGAGTGCTTGGCAGAAAAAAAAACAGTAAGCTAAAACATGAACATAAAATTTAAGATCCAAGTAAAAGATATTTGACAGCAAGCAGTTCTTCATGATTCCATCAAAAAAGGCTAATTATAGTTCCAGGACGTACAAACAGATTTTAATTACAGTCCCTAGATAAGAGATATGAGTAGAATAACAACACTGGTAATAATAACACAGAAAACATATATAGTAGATTGAGCAAAACTAACAATCTGCAGCTGCAGCAGTATATAAAGGAATTAAGCTTAGCTAGCTAACTCGATATCGATGGAGCTTCAGGGATCATTACGTTCGTGCCAGCAGAGAAGCATTGCTATGCAACGTCGGAGGATGTAGAACTTGGTCCGCTGCTTCTTCATAAGATGAGTGCACTTTTGACCAAAAGATCTGCAGGGCTCGCATCCGCCATTGTTATTTTGCAGATGATTCCTAGTGCTATTATTGAAGCTTGCAGTGGTTTTAGCAGTACTGGTAGTACTGTCACTATCCTTCATTGCAATGAGGATGGATAAAGGTCTCGCCTCTGCTACTATAGTTTTGTCAACTACTACCAGTCCACTAGTAGCAGTAAATTATTGAGAAAGGTAGATATGGTGGCTCATGTGCTTCCTCTATTTATATAGAAGAAGTAATCAGTTCATTCAGTTGTTTCACTTAACATACGAACATCAGAAAATTACATACACAGTTCATTAACTTTGCTTCACTCATAATTAAGGTGTCTGAACTTTATTAAATAACATATTAGTACATGAACTAACAAGTTAAACCTAATTTCCGTACATGTCGTTATAACACCGTTAAAGTTTATTTTTTTTTCTTGAGATCTTTTTTTTTGAGATATTTTTTCTCTTTTTTCTTTCTTTTAAAGAGAATATTTTTTCTTCTAAGTGTCAAATGGTTGCCAAATCTACACATTTATTTTCTTTCTTTTAAAGATGATCTTTTGTTTCTAATTAAGGTGTTACAATCAAATAGGTTAACCGATTTGACACCTAAAAGAAAAATTATTTTGGTTACAATTTAACCTCTGTTTTGTGGATTGCTACTTGCTGGTATATAAGGAGAAAGAATTCTAGATAGTTGCTTGCTGGTAAGAGAGCAAGAGAGGTTAATTAGAGAATTGGTAAAAGAGAGAGATCTCAAATGCATCCACTACCTAGTGGAGAAGTCATGGGTTCGAGTCACCAGAGGGGTATGAATGAAATCCTTTGATTCTCTTTAAAAGAAAAAAAATCTCAAAAAAATAAAAGAGATCTCAGAAAAAAAAACAGTAACTTTTAACGGTGTTTTAACTGCATGTACGAAAATTAGGCTTAACTTGTTAGTTCATATACTAATGTGTTATTTAACAAAATTCAGACACCTTAATTACGAGTTGAGCAAAATTTATGTATGGTTTATATAATTTTCCCTACATACATATAAAGTAGAAATTGTTTGTTACCGTAAAGTCTGCAGAATCACATGATGAGCAGTGTAAGTAATTATTTGATCATGGTAGAAACAAGGTTCAACAAACGTCAAGCCAGCAGCCACAGAAATAAAACTAGTCTCCAGCAAGACATGGATGAAAAAGAAAAGAACACGAGTTTCTCACTCTCTTTTCTGATTTTTCATATGCAAATGAATCGAAACTGCAACGTAAATTCGGAAAAATCAAAACCATAACATAGGAGTAACTAACTAAAACACCTAAACTGCCTCAAATTATTTGCGAACTCTATTCTACAGCACGGTATAGCATTTTGTTTTGTTATACCATAATCAATATTTTGAGAGATTTTTCTCTATCTTAAAGTTTTTGACAGATTTTTATCTTCAACTTACAAATTGGTGCTCCAGGTTTTGGGGGCCTGTTGTTGTTGTGATTGAATATAGAACAGAGAAGGGACCCTGAGCACTATTATAATATTCAGACTAATAACTTACAATAACTTAAATGTTCATGAGTTAGTGGTTTCATAAGTTACAATAGTTAGTAAAAATTTTCGGTTATAAGGTATTACAGCGGGAGTTACACAAAGAAAGTTGATGGTTATTTGAAGTTATGATGTCATGAGTTACAGGAGTTACATGAAGCATCATTATGTGAGATTACTAATGAGGGTTCCTCCTTAAGTCTACAAAAAGAGTATTCATTTGCCCATTCCACAATCTCATCCAAGAGCATCCATCACAAACATCATCTTTCAAGTCAGAATCTAGTGTAGTTGATAGCAAAACAAGTGAGAAAGAGGGTATTCCTTCAACTAGTGTTTTTAAAGTTGTGTATCTCTTGCGTACCCATTCTTATAGTGGAAGTTCTTGTTGTTGATACCTTATGGACGTAGACACATTGTCGAACCACGTTATATCTGGTGTTCACTTTTCTCTATCGTTTATATCTTTGCATATTTATCTTCTTCTTTTTTGAATAAAGGACTAGTGTGGCTGCCCTCAAGCCTCAATTAATAAAACTATTGAATACACGGGGGAACGTTGAGCCTAAATTCCTGATTACAAAGACCTGAAATAATATTAGGGACCTCTACAATACTCATGTACTCAAATATGCACCAATTAGCAAAGAGTATTATTCTAATGGTGACTCTATTTGCTTTGATATAGCGGTGACATCCTGGAAAGCACCGTAGATATGCAACACTCTTACACATCCTAATATTCAATTGTACAACAGCTTTTCAACTATGTTGCCGTCGAAAAATTAATCCGACGAGACTCAGCTTCACCTTGTCACTAGGCGGTAACGATCATTTGACGAAGCAAAGAACTCGCCGCCTACCTAGAGCAGACGAGACACATAGAGTGCGCATACCGACACGAAACCCGATTAGCCCTGCTTACCTGTAGGGACTTATTGTTTGTTTAAAGTGTAATAAAAATAAACAACATAAATAAACAAACACTAGAAATAAAATAAAATTTTGAGCAGGGCCCAAAATGAGCTCCAAACCACACCACTGTCCGTAATGGGCCCAATAGCAATGCCTCGGCCCAAAAGAAGAAACCCGATAGGGTCCCCGTCCTCTCGGCCGCCATCTGTAGGTTCGTTATGCCGCCTCCAAAGTCGCTCCCCCAACCAGGGGCGGAGCCAAGTGCATGCTTGGTAGGGCTGAAGCCCTACTGAGAATTTGGGATGATAAAAAAACCTATATATATAAGCTCTATTTGTTCTTATAAGTGCGCATGTTTGACTTCGTTAAGCCCACCCGTGCTTCGGAGGATTAAAGTTATGAAGTGTTTGGCTCTCCTTTTCTAGCTATTTCTTTGCACAGCAGCAAAAATTTGATATTAATTTGCTATGTCTGTTTCCGTGGTATTAATTCAACTCTTTTAGTCTTACATTTTAGCATAGTTGTAAACTAAAAAAATTTTGGGCTTCGCCCAACATACAAAATATGGACACATCCTAATATGTAGCCCTCCCAATCTTCGAATCCTGGATCCGCCACTGCCCCTAACACCGGAATCGTGCATCCCTCCAGTTTTCGTCGTAGTCTGATAAACGCCGAGCGACACTGACCTTCGTGGCATCTGATCCCAAACCACACTCACCTGAAAATTCTACCATAAGAAACGATCCAAATCTCTGATCACCATCGTTGATCAACCCAGCCAGCCACCGATCTCGAGTCACACTCGCTGATCTTCGACCGTCACCAGACGAATCGCCTCCGTCTCGGCAGATTTCTAATCCCATGAAGAAACCAACTTGCAGCTACGACACAACCCATCTCGGCATACCAAAGAGAAAAGAAAACACCTCTCACGATCCAAGCTTATGAATCGAAGCCATGCCCATTAACAAAACTACCCGTCCGGCCGCAGTCTTCATACGCCGGCTAGGCCAGAGTCCATGGCCAACGCCAAGGCGCATCCGGACAGGCACAAATAGTGCCAACGACGTCAGTGAGAAAGAGTGATTTCTCTCCTAGGGTTTTTTGCAAGGCAAGTGCTATTACAATGATTGTATCTGTATATTTATCTTTTGTGGTGTTTGAGTTGTTACTTTCATTGTATTATTTTTTCTAACATGCGCCTAGAGCTACCCTATGGTAGTTTTAGATTGTAATTATATGAACTGTGCACACTGCAATGTTCCAGCTGATGACAGGGAAGGATAGTTACGCAGCATATGGAAAACATAGAATGGGGCTTAACTTCCATTTCGATCTATCTCCTTTTCACCTGAAATGTTAAGATATACAATTCACCTTTGACCCCCTCCCACTTCCAAGTACCTCAAACAAAATGCCCTTTCTAGCTATTTAGATAAAAGTTGAACCATCCAAGCCAGTGAAACAATACATGATTAATCATGCTACTCTTGCTTGACAGCAGCTAACATGCGTGTGTCATAACCACCCATGACATATCCCTTGGTGCTGCACAGAAGACTTTTGTCGAGGCAATGGCAGCTTCAAGACATTTTTCTTCATCCTCATTGTCAACGTGAAGCACATTTTAGTTTTTCACAGCGTTTGGTTAATCACTTTGCTTCCACTTTCTGTAGAAATTTTTCAAAAACCCAGAGTTACATAGCCCCAGATTTATGATTGGGATTGCTACATGAGACAACAAATAAGCCAGAATCAAATGTGTAGGAGTCCGCTAGTGTTTTAATTTTTGGTCAGCAAGTGAATAGAATCTTTGACCATATATACCCCCACACAAATGGTTTGAACTCTAGAGTACAGAGACTGCTGTTATGGATCACTCAGTCCAACTATACGTGTCATTTTCCTTTGCATTCTAGTGATAAGAGTGACCAGAGAAATTGAAAGACTAGAGACAAATTTGATTGGTAATTACTCGCATAGGTATTGAATGGTATTTCTAGAATTAAGGTAGTGTTGAATGTACCATTTAGTATTGACTACTGAACGGGTAATGTGCTGAATCTAAGTATTAATTGTTTTCGGCTATAAAATTTCATTAATCGAGATTTAAAAACATCATAAATGTTTCACAAAGATTATGTAGAAAAATGGGTCCTCAAGCCAAATGCTATAAGCCAAAGTTTGAGGCTTTGGCGAGTTAAGGCTACTTATTGATTTGATCTAGCTAGGAGTAGAAAAGACTCAATAATTTCTGATGCTCTTCTTGGTCTTAGGGAACTTTTTATTCTGATGGATCTCCATCTTGTATGATACAGCATCACTATCATCACCATGTGCAATGGTCTTAACTCAAACTATCTGCACCTTTAAAGCTTGTCACTAAGGCATGCATCTCTGGTTTCAATTACTATTATCCCTTATCCCTCACCCCATCCCCCTAGTTTTCACAGTCAAAAGCATCTTGTCTTTCATCTGTGGCTCCAATGAGATGGTTAAAAACGTGTTGCTGGTGACTGGTTTAGAAGGCTTTCTTCCTCCACACATTCTATCCTGTATTACTTCTTTTGTTCAATGTTCTTAATTCAAACTACGTACATTCAGATCTAAGGTCGGGCGACTGTCCTCGTATCTATATATAAGTATAATTTTCTTTACTCCTCCATTTATCTTGTCTTATTATGAGAGTGATCTTTTGAGTCTTCCATAATTTCGGTTTCGTTAATTCTTTGTTTTGCTTTTATTAGCATTTGTGTCAGATGTTATTTGTTTTGTAAAACTGGCATTGACATAGTTCTCCAGCTTTTTGTATCTTTTTAATTTTATCAATATATTTTTATAAGAGATCAATGTTTAGTCCTCAATGCTTACCTAAAAAAGTATAATTTTCTTTACTCTTATTTTTACATGTTGGCTAGGAAGCCTTAAGTAAGCTTCATAGGTCACTCATGACTAGGCCATGACAAAACTAACATTATATGAACAAAAACATAGAGAAAGCCCAAAATTAAAGAAATAAAAAAGAATCAACAAAATGCAAGGGCCCTTCTCCTCCACTATCCTATATAAACAAGCACAAACTTTCAAATCACATAAATTCAACCAAAGTATTAAATATCTAAAATATTCTCGATATTTCATCAAAATTTCTATTTTTTACAAGTATCTATATTAATTTTCATATTTTTCTGATATTTTATATTTAGTCTATTTTTAGTCAAATATATAATTTTTATATAAATTTTGAAAAAAAATTCATCGATTTTCTATAATTTCTCAATATATCCATCGAGATTTCCATTTTCCAAACTATCGAAATTTCTATGATTGTCGATATTTTAGTCCTTGAGTTCAAAAACTCGTTTTATTCCTTTTTTCACCTAGGCAACCGTTACTGAATTAAGAAACGGAGTGGACCCCTCTCTCCCCGACAGACTCAGAGCGCCCTTTGACTTCATCTGATAGGCCTTAAAATAGATTTATAAATAAAACCCTACAATCACAATTACTTTGTCAATGGTAATATAGGAAAGCAGGGGTCTCCCGCAGAGGATTGTGTCTAAATCACCAATCTAAGACTCAATCTAAACTAAAAACAGAATCTGTCCAATCAGAAAGAACTGATCAGTATATGACTCTAAACTACTCCAAACACGACGAAAATTAATAGACACAAACTAGACACACTAAAATAACTACTGCTAAAGTTTCACTATTTTTGAAGTTGATTTACTATGCTAAATAAATTCGACAAAACAGAGGACAAAAGACCTACGAAAATAAAAGAATGTTTTAGTGTTTGAAATATATAAGAAAAACAATAGCTAGAAATAATCATACACCACTAGAACATATTTCACTAAATATTTGTCAACTTATATGCTCCTATTCAATTAAATGTCTTTACCCAAACTAAGCCAATGATGTGTTGAACTTAACCTATCAACATTTCTTACTTGGTATGTCAAGAGAATGATGTATTCAACTTAACTTAGCTTATAATATGAAACCTAGAGTGATGCTCTCGCACAGCTCTCACATATAATTCATTAAGATCGAAAAGAATATGAATAAATCTAGGCAATTTTGGTACTGATGTTGTCTTAATCTACATAGATTTCAATCCATATGAATGGGGCTCAAGTCACTGATGTGCTCCTCTAGATGATATGCTTGACATGATAATCAAAACACAAAATCATAGCAATTAAACTCTAGCATCCTTACTACGTTTGCAACCATAATAAACAAAACCAGAATTTATCAATGAGAAACCAATGAATCAACAAAAATTCAATATCTAAGAAACAATAAAATCTTGGTTTACACATGTCTAGGGCTTAGGAAGCCCTTAGCTATCAAAGGCTACTAGAAAGAGATAGGAAAAATAAAACGGTAGACTGACATTCGACCACTAAAACGGTAATAACTTCTTCTCCAAAAATAGCTATTGACGATCCGCAAAAGATTCTGGAAAGTATTCTCTTGTAACTTTCCGTTGATATAAGGCTCATCTCCTAAATTATTGTGAACCGATCACAATCCTGTGTCGAAGTTGACTAATGATTTGATTTTTTTTCCTTGCACGACATAGATTTCTTTTCCTTCAAGATTTATTCTCTTTTGCTTCTCTTGTGATCTTCGGCTTTATTTACGACCTAAAAACACAAACTAAATTACGATGAATATTGTTACAGGACTTACATAGCTAAATATGATCTAAAATACATTAAGAACGTGACATAAAATGCACCTATCACTCCCCGTTATACTTTTTGAGTTGTTCCAATCTCAGCTTGACCCCACTTGATACACTGACGCTCAAGCATGTCATGCATTCCAAGAAGTGCTAAGCGAAGAAGACCTAAGTTGGTTCACAAGACTGCCGTCACATTCCATTAATAGTTATGACCAACTCACGCAGAAGTTTATTAATCGGCTTATCCTTTTTGAATAATCTGTGGTGCCGTGCGGTATAGCATGTGGCTACATATCCGGCCACTCATTCCCCTCCATGCAGGGCCCCACATGCAGATCAAATGGCTCACAAACCCGCGCACCAGATGCCGCACGGTATAACAAACAATCCCTATCCTTTTAACCAGCATTCATTGTACCACGACATCTTCTTTTTAAAATCCAATAACAAGATGATGAAAGCTTTGGATGCCAAGTACAAGTAAACAAGCCATGTCCAACCCCCAAATATTGTTGGGATTCAAATAGCAATTTGGAATTACGCGTGTTCGGGGGTACATAAGTTTTTTCCAAACCAGAACAGCAGTCCATTTTTACACTCACGCCTAAAACTTTCTTCTATTCCAAAACCCCAAAGCAATGTCAACTTCATGGTTGAAGAAACTCATCCCCACAGACACCACAATGAAATCAAACCAACAACTCGCTCAAAGAATCGCTAAAACCCTAGCCGACTCAGTCCTCCAACACCGGAAAACCTTCTCCCCTTCTCTCCTCTCCAATGCAACCCCCACATTACCCACCTCGTCCTCTCCGACCCCATCCACCCACCCCAATCCTGCTTAACCTTCTTCAACTTCCTCCGCATAAACTCATCCTTCACTTCCCTCGGACTCAATCTCCAAGCCAACCTCACCCTCTTCTACAGGCTCCACCATGCCAAGAGATTCACCCAAATGAAGAGCGTCGTCAACACCATGGTGCACAACCACCATCTCCAGTGTCGAGTTTCCCGCATCGTTCCTTTTATCCAAAATGAAAACTATGTGCATGACTCGGGGTTCAGAAGCTGTTTGATATGTTGTTCAGAGTTTACGTTAACGCCGAAATGTTTGAGGAAGCTTTTGGTGTTTTAGACTATGTGTATGACAATGGGCTTGAGATAGAAGAGAGATCTTGCTTTGCCGGTTTGTTGGCTTTGAAGAAGTGGATAAGTGTTTGTGTCTGTTTGAACGAATGCGCGAAAAGTTTGGTCACGGTGTATTCAATGACATTGGTGATTAATGAGCTTTGTAAGAGAGGGGAGTTGGAGAGGGCTAAGAGGTTGATTGGTGAAATGAGGGGGAGAGGAGTTGAGGCAAATATGTACATGTATAACACGAACCATAACTGTTAAATTCATTACATCTAATCTGATAACGCAATAAGTTAAAGTATCTCACATTGAATGTTATGTTAGAACTCTCTCAACAACAGACTATAAATAGTAACTTTATCTCTCCTCATTTACTACACAGTTACTTATTATCTACCGTTATTATATCAACATCAGTATTAACTTAAATGCTGGAGAGTCGAAGATCGTCTTTTAACGGCCTAGACCTCTAAGTGACTTGTATTCCTGTTGATAGGCTAATAGAGAAATGTAGTGAATTATATTCTCTACACACCCATCTAAACCTATATCCAACAATTGGGGGTGTAGAGAAGCTGTTTGATGAAATGCAAGAGAGAGGTTGAGCATGATGTGTATGGTTATACTTTGATGTAAACTGGAATTATAGAGGTGGGAAGTTGAAGAGGACACTGTTTCTGTTTGATGAAATGACTGAGAGAAGGTTTGTGCCTTCGAATGGTCATACGTATGGCGCGTTGATTAATGGGGCTTGTGAGGCGGGGCAGATGGAGATAGCGGAGATTTTGGTGAAGGAGATGCAGGGTAAGGGAATTGTGTTGAACCGAGTAGTGTTTAATACACTGATTGATGGGTATTTGTATAAAAGGGATGGTAGATGAGGCGCAGAGGTTACGGTATTGGAGGATATTGGAGGTACGGTATTAGCTGTGATATGTAAGTGTGGTTGTATCTGAGGATACCTGGCTGATGTAGTCTATTTCTAAGCTTACCATTTATTGTTTATATATAACTGGTATATGTTATCTTACTTGTATATTAAAAGTTGTTTAGAGATTGTTCAGAATGAAGGAAGCACAAAAGGTAAAAGAGGAGATGGAAGGCAAAGGTTTGACGGCAGATTCATATAGAAATGGCCCGAGTGTGCTTCACCCTCATGGCAATATGCATCTTGTGGCAGTTTTTCTTAAATTTGTGGGTTTACGTCATGAAGTTTCAGAAACATCTGCAACCCGTCAATGGTTACCCCTTGATTTATCATTTAACAACAGAACCGGAAGCTGTTTTGCTGTTCCGTCAGAATATAAAACTGCACGCCTCTGAGCTTCCATTGCTGGTTGTTCTCCGATCCCAGACTTGTTCCTCGAGGATCAAAAAATTTCAGTCCTACTCTCACTCGAACCCATAACTTTAATAAATAATGGATGCGGTTACCATTGCGCTATAACCACTTCAATTTACAATGGAAGGCGTATGTTTATTGTTTTGTTAGAAAACGGAAAATAGATATTCTTAACTCCAGGGTTCTATCTTCAATCTGCCTACAGAACTCGAGCTTTTCCAAGGAGTAAAGTAAATTGATTCAATTTTCAAAATATTTCAGTATGAAACAAACGAATCATATTACTTTGAACTCGGTAAAATCTATGCAATAGATACAATATTCCAGAAAGCATCCACCCCTTGTTTTGATATGTTGGCTTCGAATAGGAATGTGAGAAATATACAATGACTTACAGTAGTTTAATCTCTTCTGAAAGAAAGTCATCATCACAGCGTGAGAGAATAAGATTTAGCTTGAGCTAGCACGCATTTTTGACCATTGAAACTAACATATTGGGCGCTCTCCATATTCTAAGCCCACGGCTTGCTGTACATTCACCTCAAAAAAACTTGAAAGCTCAATAGCTGAACTCCAGATTTCCTCAAAAGATACCAGAAATCTGAATTGACGGAGTAGATTCTGTAACCAAATGAACCTATTAGATAAGCAAAGGAGCATAAGCCCCAAGCCCTTGGCTGCCAAGTGATTTCTTGAGCTTCAAGAATGCTCGGTCCTCCAGTTGCCGTACCCGTTCCTTAGACAATCCAAAAATGTCACCAATCTCTTTTAGTGATCTCTGCTTACCATCTTCAATACCATATCTTAGCCTGATTATCTGCCTCTCTCTTTTATCAAGAGTGTGTAGGAGGTTGCGCACATGTTGCCTCATCAGCTGCTTTGCCACACTCACATCTGGGATCTCAATCCCAGTGTCAGCAGTTACCTCCTGCAGTTATAAATGAACAAGAATCTTTCTTTTCTTAACATTGGAGAATTTGCCCAAATTACATCTCAAGCAAAAACTTGCATATGACATACAAATAGAAATTAGGCCTAGAAATTATATGACCCGGAAATCGAAACAATAATCTCTACCTGGTAAGTGGTATCTTGGTCTGCCCACACAGTATGTTGCATTGAAACTGGCATTCTTGTACAATATAGCAATTTTCCCAATTTTTCAACCGACATTCCAAGTCGTCTTGCTAATTCTTCTCTGCTTGGGTTTTGATTTCCTTCCTGAATATATGATTTCTTTGCCTCCAATACCTTGCCAAGGAGGGTGTATACATTCTCCTGCGAATGAATAATATATTGATTTTCAGTCACGCTTATCACATAATTGTTTTTTCCTTTAACATGTTATGAAATAATCAACCTTTTGGCAGTCAGGCATGGAGTAAGCAGATTTGGTATGTCAACATGTGTAGATCTATACCACAATAAGTGGGTATTCACGCTATATTTTCATTTGTACCAAAATCCCAGATATAAATAAAAAATATTATTAAAAAAACTTCTAGAGAAACATTTAAGAGGCACAATCCATTTAACCAACAATAGCGACCAAGACAGTGAAGAAAACATTAAACATGTATTTAGTTGAAAATTGAAGACCATAGAGACGATAAAAATGGTTATTACCGGCAAGCGGATAGTCCTGGAATGTTGAAATATTGCCTTCCTAATCGTTTGTTTCACCCACCAGTATGCATAAGTAGCAAATCGGCAACCAGCTTGGGGTTTGAATTTCTCAACACTTTTCATAAGACCCATACTTCCCTCCTACAAAAATATCAGAAGAAAATAAAAATAAATATACGTTAACTTCTACTCAAAGTAATATCAATACAATGATTGTCCAGGCCTTAATCTGAAACTCTAGCTAATGCTCATTTATGTTACCATTAAGTTAAAAAAGACAATCTCCAATCTAACCTATCAAAATAGCTATCCAAATTTGTCATCAGCAATAAGATAGAAAATATGTCAAATGTATGCCATGCTATAAGTTGGCAATAATATCAAGATGAGTTTGATGATATTCGTTAAGGTAGGCATATACAGTAGTCTATATGTGCAGGTGGCTCTAACTTTAGAATGCAGTAGAACATTGCCATAGATGATGAAATTGAATGAGCATGTCCTACATTAGAGCGGGTACAAGTTTCATGTAGACCTCAAAAATCCTTCTGAAAGACTTCTGTTTAACTATAACAATAAATGTTTCCAACAAGTTACCTGCAGTAAATCCTGAAGGCCAAGGCCTCGACCCTGATACTGTTTAGCAATGTGCACCACCATACGTAAGTTAGCATAGATCAATTTTTCACGGCTGCTGGTACCACAGTGAAGCTGTGATTGCAACATCTGACAACTAATTCCAACAGCCTCAGCCCATTCAATTAAAGTCGGTTCACGGCCAAATTGAGATTGAAGTCTACTCTTCACTGCTTCTAACTTGAACACATCCTGTTAAGTAACTCCACATATCAACACAAGATAATACCTTTATTAACCAGTGATGCAGTAAATGAGTACAGACAACAAAGATTCAGATATGCACCTGAACCCGGGCAATCAACTCAGTCTCTTCTTTAAGTGACAAAAGTTGCCTTGTTTCAGGACCCCACAAGAATAATCGCAGGGGATCATTATGATTTAATCCTTCCCTATATTTTCTCCTTAAATCTGAACTGTTAGAACTGCTAGTCTCATAAATTGGAACTTTTGAGTTGAGCAAATTCCTTTTCTTGAGTCGCCTGCGCCGCCTCTCTAGACATTGGGTTGACCTTGAAGTTTCCTCCTCCCACCCCAAACTAGAAAAGAAATATTTGACTTGAGTTCCAAGAAATTGACGTGGATATATTAATTAAAAGACTTAGCACCACAAAACTGACCCCAGAGAAATAGATTCATTCGGACCAGCACTGATTGATTTGGAGGTTTCAGCTAAAGAAGCCGCTTCTAATGAAGCTGACAAAGCAGTTTTAGCTAGGGCCAATACATCATAGGGCTCAACATCCATATGCTCATTAGCAGTGGTAGAAGATTCCAGAGCCAAACCGGTGGCCGAATTTTCACCTGTTTGTAAGGGTGTACTGCAATGCAAAAAAAATTAAAATAAGAACTACATAAGAATCCAATTGAGTAGTAACAGTACAGTCACCACAATAAAACTAATGCAAGTGAGGGAAAAGAAGAGGTGTATTCTCTTACACATGCAACTGGCGAAAATCTTTGACCAACTTGTAAAAGTCATCAATGTTGAAATCTTCCTCAGCAGTGTTATTCTCTATCCGTATCCGGTCTAATGTAGCCTTTAATGAACACAGGCAATGGTACATGAAAGAAAAGGTTTAGCATGATTTCAAAGGAGGAAGCAACTTCAAGTCTATGAGCCGAATTGTAAATGAATAAAAAGATGAAACCTCCAATTACGGGAATAATGTTGGCATTTGAAAAAGAAAGATAGCATCCTGAATTCAATATGCATAATTTAAAATGAGGGAAGTTTCAAAAACGAGGATAGGACAAGTTTAACAGTGCTCTAACCTGAGATGTTTTCTCTTCCTTAAATATATGCAATAGAGGCTTGAACTCGTCGCGCTGCTCTTGTAAAAGAACTGAAGTAGGAAAATGTCGAGTTATAAATGTAGTCGGCACAGAGGTAACTGCAGGAGCTGCTTGCTCATGAAGTACCAAGACTGCAAATTAGGGTACCAAAAATGGACAAAATGGGAGTAAATGATCCCTTTTTCAAATACTTTTGTACAAAATGTAACATCTCTTCAAGGTGTTGTTTATCAGTCACCAACTATTTACTCCATTCTACATCTCTTTCTGTAACTCCTACAGTATCAGATAATCGAAGAAACCAGATACTCAGACTCTCAAGACATTGTCATCTCATGTCATTCTAATTTCTTATTACTCAAGCACAGGAAACAAGAAAACACAGTTCAACACACTAGAACCCAGAACACATAGCAAACTATACACTACTAGTACTAAAGCCAAGGATTGGCATTCAAACACAAAACAGTCAAAACTCAAAACCTTTAGAACTCATATCAAAACCATCTAGACTCAAAAAAACCCACTGATGAGTCTAACCGCTCTCGCTGAATCCCCAAGTCTAAAAGCTAAAACATTTTCCCGGAAAAAAATCCCAGAAAGAAAAACAGAGAACTGGGTTTAGGAAACATGAAAGGAATGACCTTTACCTGAAGTAGAAGGAGAAGGAGGAAGAGGATGCCTGAGTTGGGTTGATGATGGAAATGCTGAAGATGAAGAAAGAAGATGCCTTCCCGCCTCCATTTGATAAACAAGAGAGGATATATAATTGTATGAATATTACAAGATCTGTGTAATAGAATGAAACAGAGTATCACATTCTCTGTAGCTTGCAGAACCTGCTCAAGTTTCGAGCGGATAATGTTTTGTAGGAGGAGAGACTATTCCGCACCTCTAAATTTTTACTTCTTTACCGAAATGGATCAGGTTCAGATTTGGACTCCAACGAGTCAGGGCAGGCCTGGTTTATTTATCACAACCCGGCCTCATTTGTGTGAAGGTCCAATCAATACCAAAGCTGTGTGAAAAGGGCTACCACCCCCAAAATTAAGATAAATAGGGGTAAAATGTTAATTGACATTATTGAACTTCAAACGCGTAAAAAATTGACACTCCCTTTCAAATAGCCACAACCAACGTTGTAAATATCTAAAATATACTTGAAATTTTTATTTTTTATAAGTATTGATATTAATTTTTATATTTTTTTAATATTTTATATTTAACCTATTTTTATTCATAATATATAATTTTTATATAAATTTTGAAAAAAAATTTCTCGATATTGGATAATTTCTCGATATATCCATTGAAATTTCTATTTTTTGAACTACCTAAATTTCCATAATTATCGATATTTTAGTCCTTGACCATAACCAAACTCTTCACCAGTAGAAAGGCATTTGCCGATTGCGACACGTGCATCAACAAGATTTCCCTTTGTTCATCCAACTTTGTCCTCAAAATTAATTTATAATTTAAGGAACACTTAAGAGTTTGTATTCTATTCAAATCTAAGTATTTAATGGAGAGAAAAATTTACATTTCTCATTTTACAATCTACATTCTCATTTTAAATAACATGATTGAGTTTTCCTTTTCACCATCATTTTAAATAACATGATTGAGTTTCCCTTTTCACCGTCTATGATTAACCAAAATCATATCATCAATTACAGATTGAGACATTGAATTGCTCCATCCAAACCCAGATGTCAGAAAGCAAGCAGGTTCCGTCCTAATCCAACATCTAAATCTATAATTTCAATATTGTATTTCCACCTGTAGATAAACAAATTTGTACCAGCAAAAAATCCAAATTCCTCAAACAAATTAACAAAACCCATATACAATTTTTGGTCAAATTACTTCAGTAAAGTAAGAGGCCGAATATTCAAAACAAAATCTACTCCCCTATCGTATTCACTAGCACACCACCATAGCACCCATAATTACTCTGGACACCATGGGACTCCAACTTCACCAATCGTGGTGTCTCCTCTACTCAGATCGAAGATTCCGGCAACCTCATGCTTCAGAACAAAACCGATGTGGTCTAGTCGAGCTTTCACAACCGGACAAGTATGATCGAACTTCACACTCTCGGAGTCTAGGTAAGAGAGAGGAAGAGAAACCAAACTACTAGATTCCCTCTTGAAAAGTGAAAAATATTTGAAGAGCAGTGGTCTTAATAACAGCACGTATGAAAAGTATGTCTAACTTGTAAAGTCATGTATTATAACGTTGTTTTGAAAAATATATTCATCTTAATTATCAGTAGTCAATACCTCATGTATTGTTTTTTAAATTTTATCTTTTTAAAATTATTCTTTAAATTCACGGCATGTCATGTCTCTAACATTTCCTCACATATGTTAGAGCCATGTCAATTGACTTTGACTACGATTTGATATGTCAGTCATTGTAATTGACTAAAATTAGAAATGTCACATTTTTCTTTATTTTGATTGAAAGAAATGTAACCTTTATATCGATTTTTTTCCAACAAATTTATATTTATATGCGACACATTCTATTATTGTTGTCTTTTCTATGATATTTTTTTCATAACCTAAGATGAAAGAATCTAGAAGCTTCAATGTTAACCCAGTCTCGTTCACCTGATCAATCACTAACATGAGGGATTTGGTCACTTACCGTTTATCATAGCTCATTTAAATCTTAGGGTGGACATAAAATTAGATCTAATTCAATGTTTTATATTTTTTTTAATACGAATACCAGACACAAACTTCTTCCAAATCTCATCGTCTTCTACTCTTCTCCCAAAACCCAACACTTCGCCTCTTTCTTGAGCTGCTTCACTTTCACCATCACCCAGTTGTGCCCTTCCGGCAACTGCATGGAGGTTGTGATCACCTCCCACTTAGAGGATTTAAGCTACTCGAGAGGGTTTATGGTGGATGACATCAATGGGGGCCATGTGAAGATTATTTGAGACGAAAGAAGAGGAAGGGATATGATGGAGAAGAAGCCGATTCAATCAGTACACGAAGAAGATTTGGTTTCTGGGCTCAATCAACTGGAAAAATAAAATAATTATTAAGATTTTAATATGTATTTATATTTAATTGTTAAACAAAGTTAGCGGGATTGTTAAGTTATGAATTACGTGTCAAATTTTGGTTCGCGTCACACGGATGGCACATGAAAAATGGATCCAGGTGATTTGCTTCCGTAAAGTTCACAAATTTGTGACCAGTGGCGGAGCCACTAGGAATGTGTCACACAAATTTCAAATAAGAGCATCAGGTTACCATAAGAGCATCTGCAGCGGAGGTGGATTTGAGCACGAGCAGACGAGGCGGAGGGTGGGCCAGCCGAAAAATAGCAGGAGCAAGGGAGAATCGAGCGTGCAGCGGGGGAGGTGGAGGCCGGCGACCGCTCGTTGACCTGCTGCTCGTCCTCGAGGTCGAGCTCCGATAGCACGAGTTGGAGCACGCCTCCTCGGACGAAGCTACTCACGTGGGTGACGGAAATCAGCCTGGGTCCCGGCCGAATAGCACGAGCAGCCCTTCCTAGCACGAGCACCGACGGCCTCCTCCTGCGGTGACCGCTCGTTGACCGAAGCACGAGGTAGAGATCGAGCCGAGGAGAGGACGAGCAGCCTCCTCTACCGGTGCAGGTGCTCTAAAGACACAAACAAAGGTGTGTCCCAGGCTCCTAGTGGTGGAGCTGATGGCTTCTATCTCAAAGGTTTATGGTTCGTTTCTCCACAACAACATTTTTATTTTCACAGTTTTTTTGGTTGTTCTAACCCTATGTTACTTTATAGATTAAGAGTATATAGGATTCTTAAAGAGTATTTCACTGGAGGCACACATTTCTTGTTCAACATTATAAAATAAATTACACAATTTTTTTGAACGGTTTAACCTATTAAATATTAGTATATTTATTAATTTTGGGTGGTTAGGTTTCTTTGTCATCACCAAAAAAATTGAATGAGCTAATAAAATTATAACATTTTTACTTAATATCGTCATTTAAATGAAATCAGAAATTGTTGATATATGATTTTGCAAATTCTTATATTGACACCACCACTTTACTAGTATAGCAAGTCAATTAAATTGATTCAATTTAAATATAAAAATAATATTGAAGATGTTTACCCAAACATCATTTGAACATATACAAATTTCATTTTGAAACTTTTAAATTATGTTCCACTAAGCTTGTAATTCTATCTCCACCATTGTCTGTGACACTACAATGAAAAGAACATAGTAAAAACTATAATAATAATAATAATAATAATAATAATAATAATACAAGTTAGAAAAAAGAGTTACAATTACCAACAGTGATTATTTGTAAAACTCAATCTGATGTGATTTTCCAGGTACCCAAACCAATGACAACCAAGTTGTTCCTCTAAATTGAGACCACTATAATTAGCATCTCGAAGCTTCTTGCAGAACACATCAACTTACCAAACGAACTTGTACTAGCTTCAAAACTGTCTGAAATCCAACCGACATTCTATTCTTGGCGCAACATCATAAACTTTCCGCAGAAGATTTGCAGATCACATATCTACACGTTGATTGGAAGATGATGGGTGGTATATACAAGAAACTAGATGATGTTCTTGTGTCAAACTATAATATATGCATCACATAAGTCGGGGGTAACTACCAGGACCAGTGCTCAAAAGGTACTTCCAATTAGCAGGTCCGTAAAAGCTTCGGTGTCCACACACGAGATAGCAAACCAGTTTCACCCCCTCTCCTACTTTCCACATCTCTTTTCTTGCTCACTGTTTCATAGTCCCTGGAAATTTGTATTGGTGCCAAATTCACCGGTGGTAGTGGCAGACTAGATGTTCCTGTTGGTGCCTCCCTGACCTTATTTTGGCCGGATCGAGGCTCACTAATTTTGTTTTGGCTTGACAGTCCTTCCTTGAATCTGTTCTGGCCTGATGGTGCCTCCGTGTTCTTTTTCTGGCCTGTTGGTGCCTCCGTGTTCTTTTTCTGGCCTGTTGGTGCCTCTATAATCTGATTCACCATTTCCAACACCTCACTCATCTTTGGACGGTTCTTGGGGAGTCTGACCAAACATCTGTTGGCTACAATTGCAAGCCTTTGAACTGACTTGAGGGTGTATTTACCTTCAAGCCTAGGGTCAATTATTAACCTGAACTTCTTCAAGTCTGATAGGTATGGCTTTACCCATTCCAAAAGCTTCTGCTCACTCTTGGGTCGGTTTCGATCCAAAGGACGCCTACCTGTAATGAGTTCATAGAGAAAGACCCCATAGCTCCAGACATCATTTTTGGATGTTAGACGTCCGGTCTGGATATACTCAGGTGCTGCATAACCCATGGTTCCAACAACCTGGTGAAAAAATCATCAGTACAGTAAGATATATAGCATGGATGGATAATAAATGCTAATGTATTTCTGTTTCATTAAGTGGAAACAGGCTATAGGATTGTGTTTCAAATAAGATGAATACAGTAATAACTACAAGTATATATGCTTTTACTTCAGCATGAACTAGGCATCATGAAAATATGATGCAGAAGAAACCACTAAATGCCAGATTTCATATGAACATTTGTTTGGAGGTTCCAGCTAGATAAAGTATACTGTTAGTTGCACAAGAGATCTATATTTATTTCTTAAAATTCAGGATAAAGTAAAACCTTAATAAATAAATGTTCGATAAATTAATAATCTCGATTAAATAATAATTTTTTCCGGTCCCGCTAGGGACCAGTTCATATTACTAAGTACCTCGCTAAATGCACAAGATAATAATTTTTGTAGACTCCCTTCAGGTCTCAGCAAATACAATAAAGTAATAATTAATTAAATAATTATTTAAAAAACATCATGAAATATATTAATTGATTATATACTTAAAAGAAAGAATAAATAATGTTCCTAATATAAATTAAGGAAACTCATAACAATTTTAATTTTCAGTTTAATTATTCCCAGAGTATCCTTATATATTCCTTTATTTTTTTTCTTATATAATGAAAAAAAATAAGGAAACTCTTAACAAATTAAGGAAAGTCTTAATAACAAACCCTCTATAAAGTAATAATTTATTAATTAATCGATAAATGAATAAATTATTCAATTATCGATAATAAAATAACACCTCTAAAGTAATAAATTTCCACGGTCCCGACCTTATTCATTTAGACATGTTATTGTATATGTTAACTTTGCTGAAGCTCCATGAACACGGATTTCCAATTACACTGAGCAACTTTGTTTGGCACAGCTCCATAAATCTTGCTTTGTCCATGTCTCAAAAAAATATCATAACTTACAAGTTTAATATATTGCATCATCAAATGATGGTCTGTTTGAAATTTAAGTGATCTGAGTATCTGGTTAATGCATGGCCGGCTATGAGGAAAATTTTGCAGGTTTAACAAATCATAACTAACACAACAATAATTAAAGTAACAAGCAGCCCGGCTTTTCAATATATCATTTGACTTTGAACTATCATAGAAATACTTGTGAATGCAAAACATAGCAAGTATAATGATTAATGAGAGCATTTGTGAGCATACCGCTGTGGAGACGTGGCTCACTCCTTCTGCTGGACCCAACCTAGCCATTCCAAAATCTGATAGCTTTGCATTCCATTCCTTATCCAACAGGATATTTGAAGATTTGAAATCCCTGAAAATGATCTAAAAAGGATATAGAGTAGAGGTCAGTATAACAGAACTGCATTACTTCATAAAACCTATTCTCCCCATCTCCTTGTTTTTTATATTTTCTTTAAGGCTGGGAGTTCTAGAAATCAATTTAAACATAGCCATGGTAATAAGTATTAAACATCCTTCATATATCGAGAAGGAGAAAAGGACTTGAAGTACCTGAAAATCCATTTCTTCATGTAGGTATGTTAAGCCACGAGCAGCATCTTGTGCTATTTTCAGTCGCATAGCCCATGAAAGAGCTGTATCTGAACGACTTGATAAATGGTTCTCTACACTTCCGTTAGGCATATATTCATAAATAAGAAGTCGCTGGATTCCTCTTTCATCATCCTCAGCACAGTACCCCACTAGTTTGACAAGGTTTGGATGCTCAACCACCCCGAGAACATTAACTTCTGTAATCCATTCCTTGTGCCCCTGCAACCAAAAGGTGTGGTAGAATATATAAGAATAAATCAGATAAAAATGATTGAGTCAAGTAAACCAACAATCCCAATAATAAGCACCAAACAAAATTGACCATGCCATCAACACAGAAAGTTATTCTCCCTGTTAGAAATAAGAACAATCAAATGAAAGAGAGGATACAGTGTACTAATAATGAAAATCAACCAAGGAAGAACACATATAAGAGCCTATATGATAGTGGATCACTAACGTCCATTCATTGTCAGACATTAGGATTCTTTCTATTAATCGTAATGAGTAACACAGGACCACGATCAGTCAATAACTTACTAACTATCAACCACTAGATTTGTTTAGTGAACAGCCAAAATAACTAGTAAACAGAATACCATAAGTGAAAAGGAATTTATCTAAATTTTTGACAAAATGAAATCTTGCCTGCAACCCTCTTTTACTGAGCTGTTTCACGGCAACTTCAATTGTTTGGGATGGATCCTCTGAACTCTTAATCTGCCCTTTATAGACACAGCCAAATCCACCCTCTCCAACCATGCCAGATCGACCAAAATTCTTAGTGGCTGACTTCAGCTCAGAAACTGTGAATATTCTGAGGTTGCTGGGTCTCTGAGAGAAACTAGGATACTGGTTCCTCCTCAAGGACTCTGAACTGGCATCAGAGATATTCTGGGAATCCATCTCAGATCCAGATCTCTTCATTTCACCATCGGTAAATGTTGTGGTTGGGCTCTTTAGTTCATCCTTTTTGTCTCCAACATAGAATGGGAAGCACTTCATAGCTTCCAACAGTGTACAACACATAATCCTCGCAGAATTCAGCAGCTGAAAAGAACCATAAAGTCAGAGAGCCATCAATTTCAAAACCATTCAAAGTTAAGAAAAGAAAAGGACTTCCTAAGTGTAGCTTAAACTGACAGTCTCCACTTCTGCAACTCCAAACACTGTTATTATCAATACACGATCCAACAAAGCTCAAAATAATAACCAAACATTTCACAATTGCTGGTTACCATGCTAATACATGATTCTTTCAAAGTACCCAGAATTACACGCAAATGTTTGACAAAAGCAAAATGCCCTTTCATAGTCTTTAAATCAAACAAAACCCAACTTCCTAACTTATGCCCACCCTTTCTTTTGATTCATCTTCTGTTCTTTTTCCTTCTTGAATTTTATTCTTTTGCAAATACATCCATTAAGATTAGAAACTCACTGCATGTTCCTTTCTTTGCCTAATCCAAACACTTGTTACAACCCAATTTCAAAGAATGAACACTGAAACCAACTACAAAACAAAATCAAGAAAATTAAAATCCAAACTATGATACAAACTCTATGGTTTTCCACTATATTGCCTAAAGCTGCATACTTTAACTTCGTCTACAAGACCCAGTACATCAAATCTCATGAAATCTCACAATCTTAGTGTGAATCTAACAAAACAATCTCAAGGTCAAAAGAGAAACAAAAATGATAAAGATGGTTTAACTGAAATTCTCAACAACAAAAGAAAAAACACCTTGCTTTAACGATCTCAGTTTGATTGCACGAAACTATATCCTCAAAACTCTCCTACAAAACACCAAATCCCAACAAATAAAGAAAAATGAAAGAAACCCAACTGATCCATTTTGCTTCAAAAGACTTGCGAAGCTTAGAGAAAGAACCAAGAACCCGCAGTGTGTACTTCTGAAGAGAAGATACCCCAACACGCAACAAGAACTGGTCAGCTTTCAACCTTCAACCAAAATAAGTAACAAAATCCAAACCAGCAACTTGTAACACAGAAAAATACACCAACTGGTCACAACCTTTTTGTTATTTTTCACAGCTTGCAAGTCCAATACAAGTGTTTTCGCCAAAAAAACAATCCAAGTGTGAACAAAGTTTTTTTTGAACAAAAAAGGTTTTTTTAGAAACAAAGGGTTTAAAAAATGAATGGTATTACAGGCTAGTATAAAATAATAAAGGACAAAGCCTTAAGGAGAGAGAAAGTCTATGAGAGAGAGAGAGAGAGTCTATGACGGGTCAACCAAGTCCCACAAACGAGACATGGAAAGTTGGAAACGGTAAATTTAGGTTATCCCAGTCAGTCTGTTCGCCGTAACATTTAGTGCAGCAGCTGAATTGTCTGCAGGTATCGATGAACAATTCCGATTTTAATGCTACGATAGTAACGTGACATGGTTAATGACCAAGGTTCTAAAAGTCCTTAGTCGCTAGTCGGTCGGCCGACGGGGACTAGCGAGTAGAGGAGTAGTCGGGAGAGTAGTCGGGGAGTACTCGGTTTTTAATTTTTAGATTTATTTTTATTTTTAAAACATATAATTAAATATAATTTTTTAAAAGGTAATATAATGTCTAAAATAATAAAAATAGTCAATAAAATGCCGAGTTTGGCCGATTTTTTTCCGAGTTAGGCCGATTTTTTCCGAGTTGGACCGATTTTTTTACCGAGTTGGGCCGATTTTTTACCGAGTTGAGCCGATTTTTTCCGAGTTGGGCCGACTACTAGGCCGACTTTGTACTCCGATTTTCTTAAAATCGCCTCGGGAGGACGCCGACTAGCGAGTACTCGCCGAGTTTTAGAACACTGTTTATAATGACGTTATAATTCAATCAGATTTAGATATATGAATTTATTACAATTAAAATATAAATTAATATTTTTTTATTTTTTATGAAATAATATTCAAAGTTTTTTATTGAACTCATACTAAGATCTAGGGTTTAAAGTTTAGACTATCAGAATATATGATTTAGGGTATCGGGTATAGGGTATAAGGTTTTAAAGTATAGGGTTTAGGGCTTAAGATTTAGTATTTTAAAAAACAATATAAAAATCTAAAATGACCTTTAACAAAATAGCTAAAATTCACATATCTAAATTTAAGGATGCTGAAATTTGCACACCCATATTTACAAACCACACACATTTTCCAATATTTTAATAATATACTATCCCACTTTTTTCTGTACTTCCTAAAATACCTTCATTTTAGTTTTGCTCAAGTTCTTTCGTCTTCTCTGAAAATTATGGATCTGGATTCTATCACCAGTTCACACCATTACTTCTCTAAACAGAGTTTTTAAACAATTCTAAGTTAACTCTATTTAAAACCTAGAAGGCCGAAACCTCACCCAGTAACCACCACAGTGCGACAATCATATTTGGCAAACAACATGATTAAAGCAGAAGGTATATATATATATATATATATATATATATATATATATATATATTTGATCAATTCACCGTCATCGTACTCTCAAAGGCTCAAGAAGTCTCAGAGAACCGACTCTCCCCGACGAGAACTAGAGGCAAACGTCACCGGTCTCCCCATGAACTAGACTCTATCAGTCTCTCTCTCTCTCCTGTCCAAATCTTGTATCCACAACCATGGCCCATGGGTACTCACCTACTCTTTCTCTTCCCCGACTGATCTCTGCCGTACATGGTTGTCGCCGGCCACGGTTGCGTCGCTCCGGTTCATGCTTCTAGTCACTCTCTCGGTTGTGATCTTCTGAAATACCCGTAAGAATTGGAGTTTTGGGGACATAGAGTTGTAGGAATTAGAGTTGTTTTTTGGATAACTTCTCGTGGCTTTGATTAGGAAGACGGGTTTCATTGGAGATAGATATGAAGAGACGGAAACAAGCCTACACCATATCATGCCATGATTCATACAAGAAGAGTTTTGAGAAAAATAGAAAAATGTAAAGATCTGTTGATCTGTTCTGATTTGGAGGAGCAAAGAACACCAAGAAATTAGATCAGAGGGTGTTTTAGGAAGTCCGGAAAAAATGTGGTAAAATATTGATAAAAAATAAAGAGGGTGTATGGTTTGTAAATATGGGTGTGCAAATTTCAGCACCTAAATTTAATTGTAATAAATCCACATGTCTAAATCTTATTAGAATGTAACACCACTAGACACTATCACATGATGTTAAAGTAACACTGAAAAATTTCTTCGAAAATGTTGTTGATTAGCAATTTAGCATATTTTTTATTATCTAATTAATGGTTTATTTGATTAGAGCATATGCGACAGTTGACAATGACTGTAGGCAGGATTTGTACAAAGTCAAGTTATATTCACATGTATGGAGTTGTTGAAGGCAATTCTTTTTGAGTAAAAAAATCATTTTGATAATATTAAAATTATGTTTGGGTATATATGATGTAACACCTCGTCCTGAAATTTACTTTGTTACCGGGATCAGGCGGGTTACAGAGGGTTGTAACCACGCTGTTAGTCTTTTCCGAACTACTATTTGAGTATGATATCGAAATACTCTCGATTTTGGGGGAAGATAGAATTAATGTCCCGAGGTGATAGATTATATTAATATGAGTCCACCGGTATGTCAGGAATGTTTTCCGGAGCCACGAGCTATTTAGTATGGATTTATTTAGTTTACGAAAGTAATAAATGTTATTTACTTTACAGTAAAAAGATGACTTTACGATAAGTCGAGAATTTGAGGAAACTTCATTTGGGAAAGTTGTAGAGGACGTTAATACGAACTCGAGGTATGTCCTATGAATTAATCAGAGTTCGTGAGGAACACCTGGGCACCTAAGGAACACTTGGGCGGACGTTGTGCATGGGGAAAAGTACGTTGGAAAGTTAATGAAAAAATAAAATTATATGTGTATTTAATAATATTTATAATTTTTTTGTGGTATCTGTAGGTACAAGGAGTGGAAGAACGAGTTACGGACCCACTGAACTAAGCATGGGAACGAACATTCTGGTACCCCCTTGAGTTCCAGTTCAAGGAGTACGAGTGGCGTTGGCTTCTGATATCAGAATTCAACAACCCTCATAAACAAGTAATTAAAAATAATAATTTCTTATATTGTTATTAATTAGTACGTTTTAAAATATTTTACTAATTTTTTTTCCTTTGTAGGCCTTTTCCTAGGCGAACGCTCAGAACCGGCAACGCAACATAAGAAACCATCATGCCGGTTCTAGACCGTTCACATCGTTGATGGACGAGGCGGCTAGGGAACATCCAGAAGTCAACCGGTACGTCTATACGTACGAGAAGACATATCCAGACGTCCAGGAGGATATTGTAGGTCGTTTTACGTTTTCAAATTTTTTAAATTATATATATATATATATATATATATATTTCAAAATGTTAATTAATTATTTTTTCCTATCCAATTAGGCGAAGGTGAGGCAGGCTAGTGACGAGGTGGTGACTGCTATAGTGACAGAGACATGGCCAGACACGCAAGAGGAAGACATGTCTGAAGCCATGTCTTGGATCGACACTTCGGATCTCATAGTTGGGGTGAGGATCATGGGCACAACATTTCCACCGCGAGGGGGTACTGAAGACCACTCCCGAATTTCAAAAAAAAGGCAGCCTCGACCAGCAGCAGAACGACTCAGCTAGAGGCGGAAGTTCAGATGCTACGAGAACAACAAGCCTCCCAGACAGCCTATACTGTTGTTTTACAGGAGTACAATGCGGCAGTATATGCCATCCAGCAAGTACAGTAGCAACAGATGTTCTAGTACTTGCAAGAGTTTTCAGCTGCCCAGCTTCAGGGACTTCCGGCTCCGCCCATGCCTACGCCTATTTTCCTACCTTAGCCGCCACAACCTTCTCAACAACAACCTCATCCTGACGCGGATATAGATTTTATTTAGTTTTATGGGTTTATGAACAATTTATAAATTAATAATTTAATGCAAAACGTTTAGACTACTTTTGATGGTGTACGTTGTTGGTTCTATGAAATTGTTTGTGTAATTTGCAGCTTGCTTGGATGGTAATTTACAAATTTTGGGTTTTTTTAGTATAAAAAATACTATAGCCGACGAAATTTACAATAATTCGTCGGCTATAGTATTTTATTTTATTTGTTTTCAACGTTTAGCCAACAAAATATGGCTTTATTCGTCAGCTATAGTAGTATTTAGTCGAGTACATTTCGTCGGCTATAGTATTTTAATTTTTCATTTTTTTTTAAATATTTAGCCGACGATTTATACTAAATTTCATCGGCTATAGTTTTTTAAATTGGCCGACGAAATGTTTATACTTCGTCAGCCAAAGTCTTAAGTTAAGGCCAACGAAAAATTTATTTCGTCGGCTTTAGTCTTAGTTTAGCCGACGAAAAATAGAAAAATAATTCGTCGGCTAAGTGTTAACTATAGCCGACGACCACTTTTATTTAGTCGGCTAAAGTCACAGCCGATGAGTTTTTGCCGACGAAATCTTAACCGACGAATTTGGCTAACAGGCCAACGAAAACTTTTCGTCTGCCAAACTACTGATTCCGGTAGTGAAGATTAGCATTCATTATAGCAATAATTTACCCAATGCGATTATCATTAATGGAAGTTGTCTGAATTAAATAAATTATTTTAATTGTAACCCTGTGATCTGAACCGTCGTTTTCCACACTTGTTTGATCATAGCCGTTTAGATCGAGTGTATAGAGGCCGAAATGAGATCAAGTACACTGCAAGATCATGCCTCTTCAACCCAGATCTTGATTGGAAAACACGACCCACAAGATTTTCTTCTCTGGTCATATATTTGCTATGGCCACTGTCGTTCGCTTGCTCTTTACGGCTTAGACGTTTACCTCTTTGTCTTAGTCTTATGGTGGTCACGCTCGGGTTCAACAGAACTCGATGACGAGGTCGTGGTGGAAGAGGGGAAGAAGGAGACGGGTCTTGACGATGAGGTGGAGGAGACAATGGCGCTGCTATCTCCTGCGCTCCCGAGATCTGTCTTGGGGGCTTGAACTTGGGAGAGGCAGGGTTCTGGTGGTGATTGAGAGAATCAACTTTTACTACAGTTTTGATTTTGTTGGTAGTTAACCACCGTTTATGAGTCCGTTAGAACATGTGACTGGTTCAAGTGCATCATGGTGCACCCAACATGTATTATCTTCACAAGACCTTTCAAGATGCTTTAGTTGTGCACAACTGGAATTTGGAAGCTCTTGAAGAATGATTGAAGTGGATGTTGGACTTTCTTATTTTAAATAAAACAAAATAGTTAAAACACCCCCTAAATTTGGCTCTAATTGTCAATTTACACCCTCAACTTCTAATTGTGCCAATTTACCTCATTAACTTGGTAAAAACTATCGATTTGCATCTCATCCATCAAATTGGATGATTTCCATCTAATTTTAGATTATGTGTCATGCGTGTGAGAGTATAACTATTTGTTTATAATTTTTTCTTTTAATAATAAAAATTTGATGCAAAATCTTCAAATAAGAGGCATGAGAGAAATAATGACTAATTAGAATTACATGACTTAACTATTTTAGTAGACAAATTATGTCTTGCTCATTATCATCATCATAAATTTGATTTTAATTTTACTTTTTTCAATTAAGATTATCAGGGTAGTCTTTCTGAAAAAAAAAACTTATCAATGTAGGCATAATCTTTTAAAGGATATTCATGCATGACCATTAAAAAGATGAAGTGAATGACAAAATTGTACAAAAAATATTAAATAAATAACGTGTTAGAAAATTAAAAAAAATATATAACTAGGTATTATTTTTTAGAACAAATATATTTTTGGAGATTTTGTTTCATTATTTTTTTAATATTACAACAAGTTATAAAAATGGCAGTTATACCCCTCACATGTATGACACATGACTGAAAATTAGATGAAAACCATCCAATTAAACAGAGAGGGTGCAAATCGGCAATTTTTACCAAGTTGAGGAGGTAAATTAGCACAATTAGAAATTGAGGGTGTAAGTTGACAATTATAGCCAACTTGGTTGAAAATGAAAAAAAAACATCATAGTTCAGTTAATTTTTTATATTTAATCCTTTTACTTATAATCTTAATTTTTTCTTTCTGCAGCACGACTTTGCAAAACATCAGCATTGAGAACCTTTTCTCTTGACAAATTACACTACTGGAGAGCGAGTGCATCCGGGATCAGCAGTCTGGCTCCTTTTCTGTCCAAAGATACACTGGACCATTTCAATACACCGTCAAACCATTGGTGTATCTATCCACATTCTATTTCTTCAGTAACCCAAGGTCATCGTTTCAAGACAATTACATTATTTTGGTCTGCCTTGTGTACTGTGTGACTGGCATAGGAAACGCACTCGCCATCTACCTTGACCCAAGTCCTGCACAACTGGTACTTAATTACCAGAAGATCTAGTTGACAAAACTCATTACATATTTTTGCTGTGCTTACATTTATATATCATCTTTACCTAATGAGTTATATCTTCTCCAGAGCTGTGTGCTTCTTCCCGTTGTCTTGTCCCACATCGCAAACCAAGCTAGTACTAGTGAAGTTGAGCTAGCTTCTGGTTTTATCAGACCTCAAGTGACATTTACCCTTTACATTTCCTGATCAGGTACTCTGGTGTGTGGCTCATCAGTCGCTGTACGATATTATACAAAAGAGGCTATAACGTCAATGAGTGGATGCTATGTCTGATCATCCTCATGGTGGTCGGTGTACTTAGTCGTATACTGGCTTTCATTCTGCTGTTGGTTACTCAGAAGAAATAGATTGGTTCGCAGCGTCATCATTGATCCTGCAGGTCGAAAATGAATACTCTTGTAATTTGTATCACATTAACTGATCAAAATGAGCAACATTTTTTAGCAACAAAAATTGATGGCTAACATTCTAAGTAGAAATGTCCATGCCTAAAATAGATCAGATCCCACACCCTTTGTTTCTCTTTGTACAAAACAGAAGCACTCTTGAGCTAACATTTCTTCTATTATGTATAGCTACTACTTTAGCATCCAAAGTAAATATTCTCCATCAGTGGATTTACTCTTAAAAAAAGAAGAAAACAATTGGAGTTTTTTTTTGAATAAAAAAAAGAAAAAAAGAAACTCCAATTAATTTCCTCTTCTTTTTTTGAGAGCAAATCCACTGATAGAAAGATCATGATCAACAACCTTAATCACCTTGAATGGCCTAGTGGTCAAGCGCTAGGTAAGAAACTGGGCTGCATGGAATCGGAAGTGAAAACGTGGAAGCGAAACGTTTGGAAACGCGGAAGCATTTTTCCTTAAGTAAGCGGGAAAAGCGGTCATCTGGACGCTTCCGTGCTTCTTAGATAAGAAATTAAACCACCAACCTGCAGTGGCGTATCTAGATATGTTATTTAGAAGGGTCAAATTTTATTAACTAAAAAATTAAATTATCTTCGGTCACTCTTTAACAACAACAAGATTTTGCTTAAAAATGATGCAAACTTAATTTCAACAATGTTTTTTTATACCAATTCATAAATGAATATGCATTCTTTAAAAGACAATTAATTCATCTCGAATAAACTTTAGATTTTTAAAATTTTATACACGATAAGTATTGAAAAATATGTTATTTTAGACATAATGTACGTCATTGTAATGATAAACATCAATGATTGTTTTCATTTAGTTTATTTATAAATTAAAAAAACTATAAATGAAATTTAAAACATTAAATTATATATTAGAAGAGATTAATACGGTAAGAAACTCTTGATATAGTTTGTATTAATTAGATTAAGTATTTAAATTGTATAAATTTTTATTACATTTCATAATTACTAATTAAAGATTTCTTAAAAAAACTAAAGAGTGATCAATTTATATTTCATTTTTATTAATATTTGATATAAATTAAGACTAAATATTTTTAAAAAAATTAAAAGAAAACAATTGACATCCTTACGTCCCTGCCAACCCGAGCAGTTTCATGAAACTATTGAAGTGGACAGGCACTATGCTGTAATGCATTTCACTAGAGATTAGTTAGTAACATGATACTGTGAATCGTAAAATAATTAATATGCAAATGTTTCGGCTTTTCGGGTTGGGCTTTTGGCCCATCCCATTCACTGAAAAAAGACGAAACAAACACGACCCAAAAATTAGACTGAAATCTGCGTTTCGAAACGGTTACTACTTCACACTCACTCCTTAAACCCTAACGTCTTTTACGTTTTCAAAAAAAACCCTAACCTCTTCGCCCTGCATCTCATCCCCCTCAGTCACCTCTGTCAATCTCACCGCCACCATTCCGCTCCTTCTCCCCGATCTTCGCCGGAGTCTCGTGCCGCAACTTCACCTCCATGGCCGGCGGTGAGCCCCACGCGCCTCTGGAGAAGCAGTTCGAGGACTTCCGCGCTCAGCTGGAAGAGTCCGGAACACTTCGCGACCGCATTAGAGCCGTGGTCATGGAGATCGAGTCCACCACTCGGCGTATCCACTCCGGCCTGCTCTTGGTTCACCAGTCGCGTTCTACGCCCGGTACGGTGTCGTTTTTGTGTGAGATGATTGTTATGCTTTTTTTTGTGTGAAATGAATTTGTGATTGTTTATTGGTTGAAGCAGAGGTTTTGGAGAAGCCGAAGACTCAAATTGATGTGCTGAAGGAGCTCTACAATCGACTCGCTGAGATTGTGCGTGAAAGCCCTGGGAGATATTACAGGTTAGCCTATTTGAGGTTTCGGAGTTTCGTCGAAATTTAGCTACACTTGTTTCTGTATATGATAGAAGAAGAAGGGAAATGTTTGTGCATTGGAGAATAACTTTGCAGTTTGGGACCGGCTCTGATGTGTTGCATTTGTTTAGGTATCATGGTGATTGGAAGAGCGAGACGCAGACCGTGGTTTCACTGCTTGTAGAGACTGGGACGATTTTGTTGCACACTGAAGCTGAGCAAAAACTCGGGTGTATGATTTCTCGTATCTGTTATAGTTTATTTATGATTACAATGCGGATGAGTTGGTATCTTTTTTGTTTAGATGTGCAGTTGAATTTAAATTTCCAAAACTGAGTATGCAGATAACTGTCAACTTTTAGGAGTAAATGCATGCAAAATATTATTAAGGTAATGATTTTGCGATTGGAATTAGCTGCTGGTTTTAAGTGTCTTAACTAAATATTCAACAAACATATTGCAGGTATTTGCTTCATGTCCAATGAATTGGTGAGGAATATCTACAGTAGACTTTATCTGTTCTGCTTATTCACACTGCCTCCTCAAAATGTTACAACATTGTCTTGAGTTTTATTTCTGCTAATGTAAGAAAGGAGAAAAGAACATCTTTAGCATCAGGTTATTACATATGTTCCTCCTCAAATTGACATTGTGAAATTTAAGTGTCAGGCTATCACATATAACTAGTACATTTGTTCCTCCTCACATCAACATAAGTAAATCTAAATTCTAAATTGAAGGGTTAGAATCATAAAAATAGTATAGATGTGGGTTCATTATGTGTTACATTGCTGCAGCCTAGGTATGTGGTTAACTATGATTTGATCAGAAAAGGTTTAGGTGAAAGCTTGGTTACGCTACACCACCATCGCCAGGGCAAACCTGCAACCTTAACCCTGAAAAACTTACATTGGACACGTACATGTCACACTAGCCTCCAGGTATGGATTTCCACAGGAGAATTTATAGATCGCGAACCAACGAGGCCTGTTGGTAGCGGGGATCGAACTCGGATGAGGTCTCCACCACAAGCCCGCACTTGCCAACTGAGCCAAACCTCGTTGGTAGGGGTGGGCGCGGTGCGGTGCAATGCGGTTTAAGGCCAAAACCGCAGTGCAGACTGCATTTTCGGTTTTCTAATTTTGCAAACTGCAACTGCATTTAAAAAACTGCAAACTGCATTTTCGGTTAAACCGCATTTTCGGTGCGGTTCGGTGCGGTTTGATTTAAACCGTATTAAATAGTTAAACGGAACATTCAACATGTGGGCATAGATCTGAAATGAGATGACATGAAAAAACGATGAAGAACCAACCAAACGAATGAACCAACCAAACGAATTCCACATACCTGGGTTTTTGATTTGTGTTCGCTCGCTCAAGGGAGAGCCCAGAAACTCAAGCGACTCTTTCTGCGAATAACACACACGAGACTCTTAGTTTAGTGAAGTGATGCAAGGAATACTACACATTCCATGATCAGATAGGAACCGAAGAATAGCCCGGAATGAGGTACTACCTTGTTTACAACATATATGAAATAATAATACCCGGAATGCAAACACAATCAAGTTCAAAGATGAATCACCACTCCATAAATGACAACAATTGAAAACATGGAAACAGAAGTACTCAAGACCATGATATGTAAATCTGAATCCCTTACTTTTTATTGTTTTAATGTCAGTAGCATATGCAAGTGAGTTCACTTTTCCAAATATGTCAAGACATGGTATCTCGATCGATCTATCATTTGAACTGGGGCTAGTGTTATTTCTCATTTAATGTCAATGAACTGGGTACTAGCTAGCTAGTGTTATTAGTATGAAACAAAATACGAACCTTGTCAGGAGATTCGAAATCTGATAACTGGAGCAAGTCATCAACAGCCCAAGGAGGCAAGAAGAGAGAATTAGGCAGTTTGGTTGAAACTAGGTGTGAAGTAGTTGTTGTTTCAGCGTCCTTGTTACAAGCGGAGCTCAAAGCAACGCGGATTCCGGTGGCGAGGAACCTCTGGTGGTTGGCAGAGAGGGTATTTCCTGAATGAATTGACTCATCACAGTCCTGACAAAACAGGGAGCCTTATCTTCAACGCACAAGATAAAAGCAGCCTTATCCTGCACTAGCACGATCGATCGAAACAGATCGAGAGACCCAGACCCAGACCCAGACCAGTAAAACGATCGATCTTACTTGGCATATATCACATCTAGGGAGCTTGTTGGAGAGATGAAACAAGAGTGAATCGATTGAAGGGAGGGGCAGAACGAAGGGCTGTGAGGGGCAGATCGAAGGGCTGTGAAGGGAGAAGACAGATCAAAGGGAGAAGGCAGTGGACTGAACTCACTGAAGGGAGAACGAAGGGAGAACGAAAGGAGTCACAGAACGAAGGGTCGCGGCTACTGGGCCGCTAGGGTAAAAGCTTTATATATGTACAGTATAATTGTATATATGTAAAATCGGTTCGGTGGGTTTTTTTCGGTGGATTTTATACCCGAAACCGCAACTGCACCGTTTGAAAACGATGCGGTGCGGTGTATGAGCAAAACGACGTCGGTTTGCCTAACTTCGGTTAAATTCGGTTATGAATTCGGTGTGATGCGGGGGGTGACTGCATTTCGGGTTCAAAGTGCCCACCCCTACTCGTTGGCATGTGGCTAACTATGATTGCCCAAGAAAGGTGATGAAGTTTTTGACAGATCTCCATCCATCCTTCCGTCTGCTCAATCTTCGAAATGACATTCTGATGAAATTTGATGGTAAGCTATTCATTACAATTCTATTTGAGGGTACTTGAGCAGACGAAATTAGGGTATTTCGTCGGCTAAAGTTTAAAATTTTTAAAATCCCCGCAGAAAATTTTGAATTAACTTTAGCAGATGAATTTTAATAAATTTTGTCAGCTATACTTATTCATTTATTTAACTTTAGCCAATGAATTACCCTAATTTCGTTAGCTATAGTTATTTATTTTATTTTTAAAAAAACTTTAGCTGATGAATTAACCTAATTTCGTCGGCTAAAACCCTAAACTCTAAACCCTATACGTAGAAAGCTTCAAACGAAAAAAGTAATGAAATAAGATATGAGAATGGTGAAATACGTCTATGGTTGAAAAATCACGTAATTCCGGTAAAGTCTCGGTGTCGATAGTTGCGGTCAATGCAAATTTTCATTCTTTCTCCCTAGAGGTAGCACTATCTCCGATGGTTATTTTTCATAAAATTTTTATACCACTGGTTGCGTCTCATCAATTTGAAACTATTTTCAGTTGAAGGTTTGGGTAAAATACGTAATTTAGATGGTCAAATGACCGTTTCTGTGCGTTAAGGGGTTTGACTTAAGGGATTGACCGTAAGGATCGAGCCCTTAACGTTGTCAGATCAAGTTGAATTTTTTTTTTCTATAGACATATTTTGACATAATGATCATATCAGACGGTCGGATTTTTGTTTATAAACTTTGATCATCGGAATCACAACATACTTACTAATGTAGTATAACTTGTTTACTAAGGTTTAAGTAAATGTTCTGTTTCAAAAACAAACTCTACGTAGAAACTTTAAATGCAAAAAAGTCATGAAAATAAAATATGACCGGAATGGTGAAATACGTCTATGGTTGAAAAATCATGTAATTCAGGTAAAATCTCGGTGCCGATAGTTGCGGTTAATACAATTTATGGGTTTGACTAACGAGATTGACCGTCCAGCTGAAACCCTTTAAATTTATTGGATCAAGTTAAATTTTTTACCCTAGACATATTTCAACATATTGATGATATCTGACGGTCGTATTTTTATTTGTGAATTTGGATGACCGAAATCACCACATGTCTACTGTTTATTATTATTTATCCCTATGAGGAATCCTATCATCGAAGGGTAAATATCTCAAAATTTTTAGCTAGATAGTTGCATCTCATCATGGTGAGAGTTTGTTGTGTTGAAGGTTCGACCAAAATATCTCATATAGATGCATATATAGGTATTTTCATGTGTTAATTGGTTAGAAAAACTGCAGTTTGAAGTCTTAAACGAACTCGGATGGTCAAAAAAGCCCAGATGTTATGCATTTAGCGATGAGTTTGACTCGTATGGCTGTTTCGCTTCCAGATTGGTATCACAATAATCAATCGGACACCGAAATATCTTTAGTGTAATTTTGTAAGTAAATTGTAGTTTAGCCGACAAAATACCCTAATTTCGTTGGCTAAACTTTTCAAATTTCGTCGTTCAAAGTTCACAGACTATAGCTGACGAAAAAATTAGTTTAGCCGATGTTTTTTTTTCATCGTCTAAAGTTGACTTTAGCCGACGAAAATATAACTTAGCCGACGAAATAAGCCGATAAAAAAAAATCGTCAACCTGTTTTTAATCATTTCGTCGGTTAAAGTTTTTTTTTCTTCTGGTAATGTAAAGAGTTAAAAGACAAGCGTGTACACACTCTCTTTGGTCCTCTTGATATTTTCAGCTTCAAGTGTCCTGCTTGTAAGTCCAAAACATGATTGAGGAAGAATGAAAGTCGGGATTTATTCTACTTTTGCAATGGATAATATCGGACTTGAATGATTTGCTTAAGGTGTCGCATCCAAATATTTTCAATCATCCTCGTTGGCTCGTTGCCAGAATACCAATATCGTTTTTCTTTGTCAGATTTTACTATATCTTATCATTAGGGTGAATGATAGAGAGGTGTTGGCCATTCCCATCCATTCAATTTGGCAACCCATTATTTTCACTTCTTACTCTCATCAACTGTCAACATGAAAATAACGTCTGAAAAAGATAACTGCAAAATGAGGGAGTTTTCTGCTGTGTCGTGCCGTACTGCGTGCGCAGCACTCACACCCACACAAAATCCCCTAGTCCCCTTGTTAGGCACGTACTCCCCTCTTTTTCCTTAAAAATTTAGATCAGTATGGGATACTGATCTGTACCACAGACACCCCCAAACTGAGATACAATTGAGCAATGGCCATGTTATCAGTGAAGCATTGAGGAGACAATCTCATGATCCCCGGTCCCAACCTGCCTCTAGATAAAGATACACATTGCAGTTGAAAGTATAACGACTACTAATTGCATGGTAATGTAAGTTCAAACATTTTATTATTTCTGATATTAGACCGTCCTTAGTTTTCGATTTATATCAACATTTAGTCCGTAGTAAAACACAAATTAAAGACAAAGATTAATTTCGATTCATTCACAAAATGTGAATAATATGTAATGTTTAGTGAATCACGTAACGTCGTGTACTTACATAGACAACTTAAACTCGGGTCCTAGGGCTTGGTCCAGGCAGGTTTTAGTGATACGTCGGCTTTGACAAAAATGCTGACGGCTACGCTGATGGAGATAAGCCTAAATTGTTAGATAGCTTGGTAGATTGAACGAAGCTGGATAAAATCTGAGACTCTGATTTTTATTTTTCTTTAATATCGTGCTTTGTATCTAATTTAATTTTATTAACCTTAATTGTTTGATGTAAACTTATTTTAGTATAAGTTTTATAAATAAAATATTTTACCTTTAAAAAAAGCGCACCCAACCCTTCCACGTGTCGCCCATCCGGGTTCGGGACTCCGAACCCGAAAGATGACAAATATAAAAGGTGCCCGAAACAAACGCACCCTCGATTTGGTGTCCCTTTTGGCGGTTCTGAGCCTTCGGGTTTCGAACATTCGCACGCCTCTCTCTCTCGCTCGCCGAGTCACACTCCGAGGCGACCTCAGATCTCCCTTGCCTCAGATCTTCATTTCGCTTTCAGCTTTCGATCTCCAGCTCCGTTTCCGGGAGATCGCGGATCCGCTAGGTTTCCGATGCTCCTTTGTCAGGTACTGTTCATTTTCCGATCCGATGCTTCTTTCTTGTACACCTGAGCAAACGTGGATTAATTTTCAGTTGAAATTTACGGTTTTGAGGAGGAAATGAATTAGCTTTGACTTGATTGAACCTATCAGCTGCCCCCAAATTTGTTGTTTCCATTTATATCCCTGCGATAATAGCATTTTATCGGAGCTGTATTTTGTTCTAATTAATACGTATACACGTAGACGAATCGGAGCTGTGATTCGGCTTTATCAAATTTTAAGTAAGCGATGATACTGATCAGACGGTACTAATTTTAAGTAATGTGATGTTAGTTAGTTAAGCTTGGGGATTTATGTAATTTTTCAAAATACATGAGCGGATCAAGGGGTTGTAAGGTACTAGTAGCAAGATCGCTAATGCAGCCACATTATAAAACCTGATTAGGAATTGGCACCTGAAATGTAGTAATATATTCTACGTTATCGATCAAGCTGTTGTAAACAATGAAGTGAGTTCCTACAGAGAGAACTGATTATTGCTTTGAATTGTAGGATCAACCACTATAGCATGAAATGGATCATGAAGAACGGTTGCGCAACAAGTTTGTCAACATGAAATCCCAAAGGGTGAGACTTTTTTTAATACTTTTGCTTCTAGGCAGTTCCTTCATGTAGCATGTGTAATCTTTTTCCTTTGCTAAACTGCTTTTTCCAAGCATGCTTTCAGACCTTGGACTACACATAAATTTGTGCACTGTTCAAACTGATAGTTTCTTTTCCGTATGCCATTTTTACGTTTATTATGATTTTTGTAGTTAAAATTTTATGCCTGATCCTTGTGATTGAAATTCTACTTCCTCAGTTCTTGACTGCTTGTATGATATTTTTCATCTTTTCCTTTGCAGGTGAAAGCGGAAGATTCTTTTGCTCCTGCACTGGATGATGATTCCGAAACTATTGAGCACTTACTAGCAGAACCTAAAACTGAATTCGTTACAGTTGATGCCGTGTTATGTTTTGACAAGGAGAATGGAGAAAAATGCTTAAACTTTGATGATTTTTCTTCTGGATTTGACTATGGACTAAATACATTTACTGGTAATACTACTAAATGTTACTGTGCACAATGTTGATTACTTGCTAATTTTATGTATTTATATAAAACCCTGTTCTAGAAATTTGCCTTTTTACTTGAGAGCACCTTGTGTGTACATCCTTGCAAAAACTAACATGATTTATCTAGCCTCCTGACTTTTGACCCGTAGATTGAAATTCTTTCACCGTTCTTAGTGATCCTGTTGCATAGAGAAACCTAAATAGTACATAATAAATTGGATTCTCTAAATAAATTGTAGACATTTTACACCTGCATGCGATAAACTCTTATTTATGTGATGATAGTATAATACTAAATGGTGTTTTTACAAAAGATGTGTGAATTTCCGTTTGAACAATATAGATTCATTATTCTTTTAGTTTGATATTGTTCTAATGCATTATACTTTTTGGGTTTTGTAAGGTGGACATCATTCTACTCATCCTCGCGGGTTGCGTTCTGCTCATCGCCAAGGGGACTATGAATTAGAACTTGGAGTACGTACCTAACTAAAAGTCAATATACTTGTCAGAGTTGTTCTCTGCATTGTTTTTTCTTTCTTTCCAAAAATCAGCTCCTCTTTTAATTTCATCCCACATTTTGTATTATCATACTTATAACTTGATATGCCACTACAGTTTTTATTTGCTTCCATATGTGATTGCTCCTTTGATGAGATTGATTTAGTAGGTTCTTGATGGATTACTGGATGAAATTGAAGAAGTGGAGGATATTCATGCAGCAAATGGTCTTGCAAGTCCATGTGATGATTTTCTTCTAGGTGAAATTTTTTACCATCTTCTCTGTCCTAATTGTGATAGCTTAATGTTGTGAGATCTAGATGGTATCTGTCTCTTAGTTTTGTCTTTTCCCTTCTGCAGATTTTGGATTTACAGGGAAAGTTTCTGAACTGGACTTCGGTCCTTGTGAAAGATCAAATTGTGGAAACACTGAAAGTCTATCTCCAGGGTTAAGTGGTAGTAGTAATAGTGCTGTAGGAATTTCAGAATCGTCAACAGTGACAATCCAAGAATTTGACTGCAAAAATCATTTTCATCTCAAGGATTCACCTCATAAGTTTCCTGGTGACTTCAGGCGGAAAAAAAGACGTCAGACACCAGTTGAAGGAACTACTTGCCCTAGTTCATTCAGTTTACAAAGTCTTGAGGGGTTGGATAATGTTCACAAACCTTTAGTGAATGGGTTATTGTCAAGTGAAAATGAGAAGAGCTCTGTTGAAGCGAACAAATTTGGTGCCATTAAAAAGAAGAAAAGTCTGCCCAAGACTACTCAGGGACTCGCTAAAAGGAAAACAAAAGATATAGTGGGAAGTGAAAACATTTCTCATCTTGCTGCTACAGAGGATCAGTGTTTGAATGCTAGATCGCAGAATAAACTTCATCATACAGGACCTAGGACATTGCCACCAGTGCCTGAGGAGGATTCAATTTCAGACAATCTGACTCTGTCTGAATTCAAGATTCGGATAGCACGTCCAAAGAAGCAGGTAACGGTTCTTGTAGCGAAATCAAATCCTGATCTTTCTTCCAATAGAACTTAAAATAAAAGTAGGGAAATCGTTTTCTTCTTGCAGTATTTCAATTTGTCTAGTGCCTCTGTGTCCGTTTTCCATTGTATTTCCCGTCAAGTTATCAATAGAATAATTAATAGCTAACTGTAAGAGTATGGGTGCTACTATATCTAGATCACCGCATTGGAATGTGTCATGCCTATCTGCAAAAGATGAGTGTATATGTCATCTGGCAGTACCCTTGCTCAGACCCTGGTTAATTTTGCATCTCCTGTAAGGGAGGTTTTTCTGCTGTCTTTCTGTAGCTGTACTTTCATTGATTCTGGGGATCTCGGAATACGTATAGCCAAAGGATTTGTGGTATTTTCTGAGGTATTGTCTGGGTAGAAAGTTCTTGTTCCTGTGAAGGCACTGCTCTCCTGATGTACAGTAACTTAGAAGCATAAAATATAGGAATAAAAATGAAACAGCAAAGGCATTCGAAAATATTTCTCTAATAATTATTTATTTCTTTTTTTATGAAAGGCTAACAGCTTTAGAATTTTTATTGGCACAGGCAGTTCGGACTGAATTTCAACCCATTACATCTGAATCTGAAGATGAAATCATGGGAACAACAATGCCTGAAAAGCATGATATAAGCAAGCATCGACCTATTAAATCCAAGTCTGAATATCAAACTGTGTCAAGGAGAAGATCTACAAGGCATAATCGAAGGAAGCATCAGCCTGTTGGCCTTGACTCCGAAGATGAGATCCTGAAGAAAAGATCTGAAAAGCATGATCGAAGGAAGCATCAAAGGATGTGGGATATCTATGAGATTATGACATTGGTTGATGGTATCTCTGAGTATGGAGTTGCACAATGGACACGCATAAAGAGGCTTCTGTTTACTTCTGCGTATCGTACGCCCATAGATCTCAGGGTACCTACCATTATTTTCTACCAACAAAAGGTCTTCCCAGTTCCCATATCTACAAAAAACGGAGAGGGCTAGTTCTCCAATGCGCAAGCCGTCCAGAATTTGCGGCAGGCCACTTGTGGGCTCATGTGCAATCTGTGGTCCAGATTTTAACTGGCTTTCTCCGTCTTTTTGTGAAAATGGGAGGAGCTTGCTTTCAATTTAAACAGTTGCCTTCTGTGTTATTTTGTCATTCAATTCACTATTGTGCATGCTGCAGGACAAATGGAGAAATCTTCTGAGTAACTGCTGTCGCAGGAAAACAAAGAAAGAGGCAAGCTTTCTGTCTATTTGTATTTTCATGTCTACTGGGGATTGTTGAAAATGGTACGTCAACTAATATTGTTTGTGGTGTGGTGTGGTGTGGTCTGGCTAAGACAGCTTGAGGAAAAGGAGGAGAATGAAATGGATCTACCGAAGTCACTAATATACCGAGTCCGTGAGCTGGCAAAGAAACATCCATATCCAAGGCAGCGTGGTAAAAAGTGTTCCCCTGCCATACTCCCGGCTGAAAGCAAAGGCGCCTCATCAGAACGCATCATAAAGTATGTGAGAAGGAAGAACTGTTCTTGAAGTTCTGCGCTGTAGCAACTGGATAGTCAGGACTGTACTTGTAAAGTCTCTGTTCGTTTTAACAAGCTTTTGTTGTTAACATACAGTTTTCAGATCCCCGGAAAATATGATTACTGAATTCCGGCAGTCGTCTCTAGTGGGCTGAAATACATATCAGACAAGAGGAGTTATATATGGCATCAATGCATACCTTTTCTAGCAGTTTACTTTATGGGTAACTTGCAAACATTGTTGCTGGATGTCTACATTTTTAAAGGCGTGATCAGCTGTCAGTTTTACCCTAATTCTACTTGGTACTTGTTATTGCCGTTCGTATTGGGAATGATCGAGAGGCCTGAAAGGCGCATGAAGCCTTGTGTTTTCAGAATACGAAACTGAGCGAGCTCATGGATGCCATGGAGGTTTTGAAATTTACTTGCAAAGGCCTTCAGTCATTGCATGGAATTGTAGCTTGTAGAGAGCAGATGGGTTATGTTGCCATTTATATGTTGCTAAATTAACATCTAGCAAAGACAAACAAACCTTTCAGTAATTTTGCAGGTACTATTTAGTATTTCCCACTTCCTCATATTAGCATCATAAGAGGACTACATTTCACAGCACATAACATTCACAATACCACATAAAGATCATCTATAAACTACAGGATACTACATGTCTCGGATTAAGTCCCCATCTTTCACTAGCCAGTTCCACCATCACCCTCTCCTGGAGAAGAGCCACTCGGATCATTGTAATATTGTCTAGGAATGCTGTGATGGTTGTCGATTTGGTGGTTGTCCATACGGCTTTCTGTGTACTTAGCATCGCTCTTCTCCATGGCATTTTTCATGCTTTCACCGTGGTGGTGCCGCTGCTCTTGTCCGTATATTCCTCCCAGCATAGTTCTTGGTGCTCCCATGCAAGAGCTTGCCATAATCATCAACACCAAAAATAGTACTACTGCTACCACCTTCATTGCACAAGTTTGTAAATGATCACGAATTTGTGTCACTTTGATCTTTCAGAAGGGGGTCTGTGGAGTGTGGTACTTCCTAGATTGAAATGTGTCCCAAAAGCCAAACTGTGAGTAGATGAAGAGAGAATGTAAGAGCTTGGTGTTTGTAGGGGTGATGGTTCAATTAGGTAGGAGTTGGTTGATTATATAGAGGAAGGGATGAATGAACTTACTATTGAAAGTTGGTTTTAAAATTACTAATTATAGTGTCTCCACTAAATATCAGACAAGATTAAGTGGGTTTTCCATATTATTTAGTTTAATATATAACCTTTTTTTGTGTGAAGATAATCACTTCTTTGTGTATAGCCACTTCAATAGGAAAATCCACTTTCCTAGTGGGAATTATAGTATTCACAATTCAAGCACAAGTCAATTCCAGCATAATGGGGTTTGCTGTTACACACTTATGTCACTTCACAAGTCTATATTGCCAGACAAAGTGTTAGATTTAGGTAAACTTCTTGTAATCCACATATTAGCCATCTGTCTATTTGCTTTCTTGCCAACTGAGAACAGAAGTTTTCTACTGTTATCCTGAAGATCTGAACTCATATTTAACCCATCTGTTGTAAATTAAATAGACGACAATGAGTATCAGTATTGTCACTAAGTTTACTAACAGAAAAAATAAGTTTCCTTCCTTTGAAAAGCATGTCTTTGATCTCTAGCTAGATTATTGTTACTCCACTTAGAATTCGAGAATGGAAGACAGTGAGCATTAGCGTCATCACTAAATTTGATCCCAACGATCAAGTTGTGCTTGGTAACAAATCAGTATTTCTGTTTTTCATTCTGAACTGCCTTCTGGAAACAAATACAAAAGCAACAAGTGCCCCTAGCTGTGAAAATCCTAATCCCACTTCCAGGGGACTCACTTTCAATGTCAGAATCAAGTATCCACTAAAATCGATCTACACTTTTGAAGATATTAACAACTTTCACGCCTAACCAGGTTCTGAAGGACACAGACAACTCAACAAACAAAGAAAAGGACACTGTTTATGGAACAAAGCATGACATATGGTTGTTTCTGGTAGTTAAATTGAAAGATAATCAACTGATCTGTAGGAAAGCAGTACATATTGGGCAAGTGATTAGAACTAATGATAATCTTTTTCGAGGGTCACTGTATCTGTATATATCAGCCCAAAACCAACATATCCATTCTAGTATGGACCTCTGGGCTATGCTAGCAGTCTATCATCAGGATGTAAGGGGGCTTTTATTTGACGATTGTTTCTTCTTATTCTTTTTCATATTCTTCATCTTTGTTACTAAAATGATGACTGAGATCACTCTGCGACTGTTGAACAATTTTAAGATATGACCTGTCCCCAATGGATATTTTCACAAATTAGGGTTTGAACCATGGATCTCAAGTGACTAGGAATTTTTTTTGCAGGCGTTTGCCGTACTTGCAGCCTAGCACTAAACCTATTGACGACTGTTTCATATGTAAATGTGTCATTTTTCTGTTTTCATTTTTATTAGATTCTATTTGGACGAATACTTCGTCACCAAATCTTCATTTGTATATTCATTCTGTGTGTATTGGTCTATCGAATAAATTTGCTTAGAGTAAACCTGACAAATGGACGGGTTAGGCGGTTAACGGGCGGGTTTTAGCGGTTAGCGGGTGTAACCCGTTATAACCCTTTATAACTAATGTGTTATAGCGGGTTGAACCCGTTGGGTTCGCGGGTTACCCGTTGGGACCCTTTAAGAATTTTTTTCAACATTTCTTATATATATTTTTAATTAAATACCAAAAAAAATTCTTTTAGCAGTTGGAAGTTCCAACAATTTAGATGAAATAAAGTTAAAAAAAAGAAAAAGAATAAAAAGAAAAAGATAGATTAGTAAGGTTTTCTTCTCTTTATTTTTATTTTTATTTATTTCTTAACGGGCCTTAATGGGTTAAATGGGTTCCAACGGACAACCCGTTTCCGTCCTCTAACTGACGGGTTGACAACCCATTAACTCATTATGTAATCGGACGGGTTTTTAATGGACGGTTAGCGGACAATTAACGGGTAGTGAGTTGAATTACTAGGTTGAGCTTCGAGTTATACATATGTTCACCATCATGTTGTCAGGTCATCATGCATGTTCTTATATATATATATTTTTATTTTTTTAAACTTTTTTATTAATAATTTACACACCATACATATGTTAATGGGGTTTAAACTCATAATCTCAAAATTATTAGTTAACACCTTAATCAACCAGGTCACGAATCACCGATAAACTTTCTCATATATATAGCCATAATAAACTGATAGAGGGCATTGTCATTTTCATTTATACAGTGGTGTAGTGGGACACCGTAAGATTGTTGGGGTATATACGTTGGCAGGGGCAGATCTTAGTGGAGATCGGAGGGGGCTGTGGCCCCCACAAGCTTGCTCAGATCTGACGTGGCATTGTATGATTGACAAAGAATTATACATGAAATTATACAAGTGGCCCATTTTTTTCCAAATTAATTTTTCTACATGTGAGGAAAATAATAAAAGTAAATGTATTCTGTATTATATGTTTATGATTATTCCTTGTATATGTCTCCGTAATTATTTAAACCTATTCATTAGTGTTTTGAATAAAGGAAACTACTAATTTCAAGAAATTTATTTATGGAAGAAAGCTTTAAATGGGTTAATTATTTTCTAGGAATATTAAATTTATTAAATTGTTAATGCATTTCTGTTGTCGATAAAAAATTATATAATTTAATATGTTTCTAACCCCTTCAAAAATTTGTTCCTAGTTCCGCCACTGTACGTTGGTGATCAATCGAACTCTGTACAGAATTAGGAGATGGGTGAATCGAAGAAGCTGGGAAAACTGCAAGAGGCATTGCTTCTTTAGAGGAAACATTGGGAGGAATTAATTGCAAGTTATGGGGAGGCAGTAGTTGGAGGTGAGGTTGGAACAGGAAGGGCCAGGAGAGACAGCTAAGAAGACCTGACGAATACACGTGCAGAGATTGAGAGATTTTAAGGAAATCATTGATCTGCAGAATGGCTATAGCTTGTTGTCTGCAAATGACTTTCTTGAGGTGTCACCAACCAACTTGGCTGCTTGCTTATTTACTCGTTTGTTTCTTCTTCTTCTTCTTTGCTCGATATCTCTATCAATCTATCATCTGTATAAGCTCTGTATATTTTTGCAGGTTCACCCGTGAGCTTGATTGGCCCAACCTCATGTGCGTCTCTATCTTTACCTCTCTGTCTAACGCACCCCACACAAGTACCCACCATGTTAATTTCTTTGGTTTCTAGATGATATACATCTCAGTTTCGATCATGCATTTTATAACAAGCAAGATAAAGATGTAATCTTTCAAGAAGATAAATGTCTTGCATTGTGACACACCCCACATTAATTTTGATATGTTCATATTCCGCCAGCAGTTTAGCATATATTCATCAAACAAGCAAGTTTTACCAATAGGTTTTGACATTAACACTGACCCTTAGACAGTTCCAGCATTTAGGTTAATGACATGCTGAAATGAGCAAATAAGAAACACCCGTTTAGGTTTAGGTTTCACAGAGTTGCACGTACCATAAACTTATAATTACTTAACAACTTTTGTAGTCCTTATCATCTGTCATGAAGATGATGTTTATCATGAACTCATTAGCCATTTTGTACGTGATACTTTGTTCTAATTTAGAAACCTGAGTAATTTAGAAACCAGATAGAGTACGTCTTAACAGTTTGATTATATGCCAGGTTATCTAGACGCTTCTGCATGCTGCTGTTTGCGAAGTCTTCAACTCGATCATCAGTTGAAGAGTGAAAATAAGAGCTAGCTAAAAGTTTCTAATTTGTTTCTTTTCATTGAGAAAAATCAAACAAGAGAAACTACAGTTGGATCTGAAGAAGCATGAAGATGTTGATTGGCATATTTGACAGGAGGACCAGTCAATGGTCATGGATATCAATTGGCATCCAGTCCCTGTCCATGTCTGCAGAACTGTTGGCAGTTTTACTCAGAACGAGTGAACCTTGGCTTTCAAACAACCTAGCGCATCCAACTTTGGGTTTGGGGGATGAATCAGTGTGCTGGCTCTCTCAGTTCATATCTGAGTACGAAATTCACATATGTGAGTTCCTAGAAAGTACATAATGATGAACGTACGATCTCTTTGAATCCTATGTCCATGAAAAATGAGATATTTATACGTATATGTACTGTTAGTTTGACAGACATTGTATGATTCTCGATAAAGGTGGCTCATATATAAGACATTTCTAGAGTTATGATTCTCGCACAATTTAAAGGTGCAATGTTACGAAAGTGTTTCTCTCCACATAATATAAGGGAGTAGACGATTTTGCATCCGAAGTCCCCAAATCGTTCTCCACTGTTTTTTCGTTTGTTTCTTTTATATATGTTTTTATTTATTTTACAGTCATTCTCCACTATAGAAATTTTAGTCTACCATAAATGTCATTTGGTATAATAACATAAATTTCTTCTTAACATTTAATATAATAACATAACTCTCTTCTTATTAGTAAGAAATTGTAAATCGGACTCACTACTTACTTTATAGTCCTCAATTTATAGTATTTAAGTTGTTTAACTAATAAAAAAAGTTTTAGTCTTCCCTTCTCCCCTTCTAGCTTGTTTATTTGAAAGGTGCAACGCTTTAATGTTTCTTTAGATACATAAAATAATCGAGGTTGTGCCGGGGAGAAGATCCTAGATATATTTACATTTTTGGATCATCATTACGTTCAATATTATCAAGATAATCATGTTTGAAAAGTACTTGGTCAGTATTACTTAGTCGGTATAGTATCCTTTTTATAATTGAAAAGTAATGAATTTGACACACAAAACACTATTTGTAACATTTGAGTGGTTTATCAAATTAATACTCTAATAGTTGCCTAACAAGGAAAGCTTAATTCCTATTTCACGCACTTGGCAGATCATCTGAGACGAAACAACCGGAAAATTTCGACTTATTTGTATTTAGAATTTATACAGATTTTTATTGATTTATTTTAATAAATGAACTTTTTAAAAAGTCTACAGACTTTTAAAAAAGTTTATAGACTTTCACTGATTTCTTAAAACTATCGATATAATTTTTAAATGAATGACTTATATAGATTTCCAAATACTTATAGAGTTATAGGAAAAAAAACAACAAAGATGCAATGACCAACACATAATGACACTAGTTATAAGTTTAGTATTTATCTATCGAATTTTGATGCATACAGTTATAATATTTGATTGAGATACATAAATGATTATATTAAGTTACCGACACGCATACTTATACGTGAACCAACGACTACTAGACACATGTTCTAAAGTGGGACAATATATAGTTGTTCACAAGTTTTATTCATGTACGCAAATATAATATAATGTATGATCATGTAGTTCTAGTATCAAGAGTTAGCAGATAATATTTAGGTTATAGAGCGTTTCAACCATCACAATTGAAAGACAAAAAAAAGTTAACATTTAACAAATATTGAGAAGAATAGGAGAATATGTTGATAACACAAAATATTATTAAAACAAAAGAAAAAATGAATAAGAAAAAATTATATACGGGATTAACCTATTCACATGTAAATAGAGTCTATATAGACTTTTCCAAATCTTTGCTCAAGTGGGTGGAAAAATATGAGAGTTTGGTGGGTGTAATTTACACTACAAAGTCTATAATTATCCATGAGTTACTAGTTTCATAAGTATGAATGATATTTTAAATGCATCTAAACTTCTATTCATTTTAAAAAGTCTCAATTGAATACCTCTGAATTTTGGTGGAATTTATAATGATTTTTTTTTAAAATCTAGTTGAATACACCCAGATTTTTATGAACTATTAAAACTCTGTATTGAATACACTTAGACTTTCACATTCTATGGATTTCTTTAAAATTTTCACTAATTCCATATACAATACACCCATATGTAGTCATTATATATATAGTCTCAAACATTATATATAATTGTCACTAATTCCAAACAACAATCTACCTAACCCTCATTGATCGAGCTACTAAACATAGCCATACAAGATCAATCACAGATGGATCATAATGAATTTGTATAGAGGAAAACCTTAAGAACATTCATCCATTCTGGTAGGTGAGGAAATGCAGAATGCCAGAATGTTTAACCGATCGATGAAGAATGGAGTATTTGAATTTGTTTTGTGTAAGCAGATTCAAAAAAAGTCATGACCTCCATGTACTCCATCCCTTGCTGCAATATGCTTAGCCCATCTCCTGCTTTATTTCAGAGTCAGAGATACGCAAAACTTATCCCAAATCTGCTACTGCACAGAAACAGACACTAGTACTAAGTACTGCGGTACGGATTGTACATGCTGCTCCAGATTATATTATAGATGAACTTCCATAAGTGGGAGATTTAAAAGTAGCTAGTATGCAAAGTATTTGGTCAAGCCAGATATAAAAAAAAATCACCAACATCATGAACACAAACCTAAATCTGTATCAGTAAATTTTCTCTGGAAATGTATCATGAAGGGTGCAGGATGCAGTTCTATGCAGCAGATAGAGATATATTAAACTTGAGCAACAAAATCATTGGAATAGTGCAAATAAGTGGGATCATACACTGTCCAAGACAAGTTATCCCATACCTCGTTTCATATCTTATCTTTTTCATACTCCTCCCAACTTGTGGGGTCTTGGAATCGAGAACTTCGAAATAATCACTCACTCATTATCATCATGGATCATCATCAAGCACCACTGCATGTTCGTACAATATCGTTTGCATAAGTATAAAGGAGTTCAGCGGTACTGGACGGTAAAGATCACAGCGCATAGCATTTTTATTGGGACCCAATTAAGTATCTCGACCGGCTCTCTCAAGTTGCACCAATATTGTTCCAATTTTTTTTCAAGTTACACCAATATTGCTTAAACCAGGTTTCACTACCAGCATCAGCAGTTTGCCTGATGAAAAATTTATATCGGCCTGTTAACCAAATTCGTTGGTTAAGATCTTAGCCGACAAGTCTTCGTTGACTATGATTTTAGCCGACGAAACTAAAAGTCGTCATCGGCTATAGTCTGAGACTTTAGCCGACGAAAATTTTATCCATTTCGTCGGCTAAAGTGTCATCCTATAGCCGAAGAAACATCATTTCGTCGACCGTAGTCTGACACTTTGGCCGACGAAACATTTAATATATTCATGGGGTAAAGTATTTAATAAAAAAATTAAAAAAACTATAGCCGACGAATTATAATGAAATTCGTCGGCTATAGTAGTATTTAGCCGAAAAAATTTGCTAAAATTCGTCGGATAAACCTTAAAAAAATATATAAAATACTATATCCGATGAATTATGAAAAATTTCATCGACTATAAGTCCATTCCAGAAAAAAAAAACCAAAATTTGTAAATTACAATCCCAAGCAACCTGCAAATTACACCAAAACATCTCAAATTATAACCAACAGCACCATCAATGGTGACAACACGCTTTTTATTAAAATAATTATAAATTGTTCATAAACACATAAAACTATATAATCATTTAACTACACAAAATCTATATCGTCTAAATTTATATCCGCACCAAGAGGAGGTTGCGGCGGTTGAGGTAGCGGTACAGGCGTAGGCATGTGCGAAGCCGGAAGTCCCTGAAGCTGGCAGTTGAAAACTCCTGTAAGTACTGGAACATCTGCTGCTGCTGGGCCTGTTGGGTGGCATATATCGCGACATTATACTCTTGTAAGGTGGCAGTATAGGCTATCTGGGCGACGATCTAGGCAGCATGAGCTGCCTGAGCTCACGTTTGAGCGGCATGAGCGACAGCCTGAGCAGCTTTCTCCTCTCGTAGTCTCTGAACTTCCAACTCTAACTGAGTCATCCTGCTGCTGGTTAAAGCTGTCTTTCTTTAAAATCCTGGAGTGGTCTTCAGGAGCCCCTTACCCGTCTTTCCTAGACCCCGACAGTAGAATTGATTTCCTTGCATTGGGAAGGCTATGCCCATGATACTCGCCCCAACCGTTAGATATGAAGTGTTGATCCGGGACATGGCTTCGGACATCACTTCCTCCTGCGTGTTCGGCCATGTCTCCCTCATTATAGCAGTCATCACCTCGTTACTAGGCTGCCTGACCTTCACCTAATTAGATAGGAAAAATAATTAATTAACATTTTGATATATATATATATATATAAGTAAAAAAATTTGAAAATGTAAGATGACTTACAATATCCTCAGGGGCGTTAGGATATGTCTTTTCGTACGTATAGACGTACCGGTTGATTTCTAGATGTTTCCTGGCTGCCTCGTCCATCAACGATGCGAACGGTCTAGAACCAGCATAATGGTTTCTTATGTTGCATTGCCGGTTCTGAGCGTTGGCCCGAGAAACAGCCTTCAAAGAAAAAATAAAATATTAAAAAAGGACATACTTAATAACAATTTAACCAATTAATTTTTTAATTACCTGTTTTTGAGGGTTTGTTGAATTCTGATATCAGAAGTCAACGTCACTCATACTCCCTATACTGGAACTCAACAGGGGTACCAGAACGTGCGTTCTCGTGCGTTGTCTAGTGGGTCCGCAACTCATTCTTCTACTCCTTGTACGTACAGATACCACAAAAATATTAGAAATATTATTAATATCACATACAATCTTATTTTTTTTATCAACTTCACAACGTACCTTCCCCATACACAACGTCAGCCCAGATGTTCCTCAGATGTTGGAGAACGTCAAACCACACCTGCATTTAACCATTTATTAGTTTAGTTTTTCCATAAATCAACAATTATAATACATAATATTATTGAGGAATTTTGTAAACTCACCGACATCGCGTTGTGGAGCATATCCTTAACCTCATGCGGGACCTCGCCCCAGTCTAATCACGACATAAGGGCTCTATCCCTAACGAGTGCTCCCACGCGGCCGGAGTACGTCCTCGTCTTCCCGCCCGATAGTACATGGTCATCCTCGTCAATGTCGATGACGATCATTCCTAAGGTGCTCACAGTCTTCTCGAGAGCCTTCCATATGACGGGGCCTCTCTTCTTCCTTGTCAACTTAGCTTCAACGGTGCCTATCATAAATTAATTATTAAAATTGGAAAACCTTTATTATGACATTATAAGAAAACAAATTTTTATCTTTCGTTACCTGAGGGCGTTGCGACGGACACGATGATTCCGTCTCTGTCGCTGATGATGATACTCTCGTAGAAATAAGATTCATACCAAAAGGCACAAACTGGTACGCCACTGATGGAGTCACATGCGGGGGCAGTGGATAAATCGGCGTCCCTGAGTCATCGACTGCAGGTAAGACCGGTATCATCTGCGGAAGGTAGAGAAGAGGCGGCGACATCTGTACCTCAGATGACCCACCATCCAAAGCAGTATGACCCGGAGTCGGCGCCTGGTGTATCTCAAGCATACGTGGTGCAGATATCTCCGTCTGGGTCTGAGGCCACAGCAGCCTCGATAACTGAGGGGTGCCTGACTGCCTCGATAAATGGGTGGCACCCAGCTACCTCGAGCAATGGGAAACGTTGGGCTACCTATGCGCCGTCTCTATAAGGGTCTCACGTCTGGCTGTCATGGGGCTCTGAATCCACGTTTGATGGTTGCTAGACGTCTCCTCAGACGATTCTGACCTTTGGCCATTCGAACCCTTCATGGATCTAAACAAGTCTTTCATCCTGTTTAAAATATTAATTTGAAATCAATATTTATTTAAATGTCATTAATATTTTAATAAATTATTTTGTTTTTCAATTTTTATTTTTTATATTATTTGAATTATTAATTTTAAATTATTTGAACTTTTAATTTTTGATCCTTAACATATATTAATTTTAATCCCTAACTAATTATGCATAACTTTTAATTTATAATCCCTTAACTATTAATTTTTAATCCCTAACTTTAACTTTTAATCCCTAACATATGCATATCAATCTTCTGCAACAATTCAAAAATCCAATTATTACTTATATAATTTGAAACAAATGAATATCATTCTTCAGCAACAATTCGAAAATCCAGTTTTTGTTTTATACACATATTACTTTTCAAATCAAACTATTACAACATATGCACATATTACTTTTCAAATCAAACTATTACAAAATATGCACAAAAACGGTCATTTGACCGTCTAAATTACGTATTTTGCGCGGACCTTCAACTGAAAAGTTTCAAATCGATGAAATGCAACTATTGTATAAAAATATTATTTTATTTATTTTCTACTAGCCGACGAAATATTAGGGTATTCGTCGGCTATGGTATAGGGTTTTGCCGATGAAATATTAGGGTATTCATCGGTTATAATAGTTTAGCCGACGAAATAAACAATATTTCGTCAGCTAAGATTGTTTTAGCCGACGAAATAAGCTGTGTGAGGCGAGGAGGATATGAGGCTATGGAGGCGGAGGTGGAGGTGGGCCTCTAGATTTGGAGGCGGAGGAGGACACTACAAGGAGAAGGTGTTCGAGGCCGAGAGAGAGGTGGCGGTGGAGGTAGAGGAGCGCGGTGTGGGCGGTCGGAGGAGGCTGTGGAGGGCTCGAGGAGGCAGTGGAGGAGCGGAGATGGGCAAAGAAGAAAAAAAAAATTCGATTTTGGGTTTCGGTTCGGGCGAGTCTGGGTTTGGTTTATATAGGCTGAAGTATAGCCGACAAAATAACCACCGGAGATAGCGCTACATCTAGGAATGAAAAATTGCATTGCCCGCAACTATCGGCACCGAGACTTTACCAGATTTACGTGATTTTTCATCCGTAGACGTATTTCACCGTTCTGGTTATATCTTATTTCATGATTTTTTTTTCATTTGAAACTTCTACGTATAGTTTGTTTTTGAAACATAACATGTACGTAACACTTAGTAAACAAGTTATACAACATTAGTAGACATGTTGTGATTGTAATGATCAAACACTACTGGAAAAAAGACTTTAGCCTACGACATATTAATTTCGTCGGCTAAAGTCCTTTAAATTTTCAGATCGGGACAGCAGCTCATTCATTCAAAACAAACGGTAAAAAAAACAGAAATCTCTCTCAAATCGTTGGGTGTTGTTGGAATCTGTCTAAAAAGAGTTCGTGAAGCTAAATAGGGGTACGCATACAATTTTTTTGTTATATATTATTGTTGATTTGTTGTTAATTTTGATGAAAATATATTATTGTTGATTTCTTGTTAATTGTTGATATTATGCATATATATATATATATATATATATATATATATATATATATAAGTATGTGTTAATTTTGTGTAACATGAATTTTTTGTTATATATTATTGTTGATTTGCATGTTAATTTCGATGAAAATATATTATTGTAGATTTTTGTTGTTAATTTTGATGAAAAAATATTATTAATTGTATATATTATAATATATATATATATATATGTTGTGATTATTATTATATATGTATATATGTGGTGATTATATTTTAATTAAAATGTATATATAAATGTTTACATGCATAAATATTTGTTAATTAATAATAGAGTTTAATTATATATATATATATATATATATATATATCTTTTCAGGATGTACAAGAGTTAGATTTTCCTTCTAAAATGGGATCCAAAATATGCCAAGGGAATGTGGAGTTTTGTGGAATATGTGAAGACTAACGGGAATACAATTCATTATTACCCGTGCACAAAATGTCAATGTCGGAGCGATTTATATCGTTGATATAGTATGGGAGCACTTAAAGAAGAACGGGTTTTGGGATCAGTACACACGTTGGATTTATCACGGTGAAACATCATCAGCGGGTCAGCATGATCATGGGCAATTTCTTGAGAGGGCCAGTACATCCAATGATCCAACAACAAGGTTGATTAACGATATGTTTCCTTATGAGAGCGGTGTATTTTCTCAAGTACAAGATATCCTTGTTGTAGCCGTTGAGGGCTTCCCTCATGTTGAGCCAGTCCAGCAATTCTCTAGAGATGTCAACACTGCTGGCATTGACAAGTACAACAAGCTAATTGCCTTCCAACAGACACCTTTGTACAACGGGTGTAAGAAGACTGTACTTGAAAGTGTTATGGGAGCAATGAAGGTGAAAGTGGAGAATAAATTGACTGTGAAGGCTGTTGATGATTATCTGGACTTGACTGCTTCTCTTCTGCCCCCCGATCATCACCTTCCTACCACTCATCGTAAGGTCCGACATATCCTGAAAGATCTTGGCCTTTCCTACATCAAAATCCATGCATGCAGATATGATTGCGTTCTCTTCTAGGGTAAAGATAATGAAGTGAATGATCTTGAAGACCTTGATGCATGTCCGGTATGTCACACGGATAGGTATAAGTTGACTTATGCAGGGAATAAGAAAGCTGTGAAGATACTTCAGTATTTCCCACTGAGTGATAGGCTGGAACGATTGTACATGTCTTCACACATGGCCAAAGCTATGAGATGACACGCTGTGAGGGATTTTCCTGACGACGATACCCTTCTACACCCTGCTGACGAAGAGGCTTGTAAGCACATAGATTGAGAGTATCCTCAGTTTGCATCAGAGGTCCGAAATGTGAGGCTCGGTCTCTCATCTGACGGGTTCAACCCTTTTGGCAACATGAGTCTTCAATATAGTATATGGCCAGTTATATTGGTACCGTACAACCTTCCTCCATAGATGTGCATGAAGAAAGAATACAATATGATGACTCTGTTAATTCCAGGGCCGGGTTATCCAGGAAAGTGTCTGGATGTTTATTTGAGACCCTTGATCGAAGAGCTGAAGTGGTTGTGGTACGTTGGTCATCCCATTTATGACAAGTACATGAACGAGATGTTTCATATGCATGTCATGGTTGTTGGCACCATCAGTGATTTTTTTGCCCGCGGGATGTTGTCGGGCAACGTTGTTAAAGGATAGAGCTTGTCCAGAGTGCCCTACTGATGAGTGCGACAGACGACATTACGACAAGATTGTCCGGGTCCGTCACCGTTGTTGGCTTGTAATTGATTACCCATGACGGGCAGATGACAAGGCATTTGATAACACTGTAGAAAATGATGTGCCACCCAGGAGATAGACGAGGGATGAAATTTTGGAAGTGCTGAATGAATACGATTTTGGGCCGCTCAGTAATCATCCGGATATAGTGGCGACAATACCTGACAGGTATAAATTCTGGACACACAAAAGCATATTCTGGGAACTCCCGTACTGGAGTAAGTTGTTAATCAAACACTACCTAGATGTCATGCACATAGAAAAGAATGTGTGCAAAAGTGTGGTGGGCACATTGCTGAATTGGGAGGGGAAAACTAGAGACGACCCTAAGGCACGCATTGATCTGAAACGAATGGGTATACGAAAACATTTATGGTTGAAAGAATGGAAGAAAAAAATGTCTCAAGCTCCTTACACCGTCAAGCTAGACTAGAAGAATGAAATTTTTCGGTGGATGGGTCATGTTAACTATCCTTCAGGCTATGCAGGAAATATAGGTCGGTTTGTTAACTTCCGGGGCAATAAGATGTATGGATTAAAGAGTCATGACTGTCATATCCTTATACAACGTCTCTTCCCTATCTTCATTCGATCATACCTGCCCCGTCAGGTAGTGGAGTCATTAGTAGCGTTGTCATGATTCTTTCAGAAGTTATGCGCTAGAGAAGTGAAAAAATCAGACCTGAGGGAAATGCAAGAAGACATCATTTTTGTCATGTGCAAATTTGAGAGGAATTTCCCCCAAATTTTTTCCTTGAATTCTGGTGAATACGTGAGTGGGTGGAACTACACTTGAGGTTGCAAAATTTGATTTGAGAACCCATTCGGTGAAGGATGTAAGTATGAAGACAGTGATGATGGACCGGATAAATGAGCTGGACCAGAGCAGCTTGTCGGGTGTACCTACACTTAGGTGGACTTCCACTGAAGTGAATATGCACTTAGATGAAGATACATGAATTGGATGTGCTGGGCCGAGTCTAGTTTTGGACTCGGGCCCAAACTAGAATGAAAGAGATATACAGGCCGGGTCGGATTAAAGTCGGGTCGGATGGATCCGGTTTGGAGAAAGCCGGGTCGCGGAAATGGGTCAAAAAAACTTCTACAGTTTTTTTTTTCGATGGGAACTTCGGCAGAGAGATCTGTAAAGATGGGTATAAGGCCGATGACATCCTGAGCTTGTGGTTATCGACGACGGCCTGGGCTTGTGAACAAGGAGGAAGGCCGAAGGAACACAACATATCAGGGAAACAACACCGGGTCTAGGCTCACCGCGCTTTCGTTGCCGAATGGAATTGCCGAAAGGATGGGGCGATCTGGACATTTGGTGAGCAGTGATGAATGAAGGAGACAAAAAGGATACTTGACACTGATGATGGAGACTTCAGCAGAGAGACTTTGGAGATGGAGACTTCACATATGAAAAAGATAAAAACAGTCTGTCTCTAAAGAGATAAAGACCAATTAGAGTAATAACAACGGAAGCAAAACAAACCCTAATAAAGGGGTTTAACTATATAAATTCTTCAAATTGAAATGAAGAATGAAAGAAAAACAAAATACAAAGAGACAAAGTTTTTTCAGATCTTTGCTCTGATACCAACTCAAATATAACGATATTGAGAGAAATACAATTTATGATATATTATTCATCTCACCATGGAGGTTTATTTAAGAGTCTATAAGGAATATAAGTGGTAAGTATTAACTATAGAATAACGAAAATTAGTCTACGACATAACTACAATATATTTACATTCCTATTTTGACTCACGCTAACAAGAAATTCCTCATCACTTTCAATCAATTGAAATTTTGAAGAATCATATGAAGTAGATAAGAATGAAGGTTACAATCCTTGTAATTATGATTACTTGGATAATATGGGTTAAAGGTACATCAGTTGTTTTAGGTTCAATAAAATTAAATTCTCTTGGACAAGATGAATAAACAACTTTCAGATTGATTTAATTATCTTCTTGAATTTGAGCTTGGAGTAATTAGGTTCAAGAACTTTTAATTTCATATTGTTATAATTGAGGGATTTGTTCTTGAGCAACCTTCTCATTATTTCGTTTTTGAAAGCAACAACGCTGGATTCAAAATCAATATCTCAAACAAAATTAGTCAATCTTCATTGAATAGTGAGGAATATTGACATGGTCTTGTTGTTTGAAGGAAAGAAGATTTGTTATATAAACAGTGTCAAACATGGTTTTAATTTTTTGAAGTTTTTGAAATATTATCACTTCTACCGAACAAGTATTAGGATCTCAAAAACTTGTAATTTGACTCTTAATTTTCATTTTGCAATTCAGTTTTATAAAAATAGTTTTGTAAAACATTACAGGATATCTTCAGATTTTTTAGAATCTCAAAAACTTGTAATTTGACTCTTAATTTTCATTTTGCAATTCAGTTTTATAAAAATAGTTTTGTAAAACATTACAGGAAAAAAAATCTGAAGATTTACTCACTTCACTTGCCCAGTAACATTAATAACTTTTTCGATGTGAGACGTTTCTGTAAATTCTAACACTCCTTTTTTTGTCGTTAATTTTGACACTATCCTATATGGCTACATATATTTCTATTTTATTACATATTTACGTGCGTCATCTTTGAAAAGGAAATATCATATTTCTTAGGCCTCTTGTCGACCCTTCAATGATCCCAACACTGCCTTCACTATATATATGGCTCTCACCATTGTACTTTGTGCCAGCATCTCCTCCATAGTCCATATATTAAGTCAAATTCTTTCTCCTCTCTTTTCCTCTCCATACACAAACATCATGAAGGGCAAGTTTGCAAGGGTGTGTGCCAATAAGCTGAGGAAGATAGGGAGTAAAGGGAGCGTACCTTCTTCTTCCTCGTGCTGTGAGAAATGCTGTCAATGGGCTCTGTGTCCAAACTCAATCCATGAAGAACACTGGATCCCGAAAGATGTCCCCAAGGGTCACTTGGTAGTTTATGTAGGCGGAAACCACAAGAGGTTTGTTATCAGACTCACCTTGCTCAATCACCCTCTCTTCGTGGCACTCCTGGATCAAGCTCAAGAAGAATACGACTTCAATCCTCACTCGAAACTCTACATACCCTGTGACGAGAACCTCTTCCTCGAAGTTGTTCGATGCGCCAAGCTCTCCAGATGAGCAAGCAATTTCGGCCTATTGAGAATTCAGTACTAATGGTGAACACGGATGTTTGTATTTAATTGATTCATCATGAGGTCTATGCTACAGTAACAATGCAAGCATATAGCCTTCTTTTGTTGTAACTGTAGAGATGTAAAACTTTAATATTAATCTAGGGAACATGCTATGTAATTCAGTTCAAGGATAGTAAATTCTGTTCTGCTAATTACTTGTTCAGGGATTTTGTGTTTTCATGAGCTTGAAAAAGACTAACTGGTCCAGGCTCCATTTCATCAAAGTTCAAATTTGGATGCTCACACTGGACCACAGCAGATGACAAACCCAGGAAGTGATTGATACTTCAAACACTTGTAATTGGCCAAAAGTCTTAAATTCCTTATGGCAAGAGTAGTCAGAACTCAGATCAGATAGATTGGAGTGTGAGTTTAAATGTGCCCAATGACAAAGTGGTTGGCTAGTTGAATGTATTTCACATTTTCAACTAAAACTTTAAGAAAAAGATATTACTGAATAAGAAATGAGAAACTTATATGGATGATTCTAGTCATTTCCACAGCAAACATATTACACTGCTACTGAAATTGTATATATGCCAATAGTCCATAATTTTAAAGCTTACAAAACAATATAACAGGCAGAAGCAATAGTAGATTACCATTATTTCAGGCATACAGATCTCCAACTTTACCATTCATTAAAATGTTTATTTAGCAATACTGCTATTTCAAAACCTTCATTTCCAACCAAGTTACTGTAAAAAAAAGGAATAAATAAAAGAAAAAAGGTGTATGAATTATGTTGTATGGGCAGCTTAACGAACTTCCCTGCACTCAAACAGTAATGTTATAATCTGCAATGTGGGATCTGCAGACCCTATGACCAGATAAGGCATGGCTTGGAATATCTAGATTTCAACTCAAAATTCTGAGGAAAAACATGATGAAACTATATCAAAGGAGGAAGTAGTGGCATCTGTTATGTATGCCATTGTAAGCACTGGAACTATATCAGTGATATCTGGACAGGGATAAGCAGATAGACCAGGACGGGTTTGGAGGCTAAATGGCAGTGTGTTGTTCACAGACTTCAAACTTCTTCTAAAGAAATTCAATACCTACTCAAATCTATCATGAAAAAACTGGAAAGACCACACACAAAAGCATATAGATTCAGCACCACACATTTTTCTACGTAGTGTTCCACCAATATTTAGCACTAGAGTCTGCTGTTTTACTTGGTCATTTGCAGTTTTTGAGTAACCTGGACCACATTTACATAGCCAGGAGCTGCATGAACAAGAAGCCACACAACCTCACTGTGGAAAAAGTTAGGGGGTGATACAATGAACTTGTCACTAAACTCAAGGGTCCTGAATAAAATGTGACCATTCAAGCTTACTAATTCCAGAAGAGATTCTCACTCCAAAAAAATCTCATGCTCCAACACTGAAACAGGGTGCCACGAGCACTCAATAAACTAACAGCTGACTCTTCCAAGATAAAATTAATTCGTATTGCAATCTTCTCATACAAACTTGTACTAGTTGCCTCACCAAAGATGCAATAAAACCATATCAGAAGGATATGACAGAATCCACATCAGAAGAAACCCCCGGATATCTCGGCATAACAGAGAAGGGCATCAGCTTCAACCTGACGAACAGCTTGAAAAGAGTGTAGTGGTCCTCAATCTCACCTAAGTACCACAATCCGAGAAGCTGAGTCTCACAGCCCACCTCATCAAAATGAAGCCCGATAATCTCTTGACTCCTAATCTAGAGCCATCCCACACTAGACCGAATTGAACCGCCCAAATTAAATATACTTCAACAAGTGAAATAGGATTCATGATAAACTCGATTTTAGCTCCAAGAAACCAGGAGCTTTCGCTCACCCAGCGTTTCTCCAACAACCCTAACGCCGCGATCTCTGGTTCTCGTCAATCCCTCACAACCCCCATGACATGTGTTGTTGCTGCTACGACACGCTTCGCGGGCTTTAAACGACAGGAATGCTCCTTCCATTCAATGGGGTCGATTGGACATGTAGGCTGTAAGGCGGCGACTGTGCGGCTCCGTCTGGGGTCGATGGCGCCAGTCGGACCAATTGATGACTGCAAATTCGTAGAAATGTGGCCGGCAAAGATGACGTTAACGTTGCTGGAAGAGGAAAGGAAAATGGGTTTGGATCTGGGTGTATGAGCCTAGGTTCGGGCTTTCAGTTTGTCCTTTCTGCATGTTTTTTGGTGGACTTTTTTTTTGAGGAAATGTTTTATGGTGGACTTGAGCCAATGCTTTGTTTAGAAATTATCTATTACGTCGCACATGAGATCATCGAGGTCTAATCGGAGAGAGGCAAGGGCAAGAAAGTTGCATAATTTCTTTGTTTCTTACCTAGATATTTGACGAAGACGTTTAGATTTCAGTTTTACTTTGTTGTACACCAATTAAGGTCTGTAGACCACTAGTATTACCCACTACATGGAATTTAGATAAGAATAGTTGAAAATTGAGTGCATTTGTAATGAGGGTTACATGTCTCTTTGTTAGTGCTTGTTGTCCTTAAACTTATTGGTCGTGAGCAAGGTTTAGAATCTACGATCAGTGACGGATCTAAGAATTCAAGTCGGGTGGGACTTGAGGGCTTTTCTGCATGTTTTATGGTGGACTTGAGCTAATTCTTTGCCTAGATATTATCTACTACGTCGCACATGACATAATTGAGGTCTAATCAGGGAGAGGCTAGCCTACTATTAAGGGCAAGAAGGTAGCATAATTTCTTTGTTTCCTAACTAGATATTTGATGGAAGACCATTCTTGTTTAGATTTCAGTATACTTTGTTGTACACTAATTGAGGTCTGCAGACGACTGATCACTACCAGCATAAACATTATAGCCGACAAAAAAAACAGGCCAGCAAAATTTTTGTTCGTCAGCTAAAGTCTGCTTTAGCCGATGAAAAAAAGCGTCGGCTAAAGTGGACTTTTAGCTGACGAAATATTTTTTCGTCGGCTATTGTCTGTAAACTATAGCCGACGAAATTATAAAAGTTTAGTCGACGAAATTATTTATTTCGTCGTCTAAAAGTCCTTATATTTATAGATCTAGACAACAGTTTATTTGAAAAAAACGGGAGAAAAAGTTTGGGCGTTGTCAAAATTGTTGGGTGTCATCGAAATCTGTTCAAAATTAGTTTGTGAAGCTATATATAGATACGTATATGTGTATATATCTTGATTTTGAGTTGATTTAAGAGTTTTATTTGAGTTATATAATATTGATTTTGAGTTTTAATTTGAGTTGAATTAATGGATTTTGAATGTGATTGAGTTGATCATTTTTGATTTGATAATATATATAAAGTTGTTGTTATTAATAAGTAGTAGATATGTATATATATATATTAATTTAATTATAATATTTTGTTGATGTATAATATGAATTAATTAATATGTTGATTATGATTGATGTTAATTGATATATAATATTGTTATGTAATATATATGCATGTATATATGTATATATGTGTGTGTTAATTATTAATTGTTGTAGAATACTAAATGATTTGAAAATTTAATTAATTAATTAGAGTTATACGTATATATTTTGTTATTTTTTTCAAGATATAGATAAGAGTTGAATTTCGTTTCCAAAATAGGACAAAAGATATGGTAAAAGAGTTATTAGTTTTATTGAATATGTGCTGGCTAATACTAACGGGAATACAATTTTCTATTGCACGTGCACTAAATGGCAGTGTCGCAGTGATATGAATCGATTTACGATTGACAAAGTTTGGCAGCACCTGAAGAGTAACGGGTTTTGGAAGAAGTACACATGTTGGATATATCATGGTGAAATATCATCAGGGGGGTCCGCATGATCATGGGTAATTTTCTGAGACGGGCAGTACATCCAACGATCCAATAAAGACCTTCATCAACGATATGTTTCCTTATAAGAGCGGTGTATGCTCTGAAGGACAATATATGCCTGATCCGATGCAGCCCTTCCCTAGAGTTGTCAACACTATTGGTATTGACAAATACAACAAACTACTTGCTTTCCAACAGACTCCTGTATACCCTGGTTGTCAGAAGACGGTTCTTGAAAGTGTGATAGAATTTATAAAGACTAAAGTTGAGACAAAATCGACCGAGAAGGCTGTTGATGATTATCTACAGTACACTGCTTCGATGCTGCTCCACGGTCATCGTCTTCCTACCACTCATCATAAGGTCCGATGTATCTTGAAAGATCTTGAGCTTTCCTACATCAAGATCCATGTATGCAGATATGACTGTGTTCTCTTCTAGGGTAATGATCCAGAAAGGAATGACCTTGGTGGCCTTGACGCATGTCCGGTATGTAAGAGTGACAGGTATAAGCTGACTCTTGCAGGCAATAGGAAACCTGTGAATGTACTTCGGTATTTCCCGTTAAGGGATAGGCTGGAGCGGTTGTACATGTCATCACACACGACCAAAGCTATGAGATAACATGCTGATAGGGAATTGCATGACGAAGATACCCTTATACACCCTGCTGACGGGGAGGCTTGGAAGCATATAGATAGGGAGTTTCCTCATTTTACGTCAGAGGTCCAAAATATGAGGCTCGGGCTCTCATCCAACGGGTTCAATCCTTTTGGCAACATGAGTCTTCAATACAGTGTATGGCCGATGATTTTGGTACCATACAACCTTCCTCCTCGGATGTGCATGAAGAAAGAATATAATATGTTGAGTTTGTTGATTACGGGGTCCGGTTATCCAGGGAAATGTCTCGATGTGTATTTAAGACCATTGATTAAAGAGCTTAAGTTTTTTTAGGACGTTGGTCATCCCACTTATGACAAGTACATGCACGAGATGTTCTAGATGCATGACATGGTTGTTGGTACCATCAGTGATTTTCCTGCCAGTGGGATGTTGTCGGGCAACATTGTTAGGGGATACAAGACTTGTCCAGAATGCCTTAGCGATGATAGGAGCAATAGTCATTGCAACAACATATGCAGATTGGATCACAGTACTCTCATTTTGTATGATCACGAATAGCGGTTCGATGACAAAGCATTTGATGGGACTGTAGAAAACGGTGTGCCTCCCAAAAGATGGACGAGGGAACAAATTTTAGCAGCGCTTAATGAGTACGATTTTGGACAGCTCAGCAATCATCCCAATATTATGGCGGCAATACCTGAAAGACCAGACAGGTATAAGTTTTGGACACATAAGAGTATATTCTGGGAACTCTCATACTGGAGTAAGTTGGTTATTAGGCACTACGTACCTAAATGTGATGCACATGGAAAAGAATGTGTGCGACAGTGTGGTGGGAACAATGCTGAACTTGGAGGGGAAGACGAAAGACGGTCCTAAGGCACACATTGATCTTAAAAAATGGATATACGAAGACATCTGTGGTTGAAAGAAGAGAAGAAAAAATGCCTCAAGCTCCTTACACTGCGAAGCCTGACCAGAAGAACGTAATTTTCAGGTTAATGAGTTATGTGAAGTATCCTTCAGGCTATGCAGGAAATATAGCCCTGTGTCCAAACTTTCAGGACAATAAGATGTACAGGTTAAAGAGTCATGACTGTCATATTCTGCTAACGTCTCTTCCCTATTTTCATTCGATCGTTCCTTTCACGTCAGGTGGTGGAGCCGTTAGTAGCGTTGTCAAGATTCTTCCATAAGTTATGCACACGGGAAGTCACAAAATCTAACCTCCGGGAAATACAAGAGGACATTATTTATATCATGTGTAAATTTGAGAGGATATTTTCTCCAAATTTTTATGACATCATGCCTCACCTGATGATCCATCTTCCCTAGCAATTGTTGCTTACCGGTCCAGTACACTATACTTGGATGTATCTCATGGAAAAGTATGTTTTTTACACCTGAATGTTTTATTATACATGTTCAATATATAATCATAACACTTTACAACAATTTATTTATAGACAACTTGGAGACTACAAAGCTTATGTGGCTAATAAATCCGCGCCTGAAGGATGTATAGCTGAAGCATATATTGCGCACGAGTGCGTCACCTACATGAAGTTGTATTTAGGAGCGTTGAAGGAAACTCCACAAACCATACCGGTAGATGTACCGAAGTTCAACCTTTCCATAGTCTCTAATGATGTTGAAGTTTATGAAATTTTGTCAGACTCCTACAAGTTGCAACCACATGAACTAGTCATAGCCCATTGGTGGGTATTGATTAACTGTCCAGAAGTTGAATACTGGAAAAACAGGAATACTCCTTCCATTCAATGGGGTCGATTGGACATGTAGGCTGTAAGGCGGCGACTGTGCGGCTCCGTCTGGGGTCAATGGCCCCAGTCGGACCAATTGATGACTGCAAATTCGTAGAAATGTGGCCGGCAAAGATGACGTTAACGTTGCTGGAAGAGTGAAAGGAAAATGGGTTTGGATCTGGGTGTATGAGCCTAGGTTCGGGCTTTCAATTTGTCCCTTACTTTTTGTTTTGAGGAAATGTTTTATGGTGGACTTTTTGTTTTGAGGAAATGTTTTATG